>OX422221.1:518992983-519602983 GCA_949130495.1 Sambucus nigra
CCATGCATTAAAACCATTATCAAAATATTATATGATAATTATTATAATGCAACTCTCCTAGACTTCATTTTCTGGAAAAGTTGAATGATATCTTCACTGTCAATATCATCCAAGACATCTTTTTCGATATATGCCACCAAACAATCATTCATCACCTCATCCCCCAATCTGTTACGAAGTGAAGTTTTAACAATCTTCATAGCAGAAAAAACTCTTTCAACTGTCACAGTAGCAACGGGTAAAAGTAATGCAAGTTTTATAATACTTTTTCGAATTTTTTGTTTTCCAACAATTTTACACACCAATAAATATAACAACATTAAGAGTGCTTTAATAATTAACAACAAAAAAGAAAATAACAACAAATAAGAATGTTAGACAAATTAAAAACAAATAAACTAACAAAAAAAGTGAACACATAACAAGTTGTTAACAACACACCTTGATTTTCCGGCGACAGTGGCAGCGGGCTGTATGTTGTTTGGGGTTAAGTGAGTTAATTGGGTTAAGTGTTTTGAGTTTTGGGGTAATGAAGAAGTAGGTTTAAGTGTTTTGGGGGAAGGGAATGAAGAAATGAAAGAAGTCGGTTTAGTGTTTTTGAGAATGAAACTAGGGTCGGCTGCTCTACTGTGGATGGAGAGTTAAGTTTTGGAAATTACAATATTTAACCCCAACATTTAAGTTATTACACATAGGTATATATATTAAAAATAATAATAATAATAATAATTCTAGAAATCCAATGCCCGCACCCGCACCCTCTCGATTGTGTGTGGCTCTGCCCCTGAGTGGGACTAGCTTTGAATTATCCCTGCAATAATTAATCACTTTGGAGAGTCACTAAGGCCCACTTTGAAAGTGGATCAACAAATGTCCTTAATATTACATGAGGTTTGAGTTACCCGCCTGAAACTTAGACCCTCTCCGGAGCCTTTTTGCAATTTTGAGTGGCTGAGAAAAAATAAGATTGTGCCAAAATTTTGGCAAAGGTCTCTTTTGCGGCATTCCGTCTACTACGAGAAACTTGTGAAAAACTCACATGATGCCTTCTTGGAAATGGTCTTATAGGGTTCTTTTACCACCAAATTTCTTCAAATATCTCTAACTCTCTCTCTGGCTTGTAACCCTTGACAATTAAGAATATTGTGAAATTTTCAATCATCAATCAATTCTTACAAGAGAACGGCTCCCGTGCGGGAGCCCAAATGCGGGACTCCCATGCGGGATCTTTTTCAAAAATAAAAAAAATGTTTTTTTTGTGTGTGTGGATTGTAAACATTTTAGTGCACCTCCGTAAAAAAATCAACTCAAAATAACACTTTTTAGTATTTTAAAAAAATGAGTCAATTTTTTACAGTACTTAAGGTGCTTAAAATACTGTCAAATATTGATCCATTTTTTTAAAATACCAAAAAGTATTATTTTGAGTTGATTTTTTTTACAGTGGTGCACCGAAATGTTTATAACTCACACAAAAAAAAAATTAAAAAAAAACATTTTTTTTTCTAAAAATCATCCCGCACGGTATCCCTCATTTGGGCTCCCGCACGGGATCTTGACTCTTCTTAACAACTCTCTCACAAAAATACAATTGTGCTTGTTGCTCCCAAGTTCCTCTTCGCTTTTTGGGTTATTTAGGGTCTGACCCAATTAATTCTTTAATATTAGTTAGGCCCAGTTTTTTTTTTATAACCCCGTACTTCCACACGAATGAGCTATTTGGACTCCTCCATGAGAGCTAAACAGGGGGCGCCGTGCAAGAGCCAACCTAACACACGCCCCACTTAAAGTTCGGTATCCGTGGGGGGTTTCGAACTTGATACCTTTGGCCTAAACGAGCCGCCCCTTACCACTTGCATTGCTAAAAGTCATTTTGAGGGGCCGATCCCCAAGAGATGACAATGTTGGGCGCTAAAGTTAATACCAAAGAAATAATCACCATTTGATTTTTCCCCTCCGGTTATTATTATAGATTTTTTTTAATTATTATGGGATCCAATATTTATAGATTCCTGTTATTTGCGCAACAACGGCTGATGCGAAAATCCCAACAATTCGCAATGGTTTGTAAAATAAAGTCACATTTAGACTTGGATGAACTAGGTAAAAGCTACCAAACAATTCACAACCTATATTCAACAAAATCCCTGAAGTTCAACACTAAAAAAAACAGACCATAACATAAAAAATTGTGAACTGTAGGATCATTTGTGAAACACATCCATATCCAAACACTTTCCCACTCTTTAATCCCATCACAAAATCTAGCACCACATCAACTTTTTGGATACCACTCCATGCAGAACCTCTTTTGTTGGAACAATAAACTCAAAACCGTTCTTCGGTATCACAATAATCAGGTCGAAATTTGATGGAAAATGATTTTTACCGACATGAAAATTCCGCGTTTCAATATCCCCCTCATTCTTGTAAAAATATAGTGGCTCAATGTACACAAGTCTCAACTCTCTAGTTTATCCGTTTCTTTGGCTAAACTCAGTGTTCTCTCTCTCTCTCTCTCTCTCTCTCTCTCTCTCTCTCACACACACACACACATGCACGCACCCGCGCGCGCAAGCTCAATTTTAAACCAAGCAACAATATTTCTGCTCCTAGCTTCATTAAAATATTACCACTTTTTTTAGATAATTTATGATTCATCGCGAAAAGTTCATGATTCTTTTAGAATACATAACGAATTTAATATCAACAATGAATTTATGGTGGGGTCAAATTTGAGGAGACTCGTGTTTCTGGTGCATTGATCATTTTAAATAATTTGTGCTTTCTAGGTCTCTTTCGAATAAACATTGTGCTGAGGAATAGCTTTCCCCCCGAGGATTCTACATTATTCAAAAGCATTTTTGTCAAAATATGAAGCACATATGCTGGTGCAAGGTGTGTCAATTCAAAAAATCTCAAAAGAAGCAGTCCCAGTGCATCAGTAATAAAATAATATTACTTAAATCAACAAATCCTGTTTCCAGTTACTTGTGGTCGGCTAAATAAATCGTATCTCGATTCGGTTCTGTTTTTCTAAATATCCTCAATTAAATCACAAGATCTAATACCCTTCTTAACAATCTCACACCAAGTCAATTTAGGTATATCTCTCCCCTAATGTTAATGTCAATATTAACCAAGTCACTTTTCATTAGAGGGGCTCTTCTTGACCTATGTTTGTGATGCCAAAATCATTTAAGGTTATTTTTACTTAATTACTCGAGTATGAGCTACTTCTTCTATTTCACGAATGTTATTTTCAAATTTCTCCTTTCTAGTTCTACACTTTTACCACACTTCCATCTTAATAAGGATCTCTTCCACTCCTTTTTTAAACACGCGGCCTTTGATCGTGCGATAAACTGATCACACAATTGTCAGAACCTGTGATCTAAATTTGATAATCACATTGTGCGGTTGTTGTAGTTGTGATGAATAATGCCAACAGAAGCATCTAAAGTAATAAATCATGTCTATCAATCTTTCGAAAGTTATGCGATCGAAGTACAACTAAATGCGACTCACAGTAACAACCTTACATTAATTTTAACTGCACAACCTGAAAACAATCAACCAAAATCTAAACTTATGCTAAAATATTATATGAGATACAATATCAATAAAAAACGGCTTAAGTACATGATTTCGAAGTCTCTCTAGTTAATGCACAGTCACTTTTACTATGAACGAAAAAGATACTCATGTCTTCCAGAACTATGTTTTTCCAAATCTTGCATACCCTGTTGGGTACTGTAGTGCTCTGGATATCCAAATCTTGCATCTCGCTTCTGTTTAAAAAAGAAGAAAAAAAAGACATAGAAAAGCTGTAACGGAATCATATATGTTACAAAGTTCTCTTGATTTGATCCATCCCATATATACAAAAACTTAGGTACTGTAATATAAAGTGCTAAATAGAGACATTAAATTCAAAAGAAATGGAGTATAGGTGTTTGGGTGTAGTATATATATGTAATTCCACTTTACATGGTACCCAAAACATTCTAAATATTAGTTTTAAGCGAACCACGGACCGAAACTTGCACCAATACCACGCACGTAAGCATTCCATATTCCTGTATCTTTGGTTACAAACATTTCATTAAGTTTCTTGTGTTCCACATATATCCATCATGCACTAATGGGGCCTCGAATACTGATTCTTTTCTAATTGAAAACAAAAATTTATATAGAAGCCAAAGGAAAAGGTACTATGGGGCCTAGATGAAGCCCATCAAATTTTTATAATGTGTTGGTCCAATTTTATGTTACTGAATATTAAATGGGATAATGTTCAAACATAGCTGTTAGATTGTCAAGTTAGTGAGGGATATTTTATCTCCTTATTCCAAGTTTAGCTTATTTCGAATGCTTCCTATATATCTGAAAACTTGAAATTTTTTCTCCCTTCGAAAATGCAATTTCTGATCTGGCCAAAAATCAGCCTTAATCTCATTCCACTTTCCTCTATAACTTCTCATTGATACATACACATCTGTCAAGCTTAGCAATACAGAATCCATTATTTCGGAGCCTGCTTCCGTACTCTTTACTAACTCGTGAATAATCAATGACTGATGTGGTATTGGAGATACTCTTAGTTTGTTCTTTTAAACTTCTCTATGTATAAAATAAATTTTTTCTTTCAGAAAACGTAAAAAAAAAGAAAGATGAGCTCAAGGACAACTCATTTTAACATCCTCGACTAATTGTAAGCTACTGAATGACTTGGCATAAAAGCCATAAGCTCTAGCTATCATCATATGCCCAATTGTTATTTGAGATACATGCATTTATGTATGGGTTTTTATTACTTTTCCCCATTCGGTATTTGGAGATGGTAACACTAGGGCTACCCCTTTTTGTTACCTCCGGCTTCAAAGTGTTGTACCTTGTTTTGTCTTTTATGCCCTGATGGGACCCATGCAATTAAAGACAAAGCAAAGTACAACATTTTGAAGCCGGGGGTAACAAAAAGGCGTAGCCCTAACATTATCCTTTGGAGATACCCCTTAACGTTCATTAATTAGTCTCTTGAACCATGGGACATATATTCCATAAGGTACAAGTGAGTTGATGGGGTACATCTAAATACTGAATTTTATCAAGGGGTAAAACCTTTATATATTTATGGTGATGGTGACAATCACAATGGTACAGTTCTTATAGAAAAATATATTGTAAACCCTGGCATGAACGGATGGGGATGCTCTCCAAGCAAATTTCCATGGACATTCAAAACTAGACAATGTATCTGCTAAAGGTAAAAGTGAAGGTTTACTGTGATGGGCATGATGAGTTTTTTTAAATAGGTGGTGGTGAATTGGTTGAATTTCCCGTAGGAATGATGATCATTTGGGATGTTAGTGAAACTCTCAACAAGCACTATCACTTAGACACGAGATATTCTTAAGAAAATATGATGTGTTTGTTAACATCTATTTCACTACTCATTATGCTTTATTCTAATCCTTTGAAAAAAAACTTGCTACTCTATGATGTAATATGACATTGAACTTCGTGTTCAGTATGTAACACATGCATTATGCTTCGTTATGTAGGGCAAACATGGAGTTTAAAATGTTAGTGCTTAAAACGGTTATGGAAAAGTATTGTTGGGGCGCCGTACACAATTTTGCAAGCAAATGATTAGGAAAAATTATGACTAATTTGCATAATATGCAAAAACTTGTCATTTTCATTAGTCGCCGCGAGGGGTTATTTTGGTCAAACCATCATGCAAATGCCTTTTGGTCGTCTGATAATGGTCTTAAAAAGTTGTTCTACAAATGTCGTTCTTTAAGTAAGACACAATGTCACACAATGCGTGTTCAAAAAATTGCTGCCGAGAAATCAGTATGTAATGTCCATTCGTCTCAAATTAAGTCTTATATTCCTTTTTTTTTTGGGGGGGGGGGGGGGGGGCAAAATTAAAAGTTCCATCTTCTTTTTTATGATTAGGCAAAATTACAACTTATTAGCATAATATGCAAAAGCTTGTCATTTTCATTAGTCACCGTGAGGGGTTATTTTGGCCAAACCATCATGCAAATGCCTTTTGATTGTCTACTGATGGCCTTACAAAGTTGTTCTACTTAGACGTTGTTCTTTTAGTAAACTGTCACACACCGCGTGTTAACAAAATTGCAGTCGGGAAGTTGATATTTAATACCCATTTGTCTCAAATTAAGAGTCTTGATTCCTTTTTTTTTTTTTTTGGGGGGGGGGGGGTGAAATACTCCAAAAAAAAAAAATGAACTATTAATTTGGAACAGCCTAAAAATGAATAGTGAACTCTTAATTTGGGATGGAGGGAGTAGTATATAATACATTGTTGGTTTTTAATCTCTATCCTTAAGAGAATGCATATGTTTGAACATTTTTTACAATTTAATATTTAATCGAGCGTCGCCTTTAAATTGAATAATGGTATATATCAACCGTTTTTAATCGGTGAGAGTTCGAGTTGCGAAAATAGTCTTGTAACGCTGCGTATATTCACCCCCAGTGCCCCACAGTAGCGAGAGCCTCATTCCTTGGATTTTCCTTATTTATTTATTTTTTAGTTTTTTTTATCAACAGTCACCGATGTTTGGCGGAAAGAGAATAATAGAGCAATCAATTTTATTATATTATTATTTTTTTTGTGTGTGTGGTGGAAGACATTTTGATATAGTGTTGTGTAAAAATAAGGCGGGAGATATAACATTAGAGGGGATGAATTAATTAATGGGTAAATAGTGTGGGAGGTCACACCCGTTGTCTTTTTTTAGTGTAAGGGAGCCTCAATAAAGATTCATTGTTTCAAATTGGGATTACGTAGCTTTATAAAGGTTCAAACCAAATGTGGACATTAACAATTATACTAAATTATTGTTTTGTTATCTCAATAGTCTCTTTTATTGGATAATAAAGATGGTAAATGTGGGGAATATATATGGAAAAACATGATTTTATTAAAAATGTATAGTTGATCATCTCCCATGGTAATATAAAGTTTGTATTAATAATACCTAAAATTGCAAAATACAATATAATCAAACCCTTGTCACATCAACTTTTCCTTTAGTATAAAACCCTAAACTATTATATAGTTTATTTACATTTTTTATTATATTAAAATTTATATTTTTGGAGCGGAATTGTCAAAATTTATTAAACAAAATACATATATAATATTGAATTGTTTAAAAAATTAGTAAAATTTTCCCCTTTACATGTATTTGTGTTTTATTAGACTACGAAGCAAATTAGTCCTAATTCCAGTGTAAGAACCCTTTACTCCCTTCATTGTAGATGCTCTTAGATGTGATTTTTTTTTCAAACTATTATACAAGTTATCAACTCAGATTGTGTAAATAAGAGTGCAAAGTGAACCCCAATTATACTTTGGCATCAGTATACTCTTACCAAAAACTATGACATGTTATAGTTATTTTATTCTATTTTTTCGAAGAACTAAAATTTTATTTTTGAAAAGCATTCTTCTATATCTATCAAACAAAATCCATTATTAATATTGTTATAAAAAATATTAGTCAGATATTTATGTTACATGTGTGTCTCATAGGTGTATAGACATTAGAATTTGAGATGCTCTTTTTAAGGGTAGCACAATGACACATAATTCGAAAACATGATACACCCACACAATTTTTTAGCCAGATTGAGTGGGGTCATGAAGAATTTGAATACTTAATAGGTGGATCCGCTAAACACAATAATTTAACGATCAGGTTTGAGTTTCGTAAGACACAATTCGCTATAATGAGGCTTAAACATGACATAAACTTGATAAGACACAACACAATAGACAAAAAATTAAAAACATGACATGTTTGGATGGAGGTGATGAAACCCGACATGAAACCATCATTTTCCACTGCTAAAAGAACTATTCAATATGCACTCCTTAGGTATGTTGGGCCCAAGATCAAATCATAATGTTTACATGTTTTCACATTTTTTCAATAATAATTCTAAACAGACCCTAATTTGAGACGCAATGGGTGTGATTCACTGACGTATCATATCCGCTTTGACTCGTGTTTGGACCCCATTGCTATGGGGTGTTATTTTGTCCAAACCATCATGCAAATGAATTTTTATTATTGCAAGAAACACTATCACTCACCGCGTTTTCACAAAATTGAAATTTATATGTAATACCCATTTGTCTCAAATTAGGAGTCTTTTGTTCCTTTTGGGGCAGTCCTTAATCGACAATTTAGGCCTTTTTTTAAGTATGAAATTTATGATTGGTTTATAATCTTTATCCTCAAGCGAACGCATATGTTTGAACCTTTTGTACAATTTAGTATTAATTGAGCGTCACCTTCAAGTTGAATTCATGGTATATATCAATTTTATTTTATTTTATTATTATATATTTTTGTGTGTGTGGAAGACATCCTGATATAGTATTGTGTAAAAATAAGATAGAGATAGAATATTAGAAAGGGAAGGAATTAATTGGAGGGTAAATAATGCACGAGCTCACCCCTGTTGCCTTTTTATAGTGTAAGGGAGCCTCAATAAAGACTCATTTCAAAATTTAGACAAAGTTGCTATATAAAATTTCAAATCAAATGTGGACATTCACAATAATAATAAGCAATGTATACCAAATTTTTTGTCTTGCTATTTCGATAATTTATTTTAGGGTCATTTTTACTTAACCCCCAAAAATTAATGCCAAATTTGATATAGCCCCTCGTTTTCATAATCCTTTGACTTTGCCGCCAATATAAGGGGTTAAGTAAAGTTAAATAAATCTTTATACTTAACCTCCTACTTTTATTCAATATTTTGAGATACCCCCTCGTGTAGAAGGGTGTATCAAAGAGATTAACTAAGTAGAGGTTAAGTCAAATGTCATATTAAAAGGTGGGTGTTAAGTTAAAAAAATCATTTCTTTTACTCGATAATGAATAAGGTAAATGTGCGGAAGTCAACATGGCAAAACATGGTTTTGTTAAAAGTATATAGTTGATCATCTCCCATGCTAGTATAAAGTTTGTATCCATAATACATGAAATTGCAAAACACAATATAATCATACCCTTGTCATACTTTCCATTTTCACATAAAATTGTAAAATATTATATATTTTATCTTACAATTTTGATTATATCAAAACTTATATTTTAGAAAAGTATTTGTCAAGATTCATTGAAAAAATTCACATTTAATATTTCATTGTTAAAAAATTTGGTAAACTTTTATCATTTTACATGTGTTTGTGTTTTATTTTACCTTTTCAGGTTGCACTAAAGTAAAGAGTAATTCTATTTGACCTTCCATTAGAGACTGCATGGGAACCCCCTATGGTGAGTAGGACAACCTTTTTTCCATTTCAACATACTTTGACACAAGCCTACTATTCTTTGCTTTTTTTTAATGGTAATTTCTTTTTGAAACTTCAACATATAACTTTACTCACAAAAAAAACATAAAGCAACATGCAACAACTTTAATAAATAATAGCTTTACTAAAAAAACGAGTAATTCTATTCATCCCTCCATTAGAGACCGCATGGTAAATCCCTATGCTGAGTTGGATAATCTTTTTCCCATTTTAACACACTTTGACACAAGCCTACCATTCTTAGTTTTTTTCAATGGTGATTGCATATTGAAACTTCAACATACAACAACTTTACTCACAACAAAAAAATCCATACAACATGTAACAACTTTAAGAAAGAATAAGTCGACTTTCTCTCTTTTTGGTCTCCTCTATCTTCTTCATCTCTCATAAACATTCTGCCTCTATGGCATGATGAGAAGATCTTCTAGGGTTAGAGGTTTCCAGGGGATTCTTATGCCAGAGATTTCATAGGAAAATAGTGGAATGTTACGAGAAAGCAAAGTAATCAGAGAAGCGAACAAGGCAAATTCCGAATTCCTATTAGCAAATCATCATTTGAATTTGGAGAATGCTGGTAGCACAATCAGTAAGGATAAAGCTATGAAATTATCGTATGATCAGTTGCAAATTCTTGACAAAAAAATCGGACCAACTGTTGTTCTACAAAGGAAGAAAGAGGAAATGATTGTTAGGATTAAGGGGGTGCATATAGTGGAAACTCAGAAGGATAATGTTAATTATCCAAGAAATCCAGTGGTTAATACTAAATTTGAGACAGATATGATCAGATTTGATGTTTTTGTTCATCGTGAAGGTATGTGGAAAGTAATGTTCTTTTTCCAATCCTATATAACTCCTTGGGTAAGAATAAGGAAGTTACTTGAAAAATCAAGTTGTTCAAACAAATGTTGATGTTAAAGCTAAGTGATGTGCAAATGTTACTATTGAAAATAGGGATAAGAATACTGGGAATAAATTGCAATATATTCCAGGGGCCAAAGATGAAGAAGGTAACAATTATATTAAAATTGAGCCATTTGAGGTTGAATAAGAAATTCAGAGATGGAAACATGCAGTGGTGGTTTATCTGTTTGGGATGAATGTGTCTTATAGGGATATGAGAGGATGTGTGAAGAGAAAATGGAACAGGTATGGTAATTCTGAAATTTTCATGCTCAAAGCAGGTGCTTTTTATTGTTATGTTTGAATCTTTGGATGCTTAGTTACAAGTGATGGAACTAGGACCTTGGTCCTTTGATAATAAAACTCTTAAACCTTGGAACACTAAAGTGAATTTCGAAAAGGAGGGTATTGCAAAACTACCAATCTGGATTAGATTCCCAAATCTCAAGCTGCATTTATGTTCTAATGTTATCCTTAGTAAAATGGCTATTATGGTTGGAAAGCCTCTATTCACTGATAGAATGACTGCCAAAAGAGAAAAGTTTATTTAAGCTAGAGTGTGTGTATGGAAATAGATTGTAGAGTGAACTACCTTATTTTATTCCATTCTATGACCATGAAGGTACAAGAATTAGATAGAAAATTGAATATGAGTGGGTTCCTACAAGATATAAAAAACTCAAGGTGTTTGGGCATAAAGATGAGAGTTGCAAGAGTGTTAAACCGGCAATGCAAGTTTTGAAGAAAGTTGAGGAAAGTGTTATCCTAGTTGGAATTGACATATAAAGGAAATCTAATTTAGCAGCTATACATGAAGAGATTGTTACTATTCAGATAATTATACAAGAAGATAATGTAAAAGATCAGACAAAGAGTGAAAACTTAATTAAAAAAATAGTAACAACTGATGATCAAGATGCTCAGGTTTTATGCATGCAGGGAGATAAAGGCAGTTCTTTCAACTTAAAGAGGCAGAAACTTCAAGCACTCAAGCAGAGAAATCAGTTTCAGACACATAAGAAGATATTTTGGTTGATGAGGTGAGTGAACAAGGGAATATCATAGTTATTCAGAATAGCAGCATTGAAAATAGGAAAAGCAATATTTATGGTAATAAAGTCAAAAAGAGAGGAGGAAAGAGTAACTTCAATATTAGAAAGTGATTAAATTTGAAATCTGGAATATTAGGGGGTGTAATGCCCCACTTAAGCAAAGAGAAGTTCAGAAGTATATTAGAGATAATAATATCAGTATTATTTATGTGGTTTAAATAAAATTTAGAAGTAATAATATAAATGGTGTTAAGGAGGGTTGTTTTTCCAATTGGAATTTGATCCATAACACTCCTAATAATGGGCCTTGAAGAGTTTGGATTGCTTGGGACCCAAACATTTTTTAAGTTGAAACATTAAGCAGTATGATATAAGCCATTACAGTTAGAGTCAACTTTAAAAATCAAGGTTTGTCTTTCATCTTTATAGGTGTCTATGGTGATAATAAAAGGGAACCTAAAAATAATATGTGGAAATATTTGAAGAATACTAGTTATAATCTTTGCAATGATCCATGGATTATTGGTGGAGACTTTAATGTGGTCAGAATAAGCAATGAAAGAATAGAGGGTATAGGAGTGGACTGGGATGAAGTTAGTGATTTCAATGATTTTATTGAGAGTATTATGGTAGATGATCTTCCTATTGGAGGTAATTGGTTCACTTGGAGTAATGGGAGAGATGGGGCTGCTAATATCCAGAGTAAAATTGATAGAATCCTTCATAATGAAGATTTTTTGAATTCTTTCATGAATGCAGAGGTTGAGGTTGATTTACCAGGTATTTCTGATCATACCCCTCTAGTGTTGAGTTTTCATTTTGAGAAGGAGAAAATAAACATGCCTTTTAAGTTCTTTAACTTTTGGATGAAGCAATACTCTTTTAAAGATATGCTTATTAAATGTTGGAATGTAATTGTTAAAGGGAGCCCTATATTTATAGTGGCAAAGAGGGTGAAGTTCAGGAAGAAGGATTTTAGGGAATTGAATAAGAAGTTCTATTATAATATTTTTTCAAAGTCAATGCTAAGAAAATTGAATTCAGAAGTATACAGGAAAGACTTATTGGGAATGAGGGGGATGCAAATCTGCTTGAGGCCAAGAAGAAATGTCAGATGGAGTATTTACAATTAAGGGAATTAGAAGAAGACTTTTATAGACATAAATCCATAATCAATTGGTTCGAGGTTGGTGATAAGAACACTTCCATTTTTCATAAGAAAATTAAAAGCTATGTCAGTAGGAATAAAATTCTTTCCATAAAGGATGGCGAGGGCAATGTTTATAAAGGGCTGGAAGTTGTTCATGATGAAGCTATGAGATTCTTTAAAAGATTACTTGGTGAAAATAGTAGTGATAGGAGGAGTGTCTATGATAGAATTAGAGGCTATAAGGAAGAGATGATTGAATGAGGATCGAAAGTAGATTTTACAGAAGCCTGTGACTAGAGAAGATATGAAGAAAGATTTATTTAGTATTAATGCCAACAAAGCTCCAAGGCCAGATGGCTATAATGAAGGGGTTTTTTTTCAGAATAGTTGGGATATTATGGGGAATGATGTTAGTGAGGCGCGAAGGGAGTGGAATAACGCCATTACTAGTCTTATCCCTAAAGTTCCTAACCCTAGCACTATGAAAGACTTTAGACCCATTTCTTGTTGCAATACTACTAATAAAATTATTTCTAAAATTATTGTTAGGGAAGTGGTGGAATCATGCTCGACCTTGTGAATAATAGGCAATCGGCCTTTATACCAGGGAGATACATTTCTGATAATGTTCTTCTTATGCAAGAGGTGGTGAGAGGCAATCATAAGAATAATGGTACCCCTAGATGTGCTATGAAGATAGATCTTATAAAAGCATATGATTGAGCTAATTTTGGATTTTTTGTTGATGTGTTGCATGATATGAACTTTCCTCAAATGTTAATTTAATGGGTTAAGGAATGCATGATGACTACGAGTTATTTTGTTAGTGTTAATAGGGATATTAATGGAATTTTTAAGGGTAAAAATGGCCTTAGGTATCCCCTTACCTTTTTATTTTGGTTGTGTAAGCTTTCTCTTTGATTCTTGATGATGAAATCAGTAGAGAAAATTATAGTTATCATCCTAACTGTGGTATGCTTAAGTTATCTCATGTGATGTTTGCTGATGATTTGTTTATCATGGCCAAGGCTGATCAAAACTCATTGATGGTGGTAGATAAAGCTCTTAAGGAATTTAATGATATGTCTAGGGTTGGAGTTATCTACACTAAGTGTGAAATTTTTTTTGCAGCCATTAATCATCAGGAGAAGAATAAGATTGCTAGCCTTATGGGAATGAGAGTAGGAGATTTACCAGTTAAATACCTGGGAGTCCCTTTAATTTCAACCAGAATGAAGACTGAAGATTGTAATATACTTGTGGAGAAGCTTATGAAGAATGTTAAATCCTGGACAAATAGGTGGTTATCATAGGCAGTGAGAGTTCAACTTGCCATTGCTATCCCAAAAAGTATTCAAATATACTAGTTAAATATCTTTATTTTACCTAAAAAGATAATTAAAGATATTGATCAAGTTATTGGAAGATTTATTTGGACTGGAGTTTATCTAAAGAAGTCTGGAGCTAAAGTTTCCTGGGAGAATTTATGTTACCCTTATGAAGAATGAGGTTTGGGTATTAGGAATATGGTGAGTTAGAACAAAGCATATATGAGGAGGCACTTGTGGGATGTAGAAAGAAAAAGGATTCTCTCTGGGTTAAATGGATTCATAATGTAGTAATTAAATAGATTTATATTTGGATAGTCAAGCTACCAACTAATGCTTCTTTGACTGGGAGGAAGTTATGGAGATTGAAAGACCATACTAAAAGATATATTAAACACAACATTGATAATGGGGAAGGGACTCACTTCTGGATTGATAATTGGCATGACGCGGTACCTCTTATTAGTATTTATGGTGAAATAATTATTTGTGATGCCGCTAGTTCGATATTGACAATGGCAACAGATTATATTGTTGACAATAGATTGAATTTTCCTAGACCAGATTCAAATGATTTATTGAATTTGTCTAGAAAAAATATAGTGCCTAATAGCAATAATGAATATTGGGTTTCTTGGAGTATTGACAAAGATAGTAAATTCAGTTGTAAATGTACCTATGAAGAGATCAGAGACAAAAAGGCTCTTATTAATTGGGCTAAGATAGTGTGGTTTAAGAAGAGAATTCATAAATGTCCATGTATTATCTGGGTTGCTTGCCTTAACAGATTGAGGATAAAGGACAAACGGTTAAAATGGGGCATCATAAATGAAGACTTATGTGTTTTGTGTGGCAAAGAGAAGGAATACAAGAATCATCTTTTTTGAGTGCAAAGTCACTAATTTTATTTGGAAAGAAGTTTTGTATCGATGTGGACTAACCAGAAGTATTAAAATCTTTGAAGATGAAGTTACAAAGATAAATATTAACATCAATGATTTTAAGATTATTCTTCTTAAACTTTTCTTATCAGTGTTGTCTACACTATATGGAGAGCTAAAAATGATATTATTTTTAATAATTTCTAATTATTTAAGGAATTTATTCTTTCAAAGATTGGAAAGCTGGTGTTTGAGAGAACATAACTAGAAGAAAATAAAAATACTACTGAGAATCAAGATATATGTAGTAAATGGGGGATGAATGAAAGGATATTTATCCGATGGTTAGATTATTCATTGATTGTGGGCCTGAGCTTTCATCCTTTGGTGTTGGGTTTCCTCTTGGCTGGATCTTATTTATTTATAGTGGTTCCTCTCTACATGTCATCCTTCCTTGTATTTTTCTCTCTGCATGTCTGAATCTTGAAGTTCTTGAAGTTCATAAAGTTTTATCATTGAACAGTCAGGCTCCCGTGCAGGAGCCCAAATGCAAGACCCCCGTGCGGGATGACTTTTAAAAATAAAAAAAAATGTCTTTTTTTTTATTTTTTTGGGTAGATTATAAACATTTCAGTGCACCCCTATAAAAAAATCAGTTCAAAATAACACTTTTTGTCATTTTAAAAAAATGGATCAATTTTTTACGGTACTTAAACTGCTTAAAATATTATCAACTATTGACTAATTTTTTTATAACCCACAAAAAAAAAAAAAAAAAAAACATTTTTTTTTAAAAGATCCCGCACGTGATCCCTCATTTGGGCTCCCGCACGGGAGCCTGACTCTATCATTGAAAATCTTACTTTATTGATGTGTTAAGATGATCTCCTTGTCTTTTCATGGCTAGGTCCTTCTGAAGGAGCTTTGGATGGTGGTTACGTAATTTTTCTCTCTAGATGTCTTCTTTTCTTGAGTTTTTGAAGGTTTTTGGATTTGAGCTGGTTTGTAAGGTTTGTAGTGTGTTTGAGCTGGATTTTAAGGTTTTGTGGTGGCTTGGAGAGTCTGTGGGTGGTGGATCTAAAGGTTTTTTTTGCATGTCTTTGTCCTGCTTTGGGGTTTGATTGTTCTCTATTTCTTAGCTTGTTGAAGTTCTAAGTTTTCTTAGATGGTTGGATCATTTGTATTTTAGTCTAAATCTGTTTGGTCCTGAGATGGTGTTTGGTGAAGCTTCTTCAATGGAGTTTGTTGGGTTGTAGAGCTTGGTTTATTTATCTATCTTCTCTCTGAATGAAAGATGTAATTTGATGTTATCATTTTGTTTATAGTTGTCATTTGTTATTGGTGTTTTGTGAATGGTTGTCTTGTCGGTGCTTACATGTGTTTGAGGTTCTTTAATGTTCGAGAACTATCTAGGTTTGTTTGGGCTTTATGAGCTGAGGTAATTTTTGGGTTGGGTTAGTGGTTAGGGTGTTGGGCCTGAATGCCTTATTTTTTGGCAGCCTGTTGCCATTAATTTGTAGGCCTGGGTAGTTAGTTCAGATGGTTGGGCCAGGCTTCATCTTTGTTTCTTTGGGCTATTACCTTTTAATTAAATCTACAATTCATAAAAAAAAAACTTTAACAAAGAACACCTTTACTCACAAAAAAAAACATACAATAACTTTACTTTCGACGAAAACTTCATTTTTAACCTCAACATACATCTCTCGATTCACTTCAACATATAATAGTAAGCTATTAAACCATTTGCTTTATCATTCAAAACATTGATATAACAAAAATTGAAATTAAACATTGACAGCTATTAAACCATTTACTAAGGCCCAGTTTGATTGCAAAAATTATTTTGTTACGTAAATTGGTTCGTCGTGAATAACTGAATTGTAAATGAGTTTAAATTAAATTTTAGGTGATGTTTGGTAATCTAAAATTAATGTTAAGGCTTAATAAAAAAAGTTTAAAATGAATTGAGAGAGAGGGACGACGGGCGGGAGGGAGATGAAGAAGAGAAACCGAATGAATTTTCTGTGACTCATATTTCAAATGGATCCATTTCACGTTTTTTTTTAAATGCTCCAATTTTAAATTTCACAAACGATCTAAAATGAGAAAATTAGTAAATCATTTCATTAATGAAACCAAACACGATTAATGGGCCAATTTGTAAATGGGCAATTTATAAATGAACCAATTTACAATTTTAGGATAACCAAACGAGGCCTAAATAAACCATTGATAATTTTAACTGAACAAAACATTGGCACCTACTAAAACATTTAGTAAAGGACATCTTAATTGAACAAAAGAACACAGTTTTAACACTGATATCTAAATATTAAACATCATTTAACAATGAAATTTATGAAATTAAAGATAGGAAAAAAAAACAATAATTCAAATCTCCTTAGACTGCCAAAATGGACTAAAATTATTTGGATCATTGGTCATCTCATTGACACCATTAAAAGATGAATGATAATAATCCTGCACCATAAAAGATTAAACTGGTTATTAATACATATATATTTCTTTAATAAATTAGAAACAAAATAAATAAGAGTAAAAAAATGCATGCATTTGACGATGGTAGTATGTTCCATTGAATGTATTATAATTCGAGTTTGGAACATACTATCCACATGGCTTATGAGATCAACTATTTCAAAAAACAAAAGACAAACAAATGTTTCAACTGATTTTAAAAAAAATTGACTATTAAAAAATGTTTTAAAAAGTGAAAATTTATTTTATATAAAATAAAAACTATTTTAACTGTTATAATGTGTTTTTTATAATATTTTTTATAAAAGAATCGTTTTAAAACTATTTTGTCTTATAAAAAAATTGTTTTTAAAAAATATTTTTTTAACAATTAAAATAGTTTATTTTTATAAAAACAATTTTAACCGTTAAAAAAAGTTCTGACAATAAAAACCTGTTCCACAGCCACCCAAAATGACCCATAATTATTATGTAACTGCCCCTCTTCCTTTTCGCAGAGAATAACACTTGTTTGAAAGTTGTTATAATGGAACCAACAACTAAAAAGATAAAATATACGTGTTGTATGTAAAAATTATGTTTCTACGTGGACCAATGAAGAAGGTACACATGTCGTCCAATATGGCCGACCAGCTTACTTGATCGGCCACAAAAACATATATTGGGCAGGAAGGCTGACTAACATAAGAAGGCCAATCAATTGGAATATCAACAGTTATTTAGATGGGATACCAACCAGCTATGAATTCTAATAGTTTTACTTATTATACACAGATGTAAATGGCTTGAAATATAAAAACATTCCATCTTTTGGATGTCACACCCCTATAAATACAAACCAATCCCTTAGCTCAAAGGACAACTTGAATCGCATATATGCTAATCTTACTAAGCTACTGTGAACTTTATTGAATAACAACAATAGTTAATGTAAAAAACTGGACTAGGTAACTAGACTAGGTCTAATTTCTTAATCAGATATAAATATATGTAAGTAACAGAGAGAGAGAGAGAGAGAGAGAGAGAGAGAGAGAGAGAGAGAGAGAGAGAGAGAGAGAGAGAGAGAGAAGGTTTTTAAAGTGGTTCAGCTATAAGGGAAATATTACGTCCACTGTGTTTCTTATTGTCTTGTATTATGTCTTGCCTATTATATTTTGAATGACTTGAACCTCCTTTTATGAATGAATTATAATGTATTTATAGCCAAGTAAGGAGATAGAGAGATGGAATATTAATGGATGCAAGGCCTTTATAAATTAGGCATTTACATCAGTACATAATGTCCATAATGATCTTGCCTATTGGCATTCTGTTGATCAAGTTGGTCGGCCTTCCCATTATTTGTCGACCTTCCTGGAGTTGGTCGGTATTCTGCATGTTGGTTGGCGATGCTTGACTTGCTGACTTGGATTATTGCCATGTAGGATGACACGTGTTCGTATCTGGTATGTAAGTGGGTAATTTTTTGTATCAATAGAAGCCCCCAATGTTCCATGCTTGATGTTTGCTTGATAGTATGGAGCATTTAGTCTTGGTCATAGCTCGGGCAATATTTATGATGCTTGGTCAGTTGCCGACTTCCCACACTTGTAATATTTTACCGGTATTACTGGTGGTATATGTTTCCAATGGTATTTTTGTCAATATCCTGAATTATAGCGAAACGCCTCAAGGTAAATACGTCTTTTTCGTATCGCCGCCACAATTTCGATCATTGTTTTACTTTAATCATTACGTTCACCGGTTTTCGAGGTATTCTATAAAAGGCGATAAATTTCTCGATCGTCTCTTTACTTCAAACCTTCTAAGTGTTTGTTTCTATCCGTGGGCTTTCTTGCGATCATTCTTCCTTATTTTTAGTTCTTACTGAATCCTTAATCTTCTATAAGAATCCTTTCCTTGTCTTCTTTTCTTCATATTGAATCATGGTTTACGTTGTTATATCTCTAGATGAGTTTAGAAAGGAATGGAATATGCCAAACTGGGTAGACTTAGAGTTCCCTAGTCCCCCTGTAGATGTTTTCTATTTGTCTGAAGGTCATTGGATTCCTTCATAATTCATAGCTAAATGGAGCTTCAATTTTCCCCCAAATCGTTTTTGCTTAGAGTTTTATCAATACTTTGATATTGTACCTGCTAGACACTACACCAAAACAGGCGATTTGTAAGTGTTTTAAACACTTACAAATCGGCGCGTTGCAAAAAAATTATAAGTGTTCAAAACACTTGGAAATGTCATTTGCAAGTGTTCATTAGGAACACATATCCGCTTCGGATAACCGTTACAAAAAAATTTGCAAGTGTTTTGAACACTTGCAAATTTTTCATTTGCAAGTGTATAGAACACTTGCAAAATTCAGCAACCTTTTTTAATTTACAACGATTATAAACACTTGCAAAAGAAAATGTATATATTTTTTTATAACGGTTCAAAACACTTACAAATATTAATATGTAAGGAAAACAATGTTATTTTGTAAGTGTTATGAACACTTACATAAACTAAAATATTAAAAAAAATAAAAAATTATCCACCACATACCACTAACCTCACATATAACAAACAATAAAAATGGCTAAAAACATAACAATTATATCCAAACACTTTCATACAATACTTCATGATATGTTCGATATAAACAAAAAGTCTCATCAAGAAAGGAAGCAAGAACCAAAGGTATATATTGAGTATTCTCCTTAACAAACTTCATACATCTAGTTATTGTATCCATATACACATGTGCCACAACCCTATTAGTATGGCAAGAAAATCGTGTTGATAAGAGCATTGTCACTAGTTCCCTCAAGAGACCACTGTCAGTACTCACCACCCCATCGCTAAATGACTCTCCAAGTGCATAAAAAACAAAATCAGAGCTTCTACCACTTCAGCATTCCTATCGGCAGAAGATGAAATGACATTACCAATGAGAGTCTGTTAAAAATCTAAGTAACATCACGAAAGTCAAATTTAGCAACAGTTTTATGCGATTTGGACATAAACAAATAAGTGACTCTTAAAAGGCAAGCACACAGGTCCAAGAGAAACATTAAAACTAAAGGGGGATATCCCAACAAGGGTTGAAACATTTACTTCATGAATATTGTACTTCATGAATATTTTTAGAGAATTCTAAATTAATCTCTGATGATGTCATGATTAAGACCCATCATATATTACGTCACCTATGACAATGGTGCTAAACTAGAACCTTTTCCATTAACCCCATCTTCCTTATATATAAAGTGCCTCCCTCGTTTGGGAGGACATTACATTTTATTGAGATGATATGATATAGAGTTCTATTATGATTTTTTTTACTTTAGTTTCGTGTGTGTTAATTTTCATCGTTTTTACATCAAATATACTTACCTTACCTCGACTATTATTATTAATTTGCAAAACTAAAATGTTTTCAAACCACTATGGTGAAAGCCTACCTAAAACACTTTAGTTCATCAATCATATTGCATCCATGTTTTTCTCCTGATTTATCAATAAAATAAAACGATATGCAATAAAAAAAAGTCTATAAGCACGAAATTACTCTTTTAACTGTACTATAAGCATGGAATGATTGACTCAATAGTACGAACATTCCCTTCATCTTCATTAAAAAGAACAAAAGTCAGCTCACATTAAGAATGAAATGAATAAAATTAATCCCATATAAGCATTACCAAAATCAAGTTAACATAGTAATCATTACCAGAGCTAAGTTAACATAGAGCTTGGAACCCATAAGGCTGAACTATAAAGATGCACCACTTTGCTGCTTCCTCTTAGGACCAATCGAAAGCTCACCAAATACTGGTGCCCAATGCCTTGGAGGTTGAAACGCCAAAAAATGATGAAGTTTTTCAATTGGTGGTTTATCTTAATGCAAAAAGTAAAGGGTAAAGGTTGAATACTGTCGGTCAAACAGAATAACAACTTGTTTTTAAAATAACACCGGGGACTTTGTTCCAAATAAAACTACAAACAAATAGCTTATTATCAGATAGGAAATCACACACGAAATATGTATGTATTGAAATAGCACAAGCCTAAAACACTGACCTAATCAAGATATGTACACAATCTTTTGGAGGAGTGATAAAAACATTGTGAAGGGTGATCGAGTGCGAAAAGTGTGCGCGTGTAAAGTGCACAGTCGTTGTTTTCGTTTCGCCAACTCAATACAAAAACCTAAGTTACAACTACACTTGCGAGGCAAGCACAGCGGTAAGTCGGGTATCGAGAATCCTCAGGGACAAGTTGTTAGAATTTATAAGGTTTAATATTCCGAAATAAAAGTGTAAAAGATGATTACAAACTAAAAGAAAAGATGCATAAAGGTAAATGATTAACTAGGCAATGGTATTGAAACTAGATTATGAAAGCGAGTAAAACTATAGGTTGCGTCGAATATCCCTCACCCGAGTTAATTAGTATAAAATGGTCACATGGGTCGACGAGTTATTACAAATGCATCTCGTTTCGACAGTTAATTAAATCAAGGGTTGTTACGCCCTAAATCATCATAAAAGCCTAATAAGATTTTGGCGTCAACAAATATCCCGGAAATTACGCGCGAAAGGTCGTAAGCACGGGACATACATGATATGCCCCGTCAAATCTCCTAGGCATAATAACTAGGACAACGCACTCGAAATAGACCCGTAAACACCATCACCAAAGCAAAGCAACGCGTCAACTCGAGTGAGTTCAATTCAAACACAACCTAATTTAAATTACCTAGAAAGCATGTTAAAAACGCGATAAATGGAAAGCGGTAAATAAATGCGGTAAATCTATACTAGAAAGCGTGTAAATCAAAGCATGTAAATAAAGCAAGAAAACCTAAATTAGAAAGCTTGTAAATTATACTACAAAGCAAGAAATGAAGAATTACAAACTATATTAATGGAAGAGGATGATGAATAGTCAACTTACACAACAAATGGGGTGTCAAACCAAGTATAAATGAAGGAGAACTCTCCAAAACCCTCAAACCCTAAGCTAAACTAACCTAAAATCGTGTGTATCTACTGAATATCTGATTATTACAACAAAAAACCTTTATATAGTAAGTGGGAAAAGATAAGGGAAAAAGGAAAGAAAGAGGAAAGAGCCCAAAATATCTGGCACTACCGGTCGACCGGTCGCAGGGGCGCGGTCGACCGGTCCCTTAAGCCAAAGCATACTGTCTCCTTCCCACGGCAAAAGTTGAAACCGCGGTCGACCGGTCCCTTGTACGCGGTCGACCGGTACTCTGTTTTCAGGCTGCATTTGGTCCATGATGAGGGGGAAAAGGTCCATTACGGAAACGAGCCTAGCTTCTTCGTCCGAACTCCAAACGACGCACCGTTTGTGGCCACGTGATGCTAACTCAATGAACTACGCATCCGTGGAATTAACATGAGCCGAATAAGAAATGTGAATTGACTAAAAAGCCCTTGAAGTAGCGTCCATCGACGAAACTTCTCCGAAATGCAACGGATCCTCACTTTTAGCGTTCCAATACCTACAAAAGCACAAATAACCCCTGCAAAACATGTATCTATCCAACTCCAAGGTTGTCTGGTTAATGGGCATAATTATAGGCATTTAGGACCGTAAAAGCGCTAGAATGCATAAGGATAACAGGTGGAAATATACAATATTCGATACGAATCAAAGGGTTCCAACAATGCTGGTGACGATGAGCCCTGATCCGTCGTAGAGCCCCATATATTAACCACCATCAACAACAAACATGCGAATTGGCTATGCATCTTAATCCAGATTTCCCCTGGAAAAACTATAATAAGCACTGTTAAAGAAGGGTAACATCCCTCTGGATCTCATCAACTGCCTTATCTGCCTCCACTACTGAAGAGTTGAATAAACACAGATGGGGTTATAAGCACATGCAAGCAGAAGCAAAATTGTTCGAGGTGGTGCAGAACTAAGGTCTGCCAATAAACCTTGAAAGTTGAGTTCACAAGCTGCCAACTGAACACACATTCCTAAGAAAAAAATTATCTCTATAATGAAAGGTACCTTTCTTTATTGCTATATTATTGCTTAGGAAAATTAAACATTATCAAGCAATTGAAAATGAAAATGGAAATTCTTAACCAATTACAGGAAACAGAAAATGAAAATGAAAATGGACTGTACTGTACTGTACATCTTCGTGAACTCTTGTAGAGTCGTCCATGCGTTAATGAATTTTGATGATTTGGCATCATCCCGAACATTTATATCGGCTATCCGCTGCATCGACAGTAATAAAAACAAACCCAATACTTTAGTAATTTTATAACAAAATTAGTGCAGTGGAAAATAAGCAGCAAAATGAAGAAGTGAGATGTAAAGTAGCTCATCTTGCAACTGTTCAATTTGGTTCCACATTCTTTTATTTGAATTGGCATTAGAACAAGTTGATCTATAAGTTGAAAGGAAATTAGATAAGTATTGTATCAAAATTAAATAACCAACATCAACTAAACACACACACACACACACACACACAATTTTATTTTCATTGCTCCTATGGCTTCACTCTCAAGCCATGGGATGTGACAATGAGAAAGAAAAGAAAATAAGGAAAAGGAAAAACCATGGAATGTGTTATTTGTTGATGGAGTTTTGGCTGAAACTCAAATAGGTTAAAGATCTTAAAACTATAATGATGACCATGTACTTCAGAATTTAAAGGTTTAAAATGTAGATTGAGACTATCTAAACTTTAACCCCAATAGATTGTGTTGTACATGTTAGGTAATAGTTAATGCCACAAGATTCATTCAGAATAATAATTCTGGAATGATTAGCCAAATGAAGGGAAGAATTAACTCACCACTTGATTCCAATTTAAAGTAGGACACGTGCGGCGGGAAGTCTTTCTTTCACCATTTTTTTCCTTTGAAAAAAAGGACAACTGTTTTTTGCGTGTTGTATAGTTGCGGTATAAATTTGATTGGGATTGGGTTAGTGCATATTATTTCGTGTTGGATTACGATAGATAACTTAAGGTACTTTAATTGGGTAAAGTATGCCAGGATATGAAATTTGAAACACATGTGAGGATGATGTATTGGTGGGAATATGATTGATTTAATTTTAGGGTGATAAACTTGCAAAAAACATTAGGAATCTTGCATAATGGAAGAGAGGTTCATTTGCAATTGGTTGTGTTACTGCTATGGAACTAATATTCTTTAAATTTATTGATACTTTTCCTTAGGGATAAGTTCCATTTGATTCAGGAAGGAGTTCCAAAAGCACTGGTTACTCTGGATTTGAAGCATTTAAGTCAGATATTAATAATAAAGGGATACTAACACGCGTATCTTGTTTATGGTGTGTTAATGTGTGTGTTATTTTAACAATAATATAAACTATCATATATGTTGCTTAATACTAACATGCGTAGACATCCAAATTAGAAAAAAAAACAAATCCCTGATGAGCCTAAAGCATAAACAAAATGGTAGCACAATAAAGGGTTGAATTAGGGTATATATATACAACCAATATAAATGGTTGACTACTACGTCTGCATCCTCCTAGTCTCTACAACTTTCACTTGCAAGAAATAAGGATGAGCATAAAGCACACAAAAAGTGTCAGCAACATGTTAGTGTAACAAAAGATACTAAAATAGAATAATAAGAGGCGAAAAAAAAAAGGAAGTAGAATTGTCTATATAAATAATGTAGATTGGAACAAAGTAGTCACATAAAGAAAATATTAATGCTATTATCAATGTTGTTTTGTCTTTTCTGAACCCATGTCCTACTTGGGGGGGATTTAACCATGTGCTTCCACTAGGTGTACACTGATTTGGCAAAATCCTCCTCAATTTGCCAATTGGACTAGCCAAAACAGAAGGGCAACATGATAAAGGGGAAAGTTTATCTCATAAAGTTAAAATGATGACATTAATTGAAGCAGAAAGCAAACAAACATAGTAAATAATTATGTACTATGTAGGTATAAAATCCTAGTCGATGAAGCTTTTTAGCTGCAAAAATGTGGAACAAATATATCAACCCATGGCAATAATGAGTGTATACTTTTCATATGTCGTGGAGGTATAAAAATCTACTAATGGGGGCATTCCATATATGTTTCAGTAGAAACAATCTCTCTAATTTTTATAATCTCAAACAAGGAAGTAGCTTGGTCTTAGTCTAATCACTTGTCTCATCTGCCCCATCGGCTTCAGAGTCAAACACATGCTCTATGGAATTGCAGCATCCCACATAAAGTTGAACAAGAGGTTGTAATCCTTGGAGCAAATTGAATTGCGGAAGAACATATGACAATGTGTTACATCCATGAATTTCCAATGTTTTAAGCATAGAAAAAAAGCCAAATAAAAGATTGAGGTTGTTCCTCATCATCCACATTGATTATGCACTCAAACTTCTTGTAGAAATATACCTTCAAAGTTTTTAGCGCATTTAAACCATCTCCACCAATTGATAAATGAAGAATTATGTCTTTTTAAGTCTCCGAATTCCCCCAACTCTAGAACGTTAGTTTTTTCAGTACCAACTCAACACGTTTTATCCACCATGTGATGGTACTATTTGGATTAACGAGCATTAAAAAAATTTATTGATAAATGAGGTAAAATATCTAATACCCCATACAAAATTGATAACTTTCGAGTTAGGTAAAAGTAACAAGCTTCACCTCATCATAGTAAATAGAAAAAGTTAAGATCGTTAAATAGGGCAATGATTTTAGCTCAACCAAGAATTATGAGTCGACTCTATCGAAATGCAAGTATAACTCTTAATCAAGATAAATGTGATATCAAATTACCTTCAAATATAACATAAGTGTTAGACAGACCATTCATACCCAACAACCTAAGACTATTTAACTGCGTTATCAAAGCCGTTAATTCCTCATCGTGGTTTAAACTTTTAAACTCTTGGAACTGAAAGGCATTGTCATATACGGGCCTTTGGGCTTGGTGTCAATTCGTGTATGGTATTTGGCCGATCATATACGATGTTCGCGGCTCAAAGGAGGGATATTGAGATGCGTCATCAATAAGAGTTGGAGAGGATGCGACACACAAATGACTAAATATTTACACACACATAACTATATATTACACACATCCAACGTTTATAGATGACTATATATACAAGACTACAAATTTACACACACATAACTACATATTTATACACAAATGACTATAGATTTATACACATATGCAACATTTATAGATGACTGACTATACACACATGACTACAAATTTGCATATTTTTACACACATGATAACAAATTTTCACACACATGACTACAAATTTTCACACACATCCACATTTATATATATAAAGAGAGCCCTAGGTTTGCGATTGGGCATCATACTTGTCTGAGAAGAAGCAAAAAATGTAGCCCTAGGTTTGTGATTAATCCAAATATACCTGTTTAAAATTATTAGTTATAAAAAGAAAACAAAATAAAGATTAGAAAAAGGAGACGCAGTTTTTACTATTTGTAAGTGAGAAAAAATTTGAATAATTTTTTTACTATTTGTAGATGCATCCAAATAAAACAAAAATAGAGATTAGAAAATCCACATATTTCTGAACTAATTGTGAATGATAGAAAATCCAAATTAAACATTCATACAAATATTACACTCATATGGCCCATATTATTTAACAATAAACCAAAACCCCTAAATTACCGAAACCCAAAAACCCTAAATCATCGTCGGCTTAAGCTTAACACCGAATTGCAGAAAGATAGTAGTTGATTTGTGCTTAACATTGTAATTCTTTACAGAAAACCCTAAACGAGTTTAGGATTGTAATTAATTGAGGCTTAATTACATGTTTGCACACACACGTCTAATACACACACACACACACACACACACACACATAGAGAAAGTTATAACTGTATACGAAAAATGAGAGAGAGTTATACCTGTGTTGCGATTCTAGTTTGTGATTGAAGATTTGCGATTTTGGTTTGGGGTCTTGCGATTTTGGTCAGAAGATATGTGATTTTGTTTTATAGAAATTTGGTTTGGAGCCTTGCGATTTGGGGAGGGAGGGAAAACTTTGGTGCGGTTTCAGTAAACAAGGGACGAAAATTTTAACGGGGGAAAATTTGACAAAAAAATTGTGTCTTTACGCTTTTGGGAGAGTATCCAACACTTTTGGGTATTGGGAATAATAAAATCTTAAAGTTTAAAATGGTTTTGAACACTTACAAAGGTTGTAAGTGTCCAAAACCGTTGTAATTTTGTAAGTGTTATAAACACTTAAAATTAAATAATTTTTTAGTTGCAAAATAGCCATTATGGTCTAGTGAGAGTAGCCCCCAACACCTGGAGAATAGTTTATGGTGTCCATAGGCTTAATCAAATCCATGGGACCCATATTGGTATCCCTAAGATTATGTTTTGATACAAATGGGTCACCAGTGAAAGTACATATTATTTGAAGACTAGGTCTATTAATAGAGCTTTAGTTGTTTGTTTGCCTGACTCCAATAGGGACTACTTCGATCATGGTGTTATTGCCAAAAATTGGCAATGTGTACCTCTTAAAGGGAATGAAGTATATAATGTACCAAGATGCCCTCAAGAGGTTCAAAGCATAGGTTGTAATGTATTATATATATTCATGATGATGAATCACCTGCTAATATGTTATCTAATATTTGTTATTTGTTTGATTGTAGTTGAGAGGAAGAGAAAGTGTCCCAAGGAGTGTGACATTAAACTTGACGAGCTCAAGTTTCTCTGGTTCATCCATCAAATAATTGGTGAGTAGCATATTAGGTCGGCCTCCTACTTGCTGAAGTACAAAAGCTCTATCACTTCCTTTGTAGCTCATCCAACAGCTGTTGTTCCATCAATTGTGATTGATTTGAATAAAGACCCCGTGTCCACTTCATCTGCCACTACATCTAGTGGTGGTGAACCTGCCATTGTCCCATCCTCTTCTTTTGATTAAGACCTTCCTTTTTCAATGAGCATGGGAAAAATAAATTTTCACATTCTTCTTGGGGATGTTGCTATTACTAGCACCCACAAGCCTGTGGATGGTGGGGACACAAAGAAGGATGATGCTGGGAAGAAACCCCCAGCCAACAAGGAAGAGGAGTCTCTTTTAAAATGTTTGAGAAGAGGTCCTGCTTCCAAGAAGGTTGAAGAAGATGCTGATGCTGACCAACAGAGCTTGCACTACAAGAAAACTAATTTTTTCCGGCACTTTTTTCTCGGTATTATTCAAAAATGCTGCGAATTTTATTTTTACCAGCATTTATTTATAAGTATTGAAAATTCACGGCATTTATATTGATGTGCCGTATAAGTAGAGCATTTTTTAATGGGGATTTGTAAATTTAGGACCTATTGTAATATGTATTTTGAAAATGGGACAACAAATATTTTATTTATAGTTTTAGTCCCTATTTTTTAATAAAGGTGTTGGCGCTGACCCATTTTCATAAAACGCCAACCAATCACAACTTGCCACGTGTCTTTTTACTTTAAAAATAGGGACTAAAAATGGAGACGAAATATTTGTTGTCCTATATACATAATCAAGATTATTTTAAGTCCTAAAAATACATATTCTATTTTAGTGTTCTAAAAAATGCGCCAAGGCGCGCCCAGGCACGAGGCTTTTTAGATACGCCAAGTTTTGGCCCTAGGTGTGAATCAAGGCGTGGTCAACAATAGTCAACATTTTTTAGGGTAAGGCGTGAAAAAATGTATTTTTTTTTTGTATTTTAAAAAAATAGTATTTTAATTTACAAATATTTCGACATATTTTTAAGGTATGTACCATTTTAGTATTTTTAATAGCGTTGTCATAGTCAAAAAATATTAAAATATATTAAAAAATGCCTAAACGCTTTTTCACGCCTTTTTACGCCTAAGGTTCGCCTAGGCGTCTAATGCTTAAGGCTTGGCCTCCACCCCTCGATCATGCCCCACGCTTTTTAAAGTCTTATTATTTTTTAATTAATGCTCAAACAAATGTAATATTTTTTAGGCATTTCATAACTAATGCCACTAAAATTGGGAAAAAAATTACCTTCACTTAAATAAATATGGCGGGTCTTATTTTCTTTTAAAAGAATATCACTTTTGCCCTAGTTTTTGGCGGGTAAAGTCGCATAGCTTGGATGGCTCTCCCGGCACGTTCTCCTTTCTCCCATATCTGGCTCAATCTCCTAAACCTAATCCTCAACAAACCTTATCAAGTATCTACCTCAATCTCACCCAATCACTTTGCCTCAATCTCACCCATCTTGGAACGATTTTTGCTGGTCCCTTGTTATAAGAAGGATGACGGTGCTCTCATCTCACCCATATTTCAATTTTCGGAGGCTCGGATAATCACTTTCATTATTTCGGTGTATTTTTCTTTGAAGCTTTGCACGATTTTTGCTATTTCCCTGTTAGAAGAACGGTTTTGTTCTTTGAAACTTTGAGGTAAGTTACGTTTTATTTTGTTTATTCCGGTGTATTCTTTTTATTTCCGTGTATTTCAGTGTATTTTTCTTATTTCTATGTATTTTTTTGGCTCAGAGAATCAGTTTCTTGCATATATTGGCTTTTGATTGGGTTCTATTTGTTACTGGCAATAGAGGCAAAGAGTTTTCACAAGAAAGATATATTAGAAAGAAGAAATCCCAGAAGCAAGGTAATATTTTCTTTTGTTCGTGATATGTACCTGTGAGTTTTTAAATCCATACCAGTCTCATTAGTCGCGAATCAATAATATTTTGACATAAGTTAATAATTAACTCTTTTTTTTCCAGATTTCATATTATATAATCATGTATATGAAATAGTGTAATCTTTATTTTTTCGTAACATTTGTGTTATACAAAATTTATGCATATAGATAATGGTTATGATAGACACTTTAAATAAGGAAAAATTAGATATAGCGGGGGTGCAACAAACTCGAAAGGAAAAATTAGTACAAAATTGGTAGGGGGTGTTATTATGGTAATTATTGTTGTGTAATCTTTGTTTTGTTATAATTTGTATTTTTGTGAGAGAAAAAAGTACTGAATTTTTTTTAATTTTAATTGATGTGCGAGAGAAAAGTGTTAGAAATGTTTAATTTGTTAGTTGTTGTTGTGTTTTTGGTTCTATTTATATAATTAGATGAAGTATTCTGTTGGATTTTCTTATCTATTTTTGGTAACTACCAATTTTTTTCACTCTTTCATTTATTTCAATTGATTAAAAAAGTCCAGTTCAACGTAAACTTAAATCACTCCCTATGATATCATCTTTGTGCAACTCTAATACCACTGTTTTAATTGATTAGTATTATTTTAACCATCTAAATCGACGTGTTTTTTTACTATAGGGGGTTGTATACATATTTTTTTTCATGTTTATGTATGTGTGCATTCATGTGATGGTATATATGTGTCACATTTGCATTTTAGTTTGATATATACATATTATTTCTCATGTATATGTATGTGTGTATTGATCGAGTGCGAAAAGTGTGCGCGTGTAAAGTGCACAGTCGTTGTTTTCGTTTCGCCAAGTCAATACAAAAACCTAAGTTACTACTACACTTGCGAGGCAAGCACAGCGGTAAGTCGGGTATCGAGAATCCACAGGGACAAGTTGTTAGAATTTAAGTGATCTAATACTCCGAAATAAAAGTGTAAAAGATAATTACAAACTAAAAGAAAAGATGCATAAAGGAAAAGATTATTCTAGGCAATGGTATTGAAACTAGATTATGAAAGCGAGTAAAACTATAGGTTGCGTCGAATATCCCTCACCCGAGTTAATTAGTATAAAATGGTCACATGGGTCGACGAGTTATTACAAATGCATCTCGTTTCGACAGTTAATTAAATCAAGGGTTGTCACGCCCTAAATCCTCATAAAAGCCTAATAAGATTTTGGCGTCAACAAATATCCCGGAAATTACGCGCGAAAGGTCGTAAGCACGGGACATACATGATATGCCCCGTCAAATCTCCTAGGCGTAATAACTAGGACAACGCACCCGAAATAGACCCGTAAACACCATCACCAAAGCAAAGCAACGCGTCAACTCGAGTGAGTTCAATTCCAACACAACCTAATTTAAATTACCTAGAAAGCATGTTCAAAACGCGGTAAATAAACGCGGTAAATCTATACTAGAAAGCGTGTAAATCAAAGCATGTAAATAAAGCAAGAAAACCTAAATTAGAAAGCTTGTAAATTATACTACAAAGCAAGAAATGAAGAATTACAAACTATATTACTGGAAGAGGATGATGAATAGTCAACTTACACAACAAATGGGGTGTCAAACCAAGTATAAATGAAGGAGAACTCTCCAAAACCCTCAAACCCTAAGCTAAACTAACCTAAAATCGTGTGTATCCACTCTATAAAACCAAAAATGGGTTTATATAGTAAGTGGGAAAAGATAAGGGAAAAAGGAAAGAAAGAGGAAAGAGTCCAAAATATCTGGCACTACCGGTCGACCGGTCGCAGGGGCGCGGTCGACCGGTCCCTTAAGCCAAAGCATACTGTCTCCTTCCCACGGCAAAAGTTGAAACCGCGGTCGACCGGTCCCTTGTACGCGGTCGACCGGTACTCTGTTTTCAGGCTGCATTTGGTCCATGATGAGGGGGAAAAGGTCCATTACGGAAACGAGCCTAGCTTCTTCGTCCGAACTCCAAACGACGCACCGTTTGCGGCCACGCGATGCTAACTCAATGAACTACGCATCCGTGGAATTTCCAAGAGCCGAATAAGAAATGTGAATTGACTAAAAAACCCTTGAAGTAGCGTCCATCGACGAAACTTCTCCGAAATGCAACGGATCCTCACTTTTAGCGTTCCAATACCTACAAAAGCACAAATAACCCCTGCAAAACATGTATCTATCCAACTCCAAGGTTGTATGGTCAATGAGCATAAATATAGGTATTTAGGAACGTAAAAGCGCTAGAATGCATAAAGATAATGGGCGGAAATATGCAATATTCGATACGAATCACACCCCCTAACTTACACATTGCTAGTCCCTAGTAATGAAACAAAGAAAACCAAACCACAGAGGGCGGTACAAAATGTATATATGCATCGAAATATAATTGCCACTTTCGTAGGGAACACGATTGCATTTAGCATATGCAATAAGCCGTTAAACCCCTAGGTTACCCTAGTGGACGATTGTCGTCTCGTGAGGGTTTTCAGGGATGATACCCACAAACATCACATGGTTTCCTCAAAATATGCCCAAACCAACGTGCGACAAGCCCAACAAAAGCGAAAAAGATTTCATACGCATTATTAGCAAAGTCAATGAATTCAAACAAAAGTCCAAATCATTAACATTATAGAATGCACCTCATAGAATTGAAACCTTAAATATGTGGGAGGGGAGCGAGCACATGAAAAGTGTGATTTGGTGAAAAACTTATATAAATCGGATAAACTTTAAAGCAAGCATATATTCAATCCTCACGGGCGTTACGCTCAACAAATGAAATCACTCGGAATGGGAGGTAATACACGGGACATGCGGGCATAAAGAGTAAATGTAAATGGAAACTAGGCCACACATATGTCACAGATGAAGAACGCTATATATAAACTGAAAAACTGTAATCTCAATGAAAGGATACCGCACACTAAAAGAGGCGAAAGGCATTTTCACAGATTATCAAAACTATTATGACTTTTAAATTACATCAACCTAAGATCACATAGGACTTGAATAGGGTTATAATGTAGGTATGGCTACGGTACGAAACGAAGGAATATATGTACGAATTCAAAGTGTTCGGAATGAAAACTCGGGATAATGGGATAATGCGGGCAATATCAAAATTGGAAAACGAGTTCCAAAACAGCATTAGATATATCATCGGGGAGAGTAATCAAAGCTTATTGAACTATATACAAATTTTTCTTTCTTTTCTTTTCTTCTTTTTCTCATTTTCTCTTTTCTTTTCTTTTTCTTTTTGCTTTCTCTTTTTCTTCATTTTTTCACTACTTTCTTTACTTTTCAAACTCTCAAATGCCTAAATTGCAACCGACATCATAACCACATAATTCAATCCCAAGTAACATTCCAAATAAAGGTATGGAAAGTGTATGTATGGTTTAAAACTCAAATGTAGAGTTGGTTATGGGAATGGGGTTATGAAACTAAAGGCTATATTTGGGCTCAACGGGGTTAACGAGGGTAAACATATAAGGGTGAGGTCAAGGTTAATATGGGTGATATAACAAAGAATGCCTATGATCATTTCACAAAGTTTACGCAATTCTCGAAGCAAAACAATATATGAAAATCATGCTCAAGTAACACATTTCAAGTATGAACTCAATTAATGAACGGTCAAATGAAAGAATAGTGAGATTACCGACGAATTCAACGTTTTCAATGAGAAAAGAATAGTGTATAACACTCACAAACGACGAAAGGTACAAAGCTTACTCGGTGTAAGTATATACAATGCAACAAAAGATTACCGAGTTATAAAAATCTTAAACCAAATCAATATAACAATAAAAGTGCATGTGCTCATGGGATTAAAGTTTAATTCATGAAGTTATTCATAATATCAATAATCGAGACTAAAGTCTAATAACTTCTAAAATCGAGAACATGCATCATTGGGTTGTCAATTGGATCGGGCAATTATTGAAATTTATCATCGAAAACAAAGGCAAAATGCCCAAAAAAGGAGAAAAAATAAAGAAAATCTTTTTGAAATTTTTGAATTTTTCTAAGAAAAGCATACTAAGTAACTAACATGTGAGCAAAAACATGGACTAAATAAACAAATGGATAGAATATCCCACACCCCCTAACTTAAAACTTGACATTGTCCTCAATGTAAATTAAGAACCAAGTTAAAGAGAGGAAAAGAGCGATATTACCCAAAATTGGAGCGATCCCCATAAGAACAAGTCCAAAGAATCTACAAAACAAGTTAGTACCGAGCATAGCAAAAACAAATAATAAAAAGTTAACTAATTACATTAGACTAAATTAAAAAGGAAGGAAAAAAAATAAAAAGAAAGAATAAAAAGCTAACTATATACAACCTACTATTTAGACTTCACACTAACTGTACACTAGAAGTCTAAATAGCTGAGGGTCCACCATAAGAACGATTTGACTTTGGAGGATAAGCGGTGTACCCTCACATACAAGCATGCCTTCCGAAAAATATGAATTCCGTTTTAACAACGGAAGGCATGTGTAAGGCGGAAGAAAGGAACCATCGCCAATTAAAAGTTTTCGAGGGACGATGGGGGGTTTGGATTGAACGAGTGACAAAAACAAGTGGGGACCGAGAAAAGCCGAATATCCTCCCAAGGATTTTGAAGTTGGAATGGGAGGCGGCGCACACAAAGGCAAAGATGCGATCGTGGAGGGCGACTCGAGCAAGTACTCCTCATCGGCGATAAGGTTTAAAACATTAAAGTTCGAAACCGAATCATCGGGTACTTGTTCCGGTGGGGTAATAGAGAATGAAAATGGGGATGAAAGAAATTCAAACTCATGAGATGAATCATCATCGCATGAAGTTGGAATTTCAAAGGAAATAATATCATTTTCAATGAAATGTTCTTCTTTGGGGGCCAAAGAAGAAATCATTTCATTGCAAATAGATATTACTTCATTATCATCCTCACTTTCAATATCTATTACGCAATGGGCAAAGTCTAGAATGGCTTGTTCCAAAGTAGGCACAAGCACCTCATTTGGTTCAAAACATTCGTCGACCTCGAAAGTCTCGGAAGCAAAATCGTCGTCGGACTCAAATAATAAATCCAACTCATGTTCCCACGAACGATTTTCTTCCCGATAGCGATTTTCAATTTTCTCATTTTCATACATACGCAAACCCTCACCGAATGTCATAGGTCGAGGTGCGGATGCATTAGAATGGGAACTTTGAAAATTGCCATCGGACTTAAACTTAAGCTCATTATTATAGAAATTTTGAAAACTATTCGAATTCGTTTCAAAATTCCTATTATAAGGAGGTAAAGGCCCAAAATCATTGTCATCATCATCAAAATTCCAATAACCTAAGTTTTGACTTTCGTTATACTCGCCCAAAGTCATATTTGAATTTGTTATACTTTGGGATTCTAAGTATTCACCAAAAGTCATAGGTTTGCGAGAATTTTGAGAATTATGACAAGGATTACCGAAAGAATTGGAATAAGACATGCTTACCCCAAAAATGGCTCGAATGGCGAATTCCACAGAATAAGTGCGCGCGGAAAGAATTCAAGCGTTTCTAAGTGCTCAAATGTGGAAGTCCTGCAAAAAGGTTAGCAAATAATACAAATAGAAAGAAAATACTATGAAATACTAAATCAAATAAATGCTAAAACAAACTCATCCCCGGCAACGGCGCCATTTTAATCGAGCGCGAAAAGTGTGCGCGTGTAAAGTGCACAGTCGTTGTTTTCGTTTCGCCAAGTCAATACAAAAACCTAAGTTACTACTACACTTGCGAGGCAAGCACAGCGGTAAGTCGGGTATCGAGAATCCACAGGGACAAGTTGTTAGAATTTAAGTGATCTAATACTCCGAAATAAAAGTGTAAAAGATGATTACAAACTAAAAGAAAAGATGCATAAAGGAAAAGATTATTCTAGGCAATGGTATTGAAACTAGATTATGAAAGCGAGTAAAACTATAGGTTGCGTCGAATATCCCTCACCCGAGTTAATTAGTATAAAATGGTCACATGGGTCGACGAGTTATTACAAATGCATCTCGTTTCGACAGTTAATTAAATCAAGGGTTGTCACGCCCTAAATCCTCATAAAAGCCTAATAAGATTTTGGCGTCAACAAATATCCCGGAAATTACGCGCGAAAGGTCGTAAGCACGGGACATACATGATATGCCCCGTCAAATCTCCTAGGCGTAATAACTAGGACAACGCACCCGAAATAGACCCGTAAACACCATCACCAAAGCAAAGCAACGCGTCAACTCGAGTGAGTTCAATTCCAACACAACCTAATTTAAATTACCTAGAAAGCATGTTAAAAACGCGGTAAATCTATACTAGAAAGCGTGTAAATCAAAGCATGTAAATAAAGCAAGAAAACTTAAATTAGAAAGCTTGTAAATTATACTACAAAGCAAGAAATGAAGAATTACAAACTATATTAATGGAAGAGGATGATGAATAGTCAACTTACACAACAAATGGGGTGTCAAACCAAGTATAAATGAAGGAGAACTCTCCAAAACCCTCAAACCCTAAGCTAAACTAACCTAAAATCGTGTGTATCCACTCTATAAAACCAAAAATGGGTTTATATAGTAAGTGGGAAAAGATAAAGGAAAAAGGAAAGAAAGAGGAAAGAGCCCAAAATATCTGGCACTACCGGTCGACCGGTCGCAGGGGCGCGGTCGACCGGTCCCTTAAGCCAAAGCATACTGTCTCCTTCCCACGGCAAAAGTTGAAACCGCGGTCGACCGGTCCCTTGTATGCGGTCGACCGGTACTCTGTTTTCAGGCTGCATTTGGTCCATGATGAGGGGGAAAAGGTCCATTACGGAAACGAGCCTAGCTTCTTCGTCCGAACTCCAAACGACACACCGTTTGCGGCCACGCGATGCTAACTCAATGAACTACGCATCCGTGGAATTTCCAAGAGCCGAATAAGAAATGTGAATTGACTAAAAAACCCTTGAAGTAGCGTCCATCGACGAAACTTCTCCGAAATGCAACGGATCCTCACTTTTAGCGTTCCAATACCTACAAAAGCACAAATAACCCCTACAAAACATGTATCTATCCAACTCCAAGGTTGTCTGGTCAATGAGCATAAATATAGGCATTTAGGAACGTAAAAGTGCTAGAATGCATAAAGATAATGGGCGGAAATATGCAATATTCGATACGAATCATGTATTCATGTGTGCAGGTATATATGTATCACATTAGCCTTTTAGTTTGATATTACAAAATTTAGCAACTCTAAATGAAAATTAGATGGGTCTACATGTCTTTATTCGTTTATTTTAAACTATTTTAGATTTATTAATTCATCTTACTTTTATATATGATAATGTCTAAACTGCAAGCTAGAGCTAATCGCCAGAGTGCGACAGTATACTTATTGCGCGAACAAATGTAACAACCTTTTTACAATGTTTTCAGTCATTCAACTTAGTTTGTATATGTTCCGTATTGTAATTAATGTTGTTGTGATGGTATCTTTACAAAATTAGTTTTTTATATTGTAGTTGAATTTAGTAAGCCCCTTTATTTATTCATGCAACACGTGCTGAATTTTAAGATAACAAACAAGTTTTAATATTATTTTCTATTCTGGACATTTTGATTTAGTAGCATTTTCATATAGATTCTATGATTTAATTATGCTATCTCATTATTGACAAGGAGATTTGTTTTTCGTAATGATTATTTTTTACTAAAGTTTTTTTTAAGCGAGGGCCTTATGGATTATTTTGTGTTTAATCTTTTTAGCTTTTAGAAAATTAAGTCTTGATGTGAGTTGTTGTGTTGGGGTATTCATTCGTTATACATTGTTTTCGTTTAAGCTAAAATGTTTAGGCATTAGGCGTAGTCTTCTTCTTAATGTGTCATGATTCATTGCTACATTAATATCGTTTAGTAATTGATTATGTTATGAGTGAGTTTTTTAATTGTTGTTAACTAATTAAGGTTAAAATATATTGATAGTTAAGTTTCTTCATTTTATATCACTAAATATTGGTAGTTTTCATATAAGGCCACATCCAAATGGTGTTAAAATTAGAGTCTTACTATTTGTAAATTTACATAGTTTTGAAGGAGCATATTAATGATTTATGGTTAAACATTTTTTTTATTATTGTATTTTTTATGAATTTTTTCTAATGAATTTAACAACAATTTAGGGATAGTGTGAGGTAATCAACAATCTTTTCAAATGGATAGCGATAAGAGTTGGATGGAGTTGTCAAGAGTTTCTCTGCCTTATATTAAAGTAGTTAATGAGTTTCTTGACTTTGCATTTGCCAATAAATACCCCGAGCTAGTGATCAAGTGCCCGTGTAAGAAATGTCGAAATACCATTAGCCATAAAAGAGAAGTTATTTATGAGCATCTGATCGTACATGGGTTTGTTAAGAATTACACTAGGTGGATTTATCACATAAAAGGTGCTCCATACACAATGGGAATTAGTGGAGCGGATGAAGTGCATGACTCGAATACAATAGATGATATGTGTGGACTACTACATGATATATTCGAAAATCAAAGTGAAGAGGGTATGTGATGTAACGACCCGTACGAAGACCAGGATGGGATGGATGAAAATGCATCAGCTTTTTTCAAGTTGTTGAAAGACGCGGAACGCGAGTTGTACCCTGGTTGCAAATCTTTCTCATCACTTTCATTTATTGTTCGGCTATTTCATATGAAAACACTTTATAAGTGGAGCCACACGTCGTTTACAGCATTGCTTCAATTCTTAAAAGAGGCACTTCCGGAGGGTGAGAAACTACCAGGTTCATACTCTCAAGTAAGAAAGATGGTTAATGATTTGGGGTTTGATTATCAAAAAATTCATGCATGTCCAAATGATTGTATGCTGTATTGGAAAGATAACAAAGATCGTGAGGATTGCATAGTATGTCATACATCAAGATGGAAGCAATTTTCGGGTGAGTTTGATGATGAAGAAGCTAGGGGTCGAAAAATTCCCGCAAAGGTTGTTATGTACTTTCCACTGAAACCAAGGCTTCAGAGATTTTTTATGTCATTGAAAACATCCTCCCTCATGAGATGGCATGCGGAGGAATGCGATGACGATGGCATATTAAGACACCCGGCTGATTCTAAAGCATGGAAAACCTTCGGTCAACAAAATCCAATTTTTTCTAGTGACCCGCGCAATGTTAGGCTCGGACTAGCAGCCGATGGCTTTAATCCTTTTAGAACAATGAGCATATCTCATAGCACGTGGCCCGTTGTTTTGATGATATACAACTTGCCTCCGTGGATGTGTATGAAACAACCTTATCTTATACTGTCTACGTTGATTGATGGTCCACGCGGCCCAGGAAATAATATTGATGTTTACTTGCAGCCTCTCATTGACGAATTGAAGGAATTGTGGAATGATGGCATACTTACTTACGATGCATCGTCTGAAAAAATGTTTTGTATGCGTTCAACGTTAATGTGGACAATTAATGACTTTCTTGCGTATGCAAACTTGTCAGGTTGGAGTACAAAAGGGAGATTGGCTTGTCCTTATTGCAACAAGAACACTCGTTCACAGTGGTTAAAGAATGGGAAGAAATTTTTCTATATGGGTCATCGTCGGTGGTTGGATCACAACCATAAATTTAGAAATGATACCGTAGCTTTTGATGGGAAAGTTGAAAGAGAAGTCAAGCCCACTCAAGTATCCGGGGGTGATATCTTGGAGCAATTAGAGGCAATGGAAAGAAATAATGAGAAGGGTCACTCATCGACAACGAAGAAGAGAAAAACGAGTATCGACAGTGAAGGGAATTGTGATAGTTCTCTAAATTGGAAGAAAAAAAGCATATTCTTTCAGTTGCCATACTGGAAGGATCACTTGATTCATCACAATCTTGATGTTATGCATGTAGAGAAAAATGTGTGCGATAACATACTTTGGACATTGTTAAATGTTGATGGAAAGTCAAAAGATAATATAAAGTCTCGTCGAGACCTTGAGAACATGGGTATTCGAAAAGTATTGCACCCTAAGAGCTTGCCAGATAGCAAAGTATATTTACCACCAGCATGCTTCACAATGAGTAAAAGTGATAAAGACATATTTTGTAAGGTTTTAAAGAATATCAAAGTCCCAGATGGTTATACATCTAATATTTCACGGCGTGTAAACATTAAAGGCCGGAATATTTCTGGACTTAAGAGACACGATAACCATATCATAATGCAACAACTACTCCAGTTAGCAGTACGAAAATCATTGCCTACGAATGTAGCAAAGTCTTTGATCGAATTATGTAATTTTTATCGGCAGCTCTGTTCAAAGACAATGACCTTCAAAGATTATGAATATTTGCAAGATCGTGTTGCTCTTACACTCTGTCATCTAGAGAAAATATTCCCCCCAAATTTTTTCGATGTTATGGAGCATTTGACAATCCATTTAGCTGAGGAGGCAATGATTGCTGGACCAGTACAATTTCGATGGATGTATCCCATCGAGAGGTATATTTCGTGTATGCATTATGTATGTGTCATCTAAATTAATGCATATAAATACTATAATTTTTTTACAATGACGAGCAGGTTTTTATTCACACTAAAAGAATATGTTCGTAACCGAAGTCGTCCAGAAGGTTCAATTGCTGAAGGATACCTAGCAGAGGAATGTACAACATTTTGTGCGAGGTACCTGGGTGATGTTGAGAGTAAGGTAAATCGACCTTTACTAAATGATGAAGCCGATGAAAACTCAAGTTCAATAGGTCGTACATTAGGTAAAGGAGTAGCATTTATGCTTGATGACACTTCGTTTTAACAAGCACATCGTTACGTGTTATTCGACTCCGCCGCAGTGAAGACTTTTCGCGAGTAAGATAACATTTGAATGGATTTTAAACTTTATGTAATTAAATATCCCTCTACGTTATACAATTTATACATACATGTTTTACAGGAAACATATAACAATTCTAAAACAGGAGAGACCTCGTGTGGGACACTACGAAATTAATCGCATTCACAACGAAACGTTTCACAAGTGGTTTGGGGATCATGTAAGTCATCTTTGTATTTATATGTAACCACATTTTAATATGATAATGACACATTTAATTTTTACACATCTAATTTTTATTACTCAATCATATGAAAAAATTAGGTACGGAATCTAAGTGAGGGAAAGGTGTCAAAGGAAGTTACAATTTTGGCTTCAGGCCCCTCCCAATGGGCTAGAAGATATACGGGATATATTGTAAATGGGTTTAGGTTTCGTACAAAGCAGCGTGAGAGAAGATTGAATACTCAGAATAGTGGAGTTATGCTTGATGCCACCACCGAAAGTTTTGCAAGTGCAAAGGACAAACGACTTGTTTTCGGGGATGTAACATATTATGGAGTATTAACAGATATATTTGAATTGCGCTATTCAAATGATTTCAAGTTTGTGCTATTCAAGTGTGATTGGGTTGATACGCATTCGGGGACGACCAAGGATGATTTTGAGTTCACATTAGTGAACTCCAAACATTCACTATACAAGCATAATCGACTGTCAGATGAACCGTTTATATTAGCATCTCAGGCCAAACAAATTTGGTATGTGCGAGAACCGATTGAAGAAGATTGGCATGCTGTCGTGAAGATGACACCGAGAGATTTTTATGACATGTATGGTAAAGATACTTATGGAGATGACACAATAGACACAGAAGTTGAGCCATACAATATCCAACAATTGGACGACACTCTAATCAACCATGATGGGGATATTACATGGGTTAGGGCTGGTGTGGAGGGAACGACTGTTGACAATATAGTTGACATTGATGGCGGTGATGATATTTGTGTTGATATTAATGAGGATGCTTCTGAGACAGAGACTTATGAAGATGATTCAGAGGCGAACGAGGAAGCTAATGAGAGTGATATAGATGAAAGTGATGAAAATGAGGAGACCAGTGATGATTATGATACTGACATGGATGAAGATGACAATTGACGCGAATTTTTCAATTATGAATGGTTTTATTTCTAAGGATGCTTAGATGTTCTTAGTTCAATATTTTAAAAATGACTAATGACTGAATGCATTTTATTTGTTTGATATCATATATATGAATGGATAAATAATAATGGAGACTTATGTTCTTTTTGTTTTCAATTTTATTTCTGTGTTTATTGATGATTAATGAATGACTGCGTTTTTTGATGATGATGAGTATTGATTATTGAGTTTGACATTCTTTTCGTATATGCCTTTTTATTCTTGATGATGATGCTTGAGTCTTATGCTTTCTTGTGCCTGAGTATTTTTTTCCTCATTGTTCCTAAGTATCATTAATATTGCCTTAGCAGTATGTTCTGATTGTTTAGGAATTATAACTACAAGTATAGATATTAACAAGTGTGGTAATGAGTTGTAGGATAATAGGGATCAAATTGAAAGACAAACATTAGGAAGGCCACTATAGCGTCTACAAGTAGAGGCAGACCTATTTGCAACCTTCATTTTATTAATTTTGCAACTGATACTTGGCTTGGCAAATAGGAAGTCCAACGGGGTACATATATTAGAGAACATTCAAAAAAGAATACAAAAGATAGGATTGCAACATTCACAAAATTAAAACATCAAGGTGCTGATCTTACCCTCGAAACTCTTAGTGTCTGCAGTATCGAAAGATTTGCAACATTTTGTAAAAAAAGAATATGCTAGTTGAAACAGCATATACCAAAGGTACTATGCATAACTAACTGATGCAGAGATCACACAAACGCGTTAAATACGCTGTTTCAACTTTGTTCAAATATTCATATATTCATATATAATTCTTTTACAACATTGTAAATAGTCTCAGCTACAATGTCCCAACAAGACTTGTAAAAAATCCCAGTGAAGCCATCAGGGCCAGGAGCTGGATTGATGGTCATGTCGAGGTTTTCCTGACACATGTGGTTACTGGTGTAGTTAAAAATTTCTATTAACACAACAAAACCTTTGTATAGAGTTTGAGCTCTTATATGAACAAACATAAAAAAAACATATAAGAATGTAAGAGAAGGAGAATAATAATTTTTGAGAGCCCACTTTCAGTGCGGGCATTTGATCATATCTCCCCCTGTCTAAATACAGATGTTTTTACGAGTGTATTAAATCCTTGATGATGAAAATTCCATGTTTAGACAGTAAAAACTCATTGATTTAAAATGTATAGGATATATGAAGTTGTTAATACGAAATGGAAAACTGAATACATTTTAAACTTCTCTTGTTCACAGGAACCCAGTGTTTCAGTACATGTTTACAAAAGTATGTTATCTTTATTATCTTGAAATTGGGGGGTAGCAAGGTCAAATGTACTAATTGGGAGTCCATTAAGTGAAGCGTAAAACTGCAACGTATAGCAGAGCATAGTGCATGTTTTAATATGGGCATTCATACAGTCGACTATTAATTTTGAATATTCAGTAGATTATATGACTGTAAATCTGTGATAGCTCTGATAAGGCCGAAAGAACTGTTGATTAGGGCATGGGTTGTTTAAGGAGGATGAGTAATTTGGAAGTAATTTCCCAGCATTGACTTTGTCATGGGTGTGTATGCTATAATCTATGTTTCTATGCATATGGATGACATCAATAACACTCACCCTTTCTTCATGTTCTAGATATATATTACCTCTTAATATATTTATTTGCAAATACTTATTGCTAGAATTTTCCTTGATCAAGTTAAAAATTTGTTCAATTAAATCATGTAGTATTTATTGATGTACGTTGGTGGATTTCTTTTCTTTTGTGTTTGATGTACTTCAATAAAAGTTATGTTGTGGAACAATTATGCAAGTGGTAGTAGAGTTGACACAGGGTCGTGCATGCGAAGACTTTATTCTCAGATTGGGTTTTTCAACTATTTATTTGCAATAGACCCCCATTTGACTTCTACTTCCATTACAGTAAACATCATCTATATACTTTAATGAGTAGAGAACACCTCTTCCCCCTTCGGCTAGGGATCTTCCAGGGCCTCTTCAGTCTAAGCTCGACCCTCGCGAGAAGACATGTTCATTGTTGCTTCGCGTTTTTATAAAGATTGTAGGTCATTATATAGATGGATATTTTCAAGTAGGAGGAAAGGAACGCAAAGGAGAGGTTCAAATTTACACATGGATGGACGCTACACTCCATGAGCTAACTGATCTGGTTAAGGAGGTAGTTCTGGAAGCTAGAAGAAGAGATGCCATATTTTTCTTCGCTTTCGTATATCCTACTAAAATCGAACATTTTGTGGTTAGAGAGGCGGGAAGAACTTTCTCTTATCCGAAAGCCGAACTTTTTTTTGCATCCTAAATAAATCTTATAACATAAACAGCATCACTACAAAATTCAGCACCCCGTCTCCATTTCAATGAATATGGCTTCCCTATATATACGAGGGATGATCTTCAACTAGGCAAACAAGGACCTTTCTCCTGTCATAAAGTAAAAAATATATATTTTCTCTGTTTAAATGGCGAATAAACAATGTGTATTTTATTCTTACTGTCTACTTGAATGACTGCATTGCACTCCGAGTTATAGCGAGAAATGCAGGGAATCTCTGCCCAAATAAACCAGAGAAATGCATGGCAAGCCTTTTGTAGTAATTAGAGTGCCGCGAGACCTAGCAAAATGCATTATCGCTAGGAGCAACACCCACATTTTCGTTCTGAAAATTGCATTTTTGCCCGTCCAAAATTCACTTTTTTTCATCTTTTGAAAATTGTATCAGCTTCTTTCATGTTTTGTTTTGATATTGTTATTATTTTGCACTTGCTCCTAAGATGTGCCCCAACCTTGGCCATCTGAAAGTGAGACACCTTGTGTAGCCCTCAAACATTTAGAACCAAGTACATTTTTTTACCTTATGAGATTCATGTGTTTCTTAATATCAGTACGAAAGAAATAGCATCCTTGACAAAGACAATGCAATGATCATTATGTTTGAAACGATAGGCACATAATTTTCTCAACTGTGTTGCTGACATTTTTTGTGACATTTCAGCCTGTTGTAAAACTTGGCGCAATCAATTTTCTCAACTGTGTCGCAATATTTTCTCACTCAGCTTCTGACTAACAGCTGCACGAGAGATAGTAATAGCTGAACCAGTGCCTCTGACTAATAGTTGCACCAGTACTCAGCTTCTGACTAACAACTGGACGAGAGAGAGTAACAGTTGCACCAGTGCCTCTGACTAACAGCTGCACCAGTGCTTTTTATTTTTACTAATTTTAATATATAATTTGTAGGAAATTTGTAGGGGTTTGCCTTTTGGGGATTTGGGTCCATATCTTAGGTGTTTTGGTTGGGATTGTGTAGTTTTCTTCTTAAATTATAGGGTTTTTGGTTTGATAACAAGTCTACTTTGTAGGATACAGGTTGTACGAACTGGAAAAGGGGATTTTTATGTTGGATTGGCTTTACGCACATCAGGTAACTCCTTTTGATCTCTATATGTCTGATATTTTAGTGGGTTTTATGGTTCAAATAACAGGATAGTCATGTCGCATACAAGCTTAGAAAACTGATTTGTTCCCCTGAGTTTGTGAATTTATTGATATAAAACTGAGTTTGATTGATTGGGTATGATGGGCTTCATCTGACTATATTTGTTCCCCTGAGTTTATGAGTTTATTGATATAAAACTGAGTTTGATTGATGGTCAATGCATAAATTGCTCATCTTTTTTGTTGGTTCGGGGCTATAATTATTTTCGGGCTAAATGCTTTAATGGAAAATCTATGCGTTCAGATGCTTCAACATAAATGTCAAATCGGTTATAAGTTATACAGTGGGAAATAATTACACCATACATCATTGGGAGTTTGGTATGTACGCTCTTTATTTTTTGCTTGCGTTACATGTTTATTTGCATCACATGTTTATCCAAGTGTGACAAGTATGGTACAGTGACTCTAGGGTCCTAATATTTTAGATAACATAACCAAACTTGCCAGTGTTTTTTATGGCAGTGTTGTAACTTTAAGCTTTGACTCTTCAACTTTTCTGCTCTCCTTTCATTTTTCTCTTCATCTGTCAATATTAATAGATGGTGGCAGATTTGATCCTAAATGATCTTACTTTTTGTGTCCATCATTCGTTTCTTGGAATCTTGGGGCAAGTCCATTAGCCTGAGACGTTTTCATAATAATAAGCCTTTTCACACTGTTGAGGAACATCCCCCACGGAACATCGCCAACAAGCATCCAATCTTATGTTGATTTTAGTTTGTGGTTGATGAAAACTAAATGTTGTAGCTTTGACACAAGTGTTGTAGCTTTGAAAGATAGTAAGAGATCTGCAAATATCCTCGGTTGGATTTGATGGCAAGTGGGGCATTTGTGTGTGATTTTTTATCGGGGCAGTTTTGTATCTTTTTTTTATATGGGCAGTTGTGTGTTAGTGTGATTTTGATTTGGGTAGTTGTGTGTGTATGTGATTTTGATCTGGACAACAACAATAAGGGGCAATTACACTCACCTTCCCTGTTGTTAGGCATTATTATAGACACCTCCCCTTTTGCTCAAGATATTACAGACCTCTCCTCTGGTTTTAAAGTTTTAATTCACTACCCTTGATCCCACCTAGGATACGAGAGTGGTTCAAGAGATTGTTAAGGTAGTGGTTTGAGAACATGCATCAAAAATTGTTTATGTAGTTGATTGGTGAGACCTCACTCACTTAGTTAAATATGATCTACTCCCCCGCCCTCCCAATGTGAACAAGATATCACTGGGATAGTAGAGTTTTTAGCTTTTGAGCTCTTGGTTAATTTTTCTTTTTGTAACTTTGGTGTTGTTTTTCTATTGTTGGACATATTGACATGAACACTTATCGTAACTGTGACATTTTTTTATAATTTAATATATCTTCTCATGAAAAAAAACACCCTTAAATCTGATTGCTTGGATTTATTCAGAAAGAAATCAAAAGATTTGAAACTTCACATTGTAGAAGATTGCCTCTGTTATAATTTAAACTGCATACTCATGTAGTTTGAAACTACATTTTTATACAATGTGTTGTAGAATATTGCCTTTATTATAACTTTGAAACTGCATATTTCTGTAGAAATCAATACTCTCATGGAAAAAAACATCCTTAAATTTGAATTTGTAGCCTCTGTTATAATTTAATATATTTATATATGGACTTTTTAAAATATGCATGTTAACTAATCTTCTACAATGTGGTTGATCAATGTAAATTTCTTCCCATCATTTTAAGCTCGGTATAACATTATTTGTTTCGCTTACTCTTTCACTACAAGAAAAATGGTCATTTATGTCAGTCCAAAACTGACATAAATGACCATTTATGTCAATTTTAGAAATTTTCATAACTGACATATAAAGTCCAGACATAAATGTTCGTAAAACTGACATAAATAAGATCACATTTATCTCAATTTTTAAGAACACACATAAAAACTACGACATTCAACATGTTTTTAATCACATTTTCATAAAAAACTGACATAAATAAAATCACATTTATGTCAGTTTTAATAATAATTTATAAAAGTTTTTTCAAAACTGACATAAATGTTAATATAAAAAATAAAAAAAAAACCATTAATCCATCAATAAACAACTGTTATTTGAAGTCAAATCAACCATTGTAAACAGATAATAACCAAGGTCATAAATATCACTAACTTGATATACATCAAGATATTTAGAATCAAATTGATGTGAAGTTACATCATATCCAAAAACTAGCTAACGTCTAGTTATTTACGTGATAATATCCTAAAAATAGTGATGATACATCACAATATCCAAAAACTAGCATTGCGAATTACATCATAAGAATCACAATCCAAAATACAACTCAAGCTAGGACGTTGTCGAACGTAATATTCGATCCAATTTGTTCTCGACGCTATCCAACCCAGAATGAGTAACCCTGCAATCAAATATAATCAACATAGTTTTCATCAAAACACAATCATCTCAACACATTGTCATTACAACATAACAAAATATAATTACTCGGAAATACCTAATATATATAATCCGTAATGAACTCAATGAACTCCATTTGAACTTCATTTAGTTCATTCAACGTGTATGTCACTTTATCGGACAATCTTCTCATCTAAAAAATTGAAGATAGAATTGAATTTATTATTACGGTATATAATAGTTAATAACTAAACAATATTTTATATAATAGGACAAAAAGAGAACATTGGTAACATACCTTTGTTTCAAAAGGTATGGAAGGATCCTCCATGAAGTACTTCATGAACTTCAACACAAAATATCCACAATAAAGAGTACCATTTCCTTGCATTGGACACTAGTTAACACAAAACATTATTACTGAACAAATAATAAAAGAGTACAAGTCTAAAATATTTTTTATACAACACAAATAATTGTAAAAACTATAATAATTTTGGGCAGAATTTCCTCTCTTTACAGGACTATCCACCCTACTCAAAAAATATAAAATACTCCAACAACAAAACTATCAAGTTCACCTCATCCATCTAGCTGAAAATGATTGTACTCAAAAACTAAATTTCAAAATTCCAAATTCACATGGCCATATGCCAACTACCTCATTCTCTATGATAGCAAAATTGAACATTTGTCTATTCCTTACAAAAAAAAAACTCTTGGATATTGTATCATTGAAGACATGTGAGTTGTTGAGAGTCTAAAAATTAAGCTGATTACCGATTGAAGCATTGACAGTTATATATATATATATAACAGTATTATATATATAATAGCTGTTATATATATAATACTACTATCATATACAACTTATATATATATAATAGCTGTATTATATATATAACAGCTATTATATATATATATATATATATATACACACAACAACATATATATAATGTATATAAATATACACAACAGCATATATATAATGTATATAATGTATAATATAAATATACACAACAGCATATATATAATGTATATAATGTATATAAATACACTGACAACAGCATATATATAATGTATATAATGTATATAAATACACTGTTAGCATATATATATATATATATATATATATATATATATATATATATATATATATAAATACACTGACAACAGCATATATGTATATAAATACACTGACAACAGCATATATATAATGTATATAATGTATATAAATACACTGTTAGCATATATATATATATATATATATATATATATATATATATATACATTATATATATGTTGTTGTGTGTATATATATATATATAGCATATATATATATATACACACACACACAACAGCATATATATACTGTATACATATGCAAACGTCCCCTGCGCCCTCTCTTTTCCTTTAGTAAGTAGTAGAGTGATTCCTTCCCTCTAGATAGATAGCAAGGTAAATGGATTTAGGAAAGAGTGAAAAGGAAACTGAAAAAGAGCTTCTAAGGTAAGCCCTTGATTTTTCCCGTTTAGGAGAGTCGCTTTTTTCCGTTTAGGGGAGTCGCCTCAGGGAGTAAATAGGATAGGAGCCTCGCTTTGGAGAATTTCTTGAGAATGAGAAATAGCGCCCATCCGTAGCTTGGTTCCTGACTTGAGGAGTGAAAGGCTGGCAGTAGTATACATACATAGGGCTATGCCCCTCGGTAAGCATTCCTTTAGCAAGTAATCCCTTGCTTGTTCTTGTGCTTCCGTTCAATATCTCCCCTCTCCATTCTTTGAGTTCGCATTAACCTTTCCCATTACTCTATCTTGTAGGGCATTTCTATGTAGCAAGAAGATCTGTTCAATCGGGGAAAGAACTATCGAGAATATCGCCTTTCTTTTAGGCATAGAAGTCAAACTGGAATGATACCATCCGGGTTAAGCGATGGAAGTATTGAAGTATAAGTGAAGCGCGAACAGAAGCATCCATGGGCGAGAACTAGAACAGGGGCGAATATACACTGTTACTGTTACTGTTATATATATATAATAAGATAGCATGGATTTTGAATTCCAAAGATGTTAAACCACAATAACGCTCATTATGAAGAGGAGAAGAAGGGAATTTGAGTGTTCTTTGTGATAATGCTCATTATGAAGAGGAGATACATCTTTTCTGTGTATACAAAGATCTATAAGGTAGTCTATTGAAGTCATTAGGTACATGAGAGGACTCAGGATCCATCAAGAAGACATTGGATTTAGTATTTTCATATATAGGAATAGAAGTAAGCATTGCATCATCTTCATAGGAAACAAGAATGGGAACCATATTATTGAAACAGGGTTCACCAGGCACATTTGGGGAATAATCTGAAAAACAGTTTTTTTAGTCGATTCTACTGTGTATGTTTTGTCTGATATCACCTCATTCTTATAAAATACATTAATAGATAATGTAACATACATTATACTGTCTTGACATCCTTTTTGATAAATTCATTGGCTATATTTTGTGTTACAACTTCACATTCACAGTTGAGTGTCGCAGTTAAGTGTCATTATACTTTGTGTTACGACGTCACATTCACAGTTGAGTGTCATCCTTTTTGATAAATTATAGAGTGGGGCAGACTCAGATAGTGGGGCAGCAGCAGCAACTGCCACACCACCTGCAGTAGCAGCAGCAACAAAGAAAAGAATCCTGAATGAGGAGCCCGATAGTGAGGAGAAAATGGGTGGATCAGGTTCTACTATTGACAGTGTTGAATCGTGAAAGACGTTCGATTTGTGTGGACAGATAATTATTAGACTTCCTTCCAAGAGTTGAAGACCAGACAGAATTAATCTCCAATACTTATCCTCACAGAGCTAGGAAAAAGTTATGTTGTATATTGTGATGCATCAAGGGAAGGTTCAGGAGTTATATTGATGCAAGGAAAGAATGTGGTCACTTATACATCAAACAATTTAAAGGTTAATGAGAATAACTACCCAATGCATGACCTAGATCTTGGAAATATGGTCTTTTCCCTTAAGATTTGGAGATATTACCTATATGGGGAAAGGTTTGAGATTTTTTTGGATCACAAAAGTCTCTAACATATTTTCACTCAGTGAGATCTAAATCTCAGACAGAGATAATTAATGGAGCTTATGGAGGATTATGATTTTAGTCTCCATTCACTACAAGAAAAATATGCAGACATGTACTGCTGAGCAAAATCGCAAAAGACCAAAAGAGCAAAAAAGAAGCATGGCATATGTGGTTTTGTTATTCCAATTTCTCCAATCCATTAATGGAGTATTTGGGTTGTATGACTGCCATGTCCCATCCACCGTCACTTGCAATTAGTGCGAGATCTGGGAATCCACCCAACACTAGGAGCTGCTAGAATGGGGGCTGCAACACCATCCTGGTTCCATTGGCATCAATAATTTGGGGGTTGGTCTTTTTCAATTTTAAGGATTTATTTTTTGTTTTAAAACTCAGTTTGTTCCATGTATAATGTGTATATATATAGCTAGATTGCAAACTCAGGTACTTTTTGAAAGAATTTCGCCGGTTTGGACATTTGGAGGTTTTGTTGTTTAATTGTTTTATTCTTATTTACTTACAAACTTAGTTTGCTATTTAATTGCAAACTTAGGTTGTGTATTGAGAGGTATATATGTTTAATAGTTTTTATCTATGGATACATACATTGGAATATATGTTTTGATTAGAAGTTGTGATTTTTGTTTAATTTCATCTCTTTTTTTCTTCAAGGATGCAATTAGGTATCAGGGTGTGATTTTGGTGGTGATTCACTTGCTACAGAATAGTAATGGTGTGACCAAGGATGCCACATAATAGTAATGGTGGTGATTCACTTGCTACAAAAACTGTTGATAATGGCCACAGAATAGTAGATTCTGTACCAGCAGGATCATCAAGCATACCAGGCTCAACGTGTATCTCATTACACAAGAAATCTTCTGATTCCAGGCTGCACAGGAAGGCAAACAAGAATATTATAAAGCATTATGCTATAGGCACGAATCTTAGCGCAAGCATCCTTTTGAGCCATCTTTAATTATGCGGAATAAGAAACACAAACGAAGAAAACAATGCGCTACGGTAATAAAGAACTCGACTCGAAAGATGGGGATTGTATCTCAATGGATCTTGAGCCATCTAATTCTGAGAAATTCATGATAATGCCCCTTGGTGGTTCAGGTCACTCTCGTAGAAAGGATGTGAATTCTGGTTCGAATAAGAAAGAGAAGGGTAGTGTGGTAAATAATGTTGCAAGGAACTCAAATGGTGATTTGTTGATGGGTGTTGTTAACAAAGAATTTGGAGAGTGTATTGATCAGAATGATGCAAAGCTTGCAACCGATGATTGACCACAAAAGAGTCCTATTTGCACACTTTGTGGAAAGATTGCCTATGAGAATTCGAAAATGGTTATGGGTTGCCTTATTGAGCATGATAACAATATTTTACTCTACTAGCGGAAGATTCATCCATCTTATGGTATCTGGACACTTCCACTGGTAAACCGAAGCAATGCCTTAGCCAAGAGCTCTTGCCAATTCCCAGACCAGTGTAGGCTTGCTTAGCATAGGCTACACGAGCTAGGTTCACGCTTTCAAGCCAGAGCTAGTCTAACAACTACCGATTCTTCTCAAGCTCAGCTTAACTCTAGAATGCTCTACAAAGCGCAATGTACGCACTTTTAACGCAACGCGCTTCAACTTTTCTATAAGTAAGGGGAGGGTCCTTATAAGTAGATGCATAGGAAAAACATTGCTCCTACCTATCATTATAGGTTAAGAGCCGAAGATTCCTGGTGCAACAAAGGGAGATCTTTTGTCAAGGGTCGCAGCGGGTCGGGCTATGATACCGATCAAACCTATACCTATATATATGTGTGTATATATATATATCATACACCTGATATATATCATATATATCATATCAGTATTATATATATCGGTATGATATTTATGATATATATAATATATATCAGGTATATATATATCATATAATCATATACCTGATATATATCATATAATCATATACCTGATATATATGATATATATCATATCAGTATTATATATATCGGTATGATATATATCATATATATCAGGTATAATCATATAATCAGTATTGATATATATATATATATATATATATATATATATATATATATATATATATATATATATATATATATATATATAAGAAGAAGACTTTTAGAGGGCGACTCCCACTGGAGGAGGGGCAGATGCTACTATATCCAATGCAAAAATATATAAAAAAAGGAGTGCCCCCTTGAGCACCCTTATCATTAGACCCGCAGAGCCTTTTGAAGGTATATATATATAACGTTGATACATGTTATATAATATAAATTTACCTTAATACAACTCCACGATGCGTTATGCCTTTTCCCATCGATGTTCAATGTGTTAATCCCACTACATGTAAAGAGAATTCAAAGACGTGTATTAGGTAATGTTCAATAATAATGCACTCATCATGCATGTCAAACAAAATTAAAAATTATATTATACTCACATAGTGATATACATCTTATATTTGTCACTGGGTACCGTATTCAATGAATCCAACCAATAAATAGTTCTTGTGGACAAATCAATGACAATCAATACCCAATGGAACCTGTAAAACGAATTTTGTCATAATTATATTGTCCAGAATATAATAAAGATTTGTTTCTTTGTGTGGAAAAAATTAATTTAACAACTTACATATCTTTCAAGATTGTAAGGAATGAAACAAATCTGACTTTTTTTTCCATTCCCCAGCCTTTTTCCAATAAGTCGAGTTAAACCAAATTTTTTTGTACCATTGAAAGACTCGGGATTGAAGAATTCAAACTCTTCTCGGGAGCACTGAAACTTATCATACAAGAACCTGTAAAAGTAAGTAACTAAATTAGTCACTACGCATTTTAAATAACACGATTAAATCAAGTTATACCTCATGTATGCAACAATGCACGTTACATCTAAAGGCTTCAATGCACAAAAGTCTAACAAATCGTTCTTAAAAACATAGCATTGACCCTTATCTTCTCCAAACATCTCTTTCTCCAGTGGAATCGTTATTTGATTCGTCTTCATTATAAATAAATTATGGGTGAAGGCAGTTATCAAATCGCAATCAACATTCTTGTTTACTATATCACATCTACTTTCACCGAAGATATCCTTCTCTTTCTCATGGCCTATTTTTTTCCTAACTTCCATTTCATTCTGCATTGAATCATGTGAAATGTCAGAAAGCAATGTCATTCATAGCACAAACACAAACTTATAGATAAACATAAGAACCAATGGTTTACCTCAAATCCCAACAACACTAACTCTTTGGGCCAAGCAACATATGACCCAATAGCCTCTTTCACAAAATACATTTCACTTGGAACAGGTATCGGGAGGATGGCACTAGAAGAAATAACTTTAGAAATGGAAACCCGAACATTGTTTTCTCCCAATGCTATATTATGATTTTTCTCATTCGGTCCATTCCTATCGAATACGATCCCCTCGGCAACGATGTTAGTTTTATTGCCAATAGCCAACCTACATTCTCTAACCTAAATTACGAAAAATAAACACATAAAAATTTAGCAATGTGTTAAAATTGAGCAATTTATTGGCCTCAACCAAGTAAAACTACATAAAATTCAACACCCTACTAATCCAACCAAGTAAAACTACAAAGTTATCACCACCGAGAAATGTGATCCCATTACCTTTGAAGAAGACACTTGTTTCGCACTTTTATCACTAGTTATCGAAGAAGGTTTCTTACTTTTCACAGCAGCTACTGATTGAGGTAGTAACGTTTCACTATGTCTTAAACCACTATCTGTGAACTATGCCAAAGAAACACAAAAATAAATTGCAATTACAACAAAAATCACAAAACCTTAATGGTATGCATTTGTATAATTATCTGTCTCATTATACCTTTGAAGAAAGTGATTGTGTTGCAATTTTTCCACCCGAACTTGAACGCTTTATATTTTCACTTTCACGCATATATGAAGCAACTTTCTTAGCTCGGGGTGCGGTTGTTGGGGTTGCGGCAACCGGCTCATTTCTTAACTTCAAATGGGCTTCCATATCTTTTAATCTTTTCTTCGCTTCTCTTAATTCAGATTCTAACTCGGTAATATGTCTCTTGGAACCACGCTTTGGAAGATTGAAGTACCTTGTGGGAACAACTCCGAATCCCAACCCCCGAACATGGCCCGAGTGTTCGGGAGTACCCAATGTCATAGTAAGAACATCATTACTTCCTTCAGTGATTAAACTACCATCTTTAACTTGTCTTTTCAATTCAGCCTACAATGAAGTAGATTCAATCATTCAGAATGTCATCTAAATATTATCAAAATTACAAATCATACACTAAAAAACACCAAATAAAGGAACTCGTGTCGTAATTTATAAAAACTAACCATTTTATCTGCCACCTCTTTTAATGAATCATCTCCATATTCACCATTTTTCTTTTCACGGCCTTTCAACCATAAGAAAGCCCTGTCATCTTCATATTCCGAACCCATCTTCTTTTTCTGGTATCAATTGTAAAACAAAAAATCATATTATTAAAGAATAATTCAATGTTCAAGTTCAAACCATCACAAATCTAATGAAAATATTCAAACTAAAACATACCAAATCTTCAGCAAGACCGACGTAACCCTTCTTGCTCATACGATGATTGTATGTGACCTTGAATCGCTTTTCCCTTTGTGCCTCACTTGCAATCTTATAAATCAAAGCAAAAAATTAGAAAAGAATAACAAAAAGTACCACACAAATCTTCTACTATTTTTCAATTATACCTCAAATCCTTTAGTTAGCCTGCTGCAAACAAATTCAGTCCACACATCTGGACTAATTAATTTCTCGTATTTTGGAGGAGGATGTTTGAGAAGCTCGCGTTGGTGTCTCAATGGTCTAATCCAAAGTCTCGTGAGGTTTGTTTTGAACGCTCTCCAACTGCAGCCCATAGAGGATAACACCATCCTCTTGCTGTTCGGATCAATATCAAATTTGATCTGAAAAAGAAAGATGTTGAATACATGTCTTAAAATCAGTGTAAAGATGTCTTAAAATCAGTGTAAATATGTTAGGTTTTGGATTTCGACACACTCGGATTGCTTGACAAAAAGTACCACACAAATCTTCTACTGTTAATTTAGCTGTAATAGTTTGGAAGTCTGTTATGAGTTGATTACTTAGCTTTGATTGGCAAGCTGGCTAGGTAATTTAGTCTGTTAGCAAACCAGTGTTGCATAAAAGGAGATTAAATTAAACCCAATTGTAATCGACAAGAATTGGTACCAGAGCAGTAAGTTAAGATTGCACAAACGACGGAAACTTGATGGCAAGCGATATATATATATATATACCTGTATTGCCTCCCACAAATCATTCTTCAATTTGATTGGCACTTTAGGCCAACTTGGATAAGTTATCGGCACAAAGCACTTCACCATCAAACCCCCATAACTTGATAATTCTTTTTTGCTAGTACTTATTAGTTGACCAAGATCATTATATAAAACTCTTATATGTTCTTCACTGCTCTTTATTTTAGTCAATCGCTTTAGCTTCGCCGCACCTCTGTCTTTACTACTATATTGTGAAGGTTTCTCCACGAGTTCGAGATCAATGTCTTCCATTTCAAGTTAAAGCAATCAAACTGTTGAAACACAAAAAAGAGCAATAATATAGATTTCAGCAATACAAGTCATAATTACTCAAACAATACAATTATTGAAATGTACCACAAATTAAAATTCACCATTTTATTCTATGTTAATTAAAATGTACAAGAGCACAATTGCCAAAATATTAAGCCGAAAATAATAATCCATAGTCTAGAACAAATGTCACATAGCCCATATTCCATACATTCAATTTCCAACAATCAACTGTAGTAGGTTCCACACAAAAAACTAAAAAGTTGGACAACTTCACCAAACAAGCTTACATTTTAAGAACCTATAACTAATAATAAAGAACAATTCAAACATTAAGCATCATAACATCATCTAACACAATTATGTTGGCGTATTGTCTATCCATGTCCCCTCACAATCTTCACGCATATAAGTTTCGAAAGATTCCTCAACCACGTCGAAGGATTCAATAGTTGGAAAAACTGTAGTGCAAATATCATCCCCGAGACATCCATCATTGAGATCATCTTCATCATATTTATCATAGTAATCCCTTTGAGGAGTTGACAATACAATTGAATATTTAGGATTCATTGGTCCGGAACATAGAAAACTTGTTTCGCTTGAGAGACTAAGATGAAAGAATTGGATTTATGACCAACTCTATCAAGATCGACGAATGTAAAACCAAGCTCGTCTATGTTAATTCCGTTTTTGTTGTCAACCCAATCACACTTGAATAAAGGAATCTGAATTGAAAAATAGTCAAGTATCCATATCTCCCTTATGACACCGTAGAAAATCATATCGGTACGAATAGGATTGTTGTCCTTTGCACTAGCTATATGCAACGTCTTAGCAACTAGGCTCACTCCACTGTTTTGGGTTACTCGTGCATCATCGCGATCCTTTATTAGGTAACGAACACCGTTAATGACATATCCGTGAACTTTGATGACGTCTCGACGAGGTCCACGAGCAATCCATTTTAAGTCATCTGAGATATTGTTGTTTGGGAGTTCTTCTTCGAGAGCAACCTATTAATATAAGAATTTTAGTTACTTACAAAACAAAATTCAAATTAACATATTAAAGTAAGGGGATATTTCGTCTTTATTCCCACTTTAGTTTTTAATATTAGACCTCACCAACTATTTAGTTTTACTTTACACTCTACCACTATTTTCCAATGGTTGGTATTAGACTTCGAAATTATTTTTCACTAAGATTTGCAACTAATAAATAAAAAAACAGTGGCATTGTTTAAAAGAAAACTAAAAAATGGGTAAAGTCTTATGAAAATTAAAGTGGTGGTTAAGTCAACATGTCCCTAAATCATACCCTTTTACTTAACCAATGGATAAACGTGCGATTGTGCTCTTCTTCAAGCCACTTCTTATTTTTCCCTTTTCGAGGATGGGTTTCTTTCAAGCACTGTTCATGCTCCCTAACAAGGTATTAATGAGTAACGCGACATTAGTTATTAATATATGAGATAAGTATGTGAGGAACTAACTTCATATTAATGAGAAGTTAGGAAAGTCATACTCTATATAAGGTTGAACATCATTCGTGTTATGTAACACATGAAGATGTGCCTGCTCCAAGGACATGCGATCAACTTTAACGACATCTGAACCTCCTATATGTTTATCATCATCCTTCCTCGCCGGAATTCCAATTGAATCTAATTCCGATAAGAACTCGGAACAAAACTCAATAGCTTCTTCTGCTATGTAACATTGAGCAATACAACCTTCTGGGCGATTACGATTTCTCACATAACCCTTTAATACTTTCATGTACCTAACACATTAAAAAGAAAACTAAATCAATACACTTATTTACTTATATTAATACATGATAGTAAAGTAAATTGACCTAACCTTTCAATTGGGTACATCCATCGAAAGAAAATAGGACCGCAAAGTTTGACCTCCCTCACAAGATGCACCATTAAATGCACCATAATGTCAAAGAAGGATGGTGGAAAGTATTTTTCCAGCAAAAACAATGTGATTACAATTTCATTCTGAATTTCTTTTAGTTTTTGCAAGTCCACTACTTTGGCACAAAGGGCATTGAAGAAAAAACATATTCTCATGATCGCATATCTCACATGTTTTGGCAACACCGATCGAATTTCAATTGGAAGAAGTTGTTGCATTAGAATATGGCAATCATGAGACTTCAAGCCATACAATTTCAAATCTTCCATAGAGACATGGCTTCTAAAATTAGAAGAGTACCCATTCGGGACCTTAAGGTCATGCAAAGTTTGGCAGAACATTTTTTTTTCCTCTCTCGATAACGTACAACATGCTGGCTGTAGGTATGTCCTTTTTTCATTAACCTGCGGTGCTAACTCACTTCTTAAGCCCATTTTTTCAAGGTCGAGTCGATACTTCACCCCGTTTTTCGTTTTTCCGGGAATATTAAGCAAGGTTCCAATGATACTATCACAGAAATTCTTTTCAATGTGCATGACATCTAAGTTATGTCGAATAGGCAAATCCTTCCAATAAGGAAGTTCAAAAAATATCGATTTCTTCTTCCAAAAATTTTCAACCCTATTGTTACTAGGGCCGCCTTTTTCAACCCCATTACCTACCCTCCTCGGTCTCTTACGCTTTAATGATTTCTTCAAATTAACCGCCCTCACCTTTTTTGCCTTCTTTCCCCATGCAACCTTAAGTCTCCCAACTTTTATCAATATTTGTTCGCCGCTTAAAGGTTCAGGGGAGGCTTGTAACTCTTGCTCACCGTTAAAAGCCTTTTTCTGGCTTCGAAATGGATGGTTTTATGGAAGGTATCTCCTATGTCCCATATAAACGCACTTGCCACAGTGTTGTAATCTAATGGAATACGTTTTTTCACTACATATTGGACAAGCATTATAGCCTTGAACAACATTTCCAGATAAATATCCATACGCTGGAAAATCATTAATTGTCCACAACAGTATTGCCCTCAAAGTAAAAGATTCTTGTCGAAAGGCGTCGTAGGATTTAACTCCTTCATGCCACAATGCATTCAGATCTTCTATTAACGGAGCCAAATAAACATCTATGTTATTCCCCGGTTGTTTTGGACCCGATATCAACGTAGTCAACATTGTAAACTTTTTTTTCATACATAATTCCGGTTCAAAGTTATATGTGTTCAACATGATCGGCCAATAACTGTACCTACTACTAAGGGAACTATGAGGATTAATTCCGTCCATTGATAGTGCTAATCGAAGATTTCTTGGTTCTGCTGCAAAATCAGGCCACTTTTCATCAACTAATTTCCAAGTTGGTGAGTCTGCTGGGTGACGCAACAAACCATCAACAATTCTATCATCTGCATGCCATGTCAGAGACTTAGAGGTCTCTTTAGATTGAAACCACCTTTTGAATCTCGAAATGGGTGAAAAGTACCATAACACTTTCGCAGGAACACCTTGTTTCCCTGTAATACCCCGTATTTCTGAATATTCCAAATATTCCATTTAATTAGATTGGAGAATTAAATGAGAAAATATCGTCTTGATTTAAATTACGTAAGAGTAGTAATTTAAAGAGTTTTATTTAAAATTGTAAGTATGGTATATTAATCGGAAGATAGATACCGATATATATTGCATCATTTTTTATTTACTTAGTGCGAGTGGCAAATAGTTACTTAACGCGTGTAGACCGTGTTGGGGTGAGAACGAGTAATATTTTTTAAGTGACTCAAATGATAATTTAGAGGTCACCAATGAGTCCGGAAGGGTCAAATTAGTCAAAATAGTATACCCGAGGGTACTAGTTGAGTCCCGGGGCAATTTTGGACTAAACCGAGACCGTTCGGGGGCGTTTTGGTCTTTTAACATAAGAGGGTATGGAGACCTACGAAATTTAGAGTTTTATATCAGCCGTATGATAGAGGAATTAGGGTTAGAACACCCATGACAACACCAATACCATTAGAGAGAGGAGAGGCACCACTTTCTAAAGCAAAAAGAAGATTTGGGAAGGATTCAAAGGGGTTTCTACCATCAACTTGTTGGGGAAGAAGGATTGAAGGATGAAGATCATCAATCATCAACAAGAACCACGAAATCAGACCCTACTGATCATAAGGCAAGTTGTTTATTCTAAAAATTTATAAAGTTATAATACCCATGTGTAGGGTTTTTGAATAGTTTTGTTTAAATCAATATTTTGAATGGAGAAAGATGATATTTATGCATGTTGGGATAGGAATCGCATGTAGAATGATTTAAACTATGTAGATGATTAATATTCAGATTAGACTTGATGATTTTTGGAATAAAAATCTGGATTTTGAATGATAATATGGGAAGAACACCATAACTAGGGTTTCATTAAATTCTGGGTTTTAATTCAATATTTCTTTAAAGTAATTGGAGTTTTGATGTAATTGACACGTTAGAAACTGTCCTAGTATATGTGGAAATATGTTAGGATCATTGGGTAAAAGTTTGGTGGACAATAATGGAGTTTGGAAATTTGTTAATGGAGGAGAGGATCAATGAAGAAGACAGACTGCGTCTGTCCCTGTTCGATCGATCGACTATGTCGATCGATCGAACCCAGCCGTCGATCGATCGACGCAAGCTGTTTTCTCGAAAATTTTGTGTTTAATCCTTCGTTGAGTTCGGGAAAGAATGGGTATTCTAGGATTTACATTATACTGATATGGGAGTAAGAATAAGACCAGTAGGTATATTGTTGAGGTCCAATAAGGCCATTGGGTGTAGGGCTTGGATTATGGACCGAGGAGAATAATCCGATTTAGTAGAGTATCGGGGACTTCGGAAATTGAGTTACGGGGCGAAGTAAATTCAATTTAAGTAATAGACCAGTAGGGTAAGCAATAACTACTGAAATTATATGTAAGGGGTAACTAGGACCCTTAGAGTTGTGTGAATACTCAAATAAATACGATTAATGAGATAAATCGTAAAGCGAATATTGTACGGTAAATATATGAGATTAAAATATTACGTACGTATATGATTAATAGGTCGGGCGTGTACCTACTGAATTATGTGATCTTTTAGGTAGAGAGATTATACCTAAATTAATTATGTTAGGGTCGATGAGACATTCCGAACTAACATAAAGTTATTATAAGTTTGGGGTCGATGAGAAATACCGAACCAAACTTTGAACTGGTGTCGCGATGAGAGAGTCCCGAACCAGAATATGTGTACATATATATTTTTAAAATAATTGGGGTCGATGTATCATGCCGAACCAATTCTTACTTGGGGTCGATGAATCATTCCGAACCAAGAGTCCTTTATGTGTATAAAAGGGGCAAAATAGCAGTGACTAATATTTAGTATATATTGTGTGTGAAATATATATACCTGATGATATTCTACTTCCGTGTATTAGTAGATTGATATATTATGTATTTAAAGATACATACTGAATTGGTAAGTTAAGTAGTGAAACTTAATTACGAAATGAACCTTTAGATAGAGAAAATCTATTTAGTAATTCAAGTAGCGAAACTTAATTACATAAGTGGGAAAGTCAACAATTGTGAAAATTGTAGTAATTTTAGTAGTGAAGCTAAATGAGAAGTCTTGAAAAATAACATAGATGAAATGTTACTTGAGAATTAATTAACATACGCGAGATGTTAGTAAAATGGTTGTACTGTATGGGCGGTACTGGAACTTGGGTACAGATAAGTTCAGTTTACTACTTTGGTTTTAGTTAGCTTGAGAAGTATGTCTAGACAAACTAAGTGTATAATGTTAGGTGTGCACAAAAGATGAGGGGTGAGTTAACTCAAGAGAGTGTACGAGAACCTAACATGTGTAATCAATAACCGCATTTTATATTGTGATAAACGCTTGCTAAATATTTTCAAAATGTTTTGAGTACTAACTCTTGCTATAAAATATTTTCAAAACCTTTTAGGTGTCCAGCCACAGGGATGCCATGTATGATGATTCCATTCCAGATACTCGGAGCTGTAGCACAGTGGATGCTTACAGGATTTTGACTAGGCGATATCTCTCATTCAGATCTAGTACAGGATCTCGCACTCTTCTATGTATGGACTTGTTGTCCGGTATTGGTCTCAGATATTAGAGTCAGACTAGTGGTTACTCTATTGTTGTTTGGGATTTTTAGCCGATGGTTTATTCGGTAATACTTTTTTCTGTTGTACTTTTACTTTGTTGTTTGAATCATAGTACATGATTATTTGTACTTTGTTCCACATGGTTGATTTGTCTGTTTTAAGAAAGATAAAATTTGGCACCGGTCTAATTTTACTTAGGGGATTAGTAATTAAAAAGTTTTCGACAGTGATGCTAAGAATGAACCATTTGAGAAACTTGTTTTTGAAGGCCTAATCACCCGATGTTTAATTAGGTGGGGTGTCACATTCCCCTCATCCCTTTTTTGTTCTTTCAAATTCTTCTTCTGTTTGAACCTGGATATTCCACAAGTGGGGCATTTAACAGCTTCTTTATACTCTTTTCTATAGAGTATACAGTCATTAGGGCATGCGTGTAGCTTTTGAAAGTCCATTCCGAATACCGATAAGCAACGTTTTGCCTCATTACTGGATGAAGGCAATACATTGTTATCCGGAAGCATGTCGGTAATGATTGACAGCATATTTGAAAAGCATTTATCGGACAACCCACTCTTCGCTTTAAGATTGAATATCTTGACGATAGCGGATAACTTTGTATACTTTTTACATCTTTCATACAATGGCTTCTCCGCATCTAAAAGCAACTTCTGAAAAATTTCTGCATTTCCTGTGAAACCTTCTTTTATAGCCTCCACCATGTCAATCAACTCTTCAACATCCTCCATGGTATCCATATTAAGATCGTCACAGATAGGATCACCCATATTAACATCCGGCAGTGTTTCACGATAATCCTCCTCTCCGTGCCATTTCCATACAGTATAATTCGGATCGATACCCGAACTATACAAATGTTGTCTGATTTCTTTAACACCCATTTTTAATCTATTTTCACATTGATTACAAGGGCATCGTATGAAGTTCTCATCCAAGGAGGCGTTTTGAGCAACCCTAAGAAAATTATCAACACCTTTTATGTATTCGTTTGATAATCTGTCCTTGCTCATCCAAGACCTGTCCATTCTGGCCTGAGTATGTAAACCACCACGAGTGAGATATAAGCAATAAAAGATATGTAATTGTTAAAAATAATGCAATATTATACAACATAATATATTCACACCATTAGAAAATATCGTAGAAAGTATAATATCCCTCTAAAACTATCACAATAAATACAAAAGACACCAACACCTAATAGTAATAAGACTCAATCAACCATAACTAACCAACTCAAGAACACTAACACACCACCCAAACACTATACAACCAAAACCAATTTTAAACATTGAAGAACTTCAATTCACAAAATTATTATCAATATTATACTATAATGTTATATATAATATGTATAACAACAATTGTTATACATATTATACATGACAGCAACAACCATTAGCGATTATATACCTATAATATAATGAAGTAATTAATAAAAGCACATAGTATAAGCATGGGACAGGCAATGCTAAAAATTAATAAAAGCACACAAGTGAGGCATTAGCGAGTATATGATATACATACTAAAACAAGACAATGAAACTTCAAAAGAAAACTAACATATCGTAACGCACCCCAGGATTGATCAAGTTAATGATCCAAAAAAGAAACAGATAAAATAATGGAAGATCAAAAAGCATACCTAGCAAATTCATAATCAAGAAATCACATGTCAAGATGCCTTAATTATAAACCAATACTCTCTTTCACTAAGAGCTACTAGTTTGCTACTAACCACTTATATGCAACTGATGGAGATATTGAAGATAAAACAGGTCTCCCTAAAATTAAAGAATTACAAATGTTTTCCCATAGAATTGGAAGGAAGATCATAGATACAACGAGATAAACGAGGCAGTGCTTGAAGATGTGAAGTCCCAGGCTCAGATTAAAGAACTGAAGTCAATCAACAATCCTAAGATGCAAGATTACCTTTATAGAAAAGTCACTAGATCTAGATCTGAAGTTAACTGGTATCTAGATCGACCAAGGTCATTGAAAGGAGAATCCTTCTATGAGGTAACATTTTGAGCTAAATTATTCCAGTCATATACTGGGTTCTAGATCCATATAATAGGTTTATTCTATTGTGGTGCTGTCACCGTTGAAGCGATCTCCACCTTGGAAAACCAGTAAACCATGAAGGCTACACCGAAAACATCACCGTTTTAGAGGGTTCAGCAGCGCTTGGGACTGTTTTGGTTGCAGATGATATTCAGTTGACTGAAGTATTGGGTGGGTCATCAAAGGGCATATGTAAGGTGTAAAAAAAACTTTCTTTCACTAAAATCAGTACACATCTTTGTCATTAAAACATTTATATTGGGTATGCTGATATAAAACCCCATCTATTTTACTCTGTTTTTCGCTTTCAATCATTTTTTTGGTTTACTTATTTTTTCCTTCTAAATATTTGTATTGTTAGTTATTTCTACTGTAACTGTTTTACATTCAGCAATAGTTCTTAAATAAGGTTAGTTTTGGGGAGAATATTTCCCCCGAGATGGCCAAGGGGTTTGGGATATGTTCGTTGGCGGTATTGAAAGGGTTGGATTGGTTTGATTTATAGGAGTAGGTTGGGGGTTTGATCGAGTAAATTGTTTGTGGATTATGCACTTACGCAATTGTCAGGTCAGGTTTCTCATGTACGAGTTTCGCTTATATATGCTCAGGATGCCAACTTTTTGTAGGATGGGGACATCAAGCTTCGCTTATATATGCTCAGGATGATATGTTTTTTTTCTTCATTTCATAAGTTTATAGCCATATATGGTCATCGTAGTCGTAATCCAGACTATTATATGCAGGGTATCATGATGATGGCTGCCTGACCTTCCCAAGCCATTTTGGCGCTACACAGTTACAGTATACTTGTTGTTGCCCTGCCTTATGTTAGACAATCATACCTGCTACCCTGATTTATGTCACACACAAGCATACCTGTTGCTGCTGTTCCGGTTGCACGTATTAGTTCATTTACATAATACGGGGGTCTTTAATCCAATGCAGTGGTGGTGATTGAGAGTTAATGGTGGTGTAGATTCTTCTTCAAGTCGTACATTTCGTTTTTTTATTGTGTGGAATTATGCAGACGACATAATAAATTAACATTCATACATGAGAATATGATGTCATGTAGATTTTTCGTCTTACTTCAAGCTTCAAATATATTTTTGGTTTATTTTACTTTCTTTCAAATGTTAAATTTTATGGTTCTCCAACACACATATGAAGTCTGACACTTCTCTCATAGTTTACACACCCTCTTTTTTTCAGATACTAAAGGTCTTCAACGATGTGGAATCCATAAGCACGTGGAGATCTCTGGGTAAGTTAAAAATTGTTCTTGATACGTTTTATCACTTTCTTGAAAACTGCCATTTAGTTTTAATGTAGTATTTAAGGTTTATTATTTCAATTGTGCAGGTCTGTTACTTCTATTATTTCAATTGTGCACACTTAACTAAGTCTAATTGTAGTCTAATTCAATTATAACTACAAATATGCACAATTAGAATTAGAATTAATAATGCACACTTGACTAAGTCTAATTCTAAACTTAGAATTAAAATTGTAGTTAGAATTAGAATTAGAATAAGAATTAGAATTGTAGTTACTTTTAACTCTAATTGTAGTTACTTTTAATTGTTCAATTATTATTTCAATTGTTCAATTGTTCAATTGTGCACTCACAGCGCAATCGTGGAGCATAGGCAAGCACAGGCAACCAGCGCAATCGCAGCAGCAAACTATGATTATCGATTAGGTTGCGATTGTTCTTTAGTCCTCCGCATCAAATGATCTTGGTGATCTCACGGCACCCTCAAGGATGTCAGCATAAGCATTCAAGATGCAGCGCTTTATCTGGAAATGAACGAGGATGATGCTACAAACTGTGTTGCCACAGGGTTCAATTGTGGACCCCACTAAGCAGGATATTGTAACCGAGCAGAAGTTAAACCCTACCAAATTGCAGCGTTTCACATGGTAAAAACTTCACAATTGAATCGCCTTTAACAGGATAAGTGCATTAAACTAAATGGTATCTCCCTCCCTCCTTCCCTCAGACATCTATCTCAATCTTTCTTTTTATTTAACTATAACTATATAAATATAAAACTTTTTCGCATCTGTTCAGTTCAAATCTGAATGTCACTTTTCAATTCAATTAGTGAGGCACCCACGTCAAAACCACCATTCTTTTATATGTTAGTACATGCATTGATTATCTATATATTGTGTTAGACTTCAAACATGACATGAATAATCGATTTTCCATAAGCTAAGATTGTTGATGCCTTGAAGGGGTTTTGAAGTGACTTGCTACTGTAAATGATTTAACGAAAAGGAATGGTGTTGCTGTTTTTTTAGAACTCATCCATATATCAATAAATTTAGAAACTGCTATTTCACATTCGATGTGGTACGAGGTTGCATTTGATGGTTAATAACTTCTTCTGTACGAGATTGCATTTGAGAAATTAGAAAGTTAATGTGATTATAATTTCACTAAGAAAGATATTTAAGGAATTATAATAATTTATTTGTATCGTTTATGAATTTGTAGGAATTTTAAGGATGTGAATCATGTTGTCATTAAATCTATCCAGTGGGGAGATGTTTTGGTGTTTAATTCTGATCAGACCCTCTATTACAATTGTCAATTCCCCTTACTATATTAATCATTATTATATGAGTATGATTATCTATTGTTTGTTTAATTCACTTGGACTAATGATTTTAGAAATCTTACAGATTCATTTGAGAACACATGTACTTCAGTGCTGGAAGATGGTTTATTTCAGGATAGGTATATTTTTTGTCGTTTCTCGATTACATACTTTTTGAAAATTTTCGTCGTGCCTTCAGGCACGGGCATACCCTAGTATATATATATATATAAACAATCAAAAGGTCTTGTGTTCATTACTGTGCCCTATTTTGTTTTTTTTTTCTACTTCTGTATATGCATTGAGAGAGACTACGTGTTACCTAGGAATATTTGTACGCATCATGTTTGCATCTAGATTTTCTTCTGTCTTGGTTACAATCCAGTAATGTAGTTTCGATTCTAGAACATTTCAAAGCTCCCAAAGAGAGTAAAAATAGCACAAAATGAAACTAAAAATTGGACATATCTTTAAAAAACTCCACGGTATCTAAATAAAAGAAAACACATAGCCCAAAAGACGTGTTAATTGAATCACACTAATTCTCAGGGGAAAAAAATATTAATTTAAGCATTCCTCAAAACATGACCAATAAATGTAAATGTGAGACAAATTGAAAGTGAAATAAAAAAGAAATCAAGAGAACATAGAATGTCAGATAAGCCTTCTCTCACACTAGATTATGGCCTTCTATCCCAGAAGAATTAATGACACGAGTCATGATCCAACAACTATCTTTAGATTCAAGAAATATAAGAATAAATTATCTTACTCTTCAGTTGATAGCTTACTGTCTTTAGATTCACAAAATATAAGATAAATTAATGACGCATAGATTGATTTGCGTCGAGTTTTTATGAGTCTACACGCTTACTGTTCAGTTTGTAGCTCGACTCATAGCTCTAAGTGTTATGATATTTAGCTGCCATCTACTTGTGACTCATGCATGACGTAGGTCCACCGGGGTGAATTAGTTAAACATCATTCTCATTTTCTTTCATTATATTGACTCTTTAACATGTGAAGGGTCGAGATTCCTCTACGTTTGATCCATATTACAATGTGGTTATGCATTTGAAATGTGAAAATATTATATTGGTGCATTTTTTACAATTAAAATGTATGCATTAAGTGTACATGGTTTGGATGTAACACAGGTAACGCTTGATGAGATTTCCTTGTGTTGATTTCATAAACTTTCTATTGGACTTTCAAGAAGACTATTACAGTACATCCTTTATACCATAGACTTATGATGACACAATAAACTACATTCATAGTTCTTAGTTTGTTAATGTCCATTAATACATTGCCATTAAAGTTTTAAGGTAAGTTCATGTTCATTACTAATTTCCATTGCAATACGTTCTTTTAAAAAACTAATAAATGTTTACTAAGGTTTTGTCATTTTTGTTCTGTTTTGTGAATGATATCATAGATCAGTTGCATCACTATAATCTTTGAAAATCTATGTTTATGTATTCTTTTTATTTACCCGACGAAGAAAAATTAAAAGCACAAAATGAGAGTTTCACTTAAATTATTTAGTCTTCGATTTCTCCAAGTCTCTTGAGACCTACATGAGTAAAGCCTAGAGATGTGCGAGCCGATTTGGGTCCACTGAGGGTCTAGTTTGAGGTTCGTTAAGATGGTAACCTAAGGTATCGATTAGAACAACCACCTTTGGAGGAAAGATATAGGCAGCCTAGGTCTACTCAAATCTCATGCCTCATCGTAGCCTACGAAGTAATGGTCCAACGGCAAGAGGAGATAGCTCGCCTTTAGGTTGAAGAAAATTCTTACCTCCAACGGCGACTAGAAGAGATGGAGATAGAATTTTACCAGAACCAAAAGTTCTAACCTTGGACTCCTAGACCTTAGGCGAGCAAGACTCGCAATCTATAGTGACCATATATAAATCTATAGTTATGCGTAATCAAAGGCTTCAAACTTGTGATGCGTAAGGTAAACATATATAAATCTATAGTGACCATCAATGAATATGGTAAAAATCATAACCAAAATTCAACTACTAATCACTAAATGAATTGACCCTACATTTCTAAACATCTAAAAATTATACATTAAGCATAACATTTTGCATTACGTCAAAAACTAGATATTTTACATTTAACTTAAATATTTTAAGTCAACCGGGACAATTAATGTTTAATCGCTAGGAGCTAAGTATATTTTACATTTAGTCCACCTTATTTTTTTAATTTTTCAAAAACTCCCCTGTTTACTTTTTTTTATAATTATTTTATAAAGTTTAGGATAAGATAAAAAAAAAGGTTGTAACTGTTTTATGCTGCGAGGGATCTTTTGGAACAAAATAAAAAAGTTTGGACTATATATTAATTATAAAATTGTCGAGGGACTATTCTTCGAATGACCCTACTTTTTTTTGCAACAAGTCATTAACAAAAATTATTAAACATTGAACATATAAACTGAAAAGCAAATAAAATTACGCTTGAAACTAATGTCACTCAACTATTTCTTTAATGTGTATTTTTTTTTAAAATGACAATATATAAACTGAATTTATAATAGACACAATTCTTTAAAGAGTATTAGCACTAATAGTTGTAATAAATCTAAACAAATAAAGGCCTAAACAATGCTTAGCACAAACATAACTATTTACTAATGTAAAAATAGTTGGTAAGGCAACGTACCCAAATTCTCTATGTGCAGACTGGGCCGGGGTAGAAAGCAGGAGAAGAGGGAAGGCGTCCCAACTGCAAGTCTGATAAAAGACGCAAAATAAAAAGGAATAGAAATCGATTAGGTTTTCAAACAAAAATTACAAACTCATATACACAAATCAAGAACAAATGGCATATACACAAATCACACACATACATATCAAGAACAAATCGCATATACACAACACATATACACAAATCGAATCCATATATATACACAAACCCTTGAAAATCCATATTAAGGCTTTTTGTACCCGATTGATGCCAGCGCCGGAGGTGATGAGATGTGAGAGGGTCGGAGGTGAAGTGAGAGGGCTGTACTTGCGAGCCAGAGAGAGAGAGGGATGCAGCGAGCCAGAGAGAGAGAGGGTCGTGCGAGCTGGACGCAGCGAGCCAGAGAGAGAGAGGGCCGTGCGAGCAGAGAGAGAGAGGGACGCAGCAAGCGAGAGAGAGAGAGAGAGAGAGAGAGAGAGAGAGAGGGACGCACGGAGCAGAATAGGGGGCGGTCGTGGGTTTGAGGAAGGGTTTGAGGAAGCAAAAGCGGGAATGAAAAAAAATATCCCCGCCTCTTTTTTTTCATTTATCTCAGTTTTTACTCAGAAGGTTGAAATAATTAAAGTATATTTATGTCATCTATATATAAATATGAGATAAATAATTTGTTTTTTATATCAATTTTACTTAAATTGAAATAAAAATTTACTTTAAAAGTCAAATTGACATAAATAAATATTATTTATGTCAATTTACATTTATCTAACATAACGTTCATTTTTAAAATGACATAAATGATGTTTTTTCTTGTAGTGTTTATGTAGAATTCTCATTATTCTCACAGGTCTAAACTTCTCATTATTCTCACGTGTCTAAACTTTTGATTTTTTATTAGTATGACTTACATATGTTATTATTATTCTTCAGGTGCAAAGTGAACCCCCAAGTGCTTCTCATAAGAAAGTCAGACGAGTCGCCGGGGAGAAGGATAAGGAAATATTGATAAAAGGTAGGCATTGAGAACAACAATTACCTTTCACCGACCAAAAAAATTGGTCCGCATACATCGCGCCAATTGATGTGATGTTTAACATAATCATATGTTTTGTTTACTATTTTGGATGTTTTTATGTATAAAAGAGCTATACAAATGGTGTGTTTTTCTTTTTGCAAAAACTGAATAGTTCAGCTCTGTGTTTAAGTTTTTGTTTTGGGTTTTTCGAGTAGTAAAACAGTCTGCTATAAGTTGTGAAGTTGGCATGACTATGGCGAGTGAAGTTTGGAATTGGTTGGAAGATAAATATTTACAAGACACCAAGGATTGGGTTCCATTTTAGTCCATTTATACTAAAATTTTCGTTACAAGCTTTGTTGGATTTGTGTTTTGTACTAATTTGTAAATTTTCATTTGTTGTATGTGAACATTTTACCTATTTTTTGATGATCCCGTGGACGCGTATTTGTGTAGTTAACGTGTTTGATAGCTTTTGAGTTGTTTGCCAGATAAGAAATAATTGTGCTTATTTTGTTTTAGCAGTGGGACAGTCCTATAAACAAATGAAATTTTGCCCAAAATTTCTAAATTAAAGGACATTTTTTTATTATAATATAAAATATTTTACAAAAAAATAGTCGATTAAATACTTTGAAAGTATTCGTCATGCCTTCAAGAAAATTTACCACGATTGATACTATAATACGAAACTTTATGACTTGATCACGATTGATACTTTGGAAAATTATCATCGTGCCTTCAGGCACGGGCATACCCTAATATATATATAACTCTTGTAAACTCAGTGGTGAATTTTTATTATTGCAGGTTGCTATGACATCACAGAGGCACAGTAAATCCCTCTCACGGGCACATTCCCGTTCACGATTGCACTCACAATCCAATCTCCAACCACCATTTCAACCACAATCTCAGCCCAGTTCTCATTCCCTTTCAGATTCTAGCTCGACCGAACGATCAAACTCAAGTGACTGTGAAAGCGATAGTAGCTCGACGGAGAGTGAGCCGTTACATAACCAAGATGCCCATTCACATGAAGAAGGTAATCAAAGTTATTTGATTTATATGTGCTTATTTAACTGTGTAGATTGAAGTTAACCTATTTTTTCAATTTTTACGGTTTAGCTTCAGCACAATATGCCACTAAACGTAGAGGCATTACGAAGTTGGGTGAATTATGGAGTACGGGGAAACGCTTAGAGCTTCACTTCAACGATTTCTATCAGCCAGTCGGAGATACCGCAGATAGACTATCTACCCATTTAGGCACTTTAGTGCGTGATGGGAACATGTAAAGTTTGTTTTGTAAATTTCTATATAACACAACTCTTATTAGAATACTCTTTGCAATACTGTATGTTATCTATTGACAATTTAAAGATGATTATTTAATCGATGTAAAAGGTTACTAATTTATTATTATATCGATGCTGAACAGGTTACCGTTGGCTTTCAAAGATTGGAGATGGAAGGATTTATACCCATACAAGGAACATGTTTGGCGAGAGGTGAAGGTAAAATCAAAAGATACCATAATTTGTGGCAAATGAAAATTTTGAATTCTTTAGGTAAAAGTCAACTATGCATGGGTTGTCTTGCCAATCACAACAATGTCAATAATAGCTCAACTCATAACTTTGAAAATGATAAAACATAATTCAAGCTAAACTCATGTGTAGTAGATGACTTATTTTTCTATACATTGTAATTATATAGGAGAACACTGATGCCCCTGAAGAATTCAAAAAAATGTGCATGAAGAAGGTTGGAAAGATATGGAATAATTGGAAAGCAGAGGTGAAGAAACATTATCGTGCCTTTGATACTGACGAAGAGGATTGAAATATTGTCCACCTAGAGTAAAGCTAGAGCAGTGGTCACAACTTGTTAAGTATTGGGGAACTCGCGAGGCAAGGGTATGAATGTATTACTACCGATAAAGTTTTATAAATTCAAGTTAAACATATATTTTAAATATATTTTTATAACAGAAAACGAGTCGAAGAAATCGTCGAACTCGTAAGAAGCAAAGAACACCACATACTTCTGGAAGAAAGAGTCATGCGAATGTTGCTCATAAGGTGTTTTATAAAAGATTTTGATTGTGAATATTATTTTAGGTTTTCAAACTTATTTATGTAATGACTTACGAGTCATTGGGTTTATGCAGATGGAGGCTGATCAAGGTAAAAAGGTTTCGTTAGTTGATGTTTACATCAAAACACATGAGAGGAGCGATGGCTCAGCCATCGATAAGGATTCCACTGAAGCAATGGTACAAAAATATCATCCATGTTAATTCCCTTATTTCTTAGAAAATCTCAACGACGTCATTTTACCTATTAATCAAAAAATTTATTCTATTTATCAACCATTATAAAAGGCAACATGCAGGAGATTGTGTAATATTATTAAAAGCATAATATATATCATACACGGATGAGGATTAAATTAACAATAAATAAGTTTATTATTATTTATGAAATTTAAAATTTTGCATGAAATTATTATGTTAATAAGAATCGTTTCATTTCAGTCAAAAATGAGGCAAAAAGTAGATCAACTTCCGTCAGATTGTAATGAATCCGTCAGTCGTAAAGATGAGATATTTTATGAAGTCCTAGGACCTGATAAACACGGTCATTGTCGAGCTTATGGGCATGGACCATCTCCAACTGATGTGCATGGAACTAAGCACCCGAAGGTTAATGAAAAAGAGTATGAGCAACTAAGATCTGAGATTCGATCTGAATTTCAAGATAAATTTGATCATTTAGAGGCTCAGTTTGAGTTAATACGCACACATATGATGACTTGCCCTTCCGTTGTATCCAAACAGGTTAACAAGTACACACTTTTATCTTTTGTTCTTAATTATCGTGTATTTATATAAATGTATGTTCTAGTATTAAATTATGCTATTAACAGGTTCCTCAATCCTCCAACGAGCAAAACATACCATCATATAGGTCTATTTTGCAACCCGAGCAACAATTAGAAGAAACCAACCAATTTCAACCTGTAGTGGTATCACAATCAAATCACCATTTAACTCCATCTCAACAGGCAAGTAGATAACTACTTTTTAAAATCATAATTTATGACTATATGTTTTCATGACTGAAATAATTCATTTTTTGTAGATTGAAAATTCTCAACACTTGGATGCCCCCGAGACTGCTGCTCGTGTTAGTGAGCAAACGAATGCTACTTCAATTCAGGTATGTTACTAATTTAAAGGATTTTAAAAGGAACAATATATCTGCGCTTTCTTGGAGAGTTTATGTATACTTGTCATTAAGTTGTTGGCATATTTGGTTGTATATTGTCATAAAATTATTGGGATGTCTTAAAAACAAATAAAACTCTGCCGATTTTTTTCCAGAAATATATGGTTAATGACATATTCATCTTGTTTGTAGAAAGAACCATCAAAGAAGAAGAAGAAACACCATCAACCACGACAAAGGGTCTCAAATAATGCACTTCCTAAAATTGTAGACCTTCTTACTTCCGAACTTCCAAAAGTGGTTGTGGCACGTGGATTCATTGTGAGCAAGGACCCTTCAACAAAAGTAGGGGGTACGCAACTGGGTGAAGACTTTTGGGAAGTATATATTGAGAAAATATTTGTAACAAATGAATCATTGCCTAGACCTTATGGAAACAAGTCCACAATTGGAGATGCACATCATTCAACAGTAGCGTGTCATATTGCTAATGTACTAATTTTTAATTTTAATTTTTTAATTAAAATACTAAAGAATAAGTATCAATGGATAACAATTGACTTTTTTATTTTGTAGGTCGAAGAGGATGTTTGACTTTAATGAAGAAGGATCGTACATTATATAAAATATAGTTTCCCTGTTTCCCCCCTTTTTCTTATTGGACAAGTGATACATTTTATTTTGTGAATGGATAATTGTTCCCAGCACAATTATATTTATTTACGATGAATACTATTGGTTTTAATTTAATGACGTTTTAATTTGATTACTGCCCTCTTAATTTAATGTTATGGTAATGTATTTGCACATAAATACAATACTTCTTATAATTGATTTTTTTTAACACCTCTTCCCAGTCATATATTACAAAATAATGTCAACATATTGTTTGATGCCGCTATATTTATTCTCAGCATTTTTTTAGTGCCGCCAAAAGTGTGTTGAACATTTAATAGGTGTTGCAAAAGATTATTATCAACATTTTTTAATGCCGTTAAAAGGTTATTACCAGCATTAATATAAATGCTTAAAAGTGTTGCTAACTTTTTGCCGCATTTTTTAACGTGCCGTTGTTCTTTTACCACATTGGCTACCGCACTTGTGGAAATGCCGCTATAAGTGCCGCTAACTTTTCGCGGCATTTTTTAAAATGCCGTTGTTCTTTTACCACATTGGCTACCGCACTTGTAGAAATGCCGCTATAAGTGCCGCTAACTTTTCGCGGCATTTTTTAAAATGACGTTGTTCTTTCACCACATTGGCTATTACCGCACTTGTAGAAATGCCGCGAAAAGTGCCGCAAAAAGCGTTACCGGTATTTTTAGTGCTTTTTTCGGCATTTAATTTATGCTGGGAAACATCAATATTCCTGTAGTGTTGGTCCGTGTTACTCCATATGGTGTTAGCTCCTTTGTAGCCATAGGTCCAGGCTTGGATAGGAAACTAATTATGTTTGATACTCTTCCAGACCACAAGGGTGCTGCGGTTTCCCTGACCCGACTAAAGATATCTGAGAGGGCTGGTCAAATCCTTGCTCTGGTGAGACCTCTTTCTTTATGCTTTCTTTGTCCATTATCTTCTACTTCCTGTGCTAACTTTGTTTTTCTTCTTTGTAGTCTTGGTTGATTTTTACCAGATATTGGAGAAGGATGATGCTCTTCGTTCTTTTTCGAATGATGTGGAAGAGGCTGGAGTCTCAACGAGCCTTGGAGACAGAGAAGAAAACTTAGGAGGAGGAGATCAAGATTGCTAAAGAAGGTCGACAAAAATCTGATACGACTATCCTTCAAGCTGAGCGCAGGGCAAAGGATGCAAAAGAGCAGGTAACCAATTTAACTAGGGGTCTTTCTACTGAAAAGGCTAAGAGAATTCCTTTAATAAAGGATGGGATGAAGCTATCATTGTTGCCTCTTCTCAGATTGAGTATGCAAAGAAGAAATTTTTCAAGGACGATTAATCGGCTGAGCTGAAGGAGGTCGGCATAGCAAAGGACTCTGAGCTCCTCCAAAGATATTAGCCTGGATCTCCCCCCAATATGGACAATGAAGTTGAAGATGGTGTTGGTTCTGGGGAGTCTTCCCTGTTGATTGAGTCTTCAACCAACTAAGGAAAAAATCTTATTGAGTTATCTATCCCCCCAGTTAAACAAGATAAGCCCCCAATTGATCCAGCTGCTCCTTCTACTGACCAGGGTGGAAACCATGATATTGACATTGATAAGAAGAAGGTGTAGACTTGTTCAATATTTGGTATTTGTATTTTTCACTTCTCATTTTTTTCTTCTCTATTGTACTTGTAACTTCCCTTTATATATCAATAAAAGAACTTTTATTTATACAATTTGTCATTTCTCGGCTATTTTATCTTCTTCTTTTGTTGATTGACTGTTACTTCATTTTTCTAGTTTATGGCCAAGATATAATAGATTTCTTCCAATGACTTTGATCTACTCAAGCACTGCAATAGTTTGTTCAGGTCTGGTCACATGACTTTAACCGATGAATAATTTTCAAACTTGCTCGGCGCAGATGCTACTGATCAAGCCAAGGATGCTTATATCTATCTTAAGTTTCTTCTTGATCGGGCTTTTTCTAATAATGTGGATTACTTCGAAATGATGAGTCCAAGGCTTTAATTCATGCTGACTATGAGGCTAAGTACAAGTCTTTAAGTAAAGCTTGGGGTTTTGAAGAGAAATTGGAGAAACGTGCTTTTACTTTTAGGAAGGAGGAATTTCTATTGGAGTGTGAAGTTTATGAGGCAAGAGAGATTGCCAAAATGTTGTAAGAAGAAAATAATAAATTAAGGAGTGAATTCAGGTCATTAAATAATCCTCCTGTTGTTGGTGCCAATGAAGGTGCATATTTCCTAGAGAGTGAGAATACCCAATTGAGAGAAGAGTTAGAAACTCTGAAGAAATCTAAGACTGCCTCCTTTTCTAGATAAAAGGTCAGTCAACCAACGATTGATGAGCCTAGAACACAGAAAACCCTAGCTGACAAAGTTTCCCAGCTAAAGGCCAAGAACCGAGCAATTACTGAGTTATCCCAGAAGCTCAAGACTCAAGATAACACACTTTCTAGCCAATCCTCTCAGTTACAGGCTAAAGATAGAGTGTTGAAGAAACTTCAGTATTAGTTTGAGAAATTAACTTTCCAGTTTCACAAGTAGACTAGAGAGGTATGGATAAAAGGATACAATGAGGCTCTTGGGCATTTTGACGATCACCTCAGTTAAGCCTAGTAATAAGGCTATTATTGGGGCTGGATCAACTACTTGACAGTTATGAAAATTGATCAGAATAGCAATCTGTAGTACTGGACTGATCATGGGTTCTTAGATTGTGACAAATGTCCTTTCAAGAATGACATCAGTTGGATCCCTGTAGAATCCATTCCCCAGTGACTGATATCCAAATATTTCGGTGACTATGGACTGCATGATGAGTTAGAGGTAGTTCAGCCTCCTCATTTATTGGACACGCTGAGCAGCAGTAACAGTAGAATGCTTTAGGCCTTTAATTTCATTAACTCTCCCTATACCTTGGATGATCCTCCTATAGGCGTGGAACCAGTGTCGAGCTCCTCCAAAGCTGAAGGAAAATACCCAGCAGAATAGTTGTCTTGTATTTCATTTGTAAAACAACATTTGCATGTAATTATCATTTATATAAATGAAATGCGTTGTTTTCCTTATTAACTTATCTTGTTAATTTCTGAATGTCTGAATGAACTTGTTGTGCCATTAGTTCTACTGATACATTTAGACATTTTCCTAAATTTAGAATCAGTTACCAATGATGTTATCATAGGTTCTACTGATGCACTTATATTTTTAAGTTTAGCACCAATTACCATTGATGTTGCTATAGGTTTTAATAATGCACCTAGATTTAGATCCAAGTTTAGCACTAGTTACTAATGGTATTGCCATAAGGTCTTATAATGCACCAAAATTTTTAGGTTTAGCATTAGTTACAAGTGGTGACCAAGCGTATGGGGAATATCTGTTTATATTCCTATTTAGGAATTTTCACAACGTTCTTCCTCCATTTTTCTCAGTTCAGATAAAACTTGTTGATTTTTTATACAAAAGTTTTATCCCTGATTTTTCTTGACCAAGTACGGAGGACTAAAATCCTGTCTTGACTTGGGTTTGATTATTTTTCCAATCAAGTATTGTCGTTTACCTACCAAATATTTCCTTTGCCGACCAAATTTTGAATTAGCGACCAAGTTCTGAAGATTAAAATCTTCTGTTGTGGGGATCTATATCACCATACTCCAATAAAAAAAGAAGAAAGCAACTCTTTATTAGTATTGAAATAAAGGATTACAAAACTTTTTCTCGTTAGATCACTGGTAGTACTTTCTAAGATGCTCGACATTCTAAGGATTTTTAAACTCTTCCTCCTCTAGAGTTTCAATCCTATATGATCCTGGTCGGATGACTACCAAGAAATGATAAGGTCCATGCCAATTTGCTTCAAGCTTGTTGTTCTTCTGAATCATCTTTTAAAGGGCATAATCACCTTCTTTCAAGTTGGTCCGCTTCATCCTTTTGTTGTAAAAATGTGCAGTTCTTTGTTGATAGGAAGTATTCCTTAGAGCAGCGTCTTCACGTACCTCTTCCAACATATCAAGGTCTAGACATCGCATTAAATCACTAACATGGGAGTTAAAATACAACACTCTATGAGTTGGTAGGCCGATATCTACTGGTACCATTTCTTTGTCCTAAACACCAGCATGTATGGTGTTTCTCCTGTAGCTGCTCTTGGAGTTGTTTAGTATGCCCATAGAACTGAGTGCAATTCATTGATCTAATTTCCCTTGGCATCATCAAGTATTTTCTTCAACCCATTAATGAAATTTATATTTGTCACATATGTCTGCCTATTGCTTTGAGGATGGCCTGGAGCATAATATAGCTTTTGGATATTGGAATGGGCACAATACGCTTCAAACTCTTCATTATCGAACTGCATGCCATGGTAGGTAATGAAAACATATGGTAAACCATATCTACAAATGATGTTCTTCTAGATGAACTAATACACCTTATAATAGGGAATGTCCACCAATGGTTCTGCCTCAACCCATTTGGCAAAATAATCCACTGCGATGACCAAGTATTTGAACCTACCTTTGGTGATCGATAATGGCCCGACCAAGTTTATGCCCCATATAGAAAATGGACAAGGTGAAGTGATTGGAGTCTGATAATCATGTGGGGTTTTGTGAATGTTAGATAACCTCTAGCATTTATAACACTTCTTTGCAAAAGATGTACAATTTGCCCTTATGGTCACCCAATAGTATCCCTGGGTGTTGATTCGTTGTAGTAACGACCTTCCTACCAAATGATCTCCACAGGACCCCTCATGAACTTTTTTGATCAGGTCTTGAACCTCTATTGGGTGAACACAAAGCTGCAAATTGGTTGTTAACCCTCCCCTGTACAGAACTCCCATGTCTAATACGTACATCACTGCTTTATACTTGAGCTTCTTGGCCATTATTGGATCTGTTGGCAAAGTTCCTTTCTCAATATATGCTCTTATGGGATCCATCCAAGATGGTACCTTATATACTGCAACGAAATTGACCATCAAATTTTCATTAATGCTCCGATTAGCTAGACTTTATAATGGGATGGTCCTTCTGAGTTCAATCCTGGTGGTTGATGCTAGCTGAATAAGTGCATCAACTCGGGCATTCTTTATCCTTGGAATTCTGCTCATCCGAACATCTGGAAATTTAGCTATGACTTCCATTGCTTTAACAAAGTACCTGGTCATCAATTCTCCTTTGGCTCCATACAAATTCAATACATGATTGACCACCAGTTGTAAATCACTATGCGCCACCACTTACTCGGCGCTTAAGGAATGAGCCAAACTTAATCCCACTATCAGGTCTTCGTACTCTACTTTATTGTTAGAGGCCTGGAACTGGAATCTGGGACCGTACTCAATATCAATCTCATCAGGGGTAGTAAGTATGATACCTACTCTACTGCCTATAGTAAATGAAGATCTATCCACAAATAAATTCCATATCGGGATGTTTCTATCAAAGGCTTGGTCTGCTAATGTCCCATAACGGAATACCTTATTGCTTTCCTCCTCATATCATCTCATGTATCCTTGATGGTTGTGTTTGGTCGGTAGGGATTTTAGCTGAGCTCTACCCTGTTAGGGTATACTCTGCCTGAAAGCCTTATTGCTCGGGAACCTTCGAATAAGTAAACTTTATAATAAAATCGGTTATAGCTTGGCCCTTTAATGAGGACCTTAGCTCATATACAATATTGTATTCTCCCAAATCTACTTCCAGTAAATTAGTCTTCCCAACTTCTCAAGTTTGTGGAGGGCTTGTCGAAGTGTCATATGAGTATACACCACTATGGTATATGCTTATAAATAAGGTTTAATACGTGTGGAAACCTCAATAAATGCCAAGGCAAATTTCTCCAAGTGTATATATCTTATTTTAGCTCCTAGAAAAGCCTTACTGGAATAGTAGATAGGATTCTGGACTCCATTGTCTTGTCGTATTAAATCCGAGCTCAGAGGCGATTTATAAACAACTAAGTACAAATATAATTTCTCCCCCAAAACTGGTCGGGAAAGTAACAGGGGTGATCCCAAATAATTTTTCAACTGCTGAAAATATTTCTCGTATTCTTCATTCCATTCAAAGGTCTTCCTTAGCACTTTGAAGAATGGAAGACATCTGTCTGTTGCTCGGGACACAAATCTGTTCAAAGCAGCTACTCACCCAGTGAGCTTTTGAACTTCCTTCTTGCTAGTCGGGGCCTGCATTTCAATCAAAACCTTTATTTTACCTGGATTATCCTCAATTACCCTCTGATTGACTATGTAGCCGAGGAATATCCCTTCTTATATGCCGAACACACACTTGGTCAGATTTAGCTTCATCTGATATTTCTCCAACTGGTTAAAAGTCTGACCGAGGTCGACAATATGATCAGAGGCTTTCTTTCTCTTTATTAGCATATCATTCACATAAACCTCCATATTGTTTCCTCTTTGATCTTCAAGACTTTGTTCACCAGCCTCTGATATGTTGCACCTGCATTTTTAAGACCAAAAGGCATCACATTATAACAAAAAGTTCCTCGTGGAGTAATAAAAGGTGTACTTTCCCTATCTTCAGGTTTCATTTTTATCTGGTTATAACCAGATTAGGTATCCATAAATCTTAACAATGCATGCCCCGATGTAGCATCCACCAACTGATCAATCATGGGCAAAGGAAAGTGATCCTTTGGGGAAGATTTATTCAGATCTGTGAAATCCTTGCACATTCTCCACTTATCATTTTTCTTTTTGACCATAACAACATTGTCCAATCATTCTGGGTACTTCACATCTTCAATGAAAGAAGCTTTTTAGAGATTTTTGTCCTCCTCCTGGATGGGTTGATTCTTTTTGGGTCTGAACACTCTACATCTCTGCTTGATCGGCTTGGCATCCTTGCTGATATTGAGCTCGTGATAGAGGAAATTAGGATCAATCCCGTGCATATCCTCATGACTCCATGCAAACACGTTCTTCTGCCTCAGGAATGTCACCAGACCCTGTTTGAGAACTTTATCCAGTGTCAATCCAATCTGAGTAGTACTTTTTGGCTTGTCGTCATCCCGTATGATGCTCTCATTAGCTTCCATAATTTAGCCATTAACCAGCTTTGTTTCCTCTCTGGGATCTAAGTTTTCAACCTTAGATTCACTATTGGGATCTGTAGTATCCACTTGATAAGTAGTGGTCTTCTTCTTTAGTTCTTCCAAATCTTCTTGCACGGTAGAGGAGAAATAACATTCCTTGGTTACCTTTTGATCACCCTTTACAACACATATTCCAAAGTTGGTCGAGAACTTCAAGCATTAATAGACTGTGGAAGGAACAACTTCAAACTTTTTCAATCCTACCCTGCCCATGATCACATTGTAGGCGGATTGAATATTTTTATCCATCACAAAGAAACGTACTTTCTCGATCCGACTTATCGGCTAGATGCCGAGCAAAACTTCCAACTTGATTGTGCCCCAGGGATATACTTTTTCACCAGAGAAGCCAATCAGGGGCCTATGATAAGGATCCAATTGGCTCAGCTTTAAATCAAATTTTTGAAAATAGGAGTCGAACATGATGTCTGTCGAGCTCCCGTTATCAATCAATACCCTGAAGATTATTACATCTTGGATTCTAAACTTAACTACCAGGGGATCATTATGGGGATAAAGGACTCCGGAGAGGTCGTTCTGGGAAAAACCAATCATGAACTTGTCTTTGTTGACCTTCCTCGTCTAGATTTATCCTTTGAATATAAGAACAAGCTTGAGCCTCATTGAGGTAAGATTTTATTTCAGCAGTATGATCTCCTCCTCCTGCGTCTCCTCCTATAATCATCAGATAGTCAAAGGAACCAAAACTCAGCATAAATACCTCAAGTTCTGGTTGCCTGGGTTTCTTGGGTAGATCGGGATCATCTTCCTAATCATCTTTATGAATTCTCTTTTTCTCATCTCTCGTCTTGCAAGGAGATTTTGATTTTCGTCGAGCTACTCCGTCATCTCGCCGATTGACGAACTTATCCATTTTTTTCTTAGTGGATGAAGGTTTCTATCTCGTTCTTTAGAGAAATACAATGATCCATCGTATATCTATGGTCTTTGTGAAACTCGCAGTACTTGGACCTGTCCCTCTTCCCAACAGGTGTTGTTAACTTCTCAAGCCATTGTATCTACTTGTTATGCTTGATTTCCTCCAAAACATAGTGAATGCCCATATTTAATGGGGTGTAATTATTATACTTCTTGAGCCTGTCATCCTTCCTTTGCTTTAATTCCTTCGCTCATTTTTCTCCTTTTGATCCTTCTTCTTAATTTTAACCTCAGCCTTTGTGACCGAGCTCTGCTTTGTTGCCATTGCTTCCTCGGCATTTATTATCTTGGCTGCTTTGGCTGTCAATTCAGTCATAGTCTTAGGAGGATCTTTGGCAAGAGTGTAATAAAGCTTCTCGGGAAGTAATCCACTCATAAGAGCTGTGATGGTTGTTTTCTCCTCATAATCAATCACCTCCAACTTCTCATTATTGAAGCAGGTGATCTAGTCCCTAATGATTTCTCCAACTCGCTATCTCACACTTAGTAGGTCCACTACTCTCTTTACTGGCTTGGCCCCGAAGCATAAATGAACTGCTCGATAAGTTGGTTAAAATCAGCAATTTGCCCCCAAGGTAGGCTATTTTACCATATTTGGGTAGGACCCATTATAGTACCTGAGAATGCCCTACATCTCATCTCGTCAGGGACAGCATAAATGTCTACTGCCATTTAGTACTATTTTATGTGAAGAACAAGGTCAGTTTTCCCATCATACTTGGGAGTAACAATAGGAGCTTTAAACTTCGAAGGAATGGGAAAATCCATAATAGCTTGAACAAAAGGAGACCCTTTCACAAAGCTTCATTGCAAAGGGTTCTTCGCCTCCACCATTTCTCCCAACCTGCCTTCCAACCTTTGGATTGAACCTTTCCATACATGATTATTCGGATCAGATTTATGTGATGCAACTCAGCTGTTCTGACCAACTGTCTGTGATGAGCTCTCGTCCTGAGAGGTCTGCTCGGCATGGATAGATCGTTGGGCACATGATCTGGATTGGGATGAGGTCTCATATTGGTCGAATGGTCATCGAGTATGCCTCGATAATGTGTTGGGAATATTTCCATTTCCTCTAGGTCCTAGACGATCAAAGAGAGATGCTCGGCTCAACCTTTCTAAGGAACTTAGCCTTTCAGGAGAAAAATATTGTTCATCATATGGCTCTAAAGTCTCGAGGGAAGAACTTGCTCCTGGTCGATAAGACGTATCTCTAGAAGTCTTAGAGTGGCTATACCTGGTAGTTTTTGGAGGTGGCGGTGGCATATTTATGTGAATAGAAAAGGTAGGAGATCCGACCTATGGTGTTTGGGCTAATTGCCTAATCGTATCTTGCATGGCCTCCTGTCCTCTAGTGAGACTAGCCAAGATTTCGGTCAGATCATTATTTATTAGAGGAGTAAATGAAATAGGCGGATTTCCATTATTTCTAGTACTGGACTCAAGAGTGTCAGACATCCTTGAGTTATTGTACGTAAACGAAAGTGAAAACATTTAAAAATACGTTCCCATAAACGGTGCCAATCTGTTGATATAAAAAAACTATAGTAGGTAACTAGAATAGGTCTAAGTTCTTAATCACTGATAAATATATGTAAGTAACAAAGAGAGAGATAAAATGTTTTTAAAGTGGTTCGGCTATAAGGGAAAGCCTACGTTCACTGTGTTTCTTATTGCCTTGTATTCTGTCTTGCCTCTCATGTTTTGAATGACTTGAACCTCCTTTGATGAAGGGATTACAATGTATTTATATCCAAGTAAGGATATAGAGATATGTAATATTAATGGATAGAATGCCTTTATAAATTAGGCATTTACATCAATACATAAAGTCCATAATGCTCTTGGATGTTGGCATTCTGCTGATCAAGTTGGTCGGCCTTCCTGGAGTTGGTCGGTATTCTTCATGTTGGTTGGTCTCCTAGGTTTTGGTCGGTTATGCTATGACTTGCTGACTAGGATTCTTTCCATGTAGGATAACACGTGTCTGTCTATGGTAGGTCTACGTAAGTGGGTAATTTTTGGTATCAATAGTAGACGTAAGCTATTTTATAGCCGAACCAATTTAAAATCTTTGTCTTTTATGTGTGGTTTGAGTTATTTCCATAATCTTTATCTGTGATTATAAAATTATAATCAATCCATTTTTAGACATCAATAGATTGGCGTCGTTTGTGGGAATGCTTATCTGTCACTGTTCTCTACCAAACCCATTTTCTTAATCTTTCTGAAATATTGTAGAAGATGAAATAAAATTCCTAAAAGCAGTAACACTGCTGGAGGCAATGCTCCTCCTAGCACGATCGATCTAAATGGAGTTCTTATGAATATTTCCAAATGGCAAGAATCAATGTAAGAAACTATAGGTATACTACTGATCCGTCTTATAGAAGATAAATGCCACCCCTTCTTTAAGGAATAATCAAAATAGTTATTCCAGGTCTTCACATGATAGGTCCTATCGCCCACGGACTAGTTCATCAATCAGATCTATTGATTACCATGATGGCATCTCTCATACTCTGGAACGTCCAAGCGTCTTGGAAAGGTTAAACAGGACTTTGGCTTTTGATGGTCTAGGTCCGTGAGCAAATAGAGGTCATCACAGGGAACGATCCAGATCGCGAGAATGTCGTGCCGATCACCTAAAGGATCAAGGGCTAGAGGATTTACGAGTGCCGAGCAGACATTTTAGGAAGAGAGCTCAGCACATACGCAGGGAGGAGATGGCCGAGCTGCTTCCAATAGATCTAAGGCTGAAAATCCTTAATGGAAAAGGTTAATCCATTGATTAGAAGATTGGATAGGAGAGATGACCAAAGCAAAGAATCCATTGCAGTAAAATTTTTTCAAGGGGTCTCCTTTTATCCAGGCAATTATTGATTTCCCTACCCGGTCTAAGTTTAAAACACTAGTGGTTAGCCCTAAATATGATGGTAAGACTGACCCAATTTTACACATTCAGTAATATCAGGCTGCAGTCGATATATACTATGTTCCTAATGAAATGAGATGCGGAGCTTTTCAAGCACTATGACCGGTTCAGCCCAAATATGGTACAATAACTTGCCCCGTAGATAAATTTCCACCTTTAATCAGCTCGCCGAGCTATTTATTTATAATTTTTTCTTCGGATCTAAGCCAGTTAAAAGAGTATCTCATCTTCTAGGTGTTCGGCAATGAGTAGGGAAGCCACCAGGGAACATATCACCCATTTCAATAATGAAAAGTTAAAAGTGTTTGATTATGAGGAAAAGACAACCATCACAATCTTGACAAGTGGGATAATTCCAGTGAAACTATATTATGCATTAGAAAAAGATCCCGCTAAAACCATGACATAACTCATGGCCAAGGCTGGGAAAATAATGAATACTGAGGAAGCAATAGTTGGGAAGAAAATTTTGACGAACAAGACTATAGGAAGAAGAAGCAGAAGCACAAGAAGGAAGAGAAACCAAAAAAACATAAAGCATATACTTCACTGATAGTTAGTATCCATCATGTCCTGGAGGAAATTAGAAACAACAAAGACTTGAAATGTCCTAGGAAGCTGAGAGCGCTGCCCAACAAGAGAGATAAAGTCCAAATATTACGAATTTTATAAAGATCGTGGGCACACAATTGACAATTGCATTGCATTGTGAAAAGCTGTTACTTAAGCTATTTAATTCAAGATTAAACTGTCTGAGTAACTCCGAACTGTTTATTGGAGAAAATCTTTTCTTTAAACCAAAACAGATAAACCACAAGATGTGTTTAATAAAAAAATATACGAGATATGATCAAGATTATGTAACTAATTTTGAAAAACAAAACTAAAACAATTTATATTAGCACCCCAACAAGAATGAGATGAGGAGGTGTAGGAAGATTAAGTACACACAGTTTTTAGCATGGTAAAACCTCACCCAACTGAGGAAACATCCACAGTGACTTCTAAGTCAGAAACCAAAAATTCACTAAAACAAAATATATAAGTTACAAGCTATTTAACACACATGGAAACAAAACAGACCTATAGAAGTTTAGAATATGTACCCACTGGTTTGATTATAACTTTTATTTAGTTCTGATGTTAATGTTGTTTTCTCAGCTTGCTAACTTCTCAACACTTTGTTTCATCTTTACGTTGACTCTTTGACGTTTCAAGATCTTATAGCCAACACTTCTTGTGTTGTGGTGTGACAAGTGTTTGTAAAAGTGATCTAGCACATGCATTCACACGCGATAACTTATTTATACAAACAAGTCCTAACAAATTACAGATCATATCTAAATGATAAGATTTTCAGTTTCTCTCTTCTTTATAAACAAATGACTTTCTTGATCTTTAAACTAACCCAGAATCCAAGGTTACCTTGCTCGAAAGACGGTTCAAGGTCTTAATCAATTTCAAAGGGTTGCGATTCCAACTAGATCAGAAGTCTTGTTTCATAAGAACTAGAAACATAAAAGAATTTGTTGATTCTAGAGTTGTGAAAAATATTTACAGAAAAATAATCAACAAATCTGATTTCTCAAGATGAGAAACGTAAAAATGCAGATCTAAGTGTAATATAACATAAAATTGCAAGATCTACAGTTTCTATAAGAAAGAAATAGAGATCAAACCAAAATGCTTAAGTTGGTTACAAGATCTCAAACTCAAAGGACTCAAACCACGAACTGCCTTCAAACCACTACCAAAATAACTCTCAAACACTCAGGTTTGGTTTTGATGTACTCTGATTTTGGAAAAAAAGAATTTAGGGCTTGAAAATGAGATTAGGGTTTGAACGATTTAGAGTTTTCTCTATGGTTTCCCTCTCTTCTTTCCCTCTTCTCTCTCTCCTCTATTTTTAATAGTATGGACGAACTGGCAAAAGTCTTCAAATGCTGAGACTTAACCTCCTTTTATACTAAGAAAGGAAGGTTCAAGAATAAGAGATCGAATCCAATGGCTGAGATTTTTTCATGGACTGTTGACTCTCATCCAAAGGTTTATCATCAACGGTGGACTAAACATACGTTGATTAGTCTAAAAGGGGTTCACAGGGATTGGGATAAAACGCATGGATAGCGTTGATAAAAGAAATGCAAGTGACGAGATTAAGTGAAGCTTCTGAGTCTAAGAGAAAGCACAAACCAAGCCGCCATAATGCTGACAGGTGTAAGGCCAAGATTAAACCCAAACACGTGTTCTAAAATAATTACACACACACCCTCAAGTCTCAAGCGCTTTCGGATTCTAGCCAACCAAACATTCAGTAAGTTTAGATAAAACCAGAAATTACAAAATGACCCCAAAAGTTTATAAAACCAACGTTTATTATGAAGGAAATCATTTTTAAAATTGTTTAAAAATTCCCTAAAATATTAAAACCTTATTTTAAAAAAGGAATTAACCCACACAAGCAATTAATGCATTATATATGAATGTATGCAATCCTAATGTGTGTGGAGTTGAGAATTTTACGTTTGAATGAATCAATTGAGGCATCAAGTGTAGTATCTGAGGTTCTTTGGTATCTAGGGGATGGGACTCAATATTTTGTCACAATTTCCAAACTAGATGAGCGCTTATACAATGTAGAGTCAAGTAAGTCAAGAGTATAAGGTTCTTCACATTGAAGAATAAGATTGATTCCCTTATTCATCGAGGAAAACTGAACAAGTTTGTTGATCGGCATGAAGGCCGAGAAACCAAAAGAAGGTCGGACTCCCCCTGCAAGCTTAGAGATGACAAGAAGCGGGGTCACGAGGATGATTATGGAGATAATCGAGACCTACCAAAAAAACTAAACAACCAGAAATTGAGGTATACATGATAAGCTTTGGTTCTTTTGAATGTCATGTTATCGCGGGTGGGGATGTTAGAGGAGGATATAAGTTCGCTGAGAGTAAAGCTTACCCGAATGAAGCTCAAGCTTACTCCTACATACAACGCATCAACTTAAATGATGGTGATGATCGGCCCAGGAAAGTAAATAAAGACAAGCTTGTCATCGGCTTCTCCAAAAATGACCGTTTTGGAGTATTATATCCCCATGACGACCTTATGGTCATTAAATTTAGAATCCATGAATCCATAATTGCCCAAATTTTTATCAATAATAAAAGTTTCGCAGATATCATGTTCTATAATTGCTTCAAAAGTCTGGGATTAAAGACAAGTCAGTTGGAACCATACCATAGACCCCGATTAGTTTCTCGGAGGAAAGAGTATATCCTCTAGGAACTATCAAATTGAGGTGTTATTAAGTTTTTATCCAGTAAGCCGAATAGAGAAGATATATTTCTTTATTCGGGATAAGAATTTCCAGTCAGCCAATAACGTGATTCTCTACATAGTAGGTTTGAAGAAGTTTGAAGTTGTGCCATCCACTAACCACCAATGTTTGGAGTTCCCTTCTCACTTCGAAGTCGGCGTGGTAAAAGAAGATAAAAATTAGCCAGGTAATGATATTATACTTTCGTCGAGTAGGAAGACTTGATCGATTGGAAGAAAAAGACCACCACCTACTAAGTTGACACCATGGAGCCCGATGGTGAAATAGAAGTTTACATTTTGGATCCCATGGATGAAATAGAGTTGGTTAAAGGGAAGATAATAGAAACTACTGAGAGTATAATCCTTAACAAGGAAAATATAGAATAGACTACTCAAATTGGCTCCACAATAGCACCATCCCTCAAACAGGAATTACTTGCATTCCTTAGGGAACGAAAAACTTTATTCGCTTGGAGTCACGAAGATATGCCCAGAATTGATCCTCACTTCCTCTGCCTTGAGCTTAATATTAACAAGGACGCCAAGCCGATCAATCAAAAGCGCAGGGTATTTAGTCCTGAAAAGAACATGGCTATCCAAGAGGAGGTAGAAAAATTGCAAAAAGCCCAGTTCATTGAAGATGTCAAGTACTCAGAGTGGTTGGAAAATGTGGTAATGGTCAAAAAGAAAAATGATAAATTACGTATGTGTGTAGATTTCAGTGATCTTAATAAGGCATGCCCAAAGGGCCATTTTTCTCTGCCCAAAATCGATCAACTAGTAGATGCCACTATAGGACATGAATTGCCGAGTTTCGTGGATGCTTACTCTAGTTACAACTAGATACAAATGAAGCTAGAAGATAAAGAAAGAACTTATTTTATCACCAACAGAGGTACATACTGCTATAACGTTATGCCTTTTGGGCATAAAAATTCTTAAGCAAAGTACCAAAGATTGGTAAATAAAGTGTTCTAAGAACAAATTGGGAAGAACATAGAGGTAGATGTGGATAATATGCTGACCAAAAGCAAAAATGCTTAAGATCACGTCAAAGACCTCAGTGAAATGTTTGACCAATTTGAAAAGCACTAAATGAAACTGAATCCTACCAAATGTGTCTTTGGTGTGCAAGAAGGGGTGTTCCTCAGCTTTATAGTGAATCAGAGAGGAATAAAAGCTAATCTTGCTAAAATCAAAGCTCTGAATGAGATGCAATATCCAATCTACAAAAAAGATGTTCAAAAACATACTAGTAGAGTGGTTTCCCTTAACTTGTTTGTTTCCTGAGCAACTGACAAATGCTTACCATTCTGTAAGGTGCTCAGAAAGACCTTCGAATGGAATGAAGAGTGTGAAAAAGCATTTTAGGAGTTGAAGACATTTTTGGGATCTCCACCACTATTATCCCGACCAATTTTGGGAGAAAAGTTATATTTGTATTTAGCTATTTCTAAATTTGCAATTAGCTCGACGTTAGTCTGACTAGAAGATGGAGTCCAAAAACCAGTCTTCTACACCAACAAGGCATTTAGAGGTGCATAGATCAGGTATCCATGTTTGGAAAAAATTGCATTAGTTCTAATTGAAGCCTCGAGATGAATGAAGCCTTACTTTCAAATGCATACTATAATTGAATACAATGATTTACCTCTTCAGCAAGCACTTCACAAACCCAAACAAATCAGGTTGGCTGATGTGTTAGGAAATAGAGCTTGGAGAATACGATATCATCTATGAGCTAAGATCATCATTGAAAGGGAAAGCTATAATATATTTAATTACAAAATTTACATATCTAGAGGTTACTGATCAACTAAAATTACCTACTGAGCAGACTTCTTCAAAAGAGAGCTTAAGTCTAAAGCAAGCCAAGACCGTAGCTGATCAACCCGAATCGTCCATTGTTCAAGAGATGGCTTGGAAATATGTAAAAGAAAGCAAGAAGATATTTCGATAAGGAGTTCTATATGCAGAAATCTTTAGCAGTGAGATTCCATTATGGAAATTATATATGGATGGATCGTCATGTTGAACTGGTAGCGGAACTAGTATTATACTTAACACTCGTGACAACATTAATGTAGAATATGCTCTCATGTTTCAATTTTAATCCTCAAATAATGAAGCCGAGTACGAGGCAATAATCACAAGATTTGAATTAGCCTTATCGTTAGGTGTCGACCAGTTGATGGCACACGGTGATTCTCAGTTAATCGTCAACCAAATACTTTAGATATATGGAGTCAAGGGAGACTTGATGGTTAGATACTTGGCTAGAAATATGGAGGTGATCTCCAAATTTCTAACAGTCCATATGGTTAAAATACCAAGGATAGAGAATGCTCGATCCGACGCACTTCCTCGGCTGGCTTTAGTAACCAGGATAAAACTTAGGAGAAGCATCCTAGTGGACATCTTGGCATGCAAGAGTGTAGAGAATAATCCTATAATAAATTTTATTACTGCAGACTTGGCACCATCATGGATGGACCCAATTAAATATTACATTGAAAAAGGGGTCCTACTAGCTGATCCAAAAGATGCAAGGAACTCAAATACAAAGTTGTTGGGTATGTGTTAGAGAAATGAGTACTATATAAAAGGGGATACATTATTTCCTTATTACGATGTGTTCATCCCTGGAAGTAACTGAATTAATTAAGGAGATGCATGAAGGTTCTTGGGGGGCTCATTCATTCGGTTGGTCGTTAGTCCGAGGAATTTCCATGCAAGGGTATTATTGGCCTACTATGAAGGCAGACTGCAGAACATTCTCCAAACACTGTGATAAGTTCCAGAGATTTGCAGTAATTTATAGGGCATCGGGGGCTACCTTGACACCAATCACTTCCCCCAGGCCTTTCACCATTTTTTTTATTAATTTGGTTGGCTCATTGCCGACCACCAAAGGCAGTTTCAAATACTTAGTAGTAGCAGTATATTATTTCACGAAATGGGTGAAAGAAGAACCAATGATAGAGATGCCCTATGAGAAGGTATTTTAGTTCATATGGAAGAACATCATATGCAGGTATGTCATGCCTGATGCCTTCATTACTGACCTTGTCACCCAGTTTGACAACGATGAATTTGAAGCATACTGTGTTCAATCCAAGATCTAAAAAATTCACTCTGCTTCAGGAGATCCATAAAGCAACAGGAAAACATAAGTAATAAATAAAACTTTGCTTAATGGGCTGAAAAGGATACTCGATGATGCTAAGGGCAACTGGATCAATAAATTACACTCTGTTAGTTGGGCTTATAGAACCACGTCGAGAACATCTACTGGGGAAATAGATTATATGTGTGCTTTTGGGACAGAGGATATGGTACCAATCGAGATAGGACTACAAAATCATAGAGTGTTGAACTTTGATTCTCCCAAAGGTGATCTAATGAAAAGGTTGGACTTAGATCTAGTGGAAGAAGTTAGAGAAGATGCTGCCCTTAGAGCTGCTGCGTATCAATAAAGAACTGCCCATTTTTATAACAAAAGTTCAAGCCGACCAACTTGAAAGAAGGAGATTACGTTCTTAAGAAACTCATTCAGAAAGGAAACAAGCTTAAGGCAAACTGGCATGGCCCTTATCTCATTTCAACAGTCATCTGACCAGGAACTTTTCTATTAGAGACTCTTGATGGGGAAGAATTCAAGAACCCTTGGAACACCGACCACCTCCGAAAATACTATCAGTAAAATAAAGGCATTACCTATATTTTTTGTTTAAGATCAATAACTTTTCTTATAAGTTCAATAAAAATCTTGATTTTAGTTAAATTATGCTTCAATTTTTTTATTTTTTTCGGAGTAAAGTGATATACATCCCCAACAAAAATAGGCAACACAATTTTTAAGTTGTAGTATAATCTTCAAGTTTGCAGAACAATCTTCAAGTTTTCGTTTCTCTTGGTCTTCAGCCCTTGCTGACCAAAAGAAGTTTTCATTTCTCTTGATCTTCATCCCTTGCCGACCAAAAGACAACATATACTTGATCATATTGAACTTATCAAATTCGAGATGCACCAATATCTTAACCAACATTCGTGTTTCCTGATTAAGTTAAACACAGGAATCCATATATACATTCATAATACACTTAATCAACAATGATCATTACTTCATTTATGACTTTGTTTCGGATAAGTCACGAAAAAGAAGCTTGTAAAACTTCATGTATAAACATAAGAAGCTTTACCCGACTAAGTTTAAACACATGAATACATATATACATTCCTAAGACTCCACAGGAATATACATGTACATTCTTAAATACACTTGGTCTCCACTAATAACTAATGTCAACATTTAGTTCAAAATTGCTTACAACTTACCTTAAGTGCATTAGTAGAATCTAAGGCCCTACAATCTCAGTTCAATTATTGAAGACATTACATGTTAAATAAGAAGATTATCTAGTCGGCCAACCGATTAACTAATCAAAAGCTTAAAATAGGTATCCAATTAAATGCATAAGCAAATCATGTATTTAAAGTACTTTTACTTTCAACTAAGAAGGTGTTACAATTAAAGTTGAGCAAGTAAAAAAACCAAAATTATTCTAGTGGACGTTTCCCTTATGCCTTGTCCATCCCAGCTGCAGGATCATCGAACGTATATGGAGAGTTTATATATTTGAATTCTCTTAACATTTTCTTATTACTGCTGCTCGACCTGTCAATCAAATGAGGAGGATGGACTATTTCATGAGCACCATGAAGACCATAATCCCATTGATACTTAATTATCAGACATTGAGGAATGGCATCAGGGGGAATCCATTATGTCCAATTTGAATGGAGGCTTATGACAATCCAAGAAGCCTAGATCATTCCAATTCCATAAGATACCACTGGTTATACTTCAGTAAAGTTAGTACATTAGTTCATCCCCATTTATATCCCTCACGATTACTCTAAGCAAGGTACTCATCCATATGGGCTAAGGCCTAATTATAACCCTCTATCCATACTACTCTGGGCAGTTTGTGAAATTGAGAGATCAACCTCTCCACTTAGTTTTGAAGTTTTTCTATGACACTATCTTTGGATGGAAGTTGATTTGCATGGTCAGCAATAGCAGTATCTTTGGCTTTCAACTGGGTAGATAAGTCGATAATAGTAGTATTCTTTACTTTTAACTGGGTATCTCGATCGGCCAATATTTTCTTGGTTCTTTCTTCATCAAATATTGGTCGGATAACCACCCTGTCCCTGGAAGTTTTCCCAGGTTCGGCTTTCTGCTATAGTGCTTCAAGTTCCTCAAACAATCTTACATTTGTAGTCTTCAAAAAGGAAGCACCTTCATCAGGACCATTGGTAAATGATTTCTTCAAACTATTAAGCTCATTTCCCAAGACATTATTTTCTTTTCATAGCACAACAATAATTTCTTGAGGATTCTCCATATCCTGCTTTAAAGATAGTTCTTCCTTGTTCAAAGGAGAAGTGATGTCTTGCAAATTTTTATCAAAACCCCATCCTTCACTTAAAGCATTATATTTGGCTTCATAATCATCATGAAGTAGAGCTTTAGATTGATTGTAATACTTTTGCAGTTGCTTGACCATTTCATAATAAGCATTATTATTAGTTACAGCCATGCCCCATAAGCAATGAAAATGAATATATGACTCCTTGACTTGGTAAAATGCATCTGGGTCGAGCAACATAGTAAGATATTCTTCAATCAGGGGAACATAGCCAGCTTTCAAGGGATTCTTACTTTGCCTAAGCAAGTCAGATTTAGCAGAAATTATAGCCTTTTTCCTAACATCAAACTAAAAAGTTTCAAATACAAGAGTTTATAAAAAATTAAAGGATCTAACAAAACAAGAAGCACTTGGAGGTGCAGCTGGAGTTATTCTTTCTATGGCATAGTTTAGTTAGACTTTCCTTTTCAGTCGTATTTAATTATAAGACTTCATTTGAGTTACATTGGGCCATTCGATTCCAAAGTTGTTTAGAGGATTTCTATTGGGATTATTCATATTTTTATTTAATCATTATTGGAGAATGGAATTTTTGGAGTTAGCATGTGATGGATCTTTTATCGCTTAGTTGTTCATGATCATTTGAGATTGATTCAATTGTTTATCTTATGGGCTGATTTATTTATGTCTCATATCTATCTCATGCTAAGAATGGTATTTATTTAGTTCGCGCCCGACTTAGTTTTGGTGGCGGCAGACGCCAGAATTAGGCAGAGTGTGACCGATGGTATCAGAGCATGGTCTTAGGTCTCGTAGGTTATGAGTCCGTTTAGCTTCCGCATTGTCGATCTTTGATTCACTTTGTTGATTCGTACTCCTTAAGGTAGAGGGTCTAGTATACGTGTTAGATGTGTTTCTTGGTGATGTGAAGTTTTGAGTTAAGGACGTGTAGGCATTGCGTTTAGAATTAGTAAGCTTGATGAGGGGATCCTTAAAATGGATTTTGGAGACGATAATTATTTTGGAGATTTTAGTACAGATGTTAGGTATCGTAAGTATCGATTTTTGATGTTGAGATTTAATTTCAGGACGTTAGCATTTTGATGACTTTCGGATATAGGATCGAGTGGAGGATTTGTGAGAGCGTGTGGTACGCCGTTATTTTCATAGTTATGTGTATGCATATAGGCAATATATATATTATTTTGTTGTTCGTGGGGTAGGTGTGTGCAGGATTGGGTGTATGGGCGCCCAATTATGGCATTCTACGGGTAGGCATATGTGAGCCTTATTTTCTTTTTTTGCGAGATTTAAGTGTTTATGTGTATGGTTCGTCTAATTTCGAGGACAAAATTCTTTGCTAGTGGGGAAGTATGTAACACCCCGTGTTTTTATTAACTATTTTTTATTAATTAATTGGAATTTTTGAGAAAAATAAAATTTTGAATTTAATAATTTTTATTAGCTAAATATGTTGGTTATGATTTTAGAAGAATAAAACTTCAAGCGGAATTAAAATCGGAGTTAAAACGGATTTTATATTGATTTTATAATATTTTGCCTTATAGGCATTTTTGGGCAAACTGTCAGTTTTCGGGGTGATCAATCGATCGACCCCTGGGGGTAGATCGATCGACCACCCCAGAAAACGTACGCTGTAAACTGTTTTTAGAGTTTGTGTAGGATTAGGACTCCTAATCACTATATAACCTTGTTAATCCGTTGGGGGACTTCTCATAATCACTTTTTCGTCAAATTTTTCACCAGAGAACATTTCCAAATATTTTTTCTCTCACTCATAATCATCAACCTTCAACAAAATAAAGTTTTTATCACAAGTTTTGGCACAAGTTTTTGAAGGCTTAATTGGGGTTTAATCAAGATCGTTCAAGAACACTCTTTCGCTAATATTTCGAGAGGAATCCAGATTTCTAATCAGATTTTCAACACGATCTTTACAGGCATGAATACTCTATTCTTTTCCTTTAGTATTTACATGTTTTCTTAAAAATAATTAGTAATTTAATTAGAAAATTTGGATACTAACTATGGGACTGTTTTTATAAAATCTTTTAATCTGAATAATATTCATAACCCTTGGATACGTAGGATTCATGAGTGATTTTGGGTTTTATTGGTGTAGGTTTCATGTAGAAAAAATCCTAGTTTGAAAATAAATGATTTTTGGGTGCGTATAACTCATGTAATATATGTAGAGATAATAAAATGGAGTTTCGATGAATATATGATGAAAACTTGGTATATTTAATTTAAAATATTTAAATGAGATTACTTGGGTATTGTTGACGAGGTGATAATTAAATTAAATATTTAATTGTATTTGACTATCATGCGTAGTTTTATATATTTATTAATTATGCTTGTTTGTGTGACTTGTTGGTATTATGATGTTGCCTTTATAACGACGGGTTGTTGGGTATTATTGCTCTCCCTATATTTTAGAATGCCTTCTAGGTATGGGACTAGTGAGGGTAGATTACCGCATTTTTATCATCTTGGGGGTGGGCTGATTTTTAGTACTTTATCGTCGTTACGCTAGCCTAAGCATGAGACTAGGTCGAAATCTTAAGTTAGAAATTCATCCTATACATAGGTTAGGGCGTATTGATAACTTGGGGACCCTTAGGTATGGGACTAAGGGGTATTTTGAGTATCTCACATCGATTAAAGGGTGGGGTGTTTATAAATTGTGAATTGAGAAATTGAGAACTAATACCTAAGATAATAAGACGGGTATTAAAATATATTGGCGACATAATAAGCGAGGGCCGACATTCAATAAGAATCATAAATATTCTAAGATGTGAGAAGCAATTTAAGGGAAAAATTTATTCTTTCATTAACGGATAATTGCAGTACAAAAGAGGGTGCATCTCAAAGAAAGACGAGACAAGGGAAAATAAACAACAAATGAGTTAGACTTTTCCTTATCCTGGACATCAACTTCAGGAGGCAACTCGACAAGAAGGACGACTTCACTAGTTGGTTCCAAGGCCGACCCAGTAGGTTGTATGTAGTACTCCCCAGAACCTTTTTCATCATCAAACTCCTTCTCTAAGTTTGAAGGAGTGCCTGGGTCATGCCTCTAAAACAACTCTGACGTTTTGGTTGTGTCGACTTCCTTAAGTGCCTTCGACTAACCATCCTTAAAGGATTTTTTTTACGTACTCAATCTGTACATAGGCAGTAAACAATGCTATTTCCCATCCCTTTTAAAAAAACATTTCCTTAAGATTCTTATTTTCGGACTTCTCTGTAGTAAGATCAACAGTCAGACCTACTACCTTCTCCTTGGAAGTTTTGAGAATGGCTCGATTCTCTAATAGTTTATCCTAGGCCCATTTGTCCTTGTCCTTAGCCACCTTCAAATCATTCTTCGTCATCTTAACTTTCTGCTCGGCAACATTGGCCCTCTCATTGGCCTTCCATAACTCATTTTCCTAAGATTTTTGATTTGTCTCCAAATCTTGTAGGGAAGCTTCTAAAGATTTCCTTAGACCTTTAAAGGCCTCTTCAACTTCACCTGAAGAAGGACGCAACTAATCATCCATCTCCATTAGTTGGTTAAAATCCACTAGAAATTGCAAAAAGAAAAAAGTCTAAAGAGGAGAAAATAAGATAGTAAAGACAAATAATGAAAGGAAAGGGTTACGAAAGCCAAATTCTGGCAAGCTCTCTTTTTCAACCTTGATCAGGACATGGGAACATACGCTTCCCTATCAACTGGAAGATTCCCAGTGATTAGGCATAAATTCTTCCAAATTTATCCCCTTAATCTAGAGACTTTTATCACCTCGAATTATGTAAACAACATTAATTTACCTCATATTTTTGCTACTGACATTTCCTATATAGTGCATCGAGTTTTGTGTATTTCTCTTACATTTTGTAAGAAACTCATTCAAGAAAAAAAAAAGAGAAAACTCAAATTCAAGAAAGAAAGACAAAATGCAAGAGGAGGAAATTCAAGGGCAGATAAGTAATTTTACACCCAAAATTCAAACACGAAAGACGAGAGGAAGTTGAAGTTCATGGGTCCACGAGCGCGTATGAAGAAACGACATCCAAATCCGAGTTACGAACAAAAAGTTATGAAGGTTCAAAACTGGGAAGAAATCATGGCAAAAGATTGAAAGAAGAAGAAAAAGACTTGGAACAAATTTCAGCTCAACTTTTCGCATCAACTCTGGAAAAGTGAACCAGTTTGGCCCTGTGAAAAACAAAATCAGTGAACCGGTTCGGTGTACGAAATTTCCATTTTTTTTTATTTCAAAAAAAAGAGTTGTGCATGGTTGAGTCACTTAATATAACATGATGTACTTAGTTGTTTTTACCACCAGACATTAGGGAGATCATTTTTTTTTATAGTTTTAGAGGATTCTTGTGCCCAAGAACCCTAGGTTTTTCTTTCTTCAACAATACTCTAGTGTCTATGCATGAATTCAAGGTTTTCTTCAACAAAGTTTATGTTATTCATCTCTACTCTTCAAGGTTAATAATTTCTAGGATTCCAAATATTTCTTCCATGCTCGCCTATAGTTTTCTTATGATTATGATTACATGCACCTTGGATAATATGTTTTTCATTAGAAAAATCATGTCTAACTAGATTTCTAAGGGTTGGGACGCATGAACCCAACCCGATGTGGTTTGAAAGAATAAAAAAACTAGTTCTTTAAATTAAATAATGATTGGATCGTGTTGATTGGTGATCATAATCGTCGTAGGACTTTTGATCTCGTTTGCCCTAGGTAACAGGGATGCTTAAGAGAGAGACGCGTGTGTAACTTTATTAACACCGCTTTATTCTTACTTTTGATTATGTATGATGCGGACTAGTACCCTCATATATGTAATGCTTAAGATTAATAAAGAGCGGTTTTAATCATCTATCTAATTTTAAGATAGTGTTATATTTGGTAAATTACTACGGTTTGGGGGATTGTGTTCCAACCTATCTTTCCCATTCATATTTATTCAATCACAATTAGCTTATTCTTTCATGCTTAGTTTCATTGCCAGTTTAATTAAGTTGCATTTAGTTGGCAGATATAATCATACTTCAATCAACTTTCTTTTTTTGAGTCAGTTTAGGGTTAACCATCTTACCTATCGTCGTCACGTTCCACGTCATATTTCCCTGAGGATTTGACACCGTCTTACTGGGTTATTACTTGAGCGATAAGCTTACACTTGAGCCTCAACCATGCACTTTAGATACTTTTTAAGTGGCGTCAAGTTTTTGGTGCCATTGTGGGGGGTTTAGGTAAACTGTTAGGTTAGGTCGATTTAATCCAAAAATTGATTCCGATATCAAAAAGGCAAAAAAATCTAAAAAATAAAAAATCCAAAAAATTTCAGAAAAATAGAAAAAAAATCAAACAGATAGAACATTTCTCGTAGTCCTTTCATGCAAAATCCACAACAAACTCCTCAATGAACTCCCAATCGCATTTACGAGAATCTGTTAGTTGTGTATGATCCTGATATCCCACATACTCCTAACATACCTCAATTTTGGGTTCCACCTCCTAAACGCCGAACTTCATAGCAAGTTACACTTCGAGTGATTCTTCGAATTACCCTTCGAGTTACCCGTCAGGTTACACTCTGAGCACACCGAGTGAGGATACTGAGTCAATTGAAGAGAAAGACATGTCTGATCATGCTAATTATGGTACAAGTGAGGGAGAGGCACCGTATCTCCCTTTGAGAGAATCCTTATATCCCAAGCAATCAGTCACTCTGGGATGCATTCTACTCCCGTACAATGCAGGGCAATTTCACTTTAGGAATGGGATGGCCCAAATACTTACCACTTATCATGGAATAGAGTCGAAGAAACCATATCTCCACGTTCGTGAGTTCGAGGAGGGGTACGAGATCTTTAGCGATCAAACGTGCACGAAAGATGCAATCTGCCTCAAGCTTTTTCTTTTCTCACTAAAGAATAAAGCTAAGATCTAGCTAAGGTCTTTGTCACCAAACTCGATTACATCGTGGAATGAGTTACAATCCAAGTTTCATAAAACGTTCTTCCCTCTTCATCAAACGAACTCCATTAAGGCTTAAATTTAAACTTTTCGAAAACTAGAAAATGAGCCATTCGATCGATGTCATGAGCGTTTTAATGAGTTAGTCACTTCATGCCCTCACCATGATCTTGATAAATAATAACTTATCTCTTTATTCCATAATGGGCTAAGTATAAACTCCAAACAACTCGTTGAAATGATGTGTGATGGACCCTTTATCAATCTAGATGATAATGATGCTGAGATCAATCTTAAGTATGTCGCCGAGACTACTCAAGCGTGGGACACATCTGATCCTAATGCCCAAAACCGGCCTCGACAAGCATCAACCACTCCTTCTACGTCCTGTTTGTACCACGTAGACAAAGATAATTTGTTAGAACGTCGACTTGACCAATTTGACAACATCATGAGAGAAATACCCAAAGTACATATAAGAGAAGCAAACGGCTCCATTCACGCCCCCATAGAAAAGGTGTGTGCTATTTGTGAGGCGGGAAATTCAACAAAGGAATGCCCAACGATACCCTCCTACAAAGTTATGCTTCATGAGAAAGTGAGTGGAGTAGGAGGACTTAATGTTAATTTCGGTGCCCTGCACGAGAATTCTTACAACCCTTTATGAAAAACCATCCTTGTTTTAGCTACGGTAAACAACATACAGCGTTGAATCCTAATTCACACGTTGCCCCTCCTCCACCTCCACATTTTCAACAAGAACCACATATACAAGGACATATGCAAGCACCACCTCTTGGACCGTATATCACTCCACCGCGGAGAAATCTAGAGGATACGATACACCAATTCATCAATGCTCATAATGCTATCAATGTTAAGTATGAGCGCATATTCACTGACATAAATTCGAATATCTCTAAGTTGCAGTCATTGTTGAGTATCCAAGAGAAGGGTAAGTTTTCGGCTCAAGGCCAAAGACCCCCCCACCCCAAAAGTTAAACTAGTGTTAGCTCTACATCCATAGAGAATCAAGAGCAATGTCTAGCCATGACCACTATACGTAGTGGGAGAGTTGTTGATTTATCACCTCCCCCACATGACACACCTAAGGACAAGGAGGTTTATGTGACACCCCGCTTAATTAAATATCGGGTGATCAGTCCCATAACAAATTAAATCAGAATATACAGTTGGATCATTCTTAGCATCACTGTCGAAAACATTTTATAATCACCTAATACAAAAATTAAACAGGTTTTAAAAACTTTCAAATTTTAATCCAATAAAATTCCACTTTTTAAAACATAAACCATTTAACACAATCCATTCACACATTGAATAACAACTGAGTAAATATCACAACTGAATTGAATGCAACTGGAATAAAACTTTCCAATAAAATATCTAAATACAATAATCCCAATGATAACAAATGTATCACAGTGATATACGAACATAATCCTCACTCAGATAGAAAGGAAATAACTAAAATTTTTGGGGCGACATGCCCTAAATGAAAGATCACTACAGAGTATGAATAAATGAATGTGAATGCGTCTAAATAAAGCTTAAAATTCCATAGCATCCATAGCTCGTCACATGTCATAATCCTCTATGGTTGGCTTCCCTGCGGCTGGACACCTGATATAGGAGATACAAGAGAGACAAGAGAATATACAAGGAAACGGGTCAGAGCCCGATGTAAAAATAGTTTATAAAACAGCAAGTGAATAAATGCTATATCTAGCAATTATTATATACATGTTAGATTATCGGACTCTCTCTTGAGATTCTCACCTCTCATCTAGAGTTCACACCTAACGTACCTCTAAGTCATACTAGTTACAGTTCCCACACTAACTAGATCAACCCAATGTATCCACTATTCATAGCCCAATTCATTCCCACGTATTTCTCTCATAATACATGTAGTAATAATAATAATAATAATAATAATAATAATAATAATAATAATAATAATAATAATAATATTAATAATAATAATAATATTAATAATAATAATTATAATAATAATAATAATAATAATAATAATAATAATAATAATAATAATAATAATAATAATAATAATAAGAATAAGAATAAGAATAATAATAATAATAATAATAATAATAATAATAATAATAATAATAATAATAATAATAATAATAATAATATGTATATCCATTTAGATTCAACATGGATAAGCCCCTTATTAATTCAATTCAATTAAGTGTTTTAATACTTAATTAATTCCAGATATCATTATCTTTCAATTTTACTTTAGTCACACGGTAGATATCATCATATGTATATATACACATTCACTCTATTATATATATACAATACTGCACCCCGAGACACATTTGCGGTGCTGCATTACTCTGCTATCATGTCCTAATACATCTCTTCACTGTATGGGGGACTATAGGTTCGGTAAAGATTCCTCGAACCACAAATATCAAACACAAATATTGGAGTCGAACATAGTCCTAAACCTTTGGGCTACGCACCCAAATGACCGATCACACCCAAAAGTGGTGATCAATCCCTAAGTTCTATGTTCTCGAGTGACAAGTCCAAAATCTCATTAGATTCATCAGGTTATGACTGACCTCATGCACAAACCTCCCCCGATAGCAAGTAAGCTAGGTATTTCATATACATAAACCATCAATCAATCAAATAGGCATTATCATATACCTATTTAGTATTAGGTACTTACATTACCTATATCATATTAGGAATTTACCGTATCCCAAGTACCAATCGTATTTCTCAAATACTACCCGTACTTGTAATCACGATTATCATCGTACATATATTATGTAATTTATTTCTCCCATAATATTTTATTTTACCCAAGTACTCGTATATATATGTCCTCGATGTTACCCATACTTGTCATAGCGATTATTCTCCTCTAAATCGTATAATAATTATGTAGATGTCTCTCACATAATTTTGATCCTTAATATATTATAATTTTCCAAACATTAATGCCAAGCTTCTCATTCTATTAATGTGCCAAAATTATTTAAAAATTCATTATGGGCCAGATTATAATTTTTCAACCTTTTCTGGGCTAAATTAGAGATTTTTGGAAATCTCGTTAGAAGTCAGTAATCTCGTTAGAACGAGATGGGATCTCGTTAGAATGAGATTGACTCTCGTTCGAACGAAGTCAGGTCTCGTTCGAACGAAATCATCATTTTTCCTGTTCGACCTTAGTTCCAATTTTCTTCGTTTTTCCTCAATTTCTAACACCCAAACCTTACTGGTTTTCTATCCTAACAGAATCCAGAAATCCGAATTACTATTCTAACATTATTTCAACATATACATGGGTGATTTCTACATAAAAACATCAATTCCACATGTTCATAAGGGATTATCATCAAACCAATAAAACCTTAGGATTTCAATAATCTAAATTCTCCATTTTTATCCAACTTGAAAACTCAGAATTTAGAATCATTGTTCCATACCTAAATCATTAAATTTCATTTTTAACATGGTAGGATTTTTCTACATTCAATTCATGTCATCCTTTTCAATAACCTTAAGAACATATATTTTTCTCTAGATGTAAAACCCTTAATTTTCATCATGATCATAGTCCCTACATGTTATGTTTTCAACTATATGAATTTGCCTAACCATTATCTTGATTTACCAATCATTATAAATTCCAAATTCATAAGTTCATGAATCCTATAATAAAATCCTATTCTAACATGGATATGCTAATCACTAAAATAGAGCAAGAATCATTTGCCTTAAAAGTCGGTCTGAACCTTTGATGAAGACAAATGTTAGAACTTCTCCTTCCCTTTTTTCGGTGACTTTTTTGGCGACTATGGTGGTGGTGCAAAGTGAAGAGATGGTGATTGTCCCCTAGGTTTTCCCTAGGTGGCTCCTCCTTTACAAGAACTCTTCCACTCCTCAAGTTACCCTTTCACTTTCTCTCTAAGACTCTTCTGTTTTTCTATCAAACTTTCTCACTTATTTTTGGATGAAATGAATCTTACATAGACTCTAGTCTTATTTAAATAAAAAGTCTTAAAGATAAGCTAAAGATAAAAACAAAGTTACTATTCATCTCCCAAGAAAAATGACTAAAACTCCCCTTCGGGGTGTCCTTTCATCTCCTAATTGACCCGAGACCCAAATTCAACACTCAGGTAGACTTTTCTGACTATTTTGACCCTTCCGGACGCAACAGCGCGCTCAAAATAACCATAAGGTTGATATAAAATAATCTTTCCCTTTTATTTATTTAAATTAGTCCCGACATGTCCCATAACCGTGTCCCGACTTACTTTCATTTATTATCGTATTAGTAACTCACGATAATATAAATAACATCATATTCATATATTACTTATATATCACTAAGTAATATTTAGAATCATATATTACTTTAATCTCTAGTAATATTGAATCCAAATTAATCCCAATTAATTTTTCATAATTAATTCCAATTAATCCCCATTAGCTTTTAATTTATCTATTTTTAAAGTTATTAAAACTTACGGTGTATTACATACTTCCCCCCTAATAACAGAATTTCGTCCTGAAATTTAGAAAGTAAAAGAATACTAGTAAAAATAACTCTGGGTATGTATCGCGCATCTCATCCTTACGCTCCCAAGTAGACTCCTCAATTTTATGATGTTCCCACTAAACACGCACCAACGGAACTACTTTCGATCTCAACCGTCTTTCGCTATGGTCCAAGATCTCTACTAGTCTCTCCTCATAAGAACTATATGGTTGCAAGTCGATCTCATCTAATGCAAAATGAGTGTGAGCCAACTCATCCCGTAGATATCGCCTCAGCGAAGAAATATGGAATACATCACGTATCCTATGCAAGTGCTCCGGTAGCCTCAATCTATAAGAAATCGGTATAACTCTCTCAATGATAGGAAATGGTCCTACATATCTAGCCGCCAATTTCCCTTTTTACCAAATCTCATAATCCCCTTCATAGGCGATACTCGCAATAACACCTGGTCCCCCACACTGAATTCACGAAAGAACCGCTTTGCATCGGCGTAGATTTTCTGTCTATCCTGGACTACCTGAATACGACTATGCAGACGTATCCTGAATCACCTCTAGTCCTAGTATCTTGTTGTCCCTCACCTCTAACCAACACGCAGGAGAACGACAAGGTCTACCATACAGTGCCTTAAATGGAGCCTTATCGATAGTGAACTGATAGGAGTTATTATACGTAAACTCCACTAGAGAAAGGAACTATTACCAACCTCCTCAAAGTACAGGATACACATACGTAACACGTCTTCTTACATCTGGTTAATAAGTTATGTCTACTTATCCACTTATGGGTGATAAGCCATACTCAATCGCAACTCGGTACCCATAGCCTCCTGAAAGCTCTCCCAGAAGCGTGACACAAAAATTTTATCTCTGTCGGACACGATATTTAGGGGCACCCCATGAAACTTCACTATCTCAGAAATAAATAACTAGGCATACTGTCCCGTAGTGTAATCAGTCCGAACGGGCAAAAAGTGAGCTACCTTGGTCAACCCATCCACAATCACCCATATGGAATTATGACCCCTCTGAGAAGTAGGTAACCCTATGATGAAGTCCATAGAGATGCTCTCCCATTTCCACATTGGTATCTTTAATGGATAAAGAAATCCAGCAATCTTCTGATGATCCACTTTCACTAACTGACAAGTGGTACACTTAGAGACAAACTCAGCAATATCCCTTTTCATCCCGCTCCACCAATATTATCGTCGCATATCTTGGTACATCTTATCCCCACCGGGATGTACCGCAAATCTGGATCCGTACGACTCTATCATCACAGCATGCCTCAAATCCACACCCTCTGGAACAATCAACCTACCATTGAAACGCAAGCCCCCATATGAACACACAGAGTAAGACTCTACTCCTCCGGCTAAAAGCTGTAAAATTTTGCCCTAACAAAATGGATCGGTTGCCTGATCCTGAACCACCCTCATCACAATATGAGGTGTAACAGTCATAGCTGACATAAATGATTGGGCAACTGCATCCTGATGTCCCAGTTCCTTCCATTTTTCCTTCCACACCACGACTAACTCACCTACCGGCCTTCGGCACAACGTGTCTGCTACCACGTTAGCCTTTCCAGGGTGGTAATGTATCTCCAATTGATAATCTTTTACGAACTGAAGCCACCTGCGCTGGTGCATGTTCAACTCTCTCTAAGTGAATAAATACTGCAGTGACTTATGATCAGTGAATAGGCGAAACTTCTCCCCCAATAAATAGTGTCCCCATATTCGAAGGGCAAACACGACTGCCGCAAGCTCTAATTCGTGGGTGGGGTAATTCTTATCATGAAGCTTAATATTTCTAGTCATAAGCTATGGCCTTCTCTTCCTGCTGTAGTACTCCACCAAGCCCTTGTAAGGATGCATCAGTGTAAACCAAGTACTCCACTCCTGGCTTAGGCAGTGATAATATTAGTGATGAAGTCAACTTATTTTTCAGCTCGTCGAATGCTAACTTACATGCATCGTCGTGGACAAATTGTACGCCTTTACGGGTTAGATTAGTCAACGGATCCGCTATCTTTGAGAAAACCCAGATAAAACGTCTATAATAACCGGCCAATCCTAAGAAACTGCGCACTTCTGTCGGTGCCGTGGGTTATCCCCACTCCCTCACCGATGACACCTTACTAGGATCCATAGATATCCCCATTTCAGACACAACATGACCCAGAAAATGAACTTCCCGAAGACAGAACCCACACTTCTCATATTTTGCATACAACTGATGCTCACGTAGGGTCTGCATGACCTGTCGCCAATGCCCAGCATGCTCCTCAGTCTGAGAATAAACCAGGACATCATCTATGAAAACGATGACAAACTACTTTAAGAACTCTCTGAACACCCTATTCATCAAGTCCATGAATACTACCGGCGCATTAGTCAACCCAAACGACATGACCCGAAACTCATATGATCCATATATGATTAAGAAGGCAGTCTTTGAAACATGCTTCTCCTTGATACGCAGCTGATGATAATAGGGCCTTAAGTCTATCTTTGAGAATTAGGTTGTTCCTCTTAGTTGGTTAAACAAGTCATCTATTCTAGGCAGAGGATACTTATTCCATATCGTGACTTTATTAAGCTCTCGATAATTTACGCACGACCTTAAAGAGCCGTCTCGCTTCTTTACAAATAACATCGGGGCACCCCAAGGTGACGTACTCCTATGGATGAACCCTTGACCCAAATGTTTTTCTATTTGATCCTTGAGCTCCCTCGTCTCTGCTAGAGCCACACGGTAAGGCGCACGAGCAATAGGCCGAGTGCCCGGTGTTATATCAATCACAAACTCAATCTCCCTACTGGGAGGTAATCCAGGTTTATCCTGGAATACGTTTGTAAACTCACAAAGTACCGATATCGAATCAAGAGATATTACTACTCCCGTAGAGGTCTCCTCCTCTATATAAGACAAATGAGTAGACAACCCTCCCTTAGAACGAGGCATCGCCACAAGGAACATCTCATGTCTCGGAATAGAAAAAATAATACGCCGACTATAACAATCAATCATTACTCTATATGCACCAAGCCAATCCATGCCGATAATCACATCATAATTGGACATGTCCAAAAATAAATAAATCCGTCAGTAAAATCAGACTCCCAATCCTAATCTCTATACTCACATGATGACATATAAAGAAAATAGGCATCCCACTATCCATCGGTGAGTATACATAAGTGACGGTGCTAGCCGCTATATCTAATAACCTTGCATCCCGTGTAAATCTAGTGGCTACAAATGAATGTGAGGCCCTCGTATCAAACTGAATGTGCCCCATAACCCCATAAATAGAAAATATACCCTCAATCGTGGGCGATGGCTGCTGAAATGTTGCCTGATGCACGTTATATACACGACCATACTGACCCTGCTGTGTTGGAGCTGCTGGATTAGGAGGTAATGCTGGCACCTGAACTGGTGCTGGGAGGGCGAGTGGTGGAAATACTGGTCTATGTGGCTCCTGTTGTGCTCCTTGCTGAGGAATCTTACCCTTATCAGGACAATCCTTCCTCTTGTGGACGGGCTTACCACACACAAAACATCTGTCAGTGAACTTTCCCCTATTTTGTCCTGTTGGTCCTGGCCCTGCTGGCCGTTACCACCTCTCCCTTGGCACTGCTGGCCCTGCCTGTTGCCTCCATGCCCAAATTGAAATCCTCCGGATCATAAATGTTTAGCATAGTCCCCTGGTTAGGAACCCTTCTCACCCTATCGCTGTTGACTCTGACCTAAATGTGTCCCACTAGAACTGCCTCCATTAGTCTTGCCCTACTGGCATGACTCAATCCCTCGCTTGACACCCTGAGCATATAAGCGGTTATCCTCGCAATGAAGCATTGCAGCATTAAGAACATCTGCATAAGTATATAGGGAAAGATTGCCCAATAAGTGCTGGAGAATCTTATACTTCAGGCCATCAGTGAACATCTGAATTCTCCTTTCCTCAGTGGGTACCTCTGCTAGCACCAAGTAAGTCAGTCAAGTAAATTCCTCCTTATATTCTGCCACTGTCTTCCCTTCCTGTTACAAGCCAAGTAGTTTCTGCCTCATCTCAGTCTGGACGGCGAAAGAGAAGTACTTGCGATCGAACCGTACCCAGAAGTCCTAGATAGTCATATTATCTCTCTCCTCAGTGGTGGGAATAGATTCCCGCCATTACAGAGCTGCCCCGACTAGCTTAAACGTAGCTAATATCTAACGCTGAACTTCTGTGCATTCTAACATTCTCAAATGACTTTGGATATCCTTATTCCATTGGCTAGCAGTCACAACATAATAACCCCCTTAAAACTCTGGTGGATGCGCCTTCTGAAAGGCATCCCTAACACATTCCCATGAAGTAGGAAACATTTGCGTCGGCACGGGTGGCACTGATGGCGCCTGTGCTGGAGCTTGTTGAACAACAGCTAAAGCTGCATTGACTGCCTAGCAATAATGGCAGCAACTTCTGCAACATTCATTATACCCTGAGCTAGGGCGGGTTGAGGTGCACATCGAGGAGGCATCTGAAATGAGAGAGAATATACCATCAATATTTGATATCACAAAATAGCTGAAGAACGTATAAATGCAATTAGGGATACAACAGTCCTAATAATAGGGCTCTACATCAAAGGACGCTTAGCTGAAAGCATTATAAACCGTTCAGATCCTATAAAACTCTATAAACTGATGCTCTCATACCACCTCTAACACCCTGCTTAATTGAATACCGAGTGATCAGCTCTGTACCAAATTAAATCAGAATATATAGTTGGATCATTCTTAGCATCACTGTCGAAAACATTTTATAATCACCTAATACTTAATTAAACAGGTGTTAAAAACTTTCAAATTTTAATTTTATAAAATTCCATTTTTTTAAACATAAACCATTTAACACAATCCATTCACACATTGAATAACAACTGAGTAAATATCACAACTAAATTAAATTCAACTGTAATAAAACTTTCCAGTAAAATATCTAAATACAATAATCCCAATGATAAAAAATGTATCACAATGACATATAAATATAATCCTGACTCGGATAGAAAGGAAATAACTAAAGTGTTCTGGGCGACATTCCCTAAATGGAAGATCACTACAGATTATGAATCAATGAATGTGAAGGCATTTAAATAAAGCTCAAGACTCCATAGCATCCATAGCTCATTACATGTCATGTTCCTTTATGGTTCGCATCCCTGCGGCTGGACACCTGATATAGGAGATACAAGAGAGAGAAGAGAATATGCAAGGAAATGGGTCAGAGCCCGGTGTAAAAATAGTTTATAAAATAGCAAGTCAATAAATGCTATGATTGTAGGAGATACACAAATGAAGTAAGATAAACATACCTATATTGGATCTCATTTTTAGTGTCTGAATACTGCCCAAAACAATCACCTGCAAAATAGAACAATGAAATATTGCAAATGAAAACATCAGATTTAGTATTAATGAGTTCACCCGGGAAAAAAAAGAATAAACCTAAATGTCGATAAAATAAATAAAACTCAAATATCCCAGTTAAGAAAGAAAAGAAGAATAACATACAAGTTGCTAGATTTCACACTATATATCCAATGTCAAAGAGTGAAAAAGTTGTTTAGGATCCATAAAATTTGGTTTTCAGGAACTAAGAGCCAATAAACATTCACATTTAAAAATATGGCACCAATATATCGATCGGTGCATGATTACATATCTGTAGCAAAAGATTAACAAAGTCACAGGCCAAAACTTTACCAAAATAGAAATAATAAATAAATAGATAATGAACTTGATTTCAATCAAGTATGTTTTGATGCATAAATAACTTCATAGTATCTACTTTTTTAAACAAAACAAAAAACTTATACACAATCATGTTTTGTTCAATTCTAAATAGATCCTGGACCTTTTTTCAATAAAGTATGCCTTATATATTAGCATCCAACCTTGTTCTTGCATGCATACGTTAGATGCATTTGTTTATTTAATCCCAAATAATCAACAACAACAATTAAACAATAAGAATTTAGTCCAAAGCAACAAAGAAATCAAATTACCCATCCCGAATAATCAACACCAACAATTAAATTACCCATTCCCACCCAATTTGCTTTCACCCATGCCCATCGCAAGCATTGATGTTCTCTAACCAAATTTGATTTCCATCTCCCAAATGTGGGTGGCAATGGGTAATTTAATATCCACGATTAGAAATTTTGATTTCCATAAAGCTGTGTTAAACTAACTATCCATGATTAGAAAATTTGCCCCTTAATTTTTTTAAAGCTCCTAAATTGAGAATCCAACTCTAGCTTACTTAATGCACATTTATTAATTTGGGATGACTACATAAAGAAAAATGACTATTAATTAGGAGAATATGATGATACTAACTTAAAAATAAATTAGCTTTTCCCAATTTTTTCAATTGCCCTAAGTTTTATTTTTATTATTGCATAGCATCTCCAATAATTTAATCAAAAGATAAAGATTGTTGAAATTGACTGCATAATTAAAGAAGTCACCTCCAGTGACAAAATTAAAAGTAATGAACCATTAACCAATAATTAAAATATTGAACTTATCTTCCCCTCCACTCTTTATCATCTTTCATCTTAAATGTTAAAGTCTTTAAAACATTATGTGTGGGCTTAATATTTTTAATGATTCAAACAACCTAATACTAAAAGGGGAAAAATCTTAAATTTGTGGTTTTCAACTTTAGCTACTCAGAAATAAAGGATTAAAAATTTATGTTATCCTTTTTTTGCATACGCCATTGAAAATAATTTATAGGCAATGTCCATCTAAATCAACTTCTAATTACCGATAAGGTACAATTTCATACGCATCATCCATCTCCACTCCCACCTCTTTAATGTAGATTAAAAACAATAGAAAAGGCATAAGCAGATTAAATGGAAGGAGAGGTTTACTAGAGGATTACTAAGATCGAAAGAATTAAAAACTAGTTGGATCTCTTAGATAAGATTGAGTTATCAAAATAAGGTGGTGTGATTAGGTTTATAATTTTATGTATTGCTTTAACTTTGAGATGAACAATATAGTTAAATAAAATAAAATCGCTCATATAAAATAATGAAAGAAAAAACAGGCGTGTGTTACACCTTTTGTTGAACTATATAAACCAGATTAAAATCGATACAAAACACCTTTAAATGTAAAATTATAACAATCAACTATAATACAACTCACAATCTATTTGTTAATTAGTTTATACTTTAATAAAAATAGTTTTTTTTACTTCAACACAGTATTAATCTTCAACTCGTCAAATGCAACTTAACCCTAATCGACTTTCTGCCTCCAACCACTTTATCCTCTCCTTACAAGAGCATCTCTCTCTCTCTCTCTATCTATATGTCTATCTATCTGTATATATATATATATATATATATATATATATATATATATATATATATATATATATATATATATATGGAGGTGAAACATTTTTCTTATAAAAGGGAAAACACTAATCAATAAGTGAAAAAATCATTTGCAGATTTTTTATTTTTAGAAAACACTAATCTATAAGTGAAAAAATCATTTGCAGATTTTTTATATTTAGAAAGAGAGATTTGAAAATTAATATTAAAACTACACAGGTTGTTAAGGATTTTACTCGTCTCGTTTTTCATTGATTTGATAATTTGGCAATAATATGGAATAAAACTACACTCTTTCATTTAATTCCAAGTGAGTTCTTGCCCTGTAAATATTTCTTTGAGTTTTTATTATCTTTTAGAGAAACGGAGAACATTTTATGGTTTGAAAAAAGAAACGGTCTTACCTGTACCAAACCCGGTCCGCCCATTACTTCAACCCATATTGTCGGTACCTAATGTGACACCCCGCCTAATTAAATATAGGGTGATCAGTCCTCTACCAATTCAAAACAGGATATTCAGTTGGTTCATTCTAAGCATCACTATCGAAATACTTTTTAACCTATTAATCACCTAATATAAAATTAAGCTAGGTGTCAAAACATTTTCAATTTAGTAAAACCAAGTAAATCCATTTTCATTCAGTCTTAAAATATAAGCCATTCACAATACATAGTAATGTAATAAATACTGAACATGAATCAAGTACTGAAATAAATAAGACTGGGTAAAACCTCCCAGTTCAAAACTCCAAGCCATAAAATAAATTGAATATAATATCTCTGATAAAAAACTAGAAGTGGGCGACATATGCCCTAAATAAGAAGTCTAGATGAAACTGAATGGAAAGGATAGATGTGTCTACTACAAGGACCTACAGCTTCCACAACAGCTGCATCACGTCAAGCAATCCAAATCACAAAATCCGATACTCATGTGGCTGAGCACCTATTATAATACATATATATAGCAAAAGAGATAAGAGATACAAGAAACGGGTCAGAGCCCGAGGTTTAAAAAATAATTTAGCATGTATTTAAAACAGGTTCTTAAAACAAGTCTTATACACATGTTAGTTATCAAACTCTCGCATGAGTTTCTCACCTCTCATCTTTTGTGCACGCCTTACGTACATCTAATCTCCCCCTAGTTATACCACCCAGTCTAACTAGTCAGAAACCATACTAATACTAACTATGCTCACTAGTAGTATTCCCGTATCGTCCACATAATATGCTATTCATATTATTTATCACACATACTAAGTTTCATTATTCACCATTCGAATGGTTAAGCTTTTATCCACTAAGATTACTTTATTTCTCATTTCCACTTTATCTACTAGTTTCACAAAGTAGAAAGTTACCCAAGTACATGTAACAACCCGAGGTCTTGGAGACGATGATTTATTTATTTCCGGAGAGATAAATAATATTTTAATGGAGAAATAATAAAAAAATTGGCAATTGAGGTCAGAATTTGGAGTTGTTAGAAAGTATCTCGAATGGAATTTCTGAGGGTACCATTGTTTTCGGAAGGGTCGAGAAAGTCGAAATGACTGTACTTGGAGTCTATTTGGGTTCCGAAATAAAATAGGACCGTTTGACTCGAACTAAAGTCACCGAGTCATTTAAAGTGTGTATTATCATTTAAAGATGAGTATTTTCGAATTTAGGCTTAAAAAGCCTACGGGAGATATTTCTCCCAAAAGAGAGAAAGAGAAAAGGAAAGAAAGAAGAGAGAAGAAGAAAGAAGAAGAAAAGGAAGGAGAAAAAGGGAGAAAGAGGATTTTCCGGTGGATTCAGACCCTACGAACCCGAGGCAAGTGATTAAACTTGCTAAATAATTGTTGTGTACCATTTATTGCATGATTTGTGGATTGATTTTTGGGTTTTAGGTTTAAAATGTTAAAACCTAACTTTTGGGAAAAACCTTAGATTTGTAGTGTATATAATGGATTTAAGGTAAGAAATTAGTTTATATGTATTCTAGGATGAATATTAATGTTATATTTGTGTTTGGGTTGAAGATAAATGGAGAGAAAAACCATTAGAATGATTTTTGGGTATTTTGGCTACTCAAACAGTAGCCATTTTCGAGGTTCAGCAGGGCCGAATCGATTCGGCCCCCTAGCCGAATCGATTCGGAAATATGCAGTTGCCCAGGTCTTAGTGACCGAATCGATTCGGACTCCAGCCGAATCGATTCGGCCTGAGGCAGAGTCCCAGGTCTTTTGACCCGAATCGATTCGCCTTCCTGGCCGAATCGATTCGCTGGGCCGAATCGATTCGGAATAGGCCCGAATCGATTCGGAAACAGGGCTTTTGAGGGAAAGTTTTTCTAAGGAGAATTTCTTTCCGCTTTATTTGAGGTTATCGATCGGGGATCTCTATAGGAGACCTTTGGAATATGTTTTGGAGACTTTTAGAGAGTTTTCCCCGCAAAATATTATTGGAGTTATGTGGGCTTAATTTGGGGATTTCCGATTAGAGAATTTGGTATCTTCTAAGTGGGGGAGCCCACTTTCATTTGGGATAACTTTATAGGATTCTTAAATGAAATGAACCATGTTATGAGTGGATGTTTACTAATGCTATTTGATGTACCTTTGAATATGGAATTATCCTTATTGACGATTGAATTGGGAGATATCTCACATTGTGAGAAAAACATTAAGGTGCAATAGGATATAGAATATCCCTAACTAAATTGTATTGAAAGACAACTCATCATTAGAAGCGACTTGAGAGCTTCAAGCGAGAATTAGTATAGCGTATATAAGTGGGGTATATGTGTGAGTATTAACGATTAGTATATCATGAGAGAGTATACTAAACTATGATGTAATTTAACTGCGCCTAAGCGCGTATAATAAACATGAATGTGATGTTTCAGGTATACCTTATAATGGTGTATCTTTATTATGTGGGATGTATGTAGACCTTATATATGGTGTATATACATGTTAAGCATACCCCCTCCTTGCTATCATTGGGAAGTTTCGTGCGTTGAGGGTGAGCATCCTGACAAATATGCAGGGTGTGGATATTCCCCAGGTCATAGTCGTCCTTTATGGTCAGAAAATGACATATATATATATTTACTTATTTTGGGGGTGAGAGGTCCGGGTATGTGACGCTCTCACTTGCTGGTTAGGAACTATGACCGCTTCCCAGACGTGTGTGCGTGAGTAGATCATGAGGTGGGTGTCGTTGAACCCCACCAGGTGACCCCAGTTTGCTACGCATATGGGCTGCTGGATGATGATAGCATGTGAGCCTGCGTCCTTCGAGTTATAGCTCGGTTGGATGGTTATTAATTTCTTGTGTTTGTATTTGGGTGTCAAGGGCATAACAGACCTTAATGACCTGCATTGCCAGGATTAGTGTATCGGGGGGGTTCCTTGTTTGGATTTCGCTTCGGCGAGACGTCCCACGCACGAACCGCAGTGTAATGTTGGAACTTGGGGATAAGTTTAGTCCTTAATGCTCATTATTATATTATATTATATATCTATCACCTATCCCGACAATCGACAGTGCCAGGAGTAGTGTAACGGGGGGGTTCCTTGTTTGGATTTCGCTTCGGCGAGACGTCCCACGCATGAAACGCCGTGTACTGTTGAGAATTGGGAATATTAATTAATTAAAATTGGTTACTAATCATTTGGGTTACATGCATCTTACATTGAGGGCATAATGAGCCCCGAGGATCGATACGATCAGGAGTAGTGTAACGGGGGGGTTCCTTGTTTGGATTTCGCTTCGGCGAGACGTCCCACGCACGAAACGCAGTACCGTGTTAAAAATTGGGAGGAGTTTAGCCCTTAATTCTTGATGCTAATAACTCATCTATAATATTATATATTTGGTTTCTTGCCTTAATTGGGCATCACTAGAATAAATCTAGTACATGATATTGTTAATGTTCTGTGATGATGTAGCATGATTGGATCATGTAACTTTATATGTTCAACAAAAGAACATTATAAAGATAAGCGTACTGTTTATATTAAAGTTAATAATTATAACTATTAGAATGGATTATATGTAAAATCGGGTGATAGGTTAGATGGTTTCACTTAAATACTTTATTTGGGTTTAAGTTAGAATCCTCTTACCTAATTAGAATCGAACATCCTTTTTGGGAGACATGTGCATACGCTTAGTGCGCGCTTTAGATGAGAGGTGAGTTGAACTTCTATGGAGTGTTCGATTCCAGCTAAATCATGTAATAATGCATTTATAATTATTATGCATTTTAATACACTTGCTATAAATGTTTTTCACACTCGGGTTCTGACCCGTTTATATTTCTCCTCCCCCATGCATATATATATTGTATTACTTCAGGTGTTCCCCCGCAAGGACGCCTTTATTATTCCTCCATTCAGGATTCGTGGAGCTGTGGCAGTAGCAGACTGTTGCGGCACTTGGTTTTAGTCGATTCCTATCCTTGTGTATCTAGATTTGGATTCAGTTGTATTGAGTTAGTATTCAAGTGTTATAGATTAACACTTTCATATGTTTTAATTATCTGTTTATTGTATTGTCTGTTGCCCGACAGCATATTCGGGTATTTTATTGTTGGGATTTTTGTTGTACAATGTATTGTACTCTTTCATTATTGGAGCATACACTTTCCACATTATAGATAGATGTTTATTGTTGGGTGTATGCATTATTGGTTTTGTTGTTGTTGTAATATAAAAGTTTTAAATTTTTGGTGATTCGCACTTTATGATTTCGGGTAGTTAGCCTTATATTACTGTGTTTAGTTGTTGATGTTGAGACTGTACCATCTGAGATACTTGATTTATGTAGTATAGGGCTGGCCACCCGTTATTATTTGGAGCGGGTTGTCACAGATGGTATCAGAGCATCAGGTTCTAGTGTATTTAGGATCTGTGTGCGTTACTACGATCTTCCGTAAGCGTTCTTGGTATAGAGCCTTATTGCTAGGACGGTTACATTCATACGTCCATATCTTTCTGTGAATCGAAAATATTTGAAAGGCGTTCTGATCCAATTGTTCTTGTTTCAGATGCCACCGAAGGGAGGTCGTTCAGCCAAGGCAAGGAAAGAATTGCCTCAAAGGAACATGACTACGAATGATGTTTCCAATATTGTGGCACAAGCAGTAACTGTGGCCGTTTCTACGATGGCTCAGCAACCTGTCGCTCGAGCAGCCCCACCCCATTTAGGATTGTCCTTTTGGGAGAGAGTGAAAGGAGATTTTAGTAAGGGGCATCCTCCCGAGATTGCCGGGGAAGTTGATGCAATGGCTGCAAGTATATGGAAAAATAGTATGCTAAGGCATCTTCGTATGGTTGAGTGCAGTGAGGTGCAGAAATAATTTTTAGTCACCTTTAAGTTGTCGGGTGCAGCTCTTCAATGGTGGGAGTTTGTCACCACATCTGAGCTGAGAGATACTTTACCTATAAAAGAATTTTGGGAACTTTTTGATCGAAAGTATTTGCCTTCCCCTACTCAGGATATGGGGATTTTTCAAGGAAATAGGACGGTGGCAGAATATGAAGAAGATTTTTCTCTATGGGCGAGATTAGTACCTAATGAGGTAAATACGGAAGAGAAACGTATATCGAAGTTTGTTCGAGGTTTAGATTGGAAAATCCAACTACATTTGTTAGAAAGTCCTAAGTTAATGACTTTGGTCGAGGTTGTGAAAGCGGCACTATTAAAGTGTCGAGAATATCGTTTTCGTTCTCAAGAGATAAAGAACTTTGGAGATTCGAGTTCATCAAGTAAGTTTGGCAAAGAGAGCGCCAGTAATGCGAGTGGGCAGAAAGAGTTCATGGGCAAGTGTTTCTTTTGTAAAGAAACAGGTCATAAAAAGCGAGATTGTCCTCAAAGAGGTAAAGGACCGCGATTTGAGGAAATTTTGGAAGTGCAACCCCTACAACAGATTCGAGGTCGCTTTAGACCGGGGGACTATGTTTGGGAGCCTATTGATGAGGATGGGCAATCGGACTAGAGATGGATGTTGTGAGTAATTTCCTTACTATTGGGATTATTACTATATAAAGTTTTGGAAATAACGTATTGGAAATACATGTGAATCGGGTAGTGCTTTAGCCCTTTTTGTTTATGTATGGTAGGTAATGACCCTAAAGGGGGAAATTTTGAGCAAGATATGCTCTTATTCTATTATCTTGGTAATGGTGTTAAGTAGTAATGATAGAAGCTACTTCTTTTTATGTAGTCGTGATGGACTATTAAAATTGTTGTATTCCAGATATGGAATTGCCTTATATATGGCAGTATAATGAAATGATGTAAGATGTTGTTTATGTTTGAAGTGATTGTGGTTTGATCAGACGCAGGTTAAATTTTAGCTCCTGATTATGACTATATTTGTGAGCTATATGTTAGGCATATGATGAATTAAAAGACCTTGTGTTGGACATAAGGCATTTTATACTATAATATATATATATAACCTTTTTCAAAATAAACTATTTTCAATATAAAACTTTTATCGGCCTTCGGGCCCTTTCAAACTAAATTTTCCACAAAAATGTTTTCAAACTCAAGTCCGGATCTAACAAACTCTCAATCCCCGACGTCGCCACACAGTAGTGTATTGGGAGGGTTCCTTGTTTGGATTTTGCTTTTGCGAGACGTCCCCCGCACGAAATTGGCGATCGTCAGGAATTGAGAGGAGTTATTTCTTTGGACCATTCAAATTTTCTCTACTAAAATTTTAGTCTTACTTATTTTCAGAAATGTAGAACTTTCGAGGAAAATAAAGCCTCGTTATGATGGTTGTGAGCATAAAGCTCAATTATAAAGGGTGTATGCCCGCCCTTGTTATGGAAATAAGTTTTGTTTACTTCATAATTAGCTTAATAATAAAGTAAATTAAATCAATTCGTCGTGGGAAGTTAGAAGTTTGGAGATAGGATTAGTAATAGTGGGTAGATTAGGACTAGTTGAGCTTTGGGAGAATTAGGCTTAGCTAAATTTCGAGGATAAAATTCTTGTAAGTGGGGGAGTTTGTAACAACCCGAGGTCTTGGAGACGATGATTTATTTATTTCCGGAGAGATAAATAATATTTTATTGGAGAAATAATAAAAAAATTGGCAATTGAGGTCAGAATTTGGAGTTGTTAGAAAGTATCTCGAATGGAATTTCTGAGGGTACCATTGTTTCCGGAAGGGTCGAGAAAGTCGAAATGACTGTACTTGGAGTCTATTTGGGTTCCGAAATAAAATAGGACCGTTTGACTCGAACTAAAGTCACCGAGTCATTAAAAGTGTGTATTATCATTTAAAGATGAGTATTTTCGGATTTAGGCTTAAAAAGCCTACGGGAGATATTTCTCCCAAAAGAGAGAAAGAGAAAAGGAAAGAAAGAAGAGAGAAGAAGAAAGAAGAAGAAAAGGAAGGAGAAAAAGGGAGAAAGAGGATTTTTCGGTGGATTCAGACCCTACGAACTCGAGGCAAGTGATTAAACTTGCTAAATAATTGTTGTGTACCATTTATTGCATGATTTGTGGATTGATTTTTGGGTTTTAGGTTTAAAATGTTAAAACCTAACTTTTGGCAAAAACCTTAGATTTGTAGTGTGTATAATGGATTTAAGGTAAGAAATTAGTTTATATGTATTCTAGGATGAATATTAATGTTATATTTGTGTTTGGGTTGAAGAGAAATGGAGAGAAAAACCATTAGAATGATTTTTGGGTATTTTGGCTACTCAAACAGTAGCCATTTTCGAGGTTCAGCAGGGCCGAATCGATTCGGCCCCCTAGCCGAATCGATTCGGAAATATGCAGTTGCCCAGGTCTTAGTGACCGAATCGATTCGGACTCCAGCCGAATCGATTCGGCCTGAGGCAGAGTCCCAGGTCTTTTGACCCGAATCGATTCGCCTTCCTGGCCGAATCGATTCGCTGGGCCGAATCGATTCGGAATAAGCCCGAATCGATTCGGAAATAGGGCTTTTGAGGGAAAGTTTTTCTAAGGAGAATTTCTTTCCGCTTTATTCGAGGTTATCGATCGGGGATCTCTATAGGAGACGTTTGGAATATGTTTTGGAGACTTTTAGAGAGTTTTCCCCGCAAAATATTATTGGAGTCATGTGGGCTTAATTTGGGGATTTCCGATTAGAGAATTTGGTATCTTCTAAGTGGGGGAGCCCACTTTCATTTGGGATAACTTTAAAGGATTCTTAAATGAAATGAACCATGTTATGAGTGGATGTTTACTAATGCTATTTGATGTACCTATGAATATGGAATTATCCTTATTGACGATTGAATTGGGAGATATCTCACATTGTGAGAAAAACATTAAGGTGCAATAGGATATAGAATATCCCTAACTATATTGTATTGAAAGACAACTCATCATTAGAAGCGACTTGAGAGCTTCAAGCGAGAATTAGTATAGCGTATATAAGTGGGGTATATGTGTGAGTATTAACGATTAGTATATCATGAGAGAGTATACTAAACTATGATGTAATTTAACTGCGCCTAAGTGCGTATAATAAACATGAATGTGATGTTTCAGGTATACCTTATAATGGTGTATCTTTATTATGTGGGATGTATGTAGACCTTATATATGGTGTATATACATGTTAAGCATACCCCCTCCTTGCTATCATTGGGAAGTTTCGTGCGTTGAGGGTGAGCATCCTGACAAATATGCAGGGTGTGGATATTCCCCAGGTCATAGTCGTCCTTTGTGGTCAGAAAATGACATATATATATATTTACTTATTTTGGGGGTGAGAGGTCGGGGTATGTGACGCTCTCACTTGCCGGTTATGAACTATGACCGCTTCCCGGACGTGTGTGCGTGAGTAGATCACGAGGTGGGTGTCGTTGAACCCCACCAGGTGACCCCAGTTTGCTACGCATATGGGCTGCTGGATGATGATAGCATGTGAGCCTGCGTCCTTCGAGTTATAGCTCGGTTGGATGGTTATTAATTGCTTGTGTTTGTATTTGGGTGTCAAGGGCATAACAGACCTTAATGACCTACATTGCCAGGATTAGTGTATCGGGGGGGTTCCTTGTTTGGATTTCGCTTCGGCGAGACGTCCCACGCACGAACCGCAGTGTAATGTTGGAACTTGGGGATAAGTTTAGTCCTTAATGCTCATTATTATATTATATTATATATCTATCACCTATCCCGACAATCGACAGTGCCAGGAGTAGTGTAACGGGGGGGTTCCTTGTTTGGATTTCGCTTCGGCGAGACGTCCCACGCATGAAACGCCGTGTACTGTTGAGAATTGGGAATATTAATTAATTAAATTGGTTACTAATCATTTGGGTTACATGCATCTTACATTGAGGGCATAATGAGCCCCGAGGATCGATACGGTCAGGAGTAGTGTAACGGGGGGGTTCCTTGTTTGGATTTCGCTTCGGCGAGACGTCCCACGCACGAAACGCAGTACCGTGTTGAAAATTGGGAGGAGTTTAGCCCTTAATTCTTGATGCTAATAACTCATCTATAATATTATATATTTGGTTTCTTGCCTTAATTGGGCATCACTAGAATAAATCTAGTACATGATATTGTTAATGTTCTGTGATGATGTAGCATGATTGGATCATGTAACTTTATATGTTCAACAAAAGAACATTATAAAGATAAGCGTACTGTTTATATTAAAGTTAATAATTATAACTATTAGAATGGATTATATGTAAAATCGGGTGATAGGTTAGATGGTTTCACTTAAATACTTTATTTGGGTTTAAGTTAGAATCCTCTTACCTAATTAGAATCGAACATCCTTTTTGGGAGACCCGTGCATACGCTTAGTGCGCGCTTTAGATGAGAGGTGAGTTGAACTTCTATGGAGTGTTCGATTCCAGCTAAATCATGTAATAATGCATTTATAATTATTATGCATTTTAATACACTTGCTATAAATGTTTTTCACACTCGGGTTCTGACCCGTTTATATTTCTCCTCCCCCATGCATATATATATTGTATTACTTCAGGTGTTCCCCCGCAAGGACGCCTTTATTATTCCTCCATTCAGGATTCGTGGAGCTGTGGCAGTAGCAGACTGTTGCGGCACTTGGTTTTAGTCGATTCCTATCCTTGTGTATCTAGATTTGGATTCAGTTGTATTGAGTTAGTATTCAAGTGTTATAGATTAACACTTTCATATGTTTTAATTATCTGTTTATTGTATTGTCTGTTGCCCGACAGCATATTCGGGTATTTTATTGTTGGGATTTTTGTTGTACAATGTATTGTACTCTTTCATTATTGGAGCATACACTTTCCACATTATAGATAGATGTTTATTGTTGGGTGTATGCATTATTGGTTTTGTTGTTGTTGTAATATAAAAGTTTTAAATTTTTGGTGATTCGCACTTTATGATTTCGGGTAGTTAGCCTTATATTACTGTGTTTAGTTGTTGATGTTGAGACTGTACCATCTGAGATACTTGATTTATGTAGTATAGGGCTGGCCACCCGTTATTATTTGGAGCGGGTTGTCACAGATGGTATCAGAGCATCAGGTTCTAGTGTCTTTAGGATCTGTGTGCGTTACTACGATCTTCCGTAAGCGTTCTTGGTATAGAGCCTTATTGCTAGGACGGTTACATTCATACGTCCATATCTTTCTGTGAATCGAAAATATTTGAAAGGCGTTCTGATCCAATTGTTCTTGTTTCAGATGCCACCGAAGGGAGGTCGTTCAGCCAAGGCAAGGAAAGAATTGCCTCAAAGGAACATGACTACGGATGATGTTTCCAATATTGTGGCACAAGCAGTAACTGTGGCCGTTTCTACGATGGCTCAGCAACCTGTCGCTCGAGCAGCCCCACCCCATTTAGGATTGTCCTTTTGGGAGAGAGTGAAAGGAGATTTTAGTAAGGGGCATCCTCCCGAGTTTGCCGGGGAAGTTGATGCAATGGCTGCAAGTACATGGAAAAATAGTATGCTAAGGCATCTTCGTATGGTTGAGTGCAGTGAGGTGAAGAAACAATTTTTAGTCACCTTTAAGTTGTCGGGTGCAGCTCTTCAATGGTGGGAGTTTGTCACCACATCTGAGCAGAGAGATACTTTACCTATAAAAGAATTTTGGGAACTTTTTGATCGAAAGTATTTGCCTTCCCCTACTCAGGATATGGGGATTTTTCAAGGAAATAGGACGGTGGCAGAATATGAAGAAGATTTTTCTCTATGGGCGAGATTAGTACCTAATGAGGTAAATACGGAAGAGAAACGTATATCGAAGTTTGTTCGAGGTTTAGATTGGAAAATCCAACTACATTTGTTAGAAAGTCCTAAGTTAATGACTTTCGTCGAGGTTGTGAAAGCGGCACTATTAAAGTGTCGAGAATATCGTTTTCGTTCTCAAGAGAGAAAGAACTTTGGAGATTCGAGTTCATCAAGTAAGTTTGGCAAAGAGAGCGCCAGTAATGCGAGTGGGCAGAAAGAGTTCATGGGAAAGTGTTTCTTTTGTAAAGAAACAGGTCATAAAAAGAGAGATTGTCCTCAAAGAGGTAAAGGACCGCGATTTGAGGAAATTTTGGAAGTGCAACCCCTACAACAGATTCGAGGTCACTTTAGACCGGGGGACTATGTTTGGGAGCCTATTGATGAGGATGGGCAATCGGACTAGAGATGGATGTTGTGAGTAATTTCCTTACTATTGGGATTATTACTATATAAAGTTTTGGAAATAACGTATGGGAAATACATGTGAATCAGGAAATAACGTATGGGAAATACATTTAATTCCTCCAAAAATTAAAATTACAAATTTACCCCTACGGGGTGCCGATTTGGCCTAAAATATCCCGAAGTCCAAATACAATATCCGAGTAGTGTTTTATGACTATCTCAACCCTCCTGAATTCAACAACCCACTCGAAATGACCGTACGAGTAAAAAAAATCTCTTTTTATCCTAATCAATCAGTCCCGACACGACTCATACGCACGTCAGACTTAAATTACTAAACTATCGTATTTCTCACTTTCGACAATTTATCAAATTTCATAATTCCATATTACATATCACAGAGTAATATTCAATAATTCTCCACAATAAGTATTAACCCATGTCACGCTAGTTAATAATTATTTCAATCCGAATTAATAAAAATTAATTTCTCTCATTTTTAATATAATTAATCCAATAACAATAATTAATCACATAATTATTTCTACCAAAAATAATTAATCACATAATTATTTAAATCATTAAAAACACGGGGTATTACATACTTCCCCCCTTACAACAAAATTTCATCTCGAAATTTGAAAAAAGTATATCAGGTACAGACAACGCTGTAAAAATATTGCGCATTTATCCTTGCGCTCCCAAGTAAGCTACTCTGTACCACCCATATAGTACGCTATCGAGTACCCTTAGTAATGAACACTTCACATGTGTTTGTTTTAAACTCCAGGTTACCCTGTCATATTGGTTCTTGCCCAAGCCTTTCCGCTTAAGTTTCACTACTTAAACTTTATGTTAGATATTCACTATCTAGCCTTCTACTATTTGCACCTTAGTAGATTTATCCTCTTTTCATATACATACGACTCTTTACCGTGTCGTGCATACAAGTAAATTCGATGTGCAATATATACTTCACACACAATATATACGATAATATCAATTCTTCTCCGATATTTGTAATCATAATTGGTCCCCTGCCTTTAACTATCAAGTAGGACAACAACAAAGTTTACCGTGCCATACTTCTACTGGCACTCTGCCCGAACGTGAACTTATAGGAGTTATTTGGACACAAACTCCACTAGTGGAAGGTACTACTCTCGTCCTCCCCTAAGATCTTAGGGTCCACATAAAATTTTCTCTCTCTCATCTGATTAAACCGCTTATTCTGCCCATCCCTCTGTGGGTATTAGGTCGTACTCAATCGCATTTTAGTACCTATAATCTCACCATCTCAGTTACATGAGAAGATCCTTGGGGATAATCTCCCATTCTCTATTGGAAGAACCCCCTACTAGTTTCGAATTGTCCACCCTTTTTCATTGCCTGACCCAATTACCTAGGGCGCCCATACACCCTATGCCTCACACATCATAATACAAATGGCATGTAATTTTCCTACTTCAATTCTTGCACACTGGGTATGCTGATGTTGTAGGGGTGCACTCAACCACTCCACTAGTCATAACTTATTCAATCCTTCAATGGCATCACTGTTCTATTTCGAATGATACTAAGGCTAGGCGACTCTATTTGCCTTAAGTTATAAAAGAATTTTCAACTTTCAATTTGACTCTTTTATAGGTACAATAAACACGTACCTCAGTAAAATAAATCCTTACGCACCGGAATCACATATAACTAGACAACATACTCGCTAAGGTCTATACCATGAAATTTATTCATATATCTGGGACCAACCCTATTTCAGGTGGCATCGCACAAAATAAAGATTTCTCCTCCCAGAGTATCCGGCACGACAGTCATATCACTACATTTTTACTATCGTTTAACCATACGGTAATTAATCACTACACATTACCATAATAAAATTTACTAAAGTTGACTCAATGCATTAGTAGATTATAATAACAAAACGTATTCTTAGGGTCTATCCGATTCATTCACGGGCAGCGTCAAAATGCCCTGCTAACAACGAGAAATACATTTGCAACAAGACTGTTAAAACTAACGTTCCCACTAAACTCGACCCGTACACAAAGTTTAGGATCTCCAATTTACATATCTGTTGTGACACACCAGTGTCACTAGAATTAATACTTTACTCATAAGGAAGAAGAAAAACCTCACCAGTCTCACTTAAACACAGGGTCCCCGCACGGGGCTGCCAATACGACCCATTAACATCTGCAATCGTTATACATCTTAGGATTTCATCCTATAGTTGTCCCCTCTAATCATGGAAAATTTATCCCATCTTATGGATTTCACGCCCAATATTGAAACGTAGGCCCAAAATCTCTAGGCCTCAATTATGACTTTACTGAACTCCCGTTCACATCCCGGGCCCCGTTGACCCTGACATACTGTATGTTACTATTAACGAGGATTCTACTGGTCCAGCCTAAACCCATCACTCTCGGGTTATAAATTTCCTGGGCCTAATTCTCTTAACCCCAAATTCTTTCGCTGGAGGTCTCAATCTTCCGATTATTATGCCTAGCTGGCATGGTTTACTATTTTTAATCTTTTCGATCTCACTTCTCAATTGTGGACACATTCAACACTTGTAGTTCTACCTTCTTCACATAAGGAAACTTCACGATCCATTTCCCCGTCACTGGTCCCACTGACCATTTTAGAATGTCCTTCCCTCAGACCAACAGTCTTAACTCATAATTGTTCTTCCGTTGTCCCTTTATCTACATTGGTCATTCGAAACTATGGTTGGCCTCTACAACCCTGATTGACTTCATCGTCCTCTTGAAGTTAATCACAAAAAATCATCTAACCGAGTTCCCTACTAGGTATACACTCATGTGGGGTTTCACTAACATTGTTAAATTCAATTTCTGCTCTTTAGCAGATTCGTTAACCCTCTTTACTCCCTTCTCTTGGAAGCGTTAACATTATCATACAAACGCATGACCTTGACGACCTCGGCACTAGTCATCCTAGCCATATTTCCCCTTCATACTGGTATTCTACTCACAGGTCCTTTATCAACTATAAACCCTTTGGATAATTTATACCCCTATGCTAGGTACGAAGTTTGATATGCAATTCAACCTTTCTCTCACGATCGGTTTCTATCTTACTCATTGTGCTAAACATCAAAATTTCACTCGCATTTTGTTACCACATCGAATGGAAGATCTCACGGTCAAATCGTACCCAAATTTCTCTCTAAATTTCAAACACACTTCTTCATATATGGTGATTGCCTCTAATCACTACATGATGCTCCTAAGAGCTATAGCTTTTAACTCCAAATTTAATTCTAAGTGTCGTCACACTCCACTCTACACAATTGCCTTCGTATTTTCTACCTCCGTTGGTCTGCTACACTTTCTATTTTTCTTCTCCGCATTTTTACCGATGGGTTTTTCAAAAGAGTTCCTCCGATTTACCTTTTATCGATTTTGCTAGGTGGTCCTGAAATCATTCCACCATTATCTACGATTGTGCCCTGGGAACCCACTGTTCCTGAGTGATGATTTCTATTATCACTTTCTTAAGTAACCATCATGGTGATTTTTGTCACGATCACTCTTTCCCAATTACTCTATGTCTTCTTTCAGGCTTCTTCTTCTCCTGCAGTCATTCTTACGGCCCTCGTTGGTCGTCCTAAAATATTCGATGCTCGAATCACACAGAATTTCGTATAATGAGTCACATCCATTATAATTTATAGCAGGAGAACGTAAGTCACATACTTAAGGGAACACAACAATCCTATCATAAGGCTCTACATCAAAGAACGATGCGCTGAAACGTAATAAGCTGCACAGATCCTAAGGACACTTGAACCTGATGCTCTGATACCACCTGTAACACCCCGCCCAATTAAATATAAGGTGATCAGTCCTCTACTAATTCAAAACATGATACTCAGTTGGTTCATTCTTAGCATTATTGTCGAATTTTTTTTTAACATATTAATCACCTAATATAAAATTAAGCTAGGTGTCAAAACATTTCCAATTTAGTAAAACCAAGTAAATCCATTTTCATTCAGTCTTAAAATATAAACCATTCGCCACACATAGTAATGTAATAAATACTGAACTTGAATCAAGTACTGAAATAAATAAGACTGGGTAAAACCTCCCAGTTCAAAACTCCAAGCCATAAAATAAACTGAATACAATATCTCTGATGAAGAACTATAAGTGGGCGACATATGCCCTAAACAAGAAGTCTCGATGAAACTGAATGGAAAGGATAGATGCATCTACTACAAGAAACTACAGCTTCCACAATAGCTGCAGCACGTCAAGCAATCCAAATCTGATACTCTTGTGGCTGAGCACCTGATATAATACATAAATATAGCAAAAGAGAGAAGAGATACAAGAAACGGGTCAGAGCACGAGGTTTAAAAAATGATTTAACAAGTATTTAAAACTGGTTCTTAAAACAAGTATTATACGCATGTTAGTTATCGAACTCTCACATGAGTTTCTCACCTCTCATCTTTTGTGCACGCCTTACGTACATCTAATCTCCCCCTAGTTATACCACCCAGTCTAACTAGCGAGAAACCATACTAATACTAACTATGCTCACTACTAGTATTCCCGTATCGCCCATACAATACGCTATTCAGATTGTTTATCACACATACTAAGTTTCATTATTCACCGTTCGAATGGTTAAGCTTTTATCCACTAAGATTATTTTATTTCTCATTTCCTCTTTATCTACTAGTTTCACAAAGTAGAAAGTTACCCAAGTACACTCATACATATATATAGTCTCATCATTCCTATATATATACACTAATCCTGCACCCTTAGGTTAAGACCATTTGTGTGAAGTAATGCTTATTATTAGTACCAAGTCTACTAATTTCACACGGTAGAAATATTCACAAGTTCATATATATATATATATATATATATATATATATATATATATATATATATATATATATATATATATATACAGTCACATTATCCCAATACATATATATAAACTAATCATGCATCCCCGGGTTAGCACCCATTATTGCACCTATAAATAAAATCTTGCATCCCCGGGTTAACACCCATTAATGCACCTAGCAATAGAATCCTGCATCCCCGGGTTAACACCCATTAATGCACCTAACAATAGGATCCTGCATCCCCGGGTTAACACCCATTAATGCACCTAACAATAGAATTCTGTATCCCCGGGTTAACACCCATTAATGCACTTAACAATAGAATCCTGTATCCCCGGGTTAACACCCATTAATGCACCTAACAATAATCGCCCTTGTACCCCCGGGTAATCACCCATTAGTACTCTTAGCAATAATATCACCTAATAGGCATATACACATCCTATTATAATTTATAGGTATTTCTCCAACCTACATATATATTCCTTATACGTATTTTAATCTCAACACTACGTATAGTATAAATATTTAGATTACTATCTCTCTTATAATCTCCAAGGTACATTGTCTATATACCGAAATGATTAAAGTATTAATTCTCACATACCTTCCTGAATTTCTTTATTATTTAAGTTTACTATTGGGCAGATTCTCTCACTCTAATAAATCGGTATACTCAGAACTGGACTCTAAGAAAATTCCTAGGTTCTCCAGCAGCACTGAAAATCTGCAGAAATGGAACCGAATCCCCCATAAATGGAACCAAATCCCCCAAAAATGGAATCGGTTCCATTATGTCATATCACTTCTACAACAGTTATGTTCTCACCAAACGGAACCAAATCCCCCAGAAATGGAACCGGTTCCGTTACTTCAGACCTGTCAGCAACAGTTACGTTTTCACCATTTTTTAACCTAAAAACCTCTAAGATTCATCACTCAACACCTCATCATCAATACCCATCAACACATAATAGATTATAATTCATTGCTAACATTTTAGGATTCTTAATTCGTCATTAATCATCATAAATATATAAAACTCCCAAATTAACTCACATGAACCCTAGTTTCCAAAATTTCAATTAAAGAACCTAATCAACCCAGATTCGTTCATCAATATATGATTCAATTTCATGATTTATCCTCTACATACATGAAGTAATATCAACAACTAATTAACCCAACCTTTAATCATCATTTAACCTTCAATATTCTCCCAATTAACATGTGAATCATAATTAACTTCACCTACTCTAACGTGAGTATGATTATTGCTAAAAGAAAGTAAGTATTAAACACTTGTCTCAAATATGATGGTATGATCCATTGGTGATGTTGGTATATACGCATTCCTCTCTTCTCGATCTACGCAATGGTGGTCACGGCGGTGGAAGATGATGCCTAAAAGCTTTGGATCTTTAGGATTTTCTCTCCCTCACTCTCTGTGACTCTCTCTTGAGTTATGTTAATGTGAGCCCTAATTTATCCAACGTAACTGATAAAATAAACTCTCATTTTTTGTCCATTTAATTCCTCCAAAAATTAAAATTATAAATTTACCCCTACGGGGTGCCGGTTTGGCCTAAAATCTCCCGGAGTCCAAATACAATATGTTTTTTGACTATCTCAACCCTCCCGGATTCAACGGCGTACTCGAAATGACCATATAAGTAAAAAAAAAATTATCCCAATCAATCAGTCCTAACACAACTCATACGCGCGTCAGACTTAAATTTCCAAACTGTCGTATTTCTCACTTTCGACAATTTATCAAATTTCATAATTCCATATTACATATCACAGAGTAATATTCAATAATTCTCCACAATAAATATTAACTCTTGTCACACTAGTTAATAATTATTTCAATCCGGATAAATAAAAATTAATTTCTCGCATTTTTAATTTAATTAATCCAACAACAATAATTAATCACATAATTATTTCTACCAAAAATAATTAATCACATAATTAATTAAATCATTAAAAACACGGGGTATTACACCTACTTTCTCACTTTTGTTTAATACTCGGAGCACACTCCCCAAACTCAAACCCAATTTCCACTGACCTCCCTAAAATCCCTTATCCCTGCTCCTGTCCCAAATCCAAACCCCACACAACCTTGTAACAACCAATACATTCAACACCTAAAAACCATAGCTACCCTCACCACACCACCCACCTATAAAAAAATACTCACGAACACAACCAAATTACTCCCTCCAAACCCAATTCGACACCATTTTTGCCCTGTGCGACCCAAGAAGAGAGTTGGATTTGAAGAGGGTAGCACGAATTTAATAAGATAAAAAAGAAAAAAATAGGTGAAATCTTGCTTCATATAAACACTTAGATATTTTTCTTAAATATTTCTTGCAACAGATAAAGATTACCTTATATTAATGGAGGTGAGACTTTGTTTCAATATAGGAGCGGTTATGTCAATGGAGGCTTCATACAGCTATGTCAATAGAGGATATGGAATATTAAGCGGTAGTGGAGGTTTCGTATACGGGTGGAGGTGGAGAGTTTGTTAAATGAGATTAAGGGGGAGTTTTTTAGGGGATCGTGGGGAGAGGTCGTTGAGATATTATCCGATTTTTTTTTCTTTTTTTTCATATACGATTAAAATTTCTAGCGCCAAAATGTTTTTTTTCCTTTTTTTTAATTAGACGACTAAAACTTTTAGCATCAAAAGTGGCGGCAAAACATATTTTTCTAACAATCACGACACGTCTCTCAAAAAGTCGTGGAAAGAAATTGACGACACCTAACAACGTGTCATCTTTAAAAAAAGCACGACATATTTATTTTAGATGTCATGATCTTTATTATAATTGAATTATTTAGGACACTTTTCAAAATTATATTGTCTTTATCAATTTTTCACGACACATTTTTATAAGGTGTTGTCTTTATCTACTTTTCATGACACAGTTTTACAAAGTGTCGTAAAACACATGTCGTGGCAAGTACTTTTTCTTATAGTGAGAGTTAAAATTTAAAATTCTATGGGATGGTAAGCCTAGCTCGACAGGAATGACAGCTTCAGTCCCAAATGCTAACATATATGGGGATTCTCCAGTTACTATTCGCGGTGTTGTTCGGTATGCCCACAAGACAGAGTGTAGCTCATTTATCCAATTTCACTTGGCATAATCAAGCCTATTCTTCAACCCGTTAAGCAAGGTTCTGTTCGTAACTTCAGCTTGACCATTACTCTAAGGATGTCTTGGAGAAGAATATAATTTTTGAATATTGGGCTGAGCACAGTAATGTGTGAATTCATCATTATCAAACTGTGTTCCATGGTCAGTAATGAAAGCATAGGGCAGTCCATACCTACAAATGATGCTTTTTCATATGAATTGATAGACCTTTTTATAAGGTATGTAAATCAGAGGTTCTGCCTCAACCCATTTTGTAAAATAATCCACGACGACCACCAAGTATTTAATTATTCCCCAGTTGGTTGGTAGTGGCCTGACCAAGTCTATACCCCATAGGGAAAATGGCCATGGTGAAGTGATTGGAGTGAGAGAAGCCTGTGGAGTTTTGTGAATTGTGGAAAATCACTGACATTTATCACACTTCTTGGAAAAAATTGCACAGTCTGCTTACATTGTTGGCCAGTAATACCCTTAAGTGTTGATTCATTGTAGAAATATTCTCTCTGCTATGTGAGCTCCACATGATCCTTCATGCACTTCCTAAATTAGATCGTGGACCTCTGATGGATGCACACAACGCTATAAATTGACTGTTAGTCCTCTCCTATACAAAAAACACCTTTATCTAATACATACTGAGTTGCTTTGTATTTCAACTTCTTTACTTCCTTCATATCTATTGGTAGAGTTCCTTCTTCAATGTATGCTCTGATGGGGTCCATCCAGGATAGCCCCATATCTATAGCAATGCAATTGATCATCAAATCTTCATCTATGCTCCTATTGGCCAAAATCTCAATAGGGATAGTTCGTCGGAGTTCAATTCTGGTAGCAGTGGCTAGCCGAGCAAGGGCATCAGCTCAAGTATTTTCCAACCTTGGGATTCTGTCCATCTGAACAGTTGGTAATTTTATAATGATTTCCATCGCCTTGGATAAATACCTGGTTGTCAATTCTCCTTTAGCTTCGTATAAACCCAGTATTTGGCTTACTACCAGTTGAGAGTCACTGTGTGCCACAACTTGCTCGTCACTCAATGAGTGGGCTAAACTTAGGCCCACAATAAGAGCTTCGTGCTCTACTTCATTGTTTAAAGCCTATAACTGAAAACGTAGTGCATACTCAATATTAATATTATCAGGAGTGTTAATTATTACACCTGCTCCACTGCCGATTAAATAAGATGACCCATCAACATATAAGTTCCATATGGGGAAGTTGTTGTTGAATGCTTGATCTGTCAAACTCTCATGGTGGAATATGTTTCTCTTTTCTTCTTCATACTTCTTGGTCATCTCATGTGTTCAGGAAGAGGAGTCTGGTAGGTCTGCAATTGCTTCTTCTGAAGAAAGTTATTTGGGAGATTTCTTGGTAACATTACTTTATCTTGATTCTTGTTTTGCCTGCTCATTTTGTCGCTCGAGTACCTCAGAGTAAGTGAACTTTGCTATGAAATCTGCCACTTCATTACCTTTCAGAGAAGACCTTGGCTCATATATGATATCATACTCCCCCAATTCCACAACCCAGTACATTAATCTACCATATTTTCTGGTTTATGCAAAGCCTGTCTTAGAGGCATATCAGTGTAAACTAAGATTGTATGGGCTTGAAAATAGGGCTTTATGAGTCTAAATGCTTCAATCAATGCCAATGCCAATTTCTCCAAGTGAGGGTATCTGATTTCTACTCCTCGGAAGTAGACGAGTTTTTGAACTCCATTCTCTTCTCGAATCAATGCGAAACTCACAGCCGACTCAGAGACAGCTAAATACAAGTACAATTTTTTGCATGTGATTGGTCGGGAGAGTAATAGAGGTGAACCCAAATGCTTTTTCAACTCCATAAAATCTTTTTTGCATTCTTCATTCCATTCAAATATTTTTCTTAGCACCTTGAAGAATGGTAGGCATCTATTTGTATCTCGGGATACAAATATGTTCAAGGTTGCAACTCATCCAGTCAGTCTTTGTACATCCTTCTTGGAAGTTGGAGATTGAATTTCAATTAATGACTTGATCTTGTCTGGATTTTCTTTAATTCCCCTTTGATTTACTAGGTACCCGAGGAACATTCCCTCTTGTACTCCAAAAACATATTTGGTCGGATTCAACATCATCTAGTGCTTCTCAAGTTGATCAAAAGTCTGGCTGAGGTCGGCAATGTGATTGGATGCCTTTTTGCTCTTTGTAATCATATCATCTACATAGACTTCCATATTATTGCATATCTGCTCCTCGAACACCTTATTGACCAGCCTTTGATATGTAGCACCTGTATTTTTCAAACCAAAAGGCATAACATTATAACAGTATGTTCCTTAGGGAGTGATAAAAGAAGTTATATTCCTGTCCTCGGGTTTCATTTTTATCTGGTTATAACTAGAATAAGCATCCATAAAGCTGAGTAGCTTATGTCCTGATTTTCCATCCACGAGTGGATCTATTCGAGGCAAAGGAAAATGATCCTTTGGACATGCTTTATTTAAATCTGTGAAGTCTACACACGTTCTTCATTTATTATTTTTCTTTTTGACCATAAGTACATTAGCCAACCAGTCTGGGTATTTCACTTCATTAATAAAAGCTGCTTTCTAAAGCTTTTTGACTTCTTCATGTATGGCTTGGTTATTCTCGGGGATGAACACTCTTCGCCTTTGTTTAACTGGTTTAACTTCTTCATTTACGTTGAGCTTATAATAAAGGAAATTGGGATCTATCCCAAGCATGTCTTCATGACTCCAGGCAAACACATGCTTTCTCTGTCTAAGGAAGCACACTAGTTCCTATTTAAGAGCAGGATCTAATGTTGTCCCTATTTGAGAGATGCGCTCTGATTTATCATTATCTAACATAATGTTTTCACTTGGTTCCACAATATGTCCCTTTACCAGCTCTATTTTCTCTCTTGGATCTAAGGTTTCAACCTCAGATTCTTCATTAAGCTCAGGAGTATCCACTTCGTAGGTAGTGGTTTTCTTCTTTATTTATTCTAAACCTTCTTGCTTGGCAGAAGAATAGTAACACTCTCGAGCTACTTTCTGATCACCTTTCATAATTCCCACTCTAAAATTAGTAGGGATTTTTAGGCACGGATGAACAGTGGATGGTACTACTTCGAACTTCTTTACTCCTACTCTTTTCATGATTATATTGTAAGCCGAATGGACATTTTTATCCATTATAAAGAAACGAATCTTCTCTGTTCAACTAGCTGTCCAGGTGCCTATCATCACCTCCATTTTAATGGTTCCCAGAGAAAAAACTTTCTCACCTGCAAAGCCTATTAGCAGTCAATCATAGGATTCTAATTGGCTAAGTTTAAAATCCAAGTTACTGAAACAAGGATAGAACATGATATCCATCGAGCTTCCATTATTTACTAATACTCTAGAGACAATAATTTCTTCCTTTCTGACTTTGATTAATAATGGGTCATCGTGAGGATACAGTACTGCTGAAAGATCATTTTTAGAGAAATCAATTACTAGTTTGTCTTTGTTAACCTTTCTTGGTTGATCTTCCTCTGCAAGGTTGATCCTCTATATGTATGAGCAAGCTTCTTCCTCATGGAGGTAATATTTTCACTCTTCCGTATGATCTCTTCCCCCTGTGTCTCCACATGTAATCATTTGGCAATCAAAAGAACCAAAATTGATACAAAATACCTCACATTCTGATTATCGGGGTTTTTAAGGTAGATCGGCATCATCATCTTGATCATCTTCATGAGTTCTTTTCTTGTCCTCTCTGGGCTTGCAAGGAGATTTTGATCTACACCTAATTTCTTCGTCATTCTGTCGATCAACGTACTGATTCAACTTTCCTCTTCGGATGAGAGTTTCAATATCTTTTTAAAAAGCTATGCAACGTTCTGCCGTGTGATCATGATCCCTATGAAATTCACAATACTTAGTTTTGTCTCTCTTGGTCGGGGGAACTTCTTAACTTATCAGGCCCAGCGAACATATTTATTATGCTTGATTTTTTCCAAAACAAGGTGAATTCCCATGGTAAACAGAGTATAGTCATTATACTTCTTGAGTCGCTCCAAAACTCCTTTCTGTTTTGATTTCGTATGTTCCTTAGGGTCATTATGATCTTTCTTATCATTTTTGCCATCAACTCTTTTTCCCGAGCTACGCTTGGCTGCCATTGCTTCATCGGCATTCATAATCTTTGCTGCTTTAGCCATTAATTCTTCCATTATTTTCGGAGGATCCTTAACAAGAGTGTAATACAGTTTTTCGGGGAGCAATCCACTCATGAGGGTAGTTATTGCAATCTTCTCCTCATAATCTACTACTTCTAGTTTCTCATTATTAAAATAAGTGATGTAATCTATGGTGCCCTCTCCTTCTTTCTGTTTCACACTAAGTAAGTGTGACACCCTTTTCACAGGCTTTGCTCAAAAGCAAAAGTTGTTAATGAATAACTCAGCTATTGGTTGAATCTAGAAATTTGTCCCCGAGGAAGACTATTGTACTAGATTTGGGCAGATCCAGTAATGCTTCCAGAAAATGCTCTACACCTCATTTCGTAGGGGAGGGCATAAATATCAGCAGCTGCCTGGTTTTGTTCTATATGGAGGATTGGATTAGTTTTTCCATTATATTTGGGTGTTACTACTAGAGCCTTGAACTTTGCTGGAATAGGTAAATCCACAATTGTTTGCACAAATGGAGACTTTTTTTTACAAAACTTCTTTGTAATAGGTTTCTTGTCTTCGCTGTTTCTCTTAATATGTCTTCCAATCTTTGTATGGAGCCTTTCTATGCATCATTGGCAGCATCGAATGTATGCGCTGCAACTTTATTAGTTGCTGAGCTTTCTTCCAGAAGCCGTTGCTCGATCCGAGTAACAGTTCGTCGAGCATTTGATCTAGATTCAGCTGTGCTTTCCTTTTTATTCGATGGTCATATGGTATTACCAAATCTTACCCTGGGAACATTTTTGTTCCCCCTGGGTCCCAAATGATCGAAGGGGGATGCACGACTTAATCTTTCTAGGGCATTTGGCCTCTTTGGAGAATAAGACTGTGTATGAAAAGGTTCTAATATTCTGAGTAATGAAGTTGACCTTGGATTGTAGGAGACATCTCTTGTGGATATCGAGTGGTTTTGCCGACCACCTCTTGGTGGGGGTGGTGGCATATTTCCTTGAGCAGATAAAGCAGGTGCTTCGGCTTGAAGGGTTTGTGCAAGTTTCATGATAGTATCTTGCATGTCCTCTTGGGCTCTTGCAAGAATGGCCAGAATCCCGGTTAAATCATTTGCAGATGGAGGAGCAGAAGGAGCAGGCAAAATACCTTCATTCTTAAGACTTGGTTCAGGAATTTCATCCATATAAATGTTTGATTGAGTAAGATCGATTAGAAATATTGTTCCGACAGACGACGTCAATATGTTGATGCAAAAAACTCTACTAGGCTAATTAATTGATCACAGATAAATAGAAATAAGAGACAAGAGATTTTTAAAGTAGTTCGTCTTAAGGGAAGAGCCTACGTCCACTGTTGTATATTGCCTTGGGATTGGCCAATTGCCTCTCTTTTTGTGTGTCCCTTGGATGTAGGGTTTACAATGTATTTATAGCCCCCAAGGGGGTGTACAATAGTTGGAATATCAAAGGATGAAATGTCTTTATATCATAGACATTTACATCTGTACAATCATTAATGTATACAACTGTCAGTGTTTGCATGTCATCGTTGGTCGGCATCCCTAGTGTTGGTCGGTATTCCTGGTGTTGGTCGGTATTTTATCCTTAATGACTAGGATTAATCTCCCTTTGTACAATAAGTGTCAGTATCTGAATGGTCCACGTAGATGGACAATTTTTAGTATCAACAATGGTATTGAACTCAGTTGGGGTTTTTGGAAAATGAAGAACAAAGGGAGTTAATTGATACTAAACTCGATGGTGGATTGAGCCACATATACATTCTTTTGTGCTTTTTGTTCATGGAAGAGTGGGGTATATAAATAGAATAAAGAATAAAGATTTTGATATGTAGAAGTTAAAGCGTTCGCATAGATTGGGGAAGGGGAAGAGATTCAGTCATTAATGCCGATGGGAAGGGAAAAGTTCAAATATTTTGATCTAGATAAATCCTGACAAAATGTGGGACAGATAGAAGGGAAGAAAAATAGACGTATACATAGATGATTGAATACATAGATTGCAAGAATTTAAGAAGCCATATAAGGATATTTAATACATATGCCACGTGTCAGCCTCACACGATTTGGGGCAACAATTGTTATATAGTTATATAGATTATCTAGTGGATTTATCATTTATGACTGAAAAAATGGAGATTTGGAATTTACCCATCATTTAGTTTTTAGAATTTAATTTTAGCTATTATATTCTTTTTTCAAACATTAATAAATAACGTGTAAAGTCAAAATGATCCAAAAATTGAATTTTATTTATACTTTCGAAACTCATTTATATCCCCAACTCATTCCACCCAATTTCGAAAATAAGATAATATAATATTTCAAGCCTTCTTCAATTTAAATATCCTCAATAGAAGATCAAGCCGAGGCAAGGCAAGGCACTCCCATTAGGCAATCAAATCCATCTTTCTCTCTTTCTTGGATAATTATGTGCAGAACCTAAATAATTTCTTCGAATATTATTATTATTATTATTATTATTATTATTATTATTATTATTATTATTATTATTATTATTATTATTATTATTAAGCGCTAGCTCTTATCTCGTGTTTAGTACATGATAAATTCATTATGCATCATTACGTAAGGAAACAATGTGTATTTTAGCTCTTATAATATTCGTGCTCCTTAAGATTTTAAAAATCGTTGCGGCGACATTTCAATTAGTAGACGTATAAACATTTTGACTAGGGGTGACAATTCGTGTGCGTCGTCTCATATTCGGGTCATGTCATATCGAGTTCGTGTTAAGTATTAATCAATCATAACCCAATCCATTTAACTAGGGGTGACAATTCGTGTGCGTCATCTCATAATTGTGTTAGATGAGGAAATACTAACCCGACCTATTTATTATCGTATCGTATTAGGGCGCATTAAGTAAAATAAAAAACCAATATTTTCTTCCCTCTTAACCAACTATATCACTCATAAGCCTACGATAAATTAAAATTTAGTTAATTTCAACTTTTTACAATATATAAAGAATTTATCATTCAATTTTTCATGAACTTTATACAATGTCTATCAACATATATAAATTATTTAATATACTCTCGATAAAATATGAGTTAAACGAGTCTGTTCGTGTCATTTTCGAGTTATACGTATATGACACTAAAGGGTGGGGTATATATAACTAAAGAGTAGGGTATATATAACTAAAGAATAAAGAGTGGGGTACATAAGTATAATTTTGTTTTTTGTATTTAAATACAATTCTGATAAAAATTTGTGTTAGGCAGCCTGTTTTTAAACACTGAATTATAATATTTTGGTGTTATAATCGAGTTTCTTAGAAAACAGCAAAATGGTGTTTTATAACTTCTATTTTTTTTAAACTCAGAATTATTTATTATTAATATTCTAATGCATTTACACCTTAATATATAATATACATATATAATACATTAATGTATGTATAATTCTTATAAATAAAAAATATATATGTATATGTACATAAAATTACGTATATTTATATTATTAAATTATATAATATACTAAGATCCATATGTTAAATGATATTATCAGTAGATACATGATACTTATATATAGTTTTATACATGTATTATTAATGTACGGAATAATATAAAATAGACATATAGTTACTATGTATATATGTATGTATGTATACATTCATGTCTCATGTATGTATGAAAGTTATATATATATATATATATATATATATATATATATATATATACATGTTTGTTAATTTTGTCAAATTTTTTAAAAATTGTATTTAAAAAAAAGTGAACGCGCACCAATAACTATAAACACAAAAAACTGAATTTTAAAATTATATTTAAAAACAGAGTTTCAATCGAGTTTTCTGAATAAAAAATTAAACGGACCCTAACCAACAGTTTATTATTCGTATTGACGTGTCGTGTTATATTCGGATTCGTGTCAAGAAATCGTCAATTCTAGCACACTAACTTCCTGTCAAGTTTGTGTCGAGTAATTCGGTCGGGTTAAAAATTACCACCCCTAATTTTGACTTGTCCCCAACTAAGGTTACATATACAAAATTACACTCATTTGCATGGAAAACTTTGTCATTTTGCATTGTCATTTGATGGTGATATTTTGACCGAATCATCATGTAAAATGCCTTGTGATCATTGAAGTGTAAGAAACACTCTAGAATTCTGATTCGTCCTCTTCTTTTTTTGAGGATTATGGCGAACAAGAATATATCAGTACTAAAGTTGTTGTTTTGGGGTTCTTAAATTGTAAGGTTTGCATGCAAAATTAATGCAAGAGAAAAAAATATTAAGATCGTTGCCCCCATGCAGGATCGAACTGCAGACCTCCAGTTTACAAGACTGGCGCTCTACCACTGAGCTATAGGGGCTTGGATTCGTTTAGCTTTTTTAATCTATTTAATTTTATTAGAAAATGTAAATTTCAAAAAACTTCAAGTGGTCCTCTTCGAGTTAACGGATCGTGTTTGGACCTGATCCGACATAACACAATTTCATTTTACTCAGTACAATATATATATATATATATATATATATGGAAAGTCTTTTATAAGGAGTCCTTATGGTGCAGATCCAGGTATATACTATTTTTTTTAAATAGTAAAAAAATAATTGTTTTGATGAAATTTCATGAATATAATCTTCACGGTGAGGAGATCATCTCCAATTTTTTTCATAAAAAAGTTCAACAAAAAACCGTTGCGATGAAGTGATATGTAAAAAAATGGTATAAATATGCATTTTCAACCATTGAAATTTTGGGTCGGCGCCAGCCACTTAATTAATTGAATTTTTTGATAAAACTTCATGGATATGATCTTCACACTTTCGAGATAATACCCATGAAATTTAATCAAAAAAATGAATAAAAAAGTGGGTGAGATGATCGCCAAAATTTCAACGGTCGAAAATGCATATCTATACTATTTTTTTACATATCACCTCATTTCAACGGGTTTTTTTATTGGATTTTTTTATGAAAAAATTGGAGATGATCTTCTCACCGTGGAGATCAAATTTATGAAGTTTCATCAAAAAAATTATTTTTTTACTATTTTAAAAAAATAGTATGTATATATACATATATATAATTTTTGTAATTATACATTGCATAAAATATATTAATTATAAAGGGGTGATAATTGGGCCAAATCGAGATGCTTAACTAAATTGTAATTGGGCCAAAATGAGCCAATTTCATGTAAAATCTATGGTAGAAACAAGACACGACCCGCTATGGCGCCAAAATATACTGACTCAAACATAACGCATCGTTTTAATTTTGTGCTAATTTCATGTTGGGTCGTGTTGTGTCGGAAGTTGCCACCCTTATTTGTTTTTACCTCTTTCCCTATGTAAGTAGTGGATGTGTGAAGGAATGTAAATTTATATATAGTCGAATTAAGTGTATTGGTTAAGCTATTTTTGTACAAAAGTTAAGAATTATACCGTTTATTACAGATGTTTACTATTATTATCTAAAGAGTTCAAAAATTGTTTTAAAATATTTTTAAATTTGTGTTTTCATTTTTTTTATAATTCCCAAAATTCTAATAATAGATCAAATATTTGAGTCATTTACTATTTGGGGTACGTTTTCTTATAATAATTTATTCTTGGGGTACGTTTGTTTCCGTATTAGTTACCTGAGTGTTATTTTGACGATTTATGTCAACTGTCGTCTAACTTTGTCATATCCTATTATCATTTACCATTATACCCTTATATCTAAATACTCTTATATCCTTATTTAAAACCTAAACCCCATTTCAATTAAAACCATTACACCCCATTTTCAGAAAATAAAAACGTTTTCCAAAAAAAAGAGTAAAAAATAAAAACGATTTTAGTTAAAAAATATATATTTCCCAAAAAAAAATATTTGCCACCAATAAAATGATTTTCAACACAAAAAAATTGATTTCCACCCAAAAAATGATTTCCATTCAGTTAAAAAACTGATTTTCACCCAAAAAATATATATTTCCCAAGAAAAAATATTTTTCACCAATTAAAGTGCTATGCGTCACTATACATTCCCAACAGTTTTTTGACATTGTGTTTAAAAAATATTAAAAAACTATTTATAATGTTGAAAATAATTTTTAGTTAAAAAAACTGTTTATAAAATGATTTAAAAAAACTGATTTCCAAAAACCTTCAGAAAAAAATGATTTCAAAAATGATTTCTAAAACCGATTTCAAATAAAGATTTTCAACAAAGGAAAATATATTTCAAAAATGATTTGAAAATATTAAACTGTGATTTTCAACAAAACAAAATCTTTTTCTACCCAAAAATGATTTCTAATTACAAAATAAATAATTTCCAGCAAAAACAAATGAAAATAATATGCCCAAACCTCCGGTCATAATTTCCATCCAAACAAATAATTTCCAAACAAACACAGTGGAAAACATTTTTTTTTGTGCAGGTCAGCTTCTCACCTACTTTTCTTTACAATATTTTTCTGCTTTAACTGTGAGATGCTTATTTACAATATTTTGAGTTGTAACTTATATATAAGAACTCCCTCATTAATTTGAGCCACTGTATTTTACAGCCCCTGTGAGAAGGCTAATTGATCTTCGCAGTTTAATACAGTGATAATTAGTTGAAAAGTTAATTAGTTTTCTTTTATGGTATTTTACAAGATGAAAGGCTAATTATCATCACTGTGGGTAACTCTGAAAAACACAGAAAATTTAAAATGAGTGATTATATGTTAAAATCGACACTTGTTGTACCATGTTAAATTCTTTTGCTATTCCACATTATTTATTATTATTCTTTTCTTTTTTTCCCTTGCAAATTGAAAGAATAAACAGCGTCCAATAAGATATATCGAGTTTCTCGGTGCAATCTGTACCGAGACACTCGGAACATTGTCCAACAGTTTTTTTTTTCTTTTTTTTTAAATCATTTCTTAAACAGTTTTTTAACTATAAATCATTTTTAAACATTATAAATAGTTTTTAAACATTTTTTAAACATGATTTCAAAAAACTGTTGGAAATGTATAGTGACGCATAGAATTTAAATTGGTGGAAAATGTTTTTTCTTGGGAAATATATAATGTTTTTTCTTGGGAAATATATATATATATATATTTTATTTTTTTGGGTGGAAATTAGTTTTTTAACTGAATGGAAATCATTTTTTGAGTGGAAAACAATTTTTTTTGTGTTGATAATCATTTTAATTAGTGAAAAATATTTTTTGGGGGGAAATATATTTTTTTAACTAAAATCATTTTTTTTTACTCTTTTGCTGGAAAACGTTTTTATTTTCTGGAAATAATTTTTTTTGGGTGGAAAACATTTTTTATATGGTGAAAATAATTTTTAACTGTTTTTTTTCTTCTAAACATTCAAACATTATTATACATTATTATACATTTTTTTTCTAAATATTCAAACTTTAAAATTTATAAACAATTTTTAACATTTTTTAAACATTATTAAAAACATATTTTATAAATGAATATACTTTATAACATATTTTGGTGAAAATCATTTTAGTTGGTTGAATATACTTTTTTAAACATTATTATAAAACTCATTTTTAAACATTATTATACAACATATTTTGAAATGGGGTATAATGGTTTAAATTGAAATGGGGTTTAGGTTTTAAATAAGGGTATAAGAGTATTTAGATATAAGGGTATAATAGTAAATGACAATAGGAAATGGCAAAGTTAGACGGCAATTGACAAAAATCGTCAAAATAACACCCATGTAACTAATACGGAAACAAACGTACCCCAAATAATAAATTACCCAAAATATTTTTAATTTCCAATGTTTATTAATGAAAGGTATAATTTTTATTTTTTATTTTTCAATATTTAAATACTAGGTAACCAATACATGATATAATTAACATGGTAGTCTTGCACTCCTCATTTAAAACTATAAAAAAATTATATTTCTCTTACAAACAAATATGTAATTATTGGCTATAACATGTTAGTATAAAAAATTAACCAAAACTTGGTAAATAGTATAGTGTATGGTGACCTTTAACTAATACAAGGACCAAAAAATATGAAGTATATAAAAAACATATCAAATTTAAGAAATGTATTGTTGATACCAAATTTAATCTGCTGACATGGACCCAACATTTGAAGACACATGTCAACCAACACGGCGATTACAAATACTTCTACAGATTAAACTCACTACCACCGAGTTACTCAAGCGCCACGAGCAACTCATACATTCCAAACAGCTCAAACGTACCGATCAACTTAGGCTCCCCGAGCAGCGTATGGGCCCTGAGCAACTCAAGCGTGACGAGCTACTTAGACGGTCCGAGCAGCTTAAGCGGTCCGAGCTACTTAGCGTACAGAACACTCAAATCAGGATAATCAAAGAGACGACTGCGCATTAAATGCTCATTATTCTCGTACAAATGCATATGTTTACTAGATAACAGCGCATTGTCCTTTGACATGTACAGCCTCAAGGCTATAAATACATTGTAATCTCCTCATTAGAGAGGGACCGAAATTTCTTGGAAAAACCACTTGTCAAGAATTCTAGGCAAACAGTCAGCAATACAAAAACAGTGGATGTAGGTCATTTCCTTAATGCTGAACCACTTTAAAAATCTCTTATTTCATACTTACTTATTCATATTTATCTGTGATTAAAATAATTAGATCAAATTTAGTTTTTTACATCAACAGATTAGCGCTGTCTATGGGAAACGACTGTAATTAGCGTTTTTCACCAAAACAACTCATCGTCAATGGCTGATAATCCAGAATCCAGTAATCGAAATACTGGTATCCCTCCAAATCCATCTACTCCCCCAAATTTTTCAGATCTGGCTGGTATAATGGCTAATTTGGCCCAAGGCCAGACGGCCATGCAAGAAACCATGCGACAGCTTATACAAACCGTTCAAGGCGGAGTGCCGGCTCAATCAGGACAACGAAGTGTTCAAAGAAATACTTGTTTACCCTCTTCGCGAACTAGGCGAATATTGTTTCCAGAAGAATCTCAATCCAGACGTACTGATTCATATCGTACTGAGAGATCAAATTATCCTTCTTATCATTTTGGACGGACTTCCTCAGTACGAGCTACAGACACTCAACAAAACGTCAGTTTATCTCCAGAGAGGACCAGTGCTCTTGAAAGTTTGAGTAGAGTCTCTCATTTTGATCGTTTGGGCCCTAAGAGGAATAGAAGTCCCCCTAGGATTGTGTCGAGGAACTCTCAATGACCATCTGATCTAAGGGAAGGCTCTGCCCAATCACGACCAACTGCTCGTCATGAAAGATCCCAAGAAGCAAATTCAACGTGATCAGTTACTCGAACCATTAGGCCCGAGGAGGGAAATGATGCATGGAAGGGCTCTATTCAGAGGTTAGAATATAAATTAGGGGAAATGGCTAAGTCCAAGAATCCTCTACAAACAACTTTTGTCCAAGGAACACCGTTTGTATAGGCAATTGTGAATTTCCCCACACCATCAAAATTCAAAGCTCCTATGGCAACGCCTAAATATGATGGAAAAACTGACCCTGTCCTTCATATAGAACAATACCAAGCTGCTGCCGATATCTATGCAGTTCCAGATGAGATGAGATGCAGGGCATTTTTAGGAACTCTTATCGGATCTGCTCAAATATGGTATAACAACCTTCCTCGGGGGAAAATCGCGACTTTCTTTCAACTAGAGAACTCGTAATTCAGAATTTCTGTTTTGGAGCAAAGTCAGTCAAACGAGTAGCACACTTGCTAAGCGTTAGACAAAAGATAGGTGAAAGCACCAGGGACTATATTACTCGTTTCAATAACGAGAAACTGGAAGTAATTGATTACGAGGAGAAAACAACAATTACTTCTCTAATGAGTGGACTGTTGCCGGATAAATTGTACTACACTTTAGCTAAGGATCCGCCTAGGGCCATGGCTGAACTGATGGCAAAATCAGCCAAAATAATGAATGCCGAGGAGGCAATGGATGCTAAAAAGAATGCAGATATTAAAGAAACTAAGGTCGAGGCTGACAAGATTGAAAAGAAGGATCAGAAGAATAATGGTGGCAACAGGCAGTCAAAAGCAAAGCAAACACTGGAACAGTTGAAGAAGTTTGGAAACTATACTCCTTTGAAGGTAGAAATAAACCACATTCTAGAAGAGATCAAGAATAGCGAGGAGCTAAACTGGCCAGAAAAAATGAAGGCAGATCCTGACAAGAGGAATAAGTCCAAATATTGCGAGTTCCATAAAGACCATGGTCACACGAAAAAAAATTGCATAGCTCTCCAGAATGAAATTGAAGCACTCATCAGACGAGGAAAGCTCGCTAAATATGTTGATCGTCAAAATGGTGGAAAAAGAAATGACCGAGCAAGGCAAAGGTCTAGATCTCCTCGTCGAGCAAAAGAAGACAAGAAGAGAAGTCATGAAGAAGACCCAGAAGATGACCAAGATGACCAAGATGACCCCGATCTCCCCAAAAGACCAAAGCAACCGGAACGTGAGGTATTTTTAATACATTTTGGATCATTTGAATGTAATGTTATTACAGGTGGAGATGCAGGAGGTGGGGACATGACTATAGAGAGGAAAGCTTACCTCAATGAGGCTCAAGCTTGCTCGTACATTCAGCGAATAAACTTGGCCGAAGATGATCGCCCGAGGAAGGTGAATAAAGATAAACTAGTCATTGGTTTCTCTAAAAATGACCTGGTAGGCGTATTGTATCCTCATGACGACCCGTTAATAATCAAGATGAGAATGAAGGAAGTGGTGATTTCACGGGTACTGGTGGATAATGGTAGCTCGGCAGACATCATGTTCTACCCCTGTTTTGATAGTTTGAATCTAAAGCTATCCCAATTGGAGCCATATCATAGGCCCCTGTAAGGACACAAATTTCCAATTGAGTCCATATATAGTTTTGGCTCAATTCCGGACAAAAACATTTATTCATAGGATAGTATTTATTTGTAATATTCACAAGCCTATGAAGTATGTATTTAAGACGTAGCGGCAAAGAACTTAAAGCTTCATCAAAATGCCGGATTGTGTGCCTCGTTTCTACGTCATCAACTAAGGTTCCATGCTCCCAAGGTATGAATGTAATTATATGTATATAGGAGTTTGGAACAATATGTATTGGGTGTTAGGTTAATAAAAACTGCATTTTATTTTTCAGAAAGAATCAATTAGAAACTTAAAAATTAAGTATATAAAAGTTTATAAAAGTTTCTGGGCCAAAATCAAATTTTACAAACTTTCTAGACGTTCGTTAGAAATGTCGTTCGAACGAGTTTTTTCGTTCGAACCAGATTTCGTTCGAACGAGTTTGTCGTTCGAACCAGGTTCGTTCGAACGAGTTTGCCAACGACCCTAATCTGGACAGTCGTTCGATATGTCGTTCGAACGAGTTTTCGTTCTAACGAGATATCTAACGAGAGTCTAACGAGCCCAGGCTGGTCGCTCGTTAGAAGTCTCGTTCGAACGAGAGTCAAGTTCGTTCGAACGAGACGTCAGGCGGGAACGGTTTTCAGCAGTTTTTGACAGTTTTTTCCCCACTTCTCCACTTGGTTTTCAACCAACTTTTTCATGCATTATTATGTGCGGGAAACACATTTTCCAAGATAACTTTTCCATTCCATATCCAACTCTTAGAGAGAGTTTGAGAGCAAATTTATAAAGGGAAAATGTTCATGTTTTTGAAGTGTTAAATTTTAATGGAAAATTCATACACACTCTAGTTTACACCCATTGTTGTTTATTCCAAGTTCTATATAGACATATCCTTACTTGGAGTTTTTGGCACCGGTTTTCTCTACCGAATTCAAGAGACGTTTCGGGTTTGCTTCTACACCCCATCACAAAGAAGACCTTTGTTGAGATTCTACCCGTTTGGAGAAAAGCTCCATGTTCGGGTGACGGTGACCGTTTAAAGTCCTATCGGTGTATTCCGAGACAACGGTGGAGCTCCATTGGTTATCCGCTAATTGGAGGTTGATACAAGAAGGAGCATCACGGCTTGAGAGGGTTCGAGTTTAGGAAGTAAGTCTTTTGTCTTGTATTTTGTAATACCGTTTTTAGTGGATTTGAGGCTAGGGCCGTCCCGAGGTTTTTTCCCGTTAGTGGGTTTTTCCTCGTATATCGCGGTGTAGTGTGACTTTGTTTATTTTATCTTGAACATCATTTAGAATGCATGCTTTAGGTTTAATTCAAGATAAAATTCGATTTATTTATCACACTCATTTAATTTGGGACTTAAATTAAACATTGGGTAAATTTGGCTTATTCAAGTCATTTGCAAAAATTGGTTTCGCCTAACTTTGGATATTATTGTTAATCATGACTTAGGCAAATTTCTAGGACTTGAATTATGTTTTAATTTGTTTCTTGATATCAAAACTCGGCCTTGTTTATTTGTTGAACCATCTCTCGTAATTATACGCTTCCGCATTTATTCGAAAAAGGAAATTATATATTTTTAATTGTGATAATTAAATTAATCACCGGGGATCCAACTATTACGTTTTTCAAATTGGTATCAGAGCCAAAAACGATAAATTATTTCGTTAAAGATCCTTTACTTTTTGGCTAAATATGGATTTTTCCCCATTTTCAAAATTTCCTATTTTTGATGGTTCTAACTACGCGTATTGGAAAGCGCGAATGAAATCGGCACTTAAATCTATCGATGAACGTGTTTGGATGTCTGTTGTTAACGGTTGGACCCCACCAACACATTTAATTGAAAATGTACATGTTCCCAAACCTGTTGATAGATGGACTGAAAATGAGTTTAAGCTAGCAAACTTTAATTCCCGTGGTTTAAATGCCTTATTTAGCGTTGTCGCACCGGATGAATTCCGACGTATTATGACATGTGAAACCGCTAAAGAAGCTTGGGATATTTTACAATTAACTCATGAAGGAACGAGTGTCGTTAAAGCTTCTAAACTCCAAAACCTCACCACTCAATTTGAAACTATCAAAATGGATGAAAAAGAAACGTTTGATAAATTTTATGCTAGACTTTCTGATATTGTCAATTCATCCTTTAACTTGGGAGAAAAAATACCTGACGACCGTGTTGTAAAGAAAATTTTAAGGTCCCTACCCGATAGATTTATTCCTAAGGTGACCGTTTTAAATTCTTTACCCACTTTAGCCTCTACAAAATTAGAAGAGCTTGTAGGTGATTTACAAACCTATGAACTAGATATGTTTCCCTCTAAAATCGAAAAGAATATTGAAAAGGGCGTTGCTTTAAAAGCCCGTAAAGAGGTCAAACAAGTTGTAGAGAGCGATAGTGATAGTGACTCGGAAGACATGGCTTTGTTTGCTCGTAAATTTAGAAAATTTCTTAAATTTAACAAAGATAAAGTTAAAAATGATTTTAAGAAATTTAAATCTTCTAAACATGATAAAAACGAGAAGATTTCTAAAGCCGATAAGATCCCTAAACCTAGTAATGAAAATGTTGATAGGGACGAGTCTAATAAATGTTTTGGTTGTGAAGGTTATGGCCATAGGGCTTTTGAGTGCCCCACTAAACTAAGGAAGGAGGGTAAACGACCCATTTCATATAATGCGACCCTTAGTGATAGTGATAAGGAAGAGAAGCCCGAATCCCCCACTAAGAAAAATTTTGTGGCTTTTATGGCACATGTGAGTGATAATGAGAACTCATCGGATGATGAAATTATAGCACATGCCACTTCCAAGGTCATTGTACATGATTCTCTTATTTTTGATGATAGTGAGAGTGAAGAAAAAGAAGAGAGTGAAAATGAAGAAGAGGTTGATATGAGTGAACTTCAAAATGCTTTTCATGAATTATATAAAGAATCTATTAAATTGAAAAGAGCTAATTTGAAGTTAGAAGCGAGTTTAAGAGAGAGTGTCAAGGTCATTGATGAAAGTGCCTTAATAGAAGACCTTAGGACACATGAGAGGACTCTTCAAGAGAAGCTTAACTATGTAGAAGGCGAGAGAGATAGCCTTAGGGGTTTAATGGAATCCTTGAAAAAGGAGCTTCTTGCTTTTGAAGAGCGAAATGTTTTACTAGAATCTAAAATTTTAGAATTGGAAAATAAATTAAAAGATTCTAGTAATGTCAAATTTGATTTGGAGTGTCGTTCGGAAAAACTAGATAAAATGTTAGGAACGGTCCAAATTAAAAATGACACTTTTGGTTTAGGCTTCAATTCTTGTAATGATTTTAACCCTAAAGTCAAAACCAATGTTTTAGGAGAATCTTCTAGGAATGCATTTAATGATCACTCCTTAGATAAATCTTTTCGACATGCTCTTACTTGTTCACATTGTGGTCGACAAGGTCATCTTAGGAAATTTTGTTTAGATCTTAAACGAATTCCTAGAAAATCCCATAGTAAAGTAACCACGATAGCTAACGTTTCTACACCCCAAGATAGTAATTCTTCATTAATTTGGGTTAGGAAATCTGACTTGGTTGCCTTACAAAATAGGGATTTTGATTCTCATTTACTTACACATGCCTCCTCCCTTGCTAAATCTAAAGGATAAATGTGTTAGTGTTTGCATACTTTAGCGTTTGTACTTCATGCTATATTCATATGCTAATTGTATGCTTGTGTAGTCATTTTCTAGTCATTGCCTATTTTCATATCTCATGCTAGAAATCATGACTTGTTTATCTTTTTGTATTATATTTTGTGTTTGATTTAACTGAAAAAATATAAAAAGATTTTTGTTTATCATTTGTGTTTTATTTATTTCATTTAAGCTTAATGAAAAATACAAATGATTTTTGTTTAGTCTTTTGAGTATATATCTTTATTTTTGATTAAAATGTTAAAAACTCAAAAAGATTTTGTTTGGTGTGTATTTTTGTTTGACACACTTTATATGGCATATACTTGTGTTTGAATCCCATCATTTACGCTCCCACGTGGCTAGAACTTTTGGTTTAGATTTTCAATCCTTATTATGTTCTTTACCATATTTTATGGAGTAGTTGGATTTTGTATTGTTTAAATGGATTCTATTTCTATATGCCTCTATTCACACATGCACGAGCTCTTTTGATATCTTAATGTCACATGTTATATTTGAGCTTTTTGAGGTGTTCTCCTATCAATCTAGTCATCTACATATCTATGACCTAGGAGGACTAGTGCATGTCAAAATCCGTTGCATGTGAGATTTGTGAGAAAAATGAAAACATGATAAATTAATATATGCACGGGGAAGGGCTCCGAAAGGATGAATTAAATCCTTTGCGATAGTAAGCCACCGTTGATTGGATCTAAAAGAAATACGTGATCCAAAGGCCTAAAAACAGAAAATTTGGCATTTAAAAGAAAGCAATTGCCAAGGCCTGTGTTTGTTTGATATATTCATTCAAAAATAAAAGAATATATATGCTCATTGAGGGAGAATTGGATGGTATATCAACGGTTTGCACAATGTTCGTTTATCCTAGTTGTCTTTAATGTCATGACTCTATTTGGTTTGTAGAATCATCATCATGCTAGGCTTGTATGCATTGTGTATGTTTGTTCATTGAGTTCAATCTTTATATTGTCACATGAGGTTATATTTAACTGTGATGAAGTTGGCAATCAAATGAGAACTCCGTGAACGTTTCTTAAGTGTTTGGGTCTAAATTTAATTGTTGTTAGTTCACACCCCTACACTTCCGTTTCCATATGACACATTTTTGCCATACGAGTGTGCAAACTTATTGTATTTTGTGTCATGTGTGTGTTTATATCTATCTATATATGCACGTACTTATTGTTATATTTATAGTATATATATATATATGATATTTGTTTGTCTTTGCCTTACTTTTATTGCCCATATGCTTTCATGTCGTTTCACTTTAAGCTTTCACATGTTGTTTATTAGTTCTTTATCCTTTGCCTATTCCCGAACAAAAAGGGGGAGAATGATGATAGGGGGAGAAATGGTATCTAATCCTATTATTATCTTCGTTTGGGGGAGATTTATTATCTTAGGGGGAGACGTCTTTCTAAGTAGTTCATGTATTTAAAAGGGAGAATTAATTTAGGGGGAGTTAATTAATTGCATTTAATATTTTGATATTCCCTATGCATTTGATGAGTTTGCTTAAGTGTGCAGGAATTATTCTAAAGAAGCATCTTTCTATGGCAAAGCGTTTTGATCCTTGGGTTGAGTCAAGATTGGGCGGGTTATGTTTTGAGTCTAGTAGAGCTTGACGGCCCTTTAGGATTTTTGTTTGGTTTTTGTCCCGGAATAGCCAAAGGGAGAGATTTGTAAGGACACAAATTTCCAATTGAGTCCATATATAGTTTTGGCTCAATTCCGGACAAAAACATTTATTCATAGGATAGTATTTATTTGTAATATTCACAAGCCTATGAAGTATGTATTGAAGACGTAGCGGCAAAGAACTTAAAGCTTCATCAAAATGCCGGATTGTGTGCCTCGTTTCTACGTCATCAACTAAGGTTCCATGCTCCCAAGGTATGAATGTAATTATATGTATATAGGAGTTTGGAACAATATGTATTGGGTGTTAGGTTAATAAAAACTGCATTTTATTTTTCAGAAAGAATCAATTAGAAACTTAAAAATTAAGTATATAAAAGTTTATAAAAGTTTCTGGGCCAAAATCGAATTTTACAAACTTTCTGGACGTTCGTTAGAAATGTCGTTCGAACGAGTTTTTTCGTTCGAACCAGATTTCGTTCGAACGAGTTTGTCTTTCGAACCAGGTTCGTTCGAACGAGTTTGCCAACGACCCTAATCTGGACAGTCGTTCGATATGTCGTTCGAACGAGTTTTCGTTCTAACGAGATATCTAACGAGATTCTAACGAGCCCAGGCTGGTCGCTCGTTAGAAGTCTCGTTCGAACGAGAGTCAAGTTCGTTCGAACGAGAGTCAAGTTCGTTCGAACGAGACGTCAGGCGGGAACGGTTTTCAGCAGTTTTTGACAGTTTTTTCCCCACTTCTCCACTTGGTTTTCAACCAACTTTTTCATGCATTATTATGTGCGGGAAACACATTTTCCAAGATAACTTTTCCATTCCATATCCAACTCTTAGAGAGAGTTTGAGAGCAAATTTATAAAGGGAAAATGTTCATGTTTTTGAAGTGTTAAATTTTAATGGAAAATTCATACACACTCTAGTTTACACCCATTGTTGTTTATTCCAAGTTCTATATAGACATATCCTTACTTGGAGTTTTTGGCACCGGTTTTCTCTACCGAATTCAAGAGACGTTTCGGGTTTGCTTCTACACCCCATCACAAAGAAGACCTTTATTGAGATTCTACCCGTTTGGAGAAAAGCTCCATGTTCGGGTGACGGTGACCGTTTAAAGTCCTATCGGTGTATTCCGAGACCACGGTGGAGCTCCGTTGGTTATCCGCTAATTGGAGGTTGATACAAGAAGGAGCATCACGGCTTGAGAGGGTTCGAGTTTAGGAAGTAAGTCTTTTGTCTTGTATTTTGTAATACCGTTTTTAGTGGATTTGAGGCTAGGGCCGTCCCGAGGTTTTTTCCCGTTAGTGGGTTTTTCCTCGTATATCGCGGTGTAGTGTGGCTTTGTTTATTTTATCTTGCACATCATTTAGAACGCATGCTTTAGGTTTAATTCAAGATAAAATTCGGTTTATTTATCACACTCATTTAATTTGGGACTTAAATTAAATATTGGGTAAATTTGGCTTATTCAAGTCATTTGCAAAAATTGGTTTCGCCTAACTTTGGATATTATTGTTAATCATGACTTAGGCAAATTTCTAGGACTTGAATTATGTTTTAATTTGTTTCTTGATATCAAAACTCGGCCTTGTTTATTTGTTGAACCATCTCTCGTAACTATACGCTTCCGCATTTATTCGAAAAAGGAAATTATATATTTTTAATTGTGATAATTAAATTAATCACCGGGGATCCAACTATTGCGTTTTTCAGCCCCTCCTTGGTTTTACTAGCGAGAAGGTTTTTCCACTCGGGACGATCAAGTTGGATATGCTTATCGGTACATTGCCTGCTTGCCGAACAGAAAGAGTACGCTTTTTTGTATACGAGGTTTAATTTTGATGATCCTGTAACATCCACAGGTTGGTTGGAGGCATCTTCCTAAGTAAACTTTGCGATAAAATCCGCTACTGCTTGCCCTTTGAGCGATGATCTAGGCTCATAAACTATATCATACTCGCCAAGTTCTACTGCCCAGTACATTAATCTTCCCAATTTCTCCGGTTTATGCAAATCTTGCCTTAATGGCATATCAGTGTACACAACTATAGTATGGGCTTGGAAGTATGGTCTGATTCTTCTACTTTCTTCAACCCGCGCTAGTGCTAACTTCTCCAACCTTGGATATCTGATTTCTGCTCCTCTAAAAGACTTGCTGGTGTAGTAGACTGGTTTCTGCACTCCATCCTCCAATCTTATCAATGCCGAGCTAACAGCATTCTCTGAGACTGCTAGATACAAGTATAGTTTTTATCCCATTACTGGTCTGGACAACAATGGAGGTGTCCCTAGATACTTCTTCAACTCTTAAAAGGCCTCCTCGCATTCATCATTCCACTCAAAAGTTTTTCGGAGTGTTTTGAAGAATGGGAGGCATCTATCAGTTACTCGTGACACAAATCTATTAAGTGCTGCTACTCGCCCTATGAGGCTTTGCACTTCCTTCTTCGTGGTTGGATATCGTAGCTCTAATAGAGCTTTGATCTTTTCAGGGTTCGCTTCAATCCCTCGTTGATTAACAATATATCCGAGAAACATGCCTTCTCATACTCCGAATATGCATTTGGTGGGATTCAGCTTCATTTGATATTTCTCTAGTTGATCAAAGGTCTGACCTAGATCGACTAGATGATCAGTAGCTTTCTTACTCTTCGTCAGCATGCCATCAACACAAACCTCCATGTTATGACTGATCTGCTCTGTAAACACCTTATTCATCAGCCGCTGATATATTGCACCTGCATTTTTCAATCCAAAAGGCATAACATTATAGCAATAAGTTCCCCTTGGGGTGATAAAAGAGGTACTCTCCCTGTCGTCAGGCTTCCTTTTAATCTGGTTGTATCCAGAATAAGCATCCATGAAACTCAACAATTCATGTCCCGAGGTAGCATCCACCAACTGATCGATTCGAGGCAAAGAAAAATGATCCTTTAGGAAGGCTTTATTAAGATCAGTGGAGTATACACACATCCTCCACTTGTTGTTTTTCTTCTTCACCATTACCACATTTGCTAGCCAATCAGGATATTTGACATCCTCAATAAAAGAGGCTTTTTGCAGTTTCTCTACTTCTTCCTATATGGCTTGGTTCTTCTCGGGACTGAATACCCTTCTTCGTTGCTTTACTGGCTTAATTTCCTTGCTCACGTTGAGCTCGTGACACAGGAAATTTGGGTCTATCCCTGGCATATCTTCGTGACTCCATGCAAAAGTCTGCTTTCTGCGTCTTAGAAATGCTATCAGCCCTTGTTTTATTGATACATCTAGTGATGAACCGATTTGAGTTGTTCGTTCTGGATGCTCGTCGTCCAGAATGATATTTTCGATAGCCTCCATGACTTGGACCTTAATGAGCTGAGACTCGTCTCTAGGGTCTAAAGTTTCATCTCCGCATCTTCTATTTCATTTACCTGATAAGTAGTAGTCTTCTTCCTGGATTCTTCACACTCCTCCTGCTCGGCAGATGAATAGTAGCATTCCCGAGCTACTTTTTGGTCGCCTTTCACAACTCCCACTCCAAAATTGGTTGGTAATTTTAAATATTGATGTACAGTAGATGGTACTGCTTTGAACTTCTTCAAGCCTACTCTTCCCATGATGATATTGTAAGCTGATTGGACGTTTTTATCCATTATAAAAAAGCGTACTCTTTCTGTTCGGCAAGCAGGCCATGTACCGATAAGCATATCCAACTTGATCGTCCCGAGTGGAAAAACCTTCTCTCTAGTAAAACCAAGGAGGGGCCTATGATATGGCTCCAACTGGGATATCTTTATATTCAAACTATCAAAACAGGGGTAGAACATGATGTCTGTCGAGCTACCATTATCCACCAGTATCTGTGAAATCACCACTTCCTTCATTCTCATCTTGATTACTAACGAAAATTTGATGATGAGGTACCTGTATGGAATTTATATGTGGATGGCTCTTCGTGCACTGTGGGCAGTGGAGCAGGGATTATTTTGAAAAGTCCGGATGAGATTGATGTGGAGTATGCTCTGCGCTTTTAATTTAAAGCTTCTAATAATGAGGTTGAATATGAAGCAATGATCGTGGGTCTAAGTCTAGCTAAAAACATGAAAGCAGAGCAAGTCATTGTGTTCAGTGACTCCCAGCTAATCGTAAATCAGATCCCGGGGGTGTATGCAGCAAAAGGAGAATTAATGGTCAAGTATCGCGCCAAAGCAATGGAGGTTATATCAAGTTTTACGGCAGTACAGTTGATCAGAATACCAAGATTGGAGAATGCAAGAGCAGACGCTCTAGCTCGTTTAGCATCAGCCACACGTATCGAGCTACGAAGAATAATCCCAATAGAAATCCTAGCTGGTCGGAGCATAGACGAAGATCTGATGATAAACTTCATTACCCTCGATTTGGGACCATCTTGGATGGACCCCATCATTTCCTATATTGAAGAGGGGGCTTTGCCAACTGATAAACTCGCAGCTAAAAAACTGAAGTTTAAAGCTGCTCGTTATGTACTGACTAACGGCATCTTGTATAGACGAGGAGTTATAGCAGGACTACAAAGATGTGTCCATCCCTCCGAAGTGAAAGATTTAATCGAAAGGTTCATGAAGGGTCTTGTGGATCCCATATAGCAGGTCGGACGCTTTTGCAAAGAATAACAACACAGGGGTATTACTGGCCAACGATGAGAGCTGATTGCGTAGCTTACGCTAAGAAGTGCGATAAATGCCAATATTTTTCCTCCATCCGAAGAACTCCCCAAGCATTATTAACACCCATCACATCCCCTTGGTCATTCGCTATGTGGGGGATAGACTTAGTCGGGCCACTCCCAACGACTAGGGGAAGATTCAAGTACCTTATGGTTGCTGTGGATTATTTTACAAAATGGGTGGAAGCCGAACCCCTCATTGATATGACATACGACAAAGTCTATCAATTCATTTGGAAAAACATTATTTGCAGATATGGTCTCCCACATGCATTCATTACTGACCATGGAACCCAGTTTGATAACGAGGAGTTTGCTACATATTGTCATCAATCCAATGTACTAAAGATCCATTATGCACCAGGCCAACCCCAAAGAATGGGCAAACTAAAGTGACAAACAGAACGCTACTGAATGGCTTGAAAAAATTACTGGATGATGCAAAGGGCAATTGGATTAACGAGTTACATTCTGTGTTGTGAGATTATTGTACTACACCACAAACAGCAACAGGAGAGTCTCCATACATGCTAGCATTTGGTAGTGAGGCTGTGATACCAGCGAATTTAGGTCTACCCACACATAGGGGACTTAATTTTAATTCTCCTGTCAGTGATTTGATGAGAAGATTAGACCTGGATATGCTCGAAGAAGTCAGGGAAGAAGCAGCAATCAGGAATGCAGCGTATCAACAACGAACAACTTTGTTCTATAACAAAAGAGTGAGGAAGTGTGATCTGAAGGAAGGGGATTATGTGTTGAAAAAAGTTATCCAAAAGACTAATAAACTGGAAGCCAACTGGCATGGACCTTACAGAGTAACAGAAGTTGTTCGTCCAGGAACATACATGATTGAAACCTTGGAAGGAGAAGAATTCAAGAATGCATGGAATGCAGAGCATCTGCGCAAGTATTATCAGTAATTGTAATTCATATGTAATGCAGTTTCTTCAATATGAATAAAGTGATGCTTCATCCAATTTCTTTCTTTGCTGAAATTTTTCGGAATATTAGTGCTACACACTACACATCAAATTCAGAGCAATTACTACCAACTCCGATTGGTTGGGAATCAATTACCACCAACTCCGGTTGGTCGGGAATCAATTACCACCAACTCCAGTTGGTCGGGAATCAATTACCACCAACTCCGGTTGGTCGGGAATTAATTACCACCAACTCCGATTGGTCGAGAATCAATTACCACCAACTCCGGTTGGTCGGGAACCAATTACCACCAACTCTAGTTGGTTAGAAATCAATTATCACCAACTCTGGTTGGTCGATAAACCAATTACAATCAGCTCCAGTTGATTAAACTAAGTAGGAACATGGGATGCAAATCATTTCATTACTTAGACCCAAAAAATGACAAGTCACTATAATCAAACAATAAAAAGGACACGTTCTAAATGTACACATATTCACAAACAAACAAGCAAGGATATTCTGCAAATTACTTCATTCAAAACAAGAAGAATTACATATGCTATGAAAAATACACTTCATAAAAAATCCTATTCTATCGATTTTTTCCCTTCTGCCTTTGAAACAGGTTCTATTCCAGCAGGAGGGTCATCTAAGGCATAAGGATAATTTATAAAATTTACATCTCTCAACATTCTAACATTCATCACAGAGGGCCGATCAAGCAAATGCTCTGGGCGAGATATATCAACGTTGGTATGAAGACTGTAGTCTCCAAGATATTTGGAGATTAAGCATCGAGGAATTTCCCGAGAAGGTATCCAACTAAAATTAAGCTTAAAAGGAGGCACGGGCAAATCGAGCACTCTAGGCTCATAATAATCCCATAAGTAGTGTCCCTGCTCCATTTTTAGCACACACATAGCATTCAACCATCCCTGCTTGTACCTCTCATTATTCGACTGCTGGATCCTATCATTAAGATAGTAAAGAGCTTCATTATACCTAACCATCCAAAATTCTATGGGTTGTTTGTGGAATTGGTAAGTCAACCTCTCCAGTTGCTCGTGGAGATTCTTCACCAGGATTTCCTTACTTTCCAAGGCAGAACTCTGAGTAGTAAGTTGTTCGCTGAGATTCAAAATTTTCTTAGACATTTCTGCTAAGGCTTGGTTCTTCGCCATCAACTAAAAAGCCTGATTCTCTAAAGCATATTGTGTTCTAGATTCTTCAATGGTGACCCGACCAGCCCTATCTAGTCCACGAGAAGAAGACCTTTCTCGTCCATGAGTCGATGAGGAGGGTCCATCCCTTTTTAAAGTTTCCAACTCATCTCTTAAGTTGGCATTTTCTACCTCCAAGAAGGAGAAATCTTCATCATTAACAGGGACCAAGGTTCCCGAGGAAGATGCAGCAGACTTGAGTTGTTTAATATCTTCTTGCAAAATAATGTTTTCTTGCTCCAACAGCTTAGCGATGCGCCTGTGCTCTTCAACTTCAAGCTTTGTCAGCACTTAATTATTGATATTTCTTCTCGTATCCTTGATGCAGAAGAGTAGAGGATTCTTTGTACTACTGCTGAAGTTCCTCGATCGTCCCTTATAGATATTCAATCATCTCATAGTAGGCCACGTTGTTGGCAACAACACGATCAAGCAAGCATTTCAGATACTGGTAAGCTTCGATTTCTCGTTCAGAAGTATCTAGACCAATAATGCCAATGATTTGAGCCTCATTAAGATCTGCATGACCAACTTTAAAATAGTCATTGCATTTCTTCATCAATTCTGTGTCATGAGCTGATAAGAGCTCCATCCTGGCCATAAACTAGCAAATAGAAGAAATAAAAAGAATCAATAATAACATAGACATAGCAAGTAAAAGAGAAATTCAAGGTGGGCAACCGAAGTTCGAATTTTATTTCATCATAGAAGAAAATACAAAGTCTGAGGTTACATTCAAAAATAACAAAATAAACACCCGAACAACTCTACACCTTCTCCTTGTTCCCTACGACCTCCTCAGAAAGTTTGGAGGAAGTGACTAGTTGCTCGGAGGATAAAGGTAGCTGCTCGACAGAAGTGCTGGTGGGTTGGAGTTTCTCGGAGAAAATTTGAACAACTGGGACAGAAAGGGCCTGATCTCCAATCATCAAAGAAGATTCATCTGAGGCAGCTTCATCCTCTTCTTCCATGAGTGTACTGTTGGAATAATTCAGAATTCTCAACAACTTTCAGCTCCTTCAAGGCCGTAACCCATCCATCCCTAAAGTATTTAAAACTCGCGTATTCCATTTGAGAAGAAATGGCAGCCATACCCTTATTCCAGCCTTTATCACAACCAGAGTTGAATGATTTTTTAACTGCCTTCTTCCTCTTTGCCTTCTCCGAGGAGGTCTTTCCCCTAAGTAGCTCATCGGCAGCCTTCAACTTCTCTTTCACCTCCATTTTTTATCACTCAACATCTTTAAGTTTAACGACTTCCTCTTCAGCTGACTTGAGTTTAACTTTCAACTTCTTGTTGCTTTGTGCAAAGTCTTTGTTGCTCTGTTCAAACTCCTTCAATCTCTTCTCCAATTCCTTGGAGGCATTCTCAGCTCGATTTTTGTCCAACTCAATGGACTTGAGTTGCTTCTCCCAAGCAACTTTATCTTCGTCATACTTTTGACGAGAATCTTTTAAAGACTGGGTCAGACCAACAAAAGCTTCCTCTACTCCTCCCGAGGAACTTGAAGCCTTTATAGCTTCATCCTTCTTCAAAATACTATTAAAACACGTCACCAGCTGAAAAAAGAAATACCTTTGAGTCAATACATAATATTAGAAAGTAAACAACTCAAGTCAACAATACTTACTAAGGCAATGTGTTGAGCAGCCATAATAGTGATTCTCTCACGAGAAAGAGTATCTTCAATGCCTTGGACTTCTGGGACAGTCCAAGATTTTACCAAGCCCACAGCAGAGCTTGAAGGAACAAAGGTTGAAATACCACCTTCAACAGTTGAAGGTTGAGAAACAAGTTCAGCAGGTCTCTCAAAAGAACTTTTCTTTAACCTCCTCGGAGGAATAAGAGAATTTTCAATTAAAGACGTTGTCTTTGTTGGGGATATGACAATAACCTCATTCAGAGGAGAGATAGCAACAGTCTTGCTCGGGGCCATAGGGGGCTTCTCCCCAGTCTTCTTAGCAACAGCAAGAGGAAGTATATCAATGGTTCTCGTCCCCTCTTCTGGGACATTTTGTTTAACTTTCTTTGCCTCCACATTGGTAGAAGCAGACTTATCAAAGAAGGCAGGATCTTTTCTTTTCTTCATTAGATCACTGATGGGAACACTTGACTCAGAGGAAGAACCTTCTACGCTAGTCTCAGAGGCTGGTACTTGGTCAAGATTAACCACCACTGGAGGAGGACGAGCAGTGAAAGATGAAGTATAGCTCTTATATTGCAACAAATAAGAGGCAGATCTGATATGTTCCTCGATAATTGATTGATGAAAATCCCAGATAAGTTTTAAATGCTTTAAATTAACGTCAGCATCTTTTGGAGGTTTCCTTTTACTGTCAACTGTAACAAATAAAAATAAATGTCAGTGATACATTTTATCAAACACCAAGAAAACAAGATTTTAAAAAATAAAAACAACTTATTCCATTGCCATAAGGGGGACACCTGGGACCCTGATATACATCATCTCCATTTAATGGAGCATGTTGCCAATTTTTCATAATAACTCCATGCTAAAAATAATCCCTATTGGCATCTGGAAGATTAAAAACTAAAGCCCTATTCAAAAACCTAGTTTTTAAATAGAATGTGGAATCACTAACAACCCATCTATAGAAGTACATAATCTCTGGAATCCCTAAACGGGTTCCATGGAGTTAGTTCAATCTATGTACACCATTAACTATCCTCCAGGTATTTGGAGCTATTCTTGCAGGTACAACATCAAAATATTGGCAGAACTCCAAACATAGGGAGTTTAGTGGAAAAAAAAAGCCACATTCGGCCACAAAAAGACTTGGGAACCAATGTCCCATCAGCCAAAGAAAAATAATCAGAAGGTTCGGAAAGTTCTTTCAAAATAACCCACAAAGGGATTGAAAATTCAGACCGAAATTTGTCCAAAGACTCAATAAGATAAACCATGATGAACAAAGTAAAATAAAAGAAAGGGAAGAAAATCTTACAGGGAAAAAGAGATCAGGTGACAATGAATAACGGAAAGAACGAAGGCACAAGACAGAGAGAAAATGAAGAGTTCAAAGATACAGATTTGAAAGGTGAGAGATGATAGGATTTCTGTCGCGCTTAAATATTTTACCTCGGAAATAGAGAAAAGCAATGATTACAAGGGGGGACGTTCGCGTATCCGGCGGCTGAAAAGAAGAAAAAGGGCACAAATATCGAAGCGGTCATGAACATTCAAAATATTTATGAGGCCTGATACTATGCATTCAAAAAGGAGTTATATACAACGATCGTTTTCTTAAAAACCATACAAACCAATAATCTATGCAGTTTTCAAGCGGAATGTCCCATATTTTTCTTTGACATCAAACTATGAAACATTGGGGGCTTCTGTTGATACCAAATTTAATCTGCTGACATGGACCCATCATTTGAAGACACGAGTCAACCAACGTGGCGATTACAAATACTTCTACAAATCAAACTCACTGCCACTCAGCTACTCAAGCGCCACGAGCAACTCATACATTCCAAACAACTCAAACGTACCGATCAACTTAGGCTCCCCGAGCAGCTCATGGGCCCCAAGCAACTCAAGCATGACGAGCTACTTAGACGGTCCGAGCATCTTAAGCGGTCCGAGCTACTTAGCGTACATAACACTCAAATCAGGATAATCAAAGAGACGACTGCGCATTAAATGCTCATTATTATCGTACAAATGCATATATTTACTAGATAATAACGCATTGTCCTTTGACATGTACAGCCTCAAGGCTATAAATACATTGTAATCTCCTCATTAGAGAGGGACCGAAATTTCTTAGAAAAACCACTTGTCAAGAATTCTAGGCAAGCAGTCAGTAATACAAAAACAGTGGTTGTAGGCCATTTCCTTACGGCTGAACCACTTTAAAAAAATCTCTTATTTCATACTTACTTATTAAAATTTATCTGTGATTAAAATAGTTAGATCAAATCTAGTTTTTTACATCAACATGCATATATAAAAATCATCGACATGATGTCACGAATCCGACGATATTTTTTCTAATAATTTTCTGAATTATATATAGAAGGTTATGTTTTTTCAAAGAATTAAACTAATTGATGAAATTTTAAATTTGAAGAATTTGTAGCGCAAATGCCACTTTTTGTTCAAAATTTAACATTCCGTTAGATTTTGGACAAATGTGCACCAACTAGAAAACTTGAAGGTTTTATGTGCCACTTTTGAAACTTTAGATACTGAAGTGCAAAGTCGATCAAACTTCAAGTGATTAAAGTGCTATTAACCCCAAATCGTAATGATTACAAACACAGAGCTAGGCTTGTAAATTGAATCGGGCAAGCCCGAAGCCTGCCCATTCGACCCGCTATTTTTGGATCGAGATTTACTTGAGTTCGAGACAGTCACGCCCCAACGAATTTCGAGCCGAGCTTAACCCAAACCTTGCCAAGTCCGAATTGAGCCAAAAGACCGAACTTTGAATATATAAATAAATAATCATACAATTTTTTATAATATAACATATCTATGTTAAAATTATTTAATTAGGTTTCACAATTTTGTTTCATTTACTACTGTTTTTAAAAAAAGGGTCATTTGTCATAATCCATTAGATTACAAGTAGTTTTCAATTTTCTGAATTTATTGTTCATCTCATTGTGGGCATTTGAATTATTAATTGTTCAAGTCACAATAGGCCTTTATCAGTGATCTAATAATGCTATATGTATAAAATTTAATTGATATTTGTAGGTTTTCACTTTTATTTTTCTTTTATTTTATGAAATATCAATTAGATTTTAGTGTATACATTTTCTCCAAATGAAAACACAAGAAAAAAAAAACACTAACGCGATTTTTTTTTTAAAACTATCCGAAATCGGGTCTGAAGCCCGTAATATTTATGAGCGTGGATAAGATAGTTCGGGCCAACTCGATTTACAACCCTACATAGAGTATACAAAAACATCAATTTAAGTCTAGGGGAATTTTGTATAAATTTTGGTCATTCAAACGATTAAATCCACATAAATTACACCAAATGATTGAATGTTGACCATCCAACAATAAGTTCATTATTTCATTTTAGGTAAGGTGGTATCAACCTAATATTATTAGTAGTTTGGTCGGTTAATATGTTAATTATCAAAAACTTAGACCCCAAGAAATATGCCCACTTATCAAAAGTTAAAGGATAAGTGAAAAAGAAGTTAATAACGCTTACGACACTCAAAATCTCATAACAAATTCGCATATATCTTGTACTACAATTCTATTTCAACTGTGACATCTCTTCTTCCGTGTCATATATGAATAGATACATCTCTTGGCCTATATAAACAGTGTAGTTGATAGAAAATTTAACTACGATTATTTTTCTCTATAACCAATAGTAGAAGAGATAAAAAAAAATGGCGAACCCATCAATTGTTTGTTTTGGTGAGATGTTAATTGATTTTGTTCCAGATATTGCTGGGGTGTCATTGGCTGAGTCTAAGGGTTTTGTTAAGGCACCTGGGGGTGCACCTGCTAATGTTGCTTGTGCCATTGCTAAACTTGGTGGTACCTCGGCTTTTATTGGCAAGGTTTTAGCTCTCTCCTTCAATATATATATATATATATATATATATATATTGCATGTGTAGTGTAGATCCCATAATTTTTCTTTTCTTGACTTTACCGGGAGATAATTCCTTATTTAGAGATACCCCTTAAAAGTTTGATAACTAGGCTTATTGCCCGTATGCATAATGTACAAGCGAGTCAATGCATAAGGTACAAAATCCCATTTTTTCAACGTGCATGGTGTGGATTTTTTATTTAATAACCTTTTATAGTAGGTTATTTGCATATCCCACATAATAATAATAATATGTACAAAATCAAGCGTCTTGGGCGAGTGGTATAAGGTTTTCATTCGGACAGTCTTGGAGGTGGATTGGGTTTGGTTCCCAGTTCGATTCCCGGTACTGTCAAAATAATGCTTGGTCAGCGAAAATCACGAATCGCGAATTAAAATTAATCGAGGTGTGCGCAAGCTGCCCTCATGGTATGCTATCAATAAAAAAAAAAAAATATGTTCATAATAACCATGTAGGATTTAATATTCATATTGTCAAATATAAAAGCGTGTGTAAATGTGCGGATTCCACATAATATGCTCAAATTATTATTGTTATTATGTACTATAGCTCTTATGTATGTACATAATAACCATGTAGGATTTAATATTCATATTGTTAAATATAAGAGCGTTCGAATATGTGCAGTGCAGATCCCACATAATATATTCAAATAAATCCCACATAACCATGTACATATATTATGTGGGATATGCGCATATATGCTAGCTGTATTGCCCATATTTTTCAAATACACATTTTTTTTGTAATATTTTAAAAATGTTTCCCTTCCTTTTCCGATTATTATAATATTTTCTGTAATTTTTAGATTTTCAATTTCTAGATTTAAAATTAAAATTCCTGATATAGAATATGTTTTATTGTAATTTATATTCTTGAAAATTTTAAATAAAGAAGTTAAGTGTAATCAACTATTTATCTTTACTTTGTTTTTTTGGGTATTGAAATGTGTTTGGGAGGGTATTTTAGGTAAATAATAAAAGTAATAGACGGTGGGGTTAATTCTAATATCATATTATTAACCTGGGCTTTTGTCTAAAAGGCACCTCAATGTTTAGTCCTTAAAAATTGTTTCTTGATACAAAGTTAAGTGTAGAAACAAAGATATAAACAAGAAAATTAATGTATTGTGTACTTTTATTATGAATTCAAGTTGCATGGCCTAATTTATAAATGTTGGAGCAATAAAACAGTAAGTATATATTTACTACATTTGTAGGTTGGGAAGGATGAATTTGGATATATGTTGGTGGATATCCTCAAGGAAAACGGGGTGAACAGCGAAGGCGTGTGTTTCGATGAGCACGCGAGGACGGCCTTAGCATTCGTGACCTTGAAGAGGGACGGGGAGAGGGAGTTCATGTTCTACAGGAACCCGAGCGCAGACATGTTGCTAAAGGAGTCAGAGCTCAACATGGGGATGATAAAGGGGTGTAAGATCTTCCATTACGGATCCATAAGCCTCATTACCGAGCCATGTAGGTCGGCCCACATGGCCGCAATGAAGGCCGCCAAGGACGCTGGCGTTTTCCTCTCTTACGATCCCAATGTTCGACTCCCTCTTTGGCCTTCCCCCGAGGCCGCGAGGAATGGCATTAAGAGTATATGGAATGAAGCCGATTTTATCAAGGTAATTCTACTAAGGGCCCGTTTGGTAACTCAATTCCAAGGCTTGGAATTAGAATTGAAAGGTCAATTTGAATTCCGCGGAATTGAAATTGGTCTTTCAATTCCAATTCCAAGCCTTGAAATTGGGTTGCCAAACGGGCCCTAAGTACATTTTACACTTCACCGACCTTAATTTTTTTTTTTTTTCATGAAATCTCTTGTTTATTTTTTTGATAAATATTTTTAGAATTTAGGATAAGAGAAGAGTGTGGGAGCTCCCATACATGATATTTTTTTTAAATAAAAAAATAAAAAACATTGATTTTTTTTGTATGGATTATAAACATTTTAGTGTAGACTTGGAAAAAAAATTAGCTCAAAATGATATTTTTAAAAAATGGGTCGATATTTGACAATTTTTAAGCATTTTTTAAACTGTCAAACATTGACACGTTTTTTCAAAATACCAAAAAATATCATTTTGAGGTGATTTTTTTACGGTTACCTCAAAATGTTTCTAACCCATACAAAAAAAGTAAATAAAAAACTTTTTTTATTTTAAAAAAAATATCCCCCATTGGGTTCCCGCACCTGAGCCGGAAAGAACTTTAATTAATAAATTGACGAGGGATTTTTCGTAAAATGACCATATATGATAAAAAGATAAAAGTACAAAAAGTTAATTATTAAATGTATGATACTGGTTTAGTGTGGAGAGATAGTAACATTTTTTTCCAAAAGACATCGGATCTGTTGACTATAATTCTATCTTTTTATGTGAAGTCTATAGCGAAAATATGTTTTATTATAAAAATTAGATCATGTTTGTACACTAACTAGTCTTAACGTTGTATCTGTATAAAACAACAAATAATACCTTAATAGTATATTGCTAAAATTTTGTGAAATTGTTAGTAAATTTGAATTATTTAAATGTAATCAGTAAGTGAAGAAAAATGCTTTAATTGATTATATGCCATCAGCAATATAGGAAAAATATTTTATTGTATCCAACTTAATTTTGATTTATTAATCTATTAATTTTTATAGGTTAGCGACGATGAGGTGGCATTCCTCACGCAACAGGACTCTGATAACGAAGATGCGGTGATGTCTCTCTGGCACGATCGCCTCACGCTTCTTGTTGTTACCGATGGGGAAAAGGGTTGCAGATACTTTACAAAGGTTTCTCTCTCTCTCTCTCTCTCTCTCTCTATATATATATATATATATATATATATATATATATAAAACAAAGAAAAAAAGAAGCAAAAATGCACATATTTTTTTTAGTCGGTGACACTATTTTAGTCCAAGGTAGTAAATTGAATTTCTCTAGTCAATATTTTACACGTGATAGTGATATGTCATCTTTGACCTCACCATGCCATGTTAGTATTTTGTGGCAATATCGATGTGACACATTGAAAAATGTTGATGTGATACTGCCGCTTCATCACCGGCATTGATGTGGCCCGAGCACGTTCAACTAATGAAATTGTGCATTTATTAATTTTCTTTCATTTATATATTTGTTCATTCACTTGGTTGAATTTGTGCATGTTGTATGAGAACAGAGCTTCAAAGGAAAAGTGAGTGGATTCTCAGTGAACACAATTGACACAACCGGGGCTGGTGATTCCTTTGTAGGGGCACTTTTGGTTTCTATTGCCAAAGACAATTCCATTTTGAAGGTTTATTTTTCATTTTTGTTTGTTGAAGTTTGTTTAATTTATTATTTGATTTTTGTTGGATCATTGTATTAATATTTTTTTTTTCATTTTTTATTTAAATTTGTAGGATGAAGTGAAGCTCAGAGAGGCTCTAACATTTGCAAATGCTTGTGGAGCTATTTCTACAACTCAAAAAGGAGCAATTCCAGCCCTTCCAACAGCCTCTGATGCCCAAGAACTCATTTCCAACTCCAAGAGAATATAGAAACATCATTTAGCAAATTTCCCATTCAAAAACTTCTCTTTTGGTTGTTTTTGGTTTTCTGTTATTTTTTTTTAATTTGGCAAACAATTATGGTGAGATTTTATGCTTTTACATACTCTTTGAGATTTGGAGTTCATGTTTGTTTTACTTTTCTAATTTTTAAATTTTCTACATGGTTGACTTGTGAATCGAGACATGCTTGTAAAATAAACGAGTCAAACTTAAACCAATTAGCCATCTTCTTGGGCTTGGCTCGTATTAGGCTCAATTGCTAAAAATAACACTAATATAGTATAAATCATCCAAGCTACTCGAGCTCAAATTGAATTCGTTAGCTTAGAAAAGCTCGTTCAAGCAACCAAGCTTTGCTTAGTTCTTTTTTTTTTTTTATCGAGGGGAAGGCCGAAGGCCAAAAAGAAAGCACAAGGTTCTAAAAAACTCGGGGTGTGATCGAGGCGTAGAGGCCAAGCCTTAAGCCTTAGAAGCCTAGGCGGGCCTTAGGCGTGAAAAGGCGTTTAGACTTTCTTAATATTTTTTAACCACAACAAGGCTATTAAAATACTAAAATTGTACATATCATAAAAATATGTCTGAATATTTGCAAATAAAAATACTATTTGATTATTTTGAATGAGATAATGGTTCGGTTTGCAAAAAATTCATTAAAAGGCGATATCGTTTCATTAAAGCATTGTTGTTTTTAAGAAAAAGTACGCCTTAAGGGTTTTATCAAGCATAAGACGTCAAAATCTTAAGGCCGGACATTTCTCCCAAGACTCAAACCTAGACGTGCCTAGGCGAGTTTTTTAAAACAGTGAAAGCAACAAAAGAATAACTAAAGCGCCACTCCTTGCGAGGAGTTTACAAATATTGGATCATCAAGGGGCATTGAAAATATTATCGGGAACAAAACGGGTTTGCAAGTCTTTCAGCGGCTTTGTTTTGTTCACGAGGGATCCACCGAACCGTAAGTTGCCTCTTTTTCAGAATTTGTCAAATGTCGCGGAGGACCGATCTCCACTCTTTTGGACACTGAATTTCGTTGTTGACAATTTTGACTGCTTGTTGGCTATCACTTTGGATTAAACTATTCGACCAGTTTCATGCTTCAAAAACCAAGCAGACGTTTCTGCATGCTAATAATGCAACTTCTAACGGGTCACCAACCTTTTAACACGGAAAAGATGTTTAATGTTATTCCCACAATCTCGAAAAAACCCAGCAATAACAGCTGATCTATTATCCTGAGTACTGATATGCTTACCGACATATATTACCGGCATTTTACCGGATTCCCGTTTTTCCTTTTTTTTTATTTTCTTATTCTTTTATTTTTAAAAACAGTTTTTTATATATAAAAAATCAGTTTTCTATTAATAAAAAAAACAGTTTTTTTTAAAATAGTTTTTAACTATTTTTGTAAACTGTTTATAAATTGATTTTATAAAAAAAATTAAAATCAACGACACACAAATCTGACGTGTCGCATCTGTATAGGTTCATTTTTTAGCCTTGGTGGGACCCACACCATAGGACCCTTCAAAACGAACCAATCAGGACACGTCAACGAGATGCATAAGCACGGACCTTTAAAAATAAGAGAATATTTGTCGTGGGCGATACACTGAAATGACGTGTCGCGATTGGTTAGTGCCGCCGGCGTGGACTCACATCATCAGCGCAATTACATCGCGATTGGTTAGTGTCACTGACGCGGCCCCACGTTCTGGATTCATATTCAACAAATAATTTTAATTTTAATTTTAATAAAAAATTATCAGAAAATAAAAGTTAGTTTAATATAAATAAATAAATAAAATTCCACTTTTTTAAACAATTTAAGAAATAAAAAATAATGGGTGCCGCTTGCGCGGACCTTTAAAAATAAGAGAATATTGAGTAAATGAGTATTTGAGGGACTAAATGAGTTGGCATCCAGTAAAAAAAGGAGGGCGGACCTTTAAACAGTTTTAAGAAATACAAAAATTATTTTAAATATTGTAAAATTAAAAAAAAAAGTTAAAAAATAATGAGTGCCGCTGGCGCGGACCTTTAAAAATAAGAGAATATTGAGTAAATGGGTGTTTGAGGGAGTAAATGAGTTGACATCCGGTAAAAAAAAAATTGGGCGGAACTTTAAACAATTTTAAGAAATACAAAAATTATTTTAAATGTTGTAAAATTAAAAAAAATAAAAATAAAAAATATGGAGTGCCGCTGGCGCGGACCTTTAAAATTAAGAAAATATTGGGTAAATGAGTATTTGAAGGATGAAATGAATTAAAAATAATATTAAAAAAATACTGATTAAAAATAACAAAAAAAAACTATTCTAATAAAATAATATAAAAAACTGTTTTTTTATATTAATAGGAAAACTATTTTTTATATAAAAAACTGTTTTTTTTTATAAACAATTGTTAAAATAAATGAATTAAAAAAAAAAAATGGGTGTATCCGGTAATATTATTGGTAAAAGAATCCGGTACATTGGTCATTATTCTTATCCTTATGAAAAGAACCATCAATATTGCATTTAAAGGCATTGGTACTATTTCTGGATTGCTGAGTTGTACGAACCTCATTATCAATTTTCTCCCATCTTTGGTTGTACTTGGTACTGATGGCAGTGGGCCAGCTATCGCAATTAATATTAGCCACCAATGAAGAGCTAGGGGTACCTTCAAACTTTATAGACACCCAATACGATTGGAGAGAGATAAAGAAATAAGGGTCCGTTTGATACAAATTGGACAAAAGTGTTGGCATCCCTAAGCAAATTTTGTCAAAACAAATATTTTTTTCTCACATTAGGGTATCAAACACCAAATAAGGTAAAACAAGTTTTTTAGACAAAACATTTTAGTAACACATTTTCGTCCATGTTATCGTATATAATAATAAATTTCTTTTTTATTTTCGGCCCAAATTTTATTTAATAAAAAAACAATTTTTTCTTTTCTTTTTACTTCTCGTTTTTATTTATTAAAAAGTAACAAACTATATATAAAAAAAAGTTTTTTAATCCCAAATTATTTATTAAAAATAGTTTTTACATTAAAACAGTTTTTAATTTTTTACATTTAAACATTTTAAGAAAAAACAATTTTTTACATTAAAACAGTTTTTACGAAAAAACAATTTTTTATATTAAAACAGTTTTCACATTAAAACAATTTTTAATTTTTTACATTAAAACAGTTTTATTTAATAAAAAAATAGTTTTTTCTTTTCTTTTTACTTCCCGTTTTTATTTATTAAAAAAGTAACAAACTATATATAAAAAAAGTTTCTTACCCCAAATTATTTATTAAAACAGTTTTTAATTTTTTACATTAAAACAGTTTTTACATTAAAACATTTTTTTACATTAAAACAGTTTTCACGGAAAAACAGTTTTTACACCTAAGCAAATTTTTTACATTAAAACAGTTTTTACATTAAAATAATTTTTTATATTAAACAGTTTACACATTTATTTTTTTTTTAATTTTTTACATTAAAACAGTTTTTACATGAAAACAAATTTTTACATTAAAACAGTTTTTACGGAAAAACAGTTTTTACATTAAAACAGATTTTAATTTAAAACTGTTTTTAAATTATTTTTTAAAATATTAAAAGCATTTAAGAAGTTAGCAAATTTGTTGGCAAATATTTCTCACCCATATAGCAAAGCAAAATTTGTCAACATGTTATGCATAGGAGGTGTTGTACATTGGCAAATAGCTTGTAGGCAAATTTTGCTATCAAACACACCAAATTGTAGGCAAATACCATAATTGCCAACTTATTTGCATTTGCCTACCATTTGCCATGGTATCAAACACACCCTAACACACACTTCACATGTTTATTGAGTATGAGTAGGCGCGTTCGTATCATATTTGTGTCGGGTTTTTTTTACACGAAATCGTATTGTATTATATTTGTATCAAAATTATGAGTTATATTAGTTATTTTTTGTCGTGTTAATCGTGTTTTTTCGAGTTTTCGTGTTTATTTATCTTTAATTTGTTATAAAATTTATGAAATCGTGTTAATCATATCGTGTCGTGTTTTATTCAGGTGATGTTCGTGTTACATAAAAAAAATATAAAATCGTATTATATTCGTGTCCAAAAAAATTCTTGACGTATCGTATTGGCACGTGGCGAGACTCAAAAGCACGAATTGTTATCCCTAAGTATGAGTGAACATTTAAATTTTTCTACAACATTTAAAGTGCAGTGGGAGATAAAAAAAAAAAAAATCTTTGAAATGTAGCCTACCCTAAATCTTAGGGTGGACGGGATACCACAGTCATTATAATCATAAATCACATTGAGCCATTTTTCATGGATAATGCTATGTCCAGAATATTTTTTTTGACTTATCACATTTCGGTAGTAGCCACATTACATGAATTTATGATAAAGCCCTCGGGGGTTATGCATTGCCATGAATTAACTTGAAATATTAAAATTTATGTGATAATGTTCACAAAGTTGTGATGAAAATCTTAATTATTTTAGGGTTAGAATAATAACTTAATTAGCTCTAAGCGAAATTTGATCACGACCCCACTTTGGAAGCTTGATTTTTCTTGCTTAGTATAATTAGCAATACGAATTCCACTTTCAATTTTTGTCTAAATTTAGTCACGTGATTAAATAATGTGGTAAAGTTTATAGTTTACTTAATCTCTATTTAGAGCCGACAATGATTTTTTTGGGGCCCTAGACAAACATTATATCCACGCAGGGGCAGAGCTTGGATTTTATGCCGAGACGGGCTATCTTAATGGTGATTTCTGGGGGTTCGGGAGCAGATGCCTGGAGCCGAATTTTTTTAGGTTATTTTTTAGTATTCAACAAATAATTACTTAAAAATAATTAAATATGGTTTTAATTAATGATTCTATAAATACCTAACAATTAAAATTATAATTTTTTAAAAACCTAACAATTAATATAAATTAGTTAATACTCAAAAAGTAATATAAGATAGGAAATAATTTGGAAAATTACCAAAAAATCTATTAGGGGTGGGTGAAATTAAGTTTAGAGGCATGTTGAATTTAAATCTTAAAAAAATTAAGTCTTTTTTTTAGCGCCCCCCCCCCCCCCCCCTCTCGGTTCCACCCATGTATCCATGCACCATTTCTTTCCGTGACCATACATTTTTTTTTAAAAAATCGCTGGAAATAGTTTCTCACCTCCTCTCCAAAGAAAATTTTTACCTGAAGAATGTTCAATAAATATTTAAGCGATCAAACACACATAATTCTTAAAATAGGGAAGCTGAATGTTTTGTTCTTTGACGGTAATATATACCATAGTAATCTTCATATTATTGATAAATTCTTTGAATTATTTCGATACAAAATCGGAGTTTTGTTTGCCAGGTTCCGTTAAATAGTTTCGATGGTTTACGTTCTTTTTTGGGGTGTGTTTGATAACAAAGTTGGAAAATAATTAAAAATTAGTTCATTTTCATGAAAAGTTTGTCACACGGATAATTTTTTGTTTTTGAAATTCTCCAGTAAGGCACCAAGTTTTCCCCACAAAATCTGATCAGCCAACCAATAAGAGGTTTAAGGAACAACCTGCTTTTAACACGATTATAACAAGTAAAATAGCAAATCAAATCACAACATATGAGGCACACACACACAATACACGAAATTACAAGAACTCAACTCCCAACCTTTATTAATCACTCAAAGAATACAAAAGAATACTCAATTTCAGCCTAAGGCTTCCTCCTAAAATTTACAGGGATAAATGCTTTAAATAGAGGTTACAAATGCAGTTGACATCCCCAATTGCTAGGACATGTGTCTCAATTATAATATTGTCAGGTTTCTCCACGAAACTGCCTTCAAAACTGCTAAATTAGCTTCCCAACAAGTGTCTAGAGAGTTATCCCATAATCTCCATGTGCCCAACTAATGCAATCCCATTTTTACACCTGGTTTGCCCAGTAACTCCCATAAAACTGCTCCAAAACTGCTGCATTAGCATCCTAACAAGTGTCCAAGGAGTTATCACATGATCCACATGTGCTAAATTGATGCAATCCCGTTTTTACACCTATGTAGCCTAATAACTCTCATGAAAACTACTCAAATCCGTTTTTAGGATAAGAACAACTGCTATTTGAAGTTAACTAGCAACAATCCATGAATTAAGACAATGCCACTTATAAATTATAACCACCCCAGCCAACCAATGCAACCCGATGTTGCAAAATAGGGGTGATCGAGAATTTTTCCCGATCACACCCCAAAATCCATGCACTACCAAACCCACATTAGGTCTATGGATAACCCAAACATGCCCACGAAGTTGTCAAGAGCCTAGGAGCACTCATGGCTAAAGACTGAATTTTGCCTCGGAGTTACCCCCTCCTTATATATGTTCTTAACGAAAAATCCACAGTGGTAGCAGTAGATTTTAATTGCCAAATGATCGAAAAAACCTATCTCCCATACTCCGACAACTTCAAATTTGCATGACCACTTTGTTCCAGCTGAATGCATTAGCCAAAGTGAACTAAGACATTTTCCTTTAGTTTCGAGGTTTGCGCGTACCCATAACTTCTTATAAGCTTAGGGTGTGACAAACCCTCCCCTACGAAAAGAATTCGATGACCTTGTAGATATCAAGAAAATTCCAACTCCACTAAAAATTTCCCAACAAAATATTGGACTTCCCCGAGAACCCCCCCGAGAACAGTCACTGAAATCTTCAATTCAACCCAAGTGTAACAGAAAACCAAACTCATTTTGGTTCAATTCCTCCATACAGAACCATAACCTCCACGTTTTTACCGCCTAATACAAAAGTCTTTCTTGGTAACACGAGGTTCCTGCAACCAGCGCATACCAAGGAATTAATGCGCATTTTTCCTTAAACTCCAATGCTTGGAGTCCGCCCAACAAAACCAAGGGGTTGACACGAGCATCTCCCCCATCTGAATTTGAGCCAACACCTTTTGACTCTTCCACTTGAATTGCAGCAAGCTTCTCCCGCATTGGAAAATCTTTTGCCCGGTGTGAACCCTTGCAAATAAAACACCAAGAATAACTACCTTTACCTTTGTTTGGTTGTCCATCAACCCCCTTTCCCCTGTCATTCTCTGTCCCTTCATTTTTGTCCATTTCCGAAATGACTTTATCTGTATTGGACTTAGATGAAATAGCATCTGATCGGTCAAGTTTGAGATCCATTAAGCTATTCGCTGCTGCCACTTGTAAGGACATTGTCCATCTCAGTTAGTAGGTCATATACCGCTACAAGTGTGTCGAAGAATTGGAAAGCTATCATCTACAATCGCCGATCCGAATTTCTAATCGACTTCAACAATCATGCCCAACAAGGATAAATTTGATCAAATGTGTTTAAGTTCCATTTGCATTTTACATTAAAAGTGTTGGGATATTTTTGTGAAAGGTAAAATATTTTTTCATTTATGAAAAATAATTTTTAAAAAGATTTTAAATGATTTTAATCATAAAAAGTTTTGGATAAACGTTTTCAGATTCGTAAGAGTTTTGGTTTTAAGATTTACAAAGTTTTTAAAAATCTGCTAACGAATCTCGAGATTTGTGCCTAGTCATTCAAACGAGATAAGATCTCGTTTGAACAAGATCAGAGATGGTTCGAACGACAGAGTTTATTCCTGACACGTCATCGGCTCGATTTTTTAGTATAGATAAGGGTGTCAGGATACAGAATTTCGTGTGGAGAAAACACTGGTTTTATCAAAAGACCAGAAAGATGAGTGGGGTGAGTGGGTGAGTCCTCAAGAAGGAAGCATGTATGTAATCATTACTCTAGATGAGGGAGGAACATCAGAAGCATAATATATGTGTAATGTACAAACATATGAAGTTGAACTCGACTCAGAATGCACAAGTATTGTAAGAATTCCAAAATTCAAATGGTTCTTTGACCATATGGGAGTAAAGAATGACATACAGACCATAATCACCATAAAAATTCTGGAAGGAGTTCAGAAGTGAGGGGATCCGTCTCTCAACTGACATGGTCCTATTGGAATATTGATTAAGAGATACACGTCTGAGGTGGTGTTATCGAAAGCAGAAAGGCAGGTACCCTTCTTCCATAACCGAACTTTGTATGTCACAGCTTTGGTGAATAGAATTATTTTTCTAAGGAAATGGATAGACATAGGGACATCGATAAATATCATACCCATCAGCACCTTATATGAAACTGGGATTTTTCAAGAGAAGATTGTACCGGTGCCACTTGTTATTTATGGATTTAATAGCCTGGGGATGCAGTCGCTCAGATATGTTAATGTGAGGATCAAGTTGGGAAATTTCACATCCTACAACAAGTTTCACGTCATCAATACCAACACTAGCTACTAACTCTTGATAGGACGAATATGGATGTATATGCATGGGACTATTTTGTTGATATTCCACCAATGCGTGAAGGATAATATCCGTATAACAGAGATTGTAATTAAATCTATAGAAAATCCTTTCTCAGTGGAGGAAGCCCACCTAGTCGATGCAGCATTTTACACAGAGTTGGATGAAGAAAGAAGAAGTTTGATCAAAGTCAGGGAAGATGACAAGATCGTGAAGTCAGTACATTAGAGGTTCATTAAACCAAAAATGCTAATCCGGCACGCTCAGGTAAGGAGAATCTGGCACAGTTTTAGACCGTGCTAGAATCTAGCGCAGTTTATTCATAATCTGACACGATTTAAAATCGTGCTAAAATTTTGCACGGTCTAAAACCATATCAAAATTGTACCAAATTTGTAAAAGATGAAAAATACAAATGACATTTGACTTTTCATTTGGATCCATTCTCACTTTCGCCTTATGATTATATCGCTTTCTCTCTACCATGCTCGACTATCTCTCTCCCAAAATTGGATCGATGGATTTTAATTTAACAAAACATTTTCACAAAATCACAAACCCTAGAAACTAACACTAACATCAACAATAATAATTGAGAGGCAGAACCTAATTTTGCGAAAGCTGTGAATGCCTAATATCACGAAGGCCATCGGCATCCCCAAATTACGGCCTAGCCATTATCAATCTCGAACCAGAGCCCACCGTGGATGACAAGATCCATCAAGCCCCCACCGTTAACTTCAAGAACCACTTATGTTGACGGTAAAGTGTTATTTATCTCATCCCTCCCTGCCCTGAGCCCCACCAGGTATTAAGTGAATAACACTTACCCTTATATTTTTGGTATATGCATATATGTATATCTGAATCTAAAGTAGGTATTAACCCCTAAATTATTCGAATTTGGGTTGTTTAAAAATTGTATTTTAGGATTAATTTGTTATATCAGATATGTATTACTTGGTAAAGTGTCTACATGATGTTTATTAAATTTTATGTATTCTGTAGGGAATGTGGGAAACAAGCGTATTTTAGTAAGAAACTGTTCATTTTCTTTGATTTGGTTGTGATTTTTATATTTACAAAAGGTATGTTATTTACAGAGTGTGTGAGTATCAAATAATGTTATTTGATTAATTGTTTATTGCCCCACTTCAGGTGGATTTGACACTGCTCATACTCCCACTAGGTGAGAATTGCTTAGACATTGGTTTTGAAATTGGTAGTTATATAACCATTGATTTGAAAATGAAATGAACCAAATGCATACGTGTAATATATTATTGAAATGACCATCTCATTGCTTTCATTGGGTTGAATAATTTTCGAATTACTTTTATTTCTGTTCGGCAGGTGTTCAATAAATTTTGAAATACACCATATGATATATATAACATAATATAAACACTGCTTTTACAGTTGTGAAGCTACGTTGATATGATTTTGGGGGTATGATATTGCTACCCTGACCTCAACTTACAATCTCTTTGTGTATGTGTGCATGTGTGTGTATTGGATTGACTGAGTTTCATACTACTTTTGTTTCTTTCGTGTTTTTCATTGCACATGTTCATTTAACATTTGACATTTTAACATATCTTTTTTCACTATGACCAATTTACTCAAACCTCGATTATCCCGCCCCGGATCGTATCATTTAGAATTCATTTATACATTTTAATCCATTTCATAAATATAGCATGTAATTAACGTACAAGTGAGTTGCCTCATATGGGGTACATCAATGTGTATCAAGTGTCCCATATCAAATTATAGTATTATTATAAAGGTTTACATGGCATAAATAAGGTCATCTATCTAGTGTCCCATATCAAATTATAATATTATTATAAAGGTTCACATGACCTAAATAAGGTCCTCATGGCAATTTGCATTAAGATGGGGACATACACAACATAAGCGCTACTATTAAAGGGCAAGGTGCGATTCTACTACGTATGCCAAATTTCTTAGAACTTATTGACTCTATAATATATTCCTTACAATATAACATCAAGTCTCAATTGCCACATCTTATAAAGGCAGTGAGACGGACACCTTAAATATGAATTATTCTTACTCTAGGGTCTACAACACTTTTACTAAGTAAAGTGCTCATCGAGATATTTCGACTATATTAACTTATTTAAATTTCACCTATTAATGACAAAATTTAGAATACACAACTTCTTATGGTTAAAAATTAATTTTAACTATTAGATTAACTTTGGCAAAATTAACATCTACACACATAAAAGGAGAGGAGTCGAAAGTTACTAGCCTCTTACGTGCATCCCAAAATTTTAGTTACGCACTGATGAAGAAGGATCCTCTTGAAAACCCTCGAAAATGGTCTTTGAAAAATAACCTTAACCTCCTTTTTTCTCGAAGTTTAAAATCCTCCCTTTAAATATGGATATATCTATGAGCTTGAGTGGCAAACTAGAATTGTGGTTTAATTTTCTTATGAGAAAATCCAAAAAGTAAATGAGCACTGTTTAACTAATTAGGTGGGAGGTAATAAATGATTGGAAGATAGAGAAGAGCGCTCCTCTTAAATTCCTTAAAAAATAACTGAGATGACAACTCCCTTCAAATTCTCCTTAATTTCATCACGTAGACAAAACCTCCCATTTATCCATCTTCTTCTCGGTGCAACAACCCAAAGGATAAATAAAAAAGAATAATGATAGACTCCCCGAATGGGGAGTTACCGAATTCATACCCATTGATCCCAGCCATTAATCTCATTACATATCAAAATAATCTTGACCCTTAATTTATTTTTAAAAATTAATGTATTATATCTCTAGAGTTATAATTTATTTTAAATTAAAACTAAAAGTTATTCATTTAATTTTTTTAAAATTTATTTTAGATTGATATATAACTAGAGTTATGAATAAAGTTAAATTAATTTTAAATTAAACTACTATTTAATGAGTCAATTACCAAAAAATTCCTCAAATATTTTTTAATACACATTTAGTCCAATCCTTTTTATTTTGTTCCAAAAAGACCTCAAATACTAATTTAACCAATATTCTCTTATTTTTAAAGGTCTGCCAGGAGCATACTTTGAGTGTTTTTATTTTGTTCCAAAATGTCCTCAAACACTAATTTAACCAATATTCTCTTATTTTTAGAGGTTCACGTCAGCGGTACACGTTGAATATTTTTATGTGGTGAGTGACTTTTTGGAACATAGTTTTTTATTTATGTTGTAAGGGACTTTTTAATAGTAAACATAGTTTTTTTATTTATAAAAAAATATTTGTTTTAATTTTAATAAAGAAAACCTGTTTAATTTGATGTCATAGATTCACGATTGATTAGTTCTGCAGGCGTGAACCTACATTCCTGAACCAACATCATTTGTTGAATATGGGCCCGCACCAGCGGTACTAATCAATCGCGAATTTAAGACATCAAATTAAGCAGGTTATTTTTTTACTATTATTAAAACAGATTTTATAAAAAAAAACTCGTATCATGTCTTACCTAACACAATTTAATTGACATTAGATAGGACATAAAACTAATTTTATAAATAAGAAAAAAAGTGTTAAAACTAATTGTAAAAAAATTTATGTTAGTGTTATTTTAATTTAGTCGTGTTCAAGTTCCTTTTTTTTTTATATATATAAACACTTTTTTATATAAAAAATACAGATTTTTATAAAACAGTTTTTAAAAACAAACAGTTTTTTTTTACTAAAAACTGACTTTATTAAAAAACAAATTACCTAAAAAAAGATATAAAACTGATTTTAACAAAAAAAATTATTACCCAAAACTGATATTAACAATTGTTATAGAATTGTTTGCACGCGTGTTTTTTAACCTTAGAAGTAAAAAAATGGCCTAAGTCCATTACTTGTAATTCCAAAAATTTACACGGAAGGCCCCACATAATGAACCCATTCAATAAATCTAAGAGTCCATGTAATACTATAAAAATCACCTTAAATCAATCAATAAAATTTTCATTAGTGAAATAAATTTCTTTAATAAATAAAAAAATAAAAAAAAATATTTGACAATTTGAAATTATGCAGTTGAGACTTTTAAAATTAGCTTTAATTAATTAAATACATATATTTTCTCAATTTCTTCAAAATTAAATTCAGGAGTTCCCTAAGTTAAATATAAAAATTACTTGGTCTCTTTCATTCTTAATAATCAATTCAACTCTTTTCTTTTAAAATATACCTGGGTATTACACCATGGGACAGTTTTTTTTTTTTTTTTGGTGAAAGGAAAATTTAATTAACTAAAATAAAGAGTTAATACAGACATAAGTGGTACACACAAATAAACAGCAAGAGCAAAAGCAACAAGGCAAGATGCCAACAGTAGGGTACATAATCGGTCGGTCGAGCTATTAGCTCGAGTCAGAGTCTTCGGTCTGGTTTCTGTTCTTCTCCTCTAGAGTATGAAAATCAACTGCACGGGATTGAGCATATTTGGCAAGCCAATCGGGGCATTGGTTAGCTTCTCTCGGTATGAAGGTCACATCGGCATTCATGTCCGTCTTCACCATGGGACAGTTACGATTTATAATGTGGTAAGGAAATATTAAATATGCTTTAGGTAAATGAGGCTAGTTTGGGGTGATGTCATTTTATTGGTATATAGTCTTCGGATCATAAAATGGAGTATGTATGTTCCAACTTGTAGAGTAGACTCCCAAATTTACAGTATGTCGACAACCAAAATTTGAAAGTTTGGAGACCTCCCTAGATCGTTGAAGGATAAAAAGACATGATGATGACTTTGAAATATCATAATATAAACAATAATAAACGAGGAGAGTTTTGGGCTTTAGAATGCAAGATTGAGAGACTTCTAGAAGTCGGGGAGTTACACTCGAAAGGTTTTTTTTTTTTTTTTGGTAAGGTATTTTTCATAGCATGAGGTGATCGGGCAGTTTACGTACACCTCGACTAATCTCTACTCGCTGTTCGTAGCTTTCACTGGTCAAGCATTAACTGGGGACCAAACCCAATCCAACCCCAAATAATATCCCAGTGACAGTATTATACCACTGAACCAAGACGCTTGATTTACACTCGAAAGATAGAAGTAAAGTGGAATGCCTCAAGAAGGGGGGGGGGGGGGGGGGGGGGGGGGGGACAAAACAAGCCATTCTTTAATGCTAGGGCGAACCAAAGGAGTAAAACAAATATCATACCTTCTTTGGAAGAAGAAATTGGGGTATGTGTCACTAATGAGCAGAATATTCCAAAATGCACATTGGGTTATTTTCTGGACCGGTCCTGAGATTTTAGGGTCAGAGACGAACTCTTGAATTGGGAATCCCATATTTAATAAGAGATTTTTTTAAAAAATTATAAATTGTAGTTTTCTTTTTAATCGAAAAGATGTCGACTTATTTTTCGGGAGTTGTGGCAAGTTTAAATGTTTCTCCGTTCAGTTTTTGATAAAACAAATTTGGGACAATTGAAAAATAATGCTATAAATATATATACACATATAAAAATTTTGAGCCCCTAAAATGTCGAAAATCGGGGGCCTTAGGCGGTCGCCTCCCTGGCCTCCCCTTAAAATCGGCCTTGGTTATTTTAAAAAGTTTTTCCAAGCAAACAAGCCACATATACCTGTCCAAGAGACCATCCTAGAGGGAGTGAGTTAAAGAGTAGCAAGGAAAATGAAAATTCTGCTTATCCGAGAGTTCAAGGCATTAGAAGTGTATTTTTCTTTAAAACACATGGCTTCCCTCAAATCTCAGGATCCCAATGGCATGCCATTAACCCAAAATCAGTCGAATCATGTTTTGCATCCATAATAATCACCCCTTTTGTTGCTGAACTACCTTCACATTGTATTTGTCTCAAATCACAAAAATCTAAAAAAGATTACACATTTTAGGTCTACTAGCCTTTGTAACATCTATGTATACAGAGGCAGGGGCAAGGGGGGCCCCAAATTTCCAAGAATTTTAAATTTTGATTCTAAAGTTTTAAAATTTTATGAAAAAAATTATATTTTTATAATGTTGGCCCCTACAAAAATAGATATATGTTGTTTGGCCCCCTCTTACTTACGTTTCTGGATTCGCCACTGTATGTATATATATAAAATAGTAGCCTAGAATCGTTTCGAGCTGACACGTGACAATTGAATTAATTAAGCATTGCGAATACTTTTGAACCCATCATAAACCTTCTTCTCCCGTCTCCCCCTCTCTCTCTGCTCTCACATCTTCCTTTCCATCATTTTCGGGGTTGTGCCCTAATTCCTAAATCCTTTATTTGTTTCATTTTCACATTTATGTTTCTTCATTGATCAATGAGGTTATTTGGTTTGTCTAAATTATCTTCATTTTGTTCCATTGAAACTAATGGAAATGGATTTGGGGTTATTTGGTTTATTATCTAAAGCTTTTGATTTTGGGTACTCCTGTTCAGATTTATTATTTTTAATTTTGATCAAATTGCTTAAACTGGTATCCGTTTGGCTCATGGATGTTTCTCAACCTCCTTTTGTATGACTATAATGGACTTTTGACTCCCTGAGTGAAAAGGTTTAGTGTCAAGAATGAAAATGCAGGTGTTCCCCATTTTTTTCTTTTCAACTTGTATTTCATGCTTTTTCTCCATTTTATTGTTATTTATTTATTAATAAGAGTCTAATTGCTTCTCGACTTGAAACAAAAAAAATGAGTCACTACATATGTTTTTGGCTATTATCAAATTCTATGAATTTTTTTTTATTCTATTTGAACTTGAAAATAATTTTATATTTTGATTTTGTTCTGATTTGATTTATATTTATTATTGTATCAGGTCTATTTATTCTTACAAATTCAATTAAAACATTACAATTTAGATAATCAGCCACGCATCATGTGCCCTGCATGTTAGTTATAGTATAGGACTAAAATTGACAGTGGAATATAGTGACAACATTTGTCGATAACACACGAAGACACCTGTACACTTCATATATATTTCAATCTTTATCTCACTGCCTTTGGGATATCTAAAGTTTGGCTATTTATCTTCTCTTTTACACTCTCGAGGCTTTATTACTTCTTCTTTTTGTTCTCATATATTTTTCTCTTCTAATTAATAACAACTCTCTCTCTCCCTTAAATTTTGTCAACTTCCGTCTCTATCTCTCCCTGTACCTTGCTCACATCTGTACATGTGAGTTTTCAATATATAATTGTCTTTCCATATCCTCTACCCTCGAATATTTAAGTTCACGTGGTAGATCATCCTATGAACAAACCAAGATCCATGTTTTGGGGATTCTTCACTATACTGATCAGTACAAACAATTTGAAATGTTATTTAAACAATTTTTTTTTTCTTTTCTTGAAATAAATTAATCTCATATCAATCTTTTTATTCCTTAGAGCAACCCTTACGCGTAAGTGAAATATACACTTGACTAGGGTATATTTACCTGTAAAAAAAGATGAAAACTGCTACGGACAAAGGCAAAAATACAATACGGCACTAAAACGACGTCGTTTTTGGCAAGCCTTGCGCGGAACATCATGTTCCGCGTAAGCTTCTTCCTATTTCCACTTTGCCCCCAAATGTTTTACAGCTTTTATCTTTCTCCCCGAATTAATTACTCAACTACTCCACCTACATTTCAACTGCAATATTAAATCTATCAACCTTATTTAAATCACCACCCGTAAATATTTTTTTACACTTCAAAAAAACTACAACTCATTTGAAACCATTTGAAACAGTTGGGGGATGAAAGTGGAAATATTGAAAATAGGGAATTGCTTGGGCGGAACATCATGTTCCGCTTAAGCAAATAATTTTTTTTTTTTTTTTCTTCTTTGCGCGGAACATGATGTTCCGTTTTGGGTGCGGGTCCCACAAAAAACCAACTAAGCCAATTGCATCTTTGTTATTTTATAGCCTACGGATTGTTATATTTGACGTTTTGCCTTACCCATAGCATATCCAAATAGGGTATTTATACATGTTTAGCATACCCATAAGGGTTGCTCTTAGAAGTCCTACCTATCGGTGTGGCGCCATTAAGGGTGACAATATTTGACACGATAATCCGTTTACAGTAATAAGTCGAAATGATCCGAATATGACACGATAAACTTATATAGATTTATTAGTACTCAAAACTTATACTCAATTTAATATCAATGCGAACCGAAAATGACACCCGTAGCGCTAATACTACCATGACATATCAACACCCTAACCAATGAACAATATTGGCTACGGACGAATCTGAACAACGGATCTTGATTTGATTTGTTGAAGAACAAACCTGAATGTGAGGTCATTTCTCTCTCACTCTCTCTCTACAAAATTCATTGATGTAGCTGTATTAGAAGAAAAACATAGCACAGTTCTTATTTTATTTGTTTGCTTGGTGGATAACCCTAATTTACCTCTTTTTGTAATTTCTTTTTTCGGTTTGTCATATTCAGTAATTCGACGGTTAGTTCCCACTGAAATTTCATTTGAAAGTTAGGTATTCTATGGTCACCAGTCAATAATAAATTTGGGAGGTATGCAGGTGGACATATGTTCGTACTTTTTATTTTTAGCCCTAAATTTGTTTGATTATTTTGGTTCATACATAGAAAAATATTGTGTTAAACCTCTATCCATATCTATATATGTTTTCTTTTGTTTTTATTTCCAAATAAAAAATTGTCTGTTGTTTTATTAAGGAAATTCAGTATATTATGTTACGTTTAATTTTGTCTCTAATAATATATATGGAGGAATGAAAATTAAATTGAGTGAATTACAATAATTAGAAGAGTGATGATTGTTTTCTATCTTTTGTAAATTATGTCAATGTTACGATGTTAATTTTATTGTTGTATATCTTTAATGTTTCACTCGACCTATTATTTTTTATATGGTGTCATATGTTTAGAATTATGTATACGTACCTATTAAAAAACTATCTAAGATATAGGATGTTGGTTATTAAGTTTTTTACGAGAGGTTTGATTGTTCATTACAGTCGAGTAGGTAGATCATAAACAATGGTGTGTAATAGTTTTGAAACAACTATTCTTAATTTTATATTCAAAATCTTGCATTTGTTTTCCAATTCTAAATTACTTGATAGTGAAATAAATTATGGGTGTTACTCTAATTGCTATAATTAATTTGTACATATTGTATTTTTTTGCTCAACCAACGCGTCATTTATAATTTGATTTGAAACACCTATTCAATAATTTTCTCACAAGACTAATGTGTTTTTCTCTTCAATTTTTTTTTGTGCTTTAAGAAAGATGATTTTATGTAATACATATAATATCTTTCACAATGCGAGTCTTCAAACAGTAACATTTTACGGCCACGCAACGCGTGGCCATCAAGCTCGTTTTATATAAAATCACTGTAAAAGTATTGGATAATAGACTTAAAAAAGGGCTAAGGACATGGTTAAGAGGTGTGGGCAGTTAGTTCATGGCTGGCTAAGATTTTTACATCTACATCCTTTAAATTATTATTTTTTGTTGATTTTGGCTCTCCTATTTTTCAGTTTTGGTTTATTTACAAATTTGCCATTTTGGCTCAAATCTATAAATACAAGTGTCATTTCTAGGTTTTGAGAGAGGACAAGTTTGAGAGCTATTTTGTGAGTTATCAAAGCTAAAGATAGATAGAGCTCCCATTTGAGGGGTGAGTTCTTGTGAGGTTGTGAGTGACTTTCTAAGAGAGATAAATTGTGTGTGTGTATAACCTTTGGGTTCCTCCATTTATCTATAGAAAGAAGAAATCCTCCTTGGTGGATGTAGCCCAAATTTGGGTGAACCACGGTATATCGTTGTTGTTTTGCTTTGATGATTGCTTGTATGTTCTTATTGTCTCTTCATTGATGTTTGGTTGATTCGATTGGGAGTTTGCACACTAGTTCATTTTGGGAACAAGGTCTTGGGTGTTTTCCGCACACCAAGTGTTTGATAAAATTCCCGAGTGAGTTTTGTCGTCTTGGTCGCTAGAGATAGTCTTGCTTTAGCGCAACAAGTGGTATCAGAGCTTTGGTTGCATTGTTTGCCCGGTATTTTGGTTCGAGGTTGAATCAATTTTGGCATAGCTTTTGTTTTTGTTCCAAATGACGGAAAATGTGGAGAGTACTCGAGAATCAACCTCTACGAGCGGAGTCTCTAAGAGATGGGATCCGAGTTATGGATCAAGTGGCTCAATGAAGACGGACATGAAGGCTTTTGATGAGAAGATCAATTTCGGGTTATGGCAAAGACGAATGCGAGGCGTTCTTGTCCAACAGAGGTTGCAATTAGCATTGTTGGGGGTAGAGGGACGACCGGTAGGCATGACCGATGCCGAGTGGATTGACATTGATCAAAGAGCGGCTTCGTGTATTGAGATGCTTATCACAGATGATGTGTTGAATAATGTGATAGCGGAGACCACGGCTAAAGGCATGTGGGATAAGCTTGAAGAGATTTATTTGGGAAAGTCGTTGTCAAATAAATTGTTCCTCAAGAAGAAACTCTTCAAGCTTGAGATGAAGGAGGGTGAGGATATGATGAAGCATATCAACGTTTTTAATGCCTTGATAAATGACTTGAACCGGATAGACGTTCAATTCATTGAGGAGGATCGAGCATTGTTGTTGCTTGCATCATTACCCGATTCATACGAGCATTTTGTGACCACGCTCATGTTTGGGAAGTCTACGCTCCGGTGCAACGAGGTTGTGCAAGATATTCAATCTCATGTCACGATGAGAAAGAAGGAAGGTGGAGGTGACGGGTATTCCCATAATGAAGGCCTTATGGCGAGAGATGGAGGTGGGCAAAATGGCGGGAGGAACTCCAACCGGGGATTTAATGACGGTAGTAGGTCTAGATCGAGAGGTGTTGGTGGTAAAGGGTCGAAATGCTACAAGTGCCGGGAATGGGGTCATATGATCCGAGAATGTCCTTTGTGGATCGACAAGGTTAAGGGCAAGGTTGATTCCGAGAGGGCAACGGTAGCGAGTGCGAATTATGAAGATGAACTTGGAGAACTTCTCACAATCTCCAAGGTTAACTCTCTTTCCCAAGATGATTGGATATTAGATTCGGGATCGTCGGATCACGTTTGCTCCAAGAGGGAATATTTTGAGACTTTCACAGAAAATGGAAAAGGTTCCATGTCTTTGGCTAACGGAGAGAAGGTTTCCGTTGAGGGTGTCGGGACGGTGAAACTCAAGATGTTCGATGGGGTGGAACGCACTTTGGGTGGTGTGGCCTATGTCCCAAAGTTGCGAAAGAATTTGATATCCATTAGCCGTTTGGATTCCAAGGGTTGCCGGGTGTCGGTGGCGGGTGGAGTCTTGAAAGTCACACGCGGTTGTATGGTCCTAGCGAGGGGAGAGGGGAGAGAGGGGTTGTATCGTCTAAATCAAACTTCGAGGAAGACAGGGAAGCGGTGTGCACAAGTGATCGAACATTCGAGGCATGTCTCGTTTGTGAACAAAGCGGAGACATTGGGTGCTAGCTTTCCAAGAGTAGACGGTAGTGATGGGAGAATACCTACTAGTGGAGGGGATGGATCGAAGTCCCCCTCCAGGGCCAACGGGTGATGTTGACCCGGTTTAGTTGCACACATGCATTGGCCGATTCGAATCGAGGAGGTGTAGGACTGTGATGGATTCGAGGTGTGTGTAGCTAGTTCAAGGAAGGCCGATGAGTTATTGTTTGCGAGCATTGGCAAACGGGAGTTTTTCGTGACAAAGACTTGGTATATCTTTCGAGGGTGAGATTTGGAGGGTATGAGAGGTGAGGAATTTTCCCTCTCATCCGTGGTTATTTCTCAAGGTGGAAGATGGTGTTGATGTGTTTGAATGTTTCGTGTAAAGAAGGTGTATGCTATATGTATTGTGTGGGGGTGTACTCACCGGGTTACATGAGGAGCGAGCTTCACCGTATGGTTACATTGGAAGCATTCAGGGGAGTTCTTAGTTTAGAACTTGGTTCCTCGGCGGGTGGAGTCGTTTGGAGTCTTGGAGTGAAGACTTGCGGTATCTCACTTCATGGTTGAAGTTTGAGGTGGCTTAGCGTCGGGTGGAGCGTATTGGCTTGTTAGATGTCGGGATGATCTTAGAGCGGATTTGATGTTTGCATTCCGAGTTCGGTTGGATCGTGAGGATCGCCTGGGGGAATCGCATTAGCTTGGTAGATGGTTGGACAGTCTTCAAGCGGGTTCAATTTCAGCATTCTAGAGATTGGTTGGATCGTCAGGATCGCCAAGGTGGAGTTTGTTGATTTTGGCTCTCCTATTTTTCACTTTTGGTTTATTTACAAATTTGCCATTTTGGCTCAAATCTATAAATACAAGTGTCATTTCTAGGTTTTGAGAGAGGACAAGTTTGAGAGCTATTTTGTGAGTTATCAAAGCTAAAGAGAGATAGAGCTCCCATTTGAGGGGTGAGTTCTTGTGAGGTTGTGAGTGACTTTCTAAGAGAGATAAATTGTGTGTGTGTATAACCTTTGGGTTCCTCCATTTATCTATAGAAAGAAGAAATCCTCCTTGGTGGATGTAGCCCAAATTTGGGTGAACCACGGTATATCGTTGTTGTTTTGCTTTGATGATTGCTTGTATGTTCTTATTGTCTCTTCATTGATGTTTGGTTGATTCGATTGGGAGTTTGCACACTAGTTCATTTTGGGAACAAGGTCTTGGGTGTTTTCCGCACACCAAGTGTTTGATAAAATTCCCGAGTGAGTTTTGTCGTCTTGGTCGCTAGAGATAGTCTTGCTTTAGCGCAACATTTTTATGTATAGTTTGAGGGGTATTATTGAAACCTAGAGCTTGAATAGCTGAAATGTCTCTGAGCTTTATAAATTTCGTTCAATTGGTTCGTGTAAATGTACATTCTATTCAGTTGAGTTAACTTTCCAAGCTCTTTGGGAAGTCTCCCAGTGAAGGAATTGGCATGTAAAATAAGCAATTCCAGGCTACTAAAATTCTAAATCTCGGGTGGAATCTCACTGATAAAAAGGTTTTCCCAAATGACCAAGTTGGTTAGTTCTTAAACTTCTGGAGCTCTATAGCTAAATAACCCTCAAGCGTATTATGTGCCAACTCAAGAACCTCTAAGGTCCCACATTCGCTTATTTTAGCAGGTATTGCACCTGATAATTACAACTTTGATCCGACTTTTAACCCAAAGAAACATCAATGCAATAAGAAACAAGTGAGGGAAATGGTGGTGGGCTAAAAAAAGGATATGTGTAATAACAAAAAAACTTAATTCATTTTATTTAAAGTTATACCTTGATATGAGTCCAAGCATCTTTCGTGAACTCTTCATCCACGTATCTCTAATCACGGTAAGTAAATTGTAGTAGAATCCCACTTCGTGCCAAAACTCCTAGATTTGAAGCAAGTTTAGTTGTTGGATTCACAATGGATTGGACTAATTTACTCACCTCAGTTTGTAAACTTCCATCATCTTCACCGCAACTAGATGGTATCAGAGCTTAGGTATACGAAAATCCACGTGTCTTTGGGTTTGGGTCTAGCATGCGGGTTAGATATGCTTCATTAGAGATAGAGACTTTTATTGAGGACGTGGTAGGCATCGAGGTTAGGATTAGTAATCTTGACTTGAGGATGTTTAGAATTGATTTGAGGACCTTAGTGTTATGATAATTTTTTAGAGATATAATCGAGTAGTGATTCGTTAGAGAGCACGTGGGGAAACATGCAGGTAGGATCGGCTGTATGGACGCCTAATCGTCGTTTTTATGGGTAGGCATTTGTGCACCGTATTTTATTTTGAGCGTAGGCTTCGTCGAATTTCAAGGACGAAATTCCTGTGCTAGTGAGGAAGTATGTAACAACTCGTAATTTTTAGACCAATTTAAATTAAATTAACTCAAATTTTAAAAAAAAAACAGGGATCTATTTAATTTTGGTATGTAAAAATGTTGGTTTTTATATATAAAAAGAAGGTTTTAAGTGGAATTTTAATTGGGATTAAAATTTGGAAATTATAACTTTTTGTATAAAAATCAGGGGAGGATCTGACCTAAGGAAAAAAAATAAATAGATAAAAATATTCGACCGTCTGATCGAGTTGAATTTTTTGTGCACCTTTGTCTCGCCTTTAGCTAATACGCCTCCAAATTTCAACCAATTCTAACAGTCCGATCATCCTTAATAAATTTTTTAGTGTTTGTGTTTGAGTAAGATTCTAATTTTTTTGGTATATAAACATAAACTGATGAGTTTAGGACTTTTAAAACATACTTTAGTCTTCTTAACAATTAGTAGCCTCCTCTATTTTCATCATCTGCCATCTACAAAACTCTAGCCCCATTTAAATCAAGATTTCAGTCCAAGATTTGAAGGCTTATTTGGTATTTTCTTATGTTTGGGCTAGAACGAGTTTTGATTGTTTTCGCGAAAGGAACGCAGTGGTGTGATCAGAACTTTGATGCATAATTTTTTGTGGCTTTCATATGATGATTTTGACGTATGGGGTTTATGTAATATGCTCCTTAAATCTCTCAAGAGTAGTCGTTTTGTTTCTCATTTATTTGTACTGACGTTTATTGGAATCTAAAATATTGATTCGATTGAGATATTGTATTTGTTGATGGGCATGGTGTCATGAAATTTTTACATGGCATGAAGAATGATCACCCTCCAACAGTCCAAAAGTCCAATAGCCAATATGAGGCTTTACAAAGCTTAGGTTAGGTGAGGTGAGGTGATGTCTGGTGACCTATTGATGTGTTATTGAGAAATTAAATTGGTATAATGCTCGGATGTTGCATTGGACTTGAATTCAGATTCATGTTGTTGCATTTTATTCATCATTATTATTTTGAGCATCTATTCTTGTCATATTGTGTACTTTCCCGTATTTTTCTTTTCAGTGGCAGGTTAGCGTTGATTTTGACGCTATGGATTTTCGAAGGATTTTAGAGCATGAAGTTTCGAGGATTTTATTTTTGTGTAGCTTGACAGTATAATTTATTTGGAGAGCTTAGTATTATTTTCGAGTGAAATTTAATTGCAATTATTTTGGAAGTGTAAATTTTGGATTCATTATATTTATTTTTGTGGAATATAGATGCTCTATACTAATTGTTAAGGATTTAGTTTAGTTTTAATTGTAGTAACGCCTTGTGTTTTGCGCGGGGTGTTACATGTAGGGCCTCGAATTATTGCCTATCTCTCTGAGCTAAAATATAAATTTTCAATAGACAATCATTAAAAACATCAATGCAAGATAATATTAGTTCATTATTACAAGTTGTGCTTGTAATTAAAATTACCTGCCCCTTGGTGTTATTGGTTATTTCCAGATAATAGAGGACTCGATGGTCTAGTGGTAGTAGTTTGAGTAGCTGGCCAGTTAGGTGGAGGTTCACACATGATATGATTTTCATCAACCTCCTATTGTCGCTCAGGTCTAGGCATAGGGTTCGACGCCCATGTATTTATATGTTATTCTATAACGTTACACAACCCTCAAACTAACTTGAAAAATGGAGCATCAATAATACAGAGATAAATACAAAAAGCAAATAGATAACCAATCAATAAATTTACCAAAATAAAATTTGGTTGCACATGAAATGAAATGATACAATATGTTATTCATCAACTTACTAACACCAAAAATATATATATAATAAAATTCAAGGGAAATATAGGTGTCTAATAAAGTAAACTCCTTAAAATTCCCTGTTGTATCCGAATCAACCTACATACTACCCTCATCATTCTCATACAACTCTCTCTGCATTCCCTCATCAATAATAGTTTTGGCAACACCTTGTCTTACCTAACTAGCCTCATCATCATGTGATGATGTTTTATTACTAAATTATTCTCGTTACACAAATCTGTTTGATCCGATATGATGTCTTGGGTTGTACATTGTTGTCCAAGCATGTAAAAAAACATCGTCTTTTTCTTCACAACAATATACCAATCTTTCTTCACTAGGTCTCGCACATAAAAAACTTGATTTGCTTGAGATGATAAGATGAAAGGGTCATCCGTTATTTGTTGCTTTGTATATAAAAAATGGTTAAAGTTTACAATAGTGAATCTAAAAGCACCCCGCTCGATGATACCTCTACTATGGTCCACCCAGTCACATTTGAAAAATATAAACTTATTAGCTTTAGAATAATGTAACTTAATGATGGCTATTAAAACCCTATAGAAATTAACATCTCTAGACACAGGATTTCTATCTCTTGCACTTGCATAACTTTCAACCATTGCCTTAAACATGCTCCACTATTTTGCGTCCTTCTTTGTCTCTCACGAGCCTTCATATGATACCTAATGCCATTTATAATATACCCTACGAATATCTTTGAGTTTTTAATGGAACCCTAGGTAATGTCCCGATTTCTTATGATATCTCTATATTAGGTGCCTTAAGAAACTTACGAACCTACTAATTCAGAATAAACGATAACATTATACATTATACGAATATATAATATAATTAAATGTATAATATTATTTCCAATATGTGCATTACTTACATGATCTCTAAACCATAAATGAAATGTTTTAACGTGAATATGATCCATGTCATGTCATCTGAGATAGGAATTACTCCAAAATAAGACACGGTGAATCCTTCATTCAAAAAGGTGTCATTACATTGTATTTTGCATGGCAAAAATGGGGTAACTTAATTAAAGAAGATACTAACTCTAGAAATGGAAATTTTTTCTTTGTATTGACGAGCGCATACTGATGTTCTTGTGCATATGTAATGTCATCAAGCACAAACCCTTCTGATTTATCTAATTTACGACCATCGATTTGATCGAGAGAATTTGATGTACCATCGCCATTCCTTACTAGTTAATTAGACTTGGTTTCAATATTATGCAAGTACCTCGTGAAAAATATCAAGCATTCTTCCCCCCAATATCCTTGTGCAATTGAACCTTATGGATGACTTCGGGTCTTCACATAATTCTTTAGTGTGAAAAGGTATCTATTATGAGGGCAGTTCAATTAGATATGAAAAAATACTTGCATTAAAAATTAAAAAACAAATATTATTGCAAGAATACAATACCTTTCAATATCGTACATTAACCGTTACTGTGATGGCCCTTTGATGTTTTCCTCTTCCTCCAAATAAATAACTAAATGCTCCATGACATTAAAAATGAAGGTGGAAAGATCCTCTCAAGATGGTAGAATGTGAGCTCTATGAGATACTTTACATGATAAGGATCACTTACATTCATCACTTTTGAGTACATACTCCTTGAAAAGTTACTCAATTAAATAAATGGTTCTAGCGTACTGTTAGGCAACACAGTTCGTAAACAAAATGGAAGCATCACTTGCATATGGTTATCATGACTCTTGAGTCCTAATATAATATGTTATTTAAGATTAACACATCGCAATATATTCGAAGCATAACCATTTGGAGCTTCCACCTCCTTCAACACTTTACGTACTACATCTTCACCTTTATTATCTAATGTGAAACATGAAGGTGGAAAATAGTACTTGTCATTTGCCTACTATTGAGGATGTAACGACTTACGAATAACCATTCCCTTTATATCTAGATAAGCATTCAAATTGTCCTTTCCTTTCCCATCAATATTCGATAATGTTCCGAGAACATTATCACACACATCATTTTCAATATGAATAATATCAAGACAATGATGTATCAAATTGTCCTTGTAATAATCCAATTCAAAAAATATATTTCGTTTCTTCCAATTATATGTAAGGGTACTACTCTCTTCATTTTCAACCATTTTCCTCTTACATCCTAATTGTGTATTCTTCCCAAACTTATTATTGAAATCCTTTACCTTAGCATACACTTCAACTCTAAATAGTCAAGAGGTCTTTGTTTCCAATTCAATTATACCATCAAAAGATATTATATCCCTTTGAAATTTATGATATTTCAGCAACCAACGATGATCACCCATGTAAAATTTCTTGCCTCCATTACATAGCCACTGAGAGCGAGTGTATTTATGACAGAAAGGACATGTAAATTTACCTTTTATACTCCAGCTCGAAAAATTTGCATATGGAAGAAAATAACTAATTGTACATAGCAATGACGCACGGAATTTAAACATATAATTTTGGAATTTATCATAAGTGTCAACCCCAACCCATAATTCCTTCAACTCGTCAATCAAAGGGCATAAATAAACAACAATGTCTTAAGTAGGACCTCTAGGACCAGTATATATGGTTGTTTCATACACAACCACATGGATAAGTTTAATGGCATCAAAGCTACAAGCCACGTGCTATGGCAATACGTATGCCCCTGAATGGGTTGAAGTCGTCACTTGAAAAGACAAGTCTGACATTCCATTGTTCTCCACCAAAATATGGATAAGAATCATCCAATGTTTTCCAAGCAATATAATCGACTAGATGTTTGACATTTCCATCATCAATGCTCTCCTCGGCATGCCATATCATTTATAATGTTGTCTTTGATGACATAAGTAGCCTTTGAAGTCTTGGTATCAAAGGAAAGTATCATTCCACTTTCACAGGAATTTTTCAATCTATAGTAGCATCTTCAATAAACTGACCCTTTAACCATTTAAATCTTTGGGTATGATACTTTGGACATTTTTTCGCATGTTATGTCTCTTTCAAGTAAAATGTGAAGTCATTAGGTCATGCATGTTTCTTTTTATAATTTAATCCTAAGTTTATAATCAACTTTCGAGCTTTGTAAAAAGACTTTGGTTGTGTTTCTCCATCTGAGAATGAATATTTCAACAACTCAAGAATCATTGTAAAGGTTTTACAATTCCACCCACCTAAACACATTATATTTAGTAATCAAACAAGAAATGAGAGTGTTGAATACTTCTTACAATTTGGATACAACTTTCACTCATCTTCTTTTATCGAATTAAAGAATTTCTTAATTTCGACATCTGGACCCTCTACCTTTTGATGCTCTTCATCACTGCCCATAAAGTGTCGTGGGTCTAGCAAAGGAATTCCAAAGGCATCACGCATCATCTCTAACATTTCATTACCAAAACCAGATTCAAAAGAAGGAGCTGAAGATGAGTAAAACTCCCCATAAAATGTCTAATATGTATACCATATCATCTTTCTTCACAAATATCACATTGTGGCATTTCTTACACAGACATAATATTTTTTTAGCATCCAGTCTGTTATCATAGGCAAACTTAATAAAGGCTTCCACTCCTTTCTCGCATAAAGGATGACCCTTATGTTTTATACTAATCCAAATTTTATCTATAAATACATTCAACCTAATGATAAAATACAAAAATATTATTGTTAAATAAGTCTAATAGTTAGTAATGAGAAAACGTGTGAGATAAATGAATTATCAATACTTCAAACATGATTTTGAAGTCACGTGTTAGAATCATTGAATGATGTCAATGTGTATAAATTTTATGTAATAAAAATCCAACTTAACAAATCTTTACTTTTTCATTTTGATTTCATTAGAAGAAAAGAAAATTGACATTGCGTAAGTTCAAAATAAATGCATAAAAAATAAAAGCCTAATGAATACTTGAACCTATTTAATTGAGAAATCAAATCTCAAATTGTGCTAAGAAGACATATGTACATAAATAAATATCATTACTAACAAAAAAAAGTTAAAATAAAACAATAATGATACAACATCATAAAAAAGGATTCTAAAACATTGAACATAACAAAGGAGTATATCACCCCCTAAAAAATAATAATGCATAATACTAAGAGTGCTACATATCTACCATCCCTGTGGCAACATTAAAGGGGGGGAATAGGGAGCTAAACTTAACCACTATAAAATGTACGACACAACTTCATACATACAAATTACAGTGATAAAAATCTCAATTTTAAAACTGCAACATATATGTGAAAACGAGTCATGGATAGAAACTTCATCCATACTCTATGGAACATTACACTTGATGAATTTGAGAATCGTATTGATTCTTCATTAATAATGATTTCCCATCGGTGGCGAGGTTTAAAGTATGTATGAACTTTATGAAGCCTCAATTCCAGGGGTCAGTTGCAGAAAACCTTTTATACTTGATTTATTATAAGAAAATCCTCATTTTTAAATAAATATTGCTTTTACATTTTTGGTCTAAAATTATTGGGTTTAATTAATGAAATGATGGCTTTATGAAGTTTATAAGGAAACTTGAAAAAAAAAAATAGTTTTGCCAATTTCACAGAATTAATAACAATTTAAGAAAGCCAACATCATCCCTTCTTATTACAAACCAAATTTAAAATGTTTTAAATAGTTCCAAATAAAGTGATCAAGATTCCGTTTAAAGTAAACAGAGATCTATTAGAACGTAAATCGTTCTTAGCCTCTCATGGTTTTCGTGCCTTTATTTTTTCAGAAGTACCTAGTGATCTAGTCCGTTTAAAGGAATGAGCATGCCCGAGTAGGAGAAATACTAGCAGAGAAATATGTATAAAGAATATCTATACATATAAGTTATATTTTAGCAATTATGAAATCATCCATCATTTGATTAAATGTTCTCATACAAAATTCAACGTGACATGCAATTGATGTTTTGACTATGTAACCCAGGCGGTAAGCGCAATCACACGTAATCTTTCTTTTACCAATACCCATATCCCGTTAATTTAGTCATTAACGTAATTACAAATTTTTCCCAAGTTATTTCATAAATTTGTATTTACACTAATGAGTGTTGTGATCACATTCAAATTTTCACTTAATTAACCGGGGTACCAATCCATGAATGTTACACGTCCTTTCACCGAATCCCGCTGTTTCGGAATATGCTATTAATCAATTGTCCGGGTCTAAGCATTAAGCCTCACCCTAGGGCTCCGGGCCCTTCTTAAATTTCTCAGTTACCTCCAAGTGCCTTTTACTTGTTATATCTTTGTAACCCTTTGTCATTTCTTTCTTCCTTGTTAATTTTAAACCCTTTTTCTTTATTTCCCTTTTACCAGTTGATAAGGCCAAATATTCGGGACGAGACAAGTCCCAACACACTTTACTTCTAAGTTTCACACTTTATAGAAGTGCGTTTCCAATTTACCTAAGAATCGGTATATCTTCCTTTTGAAAAAAACTTTTAATTATCGTTTCCTTTGAGACTTGATCTTTCAAGTTCAAAATCCCATTTACAAGTTTTATTGTTCTTTTCTAGCCTAAAAATATTAGGCCACCTGGGCCAATACAACGATGACACCTGTCAGCATTATCCTAATGCTTTCCATACTGGATGAGATCTGGTCGACTTCCTGACCGACCAAAGTCAGGAAGATGAACCATCATACATACGTGGGATATTCAACAGTCACTATGTACGTGCACATGGAAGACGTCCAACTGCATCTTATTGTGTAAAGGTGTAAATGCTTGAATATATAAAAGCATTCCACCTCTTGAGTTTCCACTTAATATAAATACACCATTTCCCCGAGCTAAGGGGAACAAGGTATGAACATATTAGCTTTATGCTACACCCCTGATTTGTAACCGGGAAAACCTTAAATACTAGTACCCCATAGATGTAGGCTCTATTCCTGAGCTGAACCACATAAAAATATCTAGTGTCTTTCCCTATAATTTTATTTTCTCTATTGTCCGTGGTGATAAATTTGGTAACTAAGGGCTAAGATCAATAATACAAATTTAAGCATCAACACATTAATGCCATTTATGGGAAATGACAAGTCATTGATGTTTCTTACTTGAGTCCCTCATAACCTATCTTTTATACCCTTGAATTATAACAGACATTCTGAAAGGAAGTCTTGCTGGAGGTAACGTTTTCAGTCCTTATACTCCTCCTAGCATGGGAGATTTACAGGGAATTCTACTAAACATTACCAAGGGGTAGGAGGCGATGTAGAAAATCGTGTGATAACTTACTCAAACACTTTAAGCTAGATCCACAGTTACCCCATCCCATAGGAAGGAAATGCCACCTCCACCTCTTAGGGATGATAGAAGTCGGTCTAGATATTCCAGATGATCATAAGACCATTCCTACAGTCCAAAGGTAATCTCTTCACTCAAATCTAGTGATTACTATAATAGTCGGTTGCTTACGCTAGAACGGTTGAGCATGTTGGAGAGGCTAAGAAAATCCTCTACTTTAGATCGCTTGGGACCCCGAGCAAGTAGAATTTATCAAAGGGAACCCTATAGGTCAAAAGATATCCTAAAAGGGTCTACTTGTTCTAGGATTAGTATACGAGGTTCCGTGCGAGCTGAGTAGACTTCATAGGAAGAGAACTCAGCACACACCCATAGTACAGCTTCCAGATCTACCCTGCCAAAACTAATCCGGAAGATCACCCTTGAAAAGGATCGATACAGTGACTCGAAGACCATTTGGCAGAAATAGCCAAGTCCAAGAATCCCTTACAAAAGAGCTTTGTGAAGGGATCTCATTTTGTTCTAGCCATTTTTGATTTCCCCACACCATTCAAATTCAAGCCACCTGTGGTCACTCCCAAATATGATTGTAAAACTGACGCCGTCATCCATATTGAAAAACATATGCAACATTTGATATTTATTTTGCTCCAAATGAGATGTGTTGTCAAGCATTCTTAAGTACCATCACTAGATCTGCCAAGATTTGGTATAATAATCTTCCTTGAGGACAAATCTCTAGCTTCCAGCACCTCATTTGGGGCCAAACCTATCAAGAGGGTACCTCACTTACTAAGCGTCTGCCAGTGACCAGGGGAGACCACACGCGAGTATATAATTCGTTTTAACAGTGAAAAGTTGAAAGTGGTAGATTATGATGAAAAGACCGCTATTACTGATTTGATGAGCGAATTGCTCCATGAGAAGTTATACTATGTGCTACACAAAGATCCCCCTAAAACCATGACTGAATTGATGGCTGAAGCTGGAAAAATCATAAATGCTAAGGAAGTTATGGTTTCCAATAAAGCTCCAAGTGCTAAGGCCCACCATCCTAAGAACTATGACAAGAAGGAGCAAAAAGATAACAAAGCCGAGAAACCCAAGAAGTATGAGGAATAGACTCCTCTCATTGTTGGCGTTAATCCCTTCTTAGAGGAAATTAGAGGGTGCAGATGCCTCAAATGGCCTGGAAAGCTAAGGTCCCCTCCTAACAGGAGAGATAAGTCCAAGTGTTGTAAGTTTCATAGGGACCATATGTAATACCCCGCGTATTCCCACGTCGACCGCCACCAAGACTACGTCGTACGTTACTAAATTAAATACTATTCTTAGCATGTGACAAATATGATACATATAAAAATTCATTTCTACAAGATAATAATTAAATTGATCCAATAATAATTAACAATTCCTGCAATAATAAATCCATCCCCTTGTTAATCTCCAAAGTAAATCCAATCTCAAATAAAATAATCAACCTGTAAATATCTGAATAAAAACCGTAAAGAACTGTGGAACCTATTAGCCCACCAAATCCATAATAAAAGTCTCATAATAATGCGATAGAATAGAAAGTAAATCCTAACTAACTAAAGCATATAAAATAAATAAGTCTCTAGCTGGAATTCCAAAATTATTTCCAATCACTCTTATGCAGCTACTCTAGCACTATACTTGAAATATTAGTCAATGCAATGGGTCAGAGCCCACCATATGAATACAAGCTAATCTCCCCAATTAGGGACCGTGGACACAAACAGTAGCACTACACATGATAAATACCATAATAGAACATTTTATTTTAGCATGATAATTATTAACGTGCGAGCAAAAATAAACAGCTATCATCTAATCACATAATTACGCCACCCCAAGAGTTTAAGTCCAACTTATTTTTTCGCAATTGGGTAATTACTTCCAAAGTCACCATTTTTATTTAAATTGATTTATCACATTATTATTATTTTCGTAGCAGTGCCGTCATAGCCAGCCGACCCTATTGTATATCTTGCACTTATTCGGGACCGTTTAAAGTTTTACACCACACACATTCCCCACGTAATATCCAGCCAACCCATATTCTGTTAACCCTGCACTTATTGACGAGGTTCCATGCATGAAACGTCATAATAGCCAGCCAATCCATATTCTGTCAGCCCTGCACTTATTAGGACGCCACACACTCATACGTCACAATAACCAGCCAACTCATATTTTGTCAGTCTTGCACTTATTAACGACACCAATTCATTTTATTACTCGTTTACTATCTTAGGTATTAATTCATAATTTCTCAATTGCTCATTACTTTAAATTAGCCCCACCATATTATAGAGCATAATACTCGAACATACCCCTAGTCCCATACCTAAAGATCTTCAAAATACAAGCACGTCATACCCTATGTTATAGGATGAATTTCTATTAACTATCTCTTCCTAGTCTCGCGTCTAGGCTATCCAAATCAATGAAATGACACCAAAATTAGTCCCACCCCGGAATATCCCATTCGTAAAAATCTACAGTAACTAGTCCCATACCTATAAAGTGTTAACCGCAACTAAGGCATACCCACTGGTCCCACACCTATCAAGTATTCCTAAAATTAAGGTGAGAGCATAACTACCCAAAAGACTCGTCATCCCCTCGATGATAATCATAATCATAACAATAATTTTCATATTCTAATTTATCCACAATTACACAAATTTCTCAAGCGGTCACAATTTACTTTAATTAAATTCGTTCAATCCATCGTCGTAATTAACACAATTTATTTTATTTCACAATTATAATTTCAATATCATGTGAGTTTGTGGATCACACAATAACAAATTCACTTCGATCACACCTATATAGTTTTATATGATTACCCAAGTCCCCATTTTTTAATTTAAACAGAGCAAGTATGATTTTCTATATGAAAATCTACCCCCATATTAACAAAACTAAATCTCCACCCTAAGCACACAAGGTTATGAGTTTTATTTCAAATTGAGATTTTTGTTCACAAAAACAGTCCCAAATTAGATTTCACTTTCTCTAATTAAGGTTGCTAATTTATTTTAAGAAAAATATGTAAATTAATATTTAGATGATATTTGAAATGCATAATACTAAATAGAGAGAATAGAAGTATTCATGCCTACTGAAAAGTCGATTGGAAATTCTGATTGGACGGTTGCGTTCCTCTGGAGAAAACAATAAAGATGCATTCTTGGACGATCATGAGAAAACTTTATTTAGATCTTCAAAAGTTGGGTTGAAAGTTATGTTCAATGGGATTTAGATTTTTTAAAGGAGAGAGAATGAAATTATAGGAGGCTACTGATTTTTGAGAAAGCTAAAATGTATTTTAAAAGTCCTAAACCCGTCACTTTATGTTTATATACCAGAAAGAATTTGAGTCCTAATCAAAGAAAAACACAAAAAAAATATTACGGACAATTGGACCGTTGAAATTGTCTAAAATTTTAATACGTCGTAGCTAAAGGTGAATCAAAGATGCATAAAAAATTCAGCTCAATCGGACAGTTGAATATTTTTATTTAATTTTCTCTCCTTTGGTCGGATGCTCCCCTAAATTTTATACAAAAAGTTATAATTTCTAAATTTTAATCCCGATTTAAATTTCACTTAAAACCTTATCTTTATATATATAAATACCAACCTTTTACATACAAAATTGAATAGATTTCAAAAATTAGTTTTTAAAAATTTTTAATTTAACAAAGATTTTTACGGCTAAAAAATCCCAGGGGATTACACCATATGCACACGACTAACAACTGTATTGCCTTGAAAAATGGGATTAAAAATCCCCTTCGGCGTGGCAAGTTGTCCAAATTTATTAACAAATCAAAATAACGAGAATCCAGGAGGCTATTAAAATCTCCTTGTAAAGGAAGAGTTGACAAGAAAAGAAGTCGAGATAATGATTCAGAAGAAGATCCAAATCTGCCAAAGAAACCTCGGGTAACTGAAATTGAGGTAAAAATAATTTCTTTTGGCTGTCATTTTATTACAGGAGGAGATGAGAGTGGTGGAGATGAGATAACTGAAAGAAAATCCCATTTAATGAAGCCAAAGCATGCTCTTATATTTAACAAATTAATCTATCTAACGATGTTGATGGGTGGCCAAGGAAAGTAAACAAAGATAAATTGATGATCGATTTCTCCAAGAACGACCTATCATGAGTACTCTATCTACATTATAATCCTTTAGATGTCACCATGAGAATATATGAGGTAAGGGTGGCTAGAATTCTGATTGACAATGGCAATTCTGTCAACATCATATTCTACAATTGTTTCCACAGTTTGGGATTACGTGACAATAAATTAGAACCTTATCATAGGATTCTAATAGGCTTCTCAAGTGGAAAAGTACATCCATTGGGGACTGTTAAGTTGAAAGTTTTGATCGACGCATGGCCAGCTAGTAGGACTGAAAGGATCCGTTTCTCCATCTTAGACAAGAATGACAGATCAACCTACAACATGATCCTTGGCAGGATTGATCTGAAAAAGTTCGAAGCAGTGCCATCTACTGTCCACTAGTGCCTGAAGTTTCCCACTCATTATAAGGTCGACATTATTAGTGAAAATCAAATTGAATCTAGAGAATGCTATTACACTTCAGCTAACCAAGAAGAAGTAAAGAAACTTACCACAACCTACCAGATCGAAACCTTAGACCCCCACGAGGAGGCTGATTTAGTTAAAGGGCAAGTTGTAGAGGCCACATAAACAATTATCCTGGATGATGAAGGACCAGAAAGAACACGCAGATTGGCTCAACTCTGAAGCCCGCTCTCAAACACGAATTGATCAATTTTCTTAAAGAGAGAAAGAGTGTGTTCGCATGGAGCCATGAGGATATGCCAGGATTTGATCCAAAATTTATCTGCCATGAGTTGAATATCATAAAAGATGCCAAGCTGATCAAGAAAAAATAATGTGTATTCAATCCTGAGAAGAACATAGCCATCCAAGAGGAGGTGGACAAGCTGCAGAAGGAAAGTTTCATTAAAGATATCAAGTACCCGGCCTGGTTGGCTAATGTAGTGATGATGAAAAATAAGAACAACAAATGGAGCATGTGTGTTGACTTTGCATATCTCAATAAAGCCTGCCCAAATGATCATTTCCCTTTGCCCAAAATTGATAAACTAGTTGACACCACTATAGGACATGAGTTACTCAGCTTCATGGATACTTATTCAGGATACAATCAAATTAGAAATGAAGCCAGAAGACCTAGAAAATATAACATTTATTACTAGCTGAGGTACTTACGGCTACATTATTATGCCTTTTTAGGCTTAAAAATGCTGGAGCAATATACCAAAAGCTAGTAAACAAGGTCTTTCAGGATAAAATCGACAAAAATATGGAAGCTTATGTGGATGATATGAAAACTAAAAGTAAGGTAGCTACCAACCACATCAAAGACTTAGGCCAGACATTTGACTAGCTAAAAAAAATCAGATGAAACTCAACCCGATCAAACGTGTCTTCAGCGTACAAGAAGGAATGTTTTTGGGATTCATCATAAATCAAAGAGGAATTGAAGCAACTTAGAAAAAATCAAGGTATTTATCAAAATTCAATCTCCCTTATGCAGGAAAGACGTGCAAAAGTTGACAGGATGAGTTGCTACACTCAACCGATTTGTTTCCCGAGTAACTCATAAATGCTTACCATTTTTAAAGATACTCAGGAAAAAATACCAATGGAATGAAGAATGCAAAAATGATTTTCAAGAATTGAACAGATATTTGGGATCTCCACCACTTCTCTCCAGACCAGTTATAGGAGAAAAATTGTACTTATACCTTGCTGTATTCGAGTCAGTTGTTAGCTCAGCCCTTATTCGATTAGATAATGGAATTCAGAAACTAGTGTAATATATCAGCAAGGCTTTTAGGAGGGAAAAGATTGGATATCCTCTCTTGGAAAATTGGATTTAGCACTTATTGGGGCATCCAGAAGAATAAAGCCCTACTTCTAGGCATATACCATTGTGGCCTACACAGATCTACCAATGCGCCAAGCTATCCATAAGCCAGAAAAATCAAGGATATTAATGGCCTGAGTAGTAGAATTAGGTGGATGTGATATACTCTACGATCCCTGAACAATGCTGAAAGGGCAAGCTATAGCTGATTTCGTAGCAGAATTTATCTACAAAGAAACCATAGCTGATCATGAGGGGAAAAAGGCCGAGTAAACATCCTTGGAAGTGAGCTCAAAGCCGAACTAAGCCAAACAGACTTCTCCAAAAGATAGTTCTAAGCTGGAATCGTCCATTACTTAAGATGTTGCCAAAAATAACGAAGAACGGAGAAAAAAAATTTCAAGTAAGGATCTCTGTGTGATGGGAACTTTATCGAAGAAATTCTTATTTGGAAGTTATACGTTGATGGGTGCTCCCGTGCCTCTGGTAGTGGAGCGTGATTAATTCTAAACACCCCTGATATTATAGATGTGGAGTATTCTCTTCATTCTCAATTCCAAGCTTCCAATAATGAGGCAGAGTATGAAGCATTGATTACTAGGTTAGAACTCACTTTGTCACTGGGTGCCATTAGAATAGTCGCTCACAGTGACTCTCAGCTTATTGTTAATCAAGTGTTAGGGATTCATGGAGTTAGAGGAGAACTGATGACAAGGTACCTCGCCAAAATACAAAGAACCATCACGAAGTTTTTGGCCCTCGGAATGGTCAGAATTTGGAGAATAGAGAATGCCCTAGTAGACACACTTGCTCGGCTTGCTTCAGTAACCAGGAGAGAATTGAAGAGGGCCATTCTGGTGTAAATTCTAGTAAAAAGGAGCATAGATGAACAAGACGTCTGCTTAACAGTAGTTGATCTAGGCCCCTCATGAATGAACCCAATCAAGTAGTACATTGACAAGGGATCGTTACCTCAAGATCCTAAAGAGGTAAGGAAGTTGAGATACAAAGCAACCAACTACGTACTACAGGAGGCGTCTTGTATAAAAGGGGATTCACTGTTTCTTTACTTATGTGTGTTCATCCTACTGAATTAAATGATTTTATCAAAAAAGTTCATAAAGGATCATGCGAAAATAATTCAATAAGACGATCATTTAAATGACGGGTGGCTATACAGGTTGGCCAACTATGAAAGCAGACTGTTCATCATATGCTAGAAAATAGGACAAATGCCAAAAGTTTGCTATCATGCATAGACGACTGTGAGTTACTTTAACGCCGATCACATCCACTTGGCCTTTTGATTTATGGGGAATTGATTTGGTCAGCCCATTACCAAGGACAAAAGGATAATTTAAATATTTGGTTATAGAAGCTGACTATTTCACAAAGTGGGTGGAAGTCGAACTACTTGTTGAAATGCCTTGCGAGAGGGTTTATCAATTTATATGGAAGAATATCTTATTCTGATATGGAATGCTATACGCTTTTATCACAAACCATGGAACTCAGTTCGATAATCAACAATTTGAGGATTATTCTGTGGAATCCAAAATCAAAAAACTACATTCTGCTCCAGGATATCCTCAGTGCAATGGACAAACAGAGGTGCCAAATAAAACACTGCTCGATGGGTTGAAGAAAAGGCTTGATGATGAAAAAGTAAACTAGATCAATGAGCTACTAAGTGTTTTATGGGCCTATAGAACCACGCCAAGGACAGAGACTGGCGAAACTCCATACATGTTGGCATTTGGAACGGAAGCAGTAGTCCCCACTGAAATAGGTCTGTTAAGTCACATGTCGCTCAATTCCGACTCCCCTAAAAGTGATCTCATAAGCAGGCTTGACCTAGACTTGGTAAAAGAAGTAAGAGAGGTTTCTACACTATGAGTAGCCGCCTACCAGCAACGTACCGCCAGATTCTATAACAGAAGGGTCAAACTAAGCAATCTAAAATAGGGGGATTGTGTTTCGAAGAAGGTAATTCAGAAAGGAAATAAGCTAGAACCTAATTGGCACAATCCATATTGCATCTCTGCAGTCATCCGACCAGGTACCTACCGTCTAGAACCACTTGAAGAAGAAGAATTCAAAAACCCATGGAACGTCGAGCATCTAAGAAAGTATTATCAGTAATTTTGGATAAAAGTTTCACTTATATGTGTAACGATTTTTTCATCTTTAAGGAGAATTCAGTGGATTGTCATTAGTACACTACTTTTTTTAATTTTTTTTTAGGAATGGGAGATATGACTATCTCAATCAAATAATGAAAACTAATGATAAAAAATTCAAACTTCATGTATGACTTCATCTTTGACAAGCCATGAATAAGAAGTCCACAACTTTTAAGACTTCTTGTATGACAAAGTCATGAACAAGAAGTTTTACCAAACCAAGTTAAGGAAAAAGGCTATAAAATTCGATCGTCGATGGTACTAATTCAACACTTATCGTAAAATGACATAGATCCATTTGAATAACCATAAGTGTATTAGTAGAACCTAAGGCTGGACAACTCATGCTCGTCCGAAGTGGTAATCAATAAAGCAGATTAGTTGACTAAAGGCCGACCATACAATCATAATTCTTAACTACTGGTCGACCAATATCAAATGCAACATGTATTGAATATATATTATCTTTTATTCAAAAGATAAACGAACTTCATTACAAAATACTTTTCAGAGCCACTGAGGTAAAAAGAAGGCAAACACATTCATTCAACTGGACATTTCCTCGGGGCTTTATCAATTCCCTCAGGGGTAATATCCAGAGCAAAAGGATGGACGTTGCATTTCAACTCCTTAAGTCTTTCTTGCCTGCTAGAGCTACTTCTGTCCAACAAATGCAGAGGTCGAACAAGTGTGTCTTCTCTATAAAGTCCATATTCACCCAGATATTTCCTAACCAGACTTATGGGTATAATATTAGTAGGAATCCATTTGGTGTCCAATTTAAAAGGTGGATTAGGGTGATCCAAATAACCTTGGTCATACCAATACCACAAAGTATATTTTGTTGGTACCTTCAGCACAATTGGAGCATTCAACAACCCCATTTATACCCTTCTCTCTTAGCCTCCAATTCATCGCTCAGATGTGCTAAGGATTTATCATAACTGCCCATCCAAAAGGTTCGCGATTTCTTATGAAAGTGGAAGTTAAGACGATTAACTTTCTCAATTACTTTTTAATACTGGCAGATTTATTCCTGATTAGGGAAGCCTGGTTGGCCAGAGTTTTCTTCATCATTTCTTCCTCAATGGAGGGCCGAGTAATTACCACCTGCGTTGATGACTGACCTCCATTAGAATTTTTTAAGTTTTCAATCTCCTCTAGTAGCTTAGCATTCTCCTATTCTAAAAAGGACACACCTTCATTTTGGTCGGTGCCAACCATGAACTTCTTCAGGCCTTATAGTTCATTCTTCAATAAGTTATTTTCTCGTTCCAATAAATCGACAACCTCCCGAGAACTGTTCAACTAGCTCTTATTACAAATTCATTCTTGATGAAAGTAAAAGATATATCATGTAGTTTCTTATCAAAACCTACCTTGCTACTAAGTCGAGCATACTTTACTTCATAATCAGTATGATGGCTAGCGAGAGAAGCCTTGTGTTCCTCTTGCATTTGCTCAATCATTTCATAATAAATAACATCATTTACTATTGCCTGGTCAAAGAATCTGTGAAGATGACGGTATTCTTCGATCACTTGGTTTGAAGCATCCAAGCCGAATAACTCCTCCAACTCGTCTTTATCCAAATCTTCATGGCCAACACTAAATAGCCGAACACTCCTTCTGTACAGGTCACTTTCTATTGTAGCTATCACATTTATCCTATATTTAACCTAAAAGATAGAATATGAGCATAAATATCAAACACAATCTATGCCATCATAATGGTACAAGTCCAACCACAGATTTTATTATAAAACAAAGGGATATTACATAAAAAAGGTCCATTATTCGAGATGGTAGACTGAAATTAAGCATTATAAAGAAAGGCTAAAAATATCAAATAATCCTAAGGAGTTTACACCTTCTCTTTGTCTTGAGCTATATGATCTTTTGACTGAGCAACCACTATCGAGGATTCTCTAGTTCCCTCCTCATACTCCATTTCTTCATAAATCACAGGAGGGGTACCCGGCTTGAACTGTTTAAAAAGGTTTGAGGCGGTAGTAGTTCCGACCTATTTCAGCGCAGAATCCCATCCTTCCTTGAAGGAATTCTTCTTCAGATAGTCAATTTGCATGGCGGTAGTGGCAAAATCCTTATCTCAACTAAGGGTGTAGGAGTCTTCCTTCCCTTTTTTCATAGCGTGCTTTAAGTTTTGATCTTTTTCTCCATTTCAATGGTATCCTTAGCAACATTAGCAATAACCTTCTTGGCATCACTCATATTCTTCTCGGTAGCATCCAACTAGCCTTGCCACTTCTACAGGTCTTTCTTGTGGTCTACTTTGCTAGAATCTAAGGATTTCTTAAGGACTTTGAAAGACTCACCAACATCCATAAAAGACTCCTTAAGGTCGTCATCTCTCATTAGGAGTTGGTAATAGTCCACCAAGAACTGCAAATTTTAAGGTCAAAAGTATTAGCAAATAATAACTATGAAAGTTGTCGAATAAGGAATAAAAGTATGTCAAGTTAGTTACCAAAGCTAGATTCTGGTTAGCTCTCTTTAATAACCTCTACCTGGATAAAGGATCAGATGTGATCTGTCAGCAGGGAGAACCCCAGAACGAATCAAACCCTAAGACAAACCAAGGTTCACTGCCACAGAGGCAGCTTCTGGAGAGGCCTGATCGGCTTAGGTGTTTTGAACTAATTCCTACTGTGTGGAAGGACCTTTATTTAATCTTTTGAATTGAGGCTATGTTCTCTTCATCTCCTTAGTAATCACTACTACTGGTCATTTAGAACCTTGCCCTGCAGCCTTCTTTTTCTCAGTAGGGGGGAGACATGGATCCAACAAGGAGGTTAGGAATCTTTCGTTTAACCAATTTGCTTGGGTAAAAGATAATGGTTAGAATAATGGACAAATTCAAAGAATCAAATAAGGAGGAAGTTCCGCCAATGCAATATATCCTTCTTTTTCTTTTTCGTTCAAAGGAGATTCGATGGCTGCAACATACGGGGATGAACTAGAGTCTTCTAGGTTAATAGGGGCTGAAGGAATATCCTCTGTAGGCCGAGCTACAAAAGTTTTTATGGAACTTTGGTGTTCTAACAAGACAGAAGCTGACCGGGGATGGAATTCACCAATTCTCTACTGGATGGACTAAATAAACTTTAAGTCCACAAAGTCGACTTCAGAGTCAGGGGGAAATATTTTTTCCTTCTCTTTGCAGAAAAACGTATGCAGTATATTAGTCGGCGTATCAATAAACAAAAATCAAACATAAAAAATACATATGTTATAAGGAGCCGACCTATGACACGCCTTTCCTGGGGGCACCTGGTACCATTGTATTTAACCCCCTCAGGAAGGGGGGCATATTGTCAATTCTTCACCACAACTCTATAATCCCAATAGTTCTTATTGTAATCAGGCAAATTTACCACCAAGTCCATGTTAGCGTGACATGTCTTTAAATACTAAGTATTATCTCCAGTAGTTCCCCAAATATAATAATACATCAACTCTGTTATTACTATGTCAGTTCCATATAATTCTTTAAGACGATTAACCCCATTCACTACTCTCCAACTATTGGGGGATACTTGGGCGGGGACCACATTAAAATATTGGCAGAATTTAAAAAAATAAATTATTGGGAGTAAAGGTAACCTAACACTCAGCTATAAGTATTGTGGGTAACCAATGACCCTCATCCAAGGCACATGAATCATAAGGAACTGAGACAATTTCCATAACCACCCAATCTTGGATTTTCCTCTTCTTTCTAAACTCCTCCAAAGAATTTTTTTCATCAACAATATAAACCATTATAATAGCTCAGAAAGAAAAATTAGAGGAGGGAGGTTCTTAAAGTGTCAATCTCAGCAATGAAATCCTTAAATCAGCAAGGTGAAGAAGCAACAATAGATGAAATGGAATTCAAGATTGCTGAAGTGAGGAAAAACAAAGGGAAAATCAGCCTTTTATAGGTATAATGATGACTCTTGATATCTAAGATTTTAAATGGTTCAGTGTACAAACGATTGGACCATCGACAACATCCCAAATCTCAAAAGGATAAAAAGACTAGCGTACCCTTTGACAGCTCACTATTTTTCAAGTTGTTTATGAAATTACCATTGCTTCAATACAAATAGAGAAAAAATTTACAAGTTTTGGAGGTCGGCCGTTTTCACAACCTTTAGGAAGTGTCGACTAAGTCTAGGAATGAATACTCCATTCTTTCATTCAACACTACAGTATGTAGTATTAAGGGTTTTTATTATAGCCTAAAAATATATGGTCACCTAAGCCAATACAACAATGACACCTTTCAGCATTATAATAATATTTTCCATATTGAAGGAGGACTAGTCGGCTTCCCGACCGACCAAATCCAGGAAGATGAACCATCAGACACACGTGGGATATTCAAAAGTCACTATGTACATACACGTGAAAGACGTCCAACTGCATCTTATTATGTAAATGTGTAAATGCTTTAATCTATAAAAGCATTCCACCTCTTGAGTTTCTACTTACTATAAATACACCATTTCCCCTAATTGAGGGGGACAAGGCATGATCATATTAGTTTTATGCTAAACCCCTGACTTGTAATATGGAAAACACTAAATACTAGTGCCCCATAGATATAGGCTCTATTCCTAAGTTAAACCATATAAAAATCTCTGGCGTCTTTCTCTATATTTCTATTTTCTATATTATCTATAGTGATAAATTTGGTAGCTAACGGCTAAGATCAATCATTCAAATTTAAGCATCAACAACCCACACTTGTAAAATTACATTTTGTACACTTTGACAAAATGATTTTTTTTAACCTTTACATTGTATAATATAAGTTTTCTCTACATAAAGTCCAACTCTTTTAACTAGAGTCATTTAGTTTGGAAATTTGAATCAAAAGTGCAACTATTTTATAAAAATTACACTTTTTTGTACTAAAACCTCACTTTTGTCATTTTAAGTCTCGTATTTTGAACTTATTGACTTTGCATCTTCTATATTACTTCTAATCATATTATGTGTTAATATAACTTCATTTAAGACTAATTTTTAAAAAACAATACTCATGTTTTCTAAGATTACAATTAAATCTAAACTTTTCATAAAACTATACTCTTGGACTAAAAACTATACTTTTGACATTTCATATAGTAAAATAAATATCTTTTCTTTGGGATTTTTATTGACATGTAACATAAATAACAATAACATTTATGTATTATAACTCATTCTTACCATAAAGTGGAGCTTTTAGCATATGTACTCCATCAAACAACAGTTCTGATTGGGTGAAAATCAAGCATCATGTAAATACGCTTGTCGTTGTCATCGAATTTGCACCTCAATACAAAAAACCTAAACTTTAAATACATATATTTTATATATATAGCGGCGAGTTCGGGTATTGAATCCACATGGAATGTCGTTTAAAATTTATTTGATTTATTACCTTTCAAATAAATGAAAACTATGATTTTTATTTTATTTTTAAGTATGTTTAAACTACAATATATCTAGGTGAATATTTAAATTAAATTAATTTAAAATTATAAAAATTATAAGTTGAAAAGTAAAGCCGTTGGCTCAGAATACATAACATAAATGATTACATAGTTAGAAACATTTTAAAACACGATTAATACACATTTAAATAATTATTTAAACACGAAGTGTGCCTCCCTAAATTTTCATAAGAGTCCAAACATGAGTTTGGCATCAACAATAATTACAAAATTACACACGTAGTGTCGCAAATATGGTACAGACATGATATACCCCCATTAAGGTCCATCTTTTTATTTTTGAAAATAATCAACCCGTTAAAAACTGGTCTATTCCATCATACCATAGCGAAACAACTACACAACCGAAATGAGTTCATTAATCTCAACCTAATTAAAATTACCTAGAAAGTATTTTTAAATTATAAAATAAAATAGTATGTGAGAGGGCGATTTTTAAAGTAAAAAAATAATTTTTAAAATGAGTGACTAATTATGAAAGCAATTAACTAATTAAACAGTAATTAAATAAATGAACACAATTAAGGAGAGAGAGATTTTAATAAATAAAAAGAGTTGTAAAATAAGACTACAAACTAAATTATAACTGCTACTACAAATTCGCATTAAGATCGAGTGTGCAGATGATGAACCAAATGACCCTTTATATAATTGAGGATTTATAGTTCGGATAAAAATAGGAATACACTAATATGGACAAGTGGTCCCGTGGGTTTGTTGATAAAGTGGACAAGATTAAACAGAAAATGGTTAGGCATCTCATAATAGGTGTATAATAATTTTTCTTCGAGGGGATAATGGAAGAAACACTTTTTTAATCTATTTGAAAGAAAACATATGGGAGCTTATGGGATAATGGCAAATGAATTTTGTACAAAAAACAATAGTTTTTATTACTTTAGTCTCATATTCAAAGATTTTTTAGGCTCCTACCACGTGTTTTTAAAATTGTATTAAGTCTCAACCACCTAAAATCATCCATAACTACTTTGTAACCGCCCATTTTCCTTTCTGCAAATAATGACACTTGTCCTATAGTGGTTACAGTAGGACCAATAACTACAATAATAAAGACATGGAAGTAAATACAGATAAATCTTAAAAATTAGGATTAAACACTTAAAATCTCCAAAAAATGATGTGGCAAAAGTGGTAAAAAGGGAGAAATAAAGAGAATTTCTCAGCTAAAGAAAAACAAGGGGGGGGGGGGGGGGGAGGAATAAAAAAACTCAAAAGTAACAATTTGTGAAGAAAAAAAGGGTACTTTTAAACGAACCCACGTATTCCCTATACAACCCCTTCGATTCTTTTTGACCTTTAATGAAGTGAATCAAATAAAAAATGACTATTATGACCCTTTTTTAAAAATCAGACAATACATAAAAGAAACGCAACATAAAATAGAAGGAAGATTAACATCTGGGTATGGCAGGAAGATTAACATCGGCAAATAAAAAGATAAAGAAAGATTAACATTGACAAACACATCGACCCATTATGGATTTTGGATTTTGTATTCGTGTATTTGAAATGGATGGATTTGAGTTGGGAGGATCTCGGTTTTGCTTGTGTGGAGTTGAAATAGATATTCAGTATTTGTTGGAGTTAAGAAAATAGACGATTGGTTATCTGCAATTTGCTGTCTGAAATGGGTTTTGAGGGTAAGAGCCTATTTTGACATATTTTTCTCTACCAACCAAATGATACACTGTACTGAACGTATTTTTACATGTACTTGTGGGGCCAATAAATGTGGGGTTTTGATAAAAAAAAATAAGGGTTCATATAAAAGTCTCCCCCTCCCCCCCAACACACACCCACCACAAAAAAAAGGCAAAGGATTTTAAAGGCAGCAAATAGTGGGTGTTAATATAATAAAAAGGGTGGTGATATTCCCACCCTTAAATAAACTCCAAAACACCCTTAATGTGAATATAATACAAAGGGTGGTGATACCCCCCCCCCCCCCTAAATAAACTCTAAAACACCCTTAACTCTAAAACACCACGAAATTACACCTTATTTCCCACTAACACCACAAAAACCCAATACCACAATTTGAAACCCCATTATATAAACTGGAATTAAAAATCCCCCAATTTTTTCCCTCCTTTGTCTCTCTCTAATCTTTTCTCCCTACTACCTTTCGTATCTCTACATACTCAAACTAAATCCTTATTCAAACCATCCAAACATAACCTGATATATACTCCAAAACTCTCTACTTGTGCATTTATGTCCATGCTTAATCCATACCTGCTTTCACACCCATTTGAACCCCCATTAGTAATAAAAAAGTTAGTAAACCCAAATTTTCGTTAAAAAAACGTCATTTAAACCTTTATAAAACCCTAATTTGGTGAAACTGAAACTTAATCGTAAAAAAAAATAGAAAACCATTGCATCGTAGGTCTCTTGTCACCGTAGAAGGTGACTTCTCGTGGCCTACTTAGGCCGTGTATTCTAATTTCACGGCTATAGTACGCCGTCCATTTTACAAAACCAATGGACTACTAAGACCGTGTATTGCCACATTCCACTGTTATGAAGGATCGTGGGTATTGTTTTCCAAATCTATTAATTTCTCTATCCATTTTACAAAACCTGTTAAATGCATGTTCTCAAATTTATTTATTTCTCTATCTATTTTAACAACTATTGCAGATCATAAATGGGGAGAGAGGGTAGACAACCCATGACTACATAAAAAAAAATTAAAACAAGATAGAATTTCAGGTAAAGATGTAGTGGGTGAGGATGTGGTTGGTAAGGATGTATTTGGTGAGGGTATTGTAAGTGAGGAGGAGGTGGCTGGTGAAGGTGCGGTGGGTGAGGATGTGGTTTGTGAGGGTGCGGTGGGTGAGGGTACTGTGGGTGAGGATGTGGTTCATGAGGGTATGGTTGGTGAGGGGAATCTTTGTGAGGGGGTTGCTATTTTGGGGGCGGTTGGTGAAGGGAATATTTGTGAGGGGGTTGCTATTTTGGGGGTGGTTGGTGAGGGAGAAGTTGATGAACGTGCTAGTGGGGATAGTAGATTTAGCACGTCAAGAGGTTCATGTACATCATTATCGTCTGATGATGACAACCTACTCAGAAGGGCATCTTATTCGGCCCTGGTTGAAAAGAAAAAAATAAGGACGAAACCAAGAAGATCCGATTCATAACCGTTAGAAGGTTCCTCTCCTAACAACCCCGAGTTGTTAAAACATTTTTCTAACCATGTGTCATATGGTATTTGGAACCATGACAAATAATGAGGTATGATGAAGTGTGTATACCATTATAAGAAATTCGTTGAGTGGAATATGGTCCCAGGACTATGGCCTTTGATAAAAAAACTCTTATCGATTTATTGATCATGCCCTTGTATGTGCATTCATTGAACGGTGGCCACCCGAAACTAATACGTTTCATATGCCATTTGGTGAAATGACCCTTACACTAAATGATGTTTATCATATGTTGGGGATAATGGTTGAGGGGCATATTGTGTAAGGGGTGATCCCGAAGACGGATGAAGAACGAGCTACATCAATTAGGAAGTTTGCTAAGTTGAGCAGATCTACGGTGAAAGAGGTTAAGGAGGAGTGCTAGTCTTTTCATGCGGTCCGTTTTGATTGGTTGATGAAATTGTGGAAGGATAGGGTGAAGGTTATGGGTGAGAATGTAAAGGCTAAACACATCGATCGATGTGCCTGGGCATATATTCTATTCATGATATGGTGCTTTCTTTTTCTAGACAACTCGGGGACCCGAGTCCCGATATATTACATTCAATCTTTGAAGAACGTGAGGGAAGTCCAGGACAAGAACTGGGGAGGTTCCATCTTATCCCACCCATACCTCCAATTGGGGATCGCACCCAGGGCATACGTACGACAAGTTGCTTTATATCTCTCTCTTCTAGTGGTAATGTGTATATGTATTATTTATCCTAATATATTTTGATTTATCATATTCCTTTTATAACTTAGCTTCATTGAAAAATTATATGGATACATAGGCATGGATACACGATCACTTTGATCTAAAGCATAGTGTTCGTAAGTATGATTATACCACTGCCGAGCCCCGAATTTGTAGGTGGAAGGTGCAAATGGTTTCGGATAACTCGAAAGAGCAATTGCTTGCTATGAGGGAGAGGTTGGATGATTTAAAAGCTCATTGATGTGTGTATCACTACTAGTTTCTACTTACTTGATATGTTTTAGTTTAGTTTACTATTTATAATCATGTTTTAGTTAAGTTTACTATTTACTTACATAATGATTCAAAATATAAGTTGTATGTGATCCATACAAAGAAAATGTTGAGGCATGTTCATTCCAGGAGATATCGTGATACACCGGTATTCTCATATGCTATGACGTTGCCAAGCCATACTAATCCTGAGAGAGTTCTTCGTCAAGCCGACCGGGTCCAAACTATTCCACGCCTTCCTATATGCCCGATTAAAGAAGAGAGGGGTAGGACATAACCTAGGTATAATGTGGCGTATGACAATGAGAAATGGTACCAGGATAACTAGGTTGAACATGTTCTCAATGATGCTAGAAGATCTACACCCATACGCAACTACCCTTGGGAGTGTGTTGAAGGCTTCTTGGCGTGGTACAATGACAAATCCCATCCTTTGGTATGCAATCCTAGTCATAGAAAGGGCAACCCAAAAGTGGACACTACGAAAAACTGTTATGATACCTCATATCAACATTTAAGGTTTGGTAACATGTGTTTGTAGTATTAATTACATTCGTTGTGGCAACATAGACAGGAGTCAAGTATCTATATAGCCATTCATCTCTTGGAAGAGACGCTTAAATATCCAAGTGACGATCCCTCGGTCAAAGATCATCAAGCGCTCTTTGATGCTTCTCGGGCAACATGTGATGCCTTCTTAGAGGCTAAAGGCGTTCACGGTAGAAAAGTAAAGAGGAAGGAAATCGATGAACCAGACCCGGAGCGATGAACGAAACGTTGGTTCGACCCTTACAAGAAATGTGCCCCTACCACTTCAAGGAAACGTTCGGGAAAAAAGAGATAATCAAGGAGGAAATAGAATATCCCATGTTGGTTGTTTGTATCTTTAATGGATAAAAAATTTGTGCTTAGATGTTTAGTTGGTTGTTGTAGTAAACAATTCATGGTTTGTTGTAGTAAATAATTATCATAACTTTGTTAATTAGTAAACAAGTTGTCCTACGTTTGTTTAATAACCAAATACTTATCCTACGTTTGTTCAATGACCAAATATTTATCTTACGTAGTAAACAATTATTGTTTTATTACTAAATATTTATCTTACGTTTGTTTAATGACCAACTAAGACCCTTAGAAATTATATTGATTTCATTGCATGATTGCCACGGCCATGTATGACCGTTGTGATTCATTCACAGATAGAGAAAACCGTAGCAATGACTTTGAAAATTATACAAAGTCACTGCATGATTTCCACGATCATCTTACATCGTAAGAAGTTTTACACGGCCACACATGACTCTGGCATGTCTCACATGGACATAGACAACCGTAGGAAACTCTTAGAAAATTATCCAAACCCACTGCATGATTTTCATGGTCAGAGAAGACCATGGTGATTATGTCATGACTAGGTATGACCGTGATGATTCATTTACGACCGAAAAAACCTGTAGCAATGACTTTGAAAATTATACAAGGTCACTGCATGATTTTCTCGACCATCTTACACCGTAAGAAGCTATCCATGGCCACACATGACCGTTGTTTAGCTCATATGGACATAGACAACCGTAGAAAACCCTTAGAAAATTATCCAAACCCACTAGATGATTTTCAAGGCCAGAGAAGATCGTGGTGATTATATCACTACCAGGTATGACCGTGGTGATTCCTTCACGGCCAGAGAAAAGTGTTGCAATGACTTTGAAAATGATACAAAGTCACTGCATGATTGCCACGACCATCTTACACCATAATAAGTTTTCCACGGCAAGACATGATTGTGGCATGTCTGTAACGGTTAAGGCTGATTGTGGTTTGCCTCACACAACCAAGTAACACCGTAGGAAACCCTTAGAAAATTATCCAAATCCACTGGATGATTTGCACGGTCAAAGAAGACCGTGGTGATTATGTCACGGCTAGGTATGACCGTGGTGATTCAGTCACATCCGAAGAAAATCGTAGCGATGCCTTTAAAAATTATACAAAGTCACCGCATGATTTCCACGATCAATTCTAAATGTGGTATGTCTGTAACGGTTAAGTATGGTCGTGGTTTGCCTCACACAACCAAGTGAGATCGTACTAGGTTTAAATGTAATACACCCTAATTTAATGATAAAAAATATCATAAGTGTTACATATAGTCTATCCTTAAAGGTGTTATATGTAGTGTATCCAACATTTATATCCAACATAATTAAAGGTGTTATACATAGTGTATCTAACATTCATATCCAATATTCAAAGCAAACATGATTATTCAATATTCATATCCAACATGTAAATAAAAAGGGACATTTAACTTTTCAACATTTCATATCCAAAATGATTGTTTGTAATAATCATTCAAAAAAATAAAATAGCCAATGATTTCGTGTGATTTACATATAATGTTAGAATTGTTTTACATAGAATGTTACAAAAAATTACAATTTCCCACCATGTCGCTCATGATTGAGTCAAATCAACTTCGTCTTCTGATTCAATCAAAATCGGTTCATCCCTTTTCGCTACGCCTTTCGAACACAATCCCTGGAATATATTCAGACGTTGTTTAAATAGATCTTCCCAGCGTAGTGCATCGACCGATGCCTTTGACTTCCAGTTTGATTCAATGGGGGGTATGGGAGAAAATCGGGTGCACTTCATGGTCACCTAATGACAATTAGATATGTTCAATAAGAAAACAATATTGTTATCCTCCTGAATGGGGTTTGGACCCTCATTAAATGGCACAAAAGTTAGGCATTGGAGCTTCGATATCAAGACTAGCATTACTTTCATTGCATTTGCCATTAAATATCCGAAATTCGACATTACGAACCAATGACTCATCATGACGGAATTCTTGGAAATGTTCAATCTAATTTCATACTCATCGATGATATATGATTTCATGATAGAAGCATATAATTCCTTGTCCCGACGTAGCTCAATTAACATTTGACTACGTATAGCATGAGAGTGACTAAGAGATTCTCCAATACCCACCCCCCAGGCCAAGGCGGTGAAGCCACAATTACCATCTGACCTAACTTCATATATGTCCTCCACAAAAGATTGGAATAAGTCCGATACATGCTTCATATATAGCTTCTTGTAGGTGGACCACAAATCCAGTTTCTTAGCTGTATAAGGTGGCACCGCATCTAACTTATTGCCACGAAGTTCACTCATATTTGGAGGATCCTTTTCCCATGCACATGGGATTCTCTTGGTAGATGAATTTTTCTTCAAGACCTTGGGTCTCCCCTTGGCCTTAACTAAAGTGGGCTCCATCAATGGTGTATAATATGGTTGAGAAATCTCCATTAGTTTTGCTTGCACCATTTTCCGTTCGTCTTCCACTGCTTCATTCCACCTCTTCTTTAGCAAAATCATCTCGGGTGTATAATCAAGATCACGATATATTGGGACATCGGGGACTATAACAAGCTTCTTACAATGACCGTCTAACGCCTATGTTGGAATGGCGTCACCCGTCTTCTCCCATCCGACCAAGTCATAAGTGCACGAAAGGCTATAGATTGTACGAATTTTGTGCCCGCATGAAATATCCATTAATTGAGTGTTACCTGCAAATCCGGATAAAACCTTCCTCATACAATCTATCTCCCCTAGAATCAAATCAAGATCAAGGTGGGAGGCTCGTCCCCGTATCTCTCGTAGCAATGGTTCGTTGTGCGAGTGCTTTGTTGATTGCAAAGACTTTCCGAATTACAATCTAATTTGAGTCTCTTGAAATTCAAGTAGTGCATCCATCCCTTCCCACACCATGGCAAATGTACCCTTAGAGCTAAGCAAATACTTTTTTAACTGTGTATGGGTGCCCTCAACTCTATTTGTGGTGTAGTTCCCCCGATGTTGAATTTTATTCCTCCAAGGATGGGCATACATAAAACAATACGGTAACCAATTATCTTCAAGGTACGAAATCATATGAGGACATTGATGCTTCCAAGTTGAAAGAAAGCATGACTATGCTCTATCATATCCCACATGCGTTTTGGACTTGACCACACCAATCTATGCGGACATAAATGACTTTTTATCCGGGTATTTTAATCTAGCTTTCAAACAAGTCACTTTAATATTCTTCTGCACAAGGAATAAACATAATAGAAGCTTCACGCTCGAAAAGACTTGTCTCACGACATTCATGTATGATAATTGTCTATCGGCCACGATGATCTCGGGAAAAGCTTCTGGCTCATAGAGAGATCCCAAGTGTTTTAACACCCATTGAAAATTTTCCTCCTTCTCGCTCTTCAAAAATGAAAATGCAATATAGAATTGTTGACCTGTAGAGTTAACCCCAATCATCTCAAACAAAGTAATGTTGTATCTATTTATTTTGTAAGTGCAATCAATCACCATAACAGAAGGGAAGCACTTGCCAAGTAACATGGAGGTCGGATGTGAAAAAAATATGTCTTCAATGGTGTCATTTTACTCATGACGCCGATGCCAATGTACGTAATGTGGTTCAAAAATCAAATGCATGAGTTGTTGCATTGCGTTCTGCCCAACATGCTCCCCCACTATCATCTTGTGTTTTGCGTTGTACAGGGTTCTTATCGAGGAGAAATTGTAAGGATTCATTTGTTTCAATGTATGCAGCACCTCATTCAGACAAATATTATTAGAAATTAACTCCTTTGTCACATTCTATTCCTCCTCGTTTACACGCCCGGCATATGGGTGGCCAACTAACGAATCGAAGACCTCGTGATTATATAGACCGCACAAAACTTTTACACCCCACTGACCATCTTCCATCGAGACACCCTAAAGTCTAAATGGAAAATTACACTTGCGGTTGACAACATTACGTTTTCTCTTCTTTTCTATTTCCTCCTCATTATCCCCTCTGTGCAATGAGCTTCTTTCAGATCCAAGAATTATACATGACTTTCTTCCCGGTTTCTCCTTCTCGGATGTGAGTATAATAATGTTGTTTTCATTTTTAAACCAATAATCTAGCACCATTATACCATTTTACTTTTACTCACGAATACTAGTGAATATTGAAAATAAATAATTAGCCATTGTGTGTATATGACTAAACTCTAAAACTTAAAAATGACTAAGAAAAAACCCAACCTCTTCGATAGAAAATTCGGAGGTATAATCTTGACAAATGGGACTCTGAGAAGTTTCCGTATCCATACATACATCCTAAATTGAAAAAAAACATTTAATATTAATAACACATTATGCAATATTCACCAGATAACTTAGAACTTTCAGAAAAAAATTACCATAGATATAGTTAAGTCTGGAAATTCATCCCACAATCATGGATCGGTTGTGTTATGTCCTTTTACAAAAGATTGCTTAACATAGATTGCTCACGCGATTCTCAATTGAGTTTATTATTGAGTTATCTAGCTACAATTTTAGATAATAATAAATTGAGTTTAATATTAAGGTAAACCGTGAATAAGGCTATCCCGACAAAGATAAGCCGTGACATGCATGTATTAACAAATAAGGTAAATCGAAAATAAGGTACCACGACTATGGTTAACCGTGAAATCCTTCTATCCAAGGCCAAGGCAAACTGTAAAATGGGACACCACGACCATGAATAGTCGTGATTTTCAATCTTCTTCATTTACGGTAGACTGTGGGAAGCCATATCAGCTTTCTTTTTCAAACTTTTTTAGTGCGTCTTTTCTTACATTTTTTTGGTGTGTAATGACTAAATACAATGTGTGTAAATATTTAGTACCTCAAATGAGTCCAATGTGGGAGTACAATCTAAACTTTGAGCATCCTTTGTGTCTTTGGTTTTTTGATCATTCATGGTCATTCTTATTGTTGTTAAGCTGTAAAAATGCAGAGAACAACCACACAACTTTTTCCAAACACAATGTAGATGATAGAAACAAGATTGGATTGAGATCAACAAGGTTGAGTTTGAGGGTTTGAGCAGTGAAAATGGGTTTCACGGTTTGGGGTTTGAATGTTTTTGAGTATTGAATAGTTAGAGGTTAAATTTTTTGTTATTATGTTAAAGGGCATTTTAGACTTTTTAATAGGATTAAAAGTGTTAAATTTGTGATGTTTGGTGGTAAAAAAGTAGTTCTTTGTTTTGTGGTATTTTGGAGGATATTTTGGATTGAGAATATCACCGCCCTAATAAAAAAGGAAGAATAAGATAACAACAAGGTAGCGCTGCGGAAGCCACGAACCGCGAATGGGGACAGTGTTTGGGGTGGATTGGGTTTGGTCCCCAGTTCGATCCCCGACAATGTCAAAATAATGTTTGGCCAGCAGAAGCCACGAACTACGAATGGAGATTAGTCGAGGTGCGCGTAAGCTTGCCCGGACACTTCATGGTATGCTATAAAAAAAAAGGCAGGGCTGATCTCGGTTAAAAAGGAAGGGAGGAAAAAGCTGGTGTGTGCGTGATAGGAAAAGGAAATAGTCCATGTGCGTGGAAGAAAGGGGTAGGGACGCACGGAAAAAAGAAGGGAAAAGGGATGGGGGGTGGTGACTCGAACCCCTCACCTCTTGTTAATCCAAAATCTTCTCTTATCACTATACTAATTTCAACAAAATTTATGCGTTGAGCCAAACATACTCAACTTCTTATTCTCACTAGTTTTCAATATTTTCTTTTTAAACCTCGAATTCTATCACATACGATCTCAGCTCGATGCACCGCAAGAATCGATGTGACCCGCCTTTTAGTGTCCGGGTCAAGGGATTTGACTTCGAGTTTGACCAAGAGCTTTGACTTTGACTTTCTTTCGATTTTAAACTTTGCACGGTCATAATTTCTTCATTTGAGATTGGATTGACACACCGTTTGAACCAAGACATTCTTTGATTCGAGGCACAACTACCGTGATTTTCTTGAATTCAAAACTTGTCATCTAAAATTATCATTTTTCCCTGAAAGTACCTATGTGACTATTTCTTGCCTCAATTGCATCCAGACTTCAATTTTGATATAAAAAAACCCTCTAAATTCTCAAATAAACCTTGTACACACAATTAACGATGAGTATTTAAGGTTATACAGTAAATGAATATAAAACGTGAGTTTAACGAGCATTAGAATGCAATATTGCACAATAAAAAAGGTAATAAAATGCAATATTTGAGACGAATAACCTTCACGTAATTCTCATACAATTTTCTTCAATCGAATACTTGATTGTGTTGTTTTCTATAAGAACTCTAGATCGCCAACAAATTTAACCGCTGATTTTTGGATTTTATCCGGGATTTGAACAGGTGTAAGAGAGAGAGAGAGAGAGAGAGAGAAAGGGGATCTATGGTTTGGATTTTGTCCAATTCTTTGGGGAATTAAAATGGTCGAAATTGTTAAAAGAAAAAAAATCCCCCGCTTAAAACTTACGTGGGGAACACATGGGACATTTTCGTCCAAAAAAATCACACCATTAGTTTTTTGGGCCAATTTATAGCGTCGGTAAAAGTTTGGGGGGTTAAGTAAAGCAACTGAAAGTTGAGGGGGGTAAAGTGAGGGGGAGCAAAGTTCAGAGGATCCAATTGTAATTAACCTTATATAATATATATATACAATACATTAGTATGTGTAATTTTAATAAATAAAAATTGTATATGTACATGTATACAAAATTACGTATATGTATGTATTATTAAATTATATAGTATGCTAAAATATATATGGTAAATAATATTATCAATACATGGATGATAATTATAAATAGTTTTATACTTGTATGTAATAATATGAAATATACATATAGTACATATATATTAAATAATATTATCAATACATATATGTATATAATTTTATTTTGTACTATACATGAGATATCTTAATATATACATATATACCAAGGTTCTAAAAAACGCGGGGCGTGGTCAAGGCGTGGAGGCCAAGCCTTAAGCCTTAGAAGCCTAGGCGGGCCTTGGCGTAAAAAGGCGTGAAAAGGCGTTTAGGCCTTCTTAATATATTTTAATATTTTTTAACTATAACAACGCTATTAAAATACTAAAATTGTACATATCATAAAAATATGTCTGAATATATGCAAATTAAAATACTATTTGATTAGTTTGGATGAGATAATGGTCCGGTTAGTAAAAAAATCTTTAAAAGGTGATATCGTTTCACTAAAGCATTGTTATTTTTAGAAAAAAGTGCGCCTTAAGGGTTTTACCAAGAATAGGGCGTAAAAAACTTAAGGCGGGGCGTTTCTCCCAAGCCTTAAGCCTAGGCGTGCCTAGGCGGAGCCTAGGCGGGTTTTTTAGAACAGTGATATATACATAAACATACATGTGTGTATATAGTCAAACTATCTAACATAACTCACTAAATATTCCTAAAAACGCATGATATATTTATGCATTTATGCATACTAGTTGTGCCCACGTGCGTTGCACGTGTGGGCGAGTCCAGATATTCAACTGGATGAGATGAATAAATGAATAATAATCTGTGAATTTAAAAATTGTTCATGTAAAGCGTAAAACCTATAATGAAGCAAAGGAAATCAATATGTGGAAAATATTGTATCGGCAATGACATAAGAAATGAAATATCGTAAAATAGGAAAAATCTATAACAATGAATCGGACTTACTAAAAAGTAAAAATGTAGAGGAAGAGAAATATTGTTAAGGGAAGAATTAAGATAATAATAATGATAAGATATGAAACTCAAACCGTCAAATATGTTGCTTTTGACGTTTGTTAGGGTTCGATGTGTCTTCTTCATCTTCAACTTTATGAGCGACAAAACATGCAAGGTTTCGATTAGAATCTTAAGCGATTTCCCTTTAATATAGAATTTGTAGATTTTGCCAATGCACGTATATAACTTTTGAATGTAATAGGAGTGCATAATCCCCTGTTAAACAAATTAACACATATGAAGAGTAAGTATATGTAATTAGTCGCAATTAACATCATCTTTTGTTTGAGATTCCACGTCGAATTGAAGCTCAGGGACTGCATACCAGTGGTAGACAAAGAGTTTGATGTACTTCATAATCATTAGCTGTTCTGATATCTCATAAAGTTTAAGCTCATGTGAAAGTGTTTTACAATGCATGATCAAATAGTTTTAGACTTACATATTCACGTATTGGGTATCGATTACATAACTGGAGAAGTTGTACCTGAAATCGGATATATTCTATAAAATATTTTTGTTTTCAGTATCACCGAAATCTGAATTTGGAAACTGTTCATATTAGGATGGTGTTCATCTTATAGCTTAACCAGTCATAATCCCCTCATAAAATTAAAAACTATTTTTATAAATACACACACATTCTCCTGGTAGAAGTTGAAAGTGGATCAAAAATTTCAAACAGCGATGGTAGACTAAACATTTCAGTAATGTTATAAAATCTTGTAAACTTACAACAGTATACTTTTATATCAATATCAAACACTTTGCTAGATTACTGTTCTCCATCTTGAAGTTGGAATAACAAGCCGATGTGTGGATAATATCTATCCCTTTTCACCCACCTGAATGAAAGTTGAACACCCATAATCAAAATGGTGACAGGAGAAACACCCTTAATCTATTGGCGGTTCAAATGTGATTTATAATCAAAATAATTGTGTTAGTTTGTGATATACATTGGAAAACTGCTTTAGTTGTTGTGGTCTTTGTGTTCTTTTTTCTTTTTGTCAACAATGTTTTGCAGCTTAATAAATTGCCGAAATCAGAGTTAATGACAGGCGCGAGAGACTTTAGTTATAAGTAGCTTACGTTGGCTACTAAAGGTTTCATTCTAGTAGGATTATAAAGCACAACGCGTTTGGGACTGTTTACAAGGCATTTTTGAATGAGTCTGGGAATATTTCCGCGGTGAAAACATCGAAATGTTACCATGAGGGGAAAAAAGAATTTTTAGTGTAAGTATCGACAATTGCTTGTTTGAGGAAGAAAAATTCGAATTTCAAATCCAACACGCTGGACTTCAACCACAGGTGGTAAAAGGGTTGAGATCGTATTAATGATTTTTGAACAAAGCAGAATTAGTAATATATATTGTTATCTCGTGTTCTTCTATCTTATATAGTTAATCGAAGCTTCAATTTTTAATCCTATATGTTAGTGATCATGTTTATGCTAAAAACAGAAAAATTACAAGTATTACAATGATCATCCTTATACCTATGTAAGCTATAAGGTATGCTCCACTCTTAAACTACCTATAACTTTTTAATATTGTTTTCCCTTTTTATTTTAATACTTATTAAACAATCAACTGTCAAATGTGTAAAGGCTCCTTTTAAACATCACTCTGTGAAAATTGATGTGGTATCAATGTTTTTACCTAACAAATGGTAATTTATGCTTTTCATGGACGAAGAACCTAATAGAACTTCCATTCCTATCAACAATACGGATGTCAAGTGGAAAAAAAAAGAGAACCTGCTAATAGGGACAAACTCCCACTGCACAAGGTGTATAATGTGAAATGATTACTATAAACGGTTCTGCTGAAATTCCATATTTCCAGCAACCAATTGGTTTGATAAAAGTGTACTGCTATAGTGTTCTAGTACACATTTCCAATCTTAGCTTTGATGTTAGATTAGATGTTAATCCACCATAATCCCATTCTTATAAAGTATCTCGAATGCGTCACATGAGCCCAAACTAATCTACCTCCTTTAACATTCTATTCTATATATCCTCTTTTACACCATTTGGGAAAACTAATCTTAATATGGTCGTCGATTAAGAGAGGGAAACTACGTGAACTTTAGCAATGTTTTAGAGTAACATGAAAGTTGTGGTGGAAGCCAAAATAACCTATTTTTATATGGTAAGTATTTGGCTATGGCCATGATGCCTGTTAAGTAATAATAGGGTTGTTCATATTATGCAGTTACATTACCAGAAGAGATCGGCAATCTTAATTTAGAGATACTTCAAGCCAGTTACAATAGCATTAAAGGCGTCATTCCACCCAAAAATCATCAATATCTCAACAATGAAATCCCTTGAACTCAGTTTCAATCACTTCTCGGGCCATCTTCAATCGAGCATGGGAATTTGGCTCACGAATCTTGAAAAACTTTATCTAAGAAGCAATGAACTTAGCGGAATAATCCCAAACTCTATATGCAATGCTTCTAAGCTTACCATCCTAGACATGGCCAGTAACTCATTTACCAGAATTATACCCAATACGCTTAGTAATTTAAGAAACTTGCATTGGCTTTTCCTTGCGAATAATAATCTGACCAGTGAATCTTCTATGCCGGGGCTGAGATTTTTCTCTTCTTTAACATACCGTAAACTATTGCAAGTGTTGAGTGTATCGCTTTATCAGCTAAATGGCATCCTCCCAACATCAATTAGGAATCTCTCTACGTCTCTTCAATGGTTTGACGCGGTGGGATGCGAAATTAAGGGCAACATCCCCATTTGAATTGGCAACTTGAGCAGCCTGGAAATTATAAGTTTCAATAGCAATGAGTTGACAGGATCCATCCCAACAACAATGGATAGACTAAGAAATTTGGAAGGTCTAAGACTTGAGCACAATAAACTGAATGGGTCCATCCCAGTCGATCTGGCCCGTTTAACAAGCGTGACTGAAATTTATTCAAGTGATAATATGCTCTATGGATCTGTACCGATGTGCTTGGGAGAACTCAAATATCTAAGATGGTTGTATTTAGACACCAATAGATTGACTTCCACAATACCGTCGTCTTTGTGGAGCCTTATAGATCTTGTGGGTCTGAACCTATCTTCAAATTTTCCGAGTGGTGATTTACCATCAAATATTGATTGTCTGAAGGTCATTTCACAAATAGACTTATTGTGGAACCAATTATCAGGTGATATCCCAAGCATCATTTGTGGCGGTCAATCCACACATAAAGTAGAGATAAAACTGGAAGTCATGGAAAATGCAAAATGACACTTTGATTCTATCATCTTTTTGCATAATCATACTCTAAGAACGGGTGTATTCTTGCTGTAATATTTGCTATATAACTTGTGTATAACTAAAAATAGTAATGTTGAAGGTAATTTATGATCAGGCTGCCTATATGTTAACGTTGTCATGGATGGTGCTCGATAACTGCGGAAAGTTGATGCCAAAACCTACTGCAACTATGCTGCGCTCTCATCAGCTCTTGAGAAGATATATTTCGTTATACCTCACATCCAACATTTCATCAACTAAATTTAAAGAGCTTCACCTTTAGTGAACTGTAATCAGCAACAAGGAACTTTTGGCCTGACAGTGTAGTAGTAGAAGGTGTGTTCGGTTCGGTTTTCGAAGGGTGGGTTTAGGAGAAATTGCTTTCAGCATCAAAGACTGGGACTGGGACGGGGACTGGGATGGTGGTGGATGTGAATTGGCTGTACCAAGACGGATTCCAAGGGCACAAGGAGTGGCTGGTTAGTAGAAATTCATTTTCCCCATCTTAAATTAAACATTTTTAAAGTTATGTTAATTGGTTAATCTGTTTTATGGTATTTTACCAGCATACATTACCCTAGATGCAAATTTTGAAACCATCTACAACAACGCATGAAAAATGCCAAGAGACATTTTATCATTCTTGTCGAGATACAAAATGACAAGGTATATGCCTGGCCTATGGAGGAAAATTCAAAATGCGGCCGGCAATTGAAGTGCCATGGCATCTTTCAACTGTCTTGCCATAGTTGGGCTGGATTGCTGTGGGTTTCACCAATGGTTCAAAGTCTCAGCCGAATCAACTCGTTACCGACCGAGTTGACTCCGTATCGCAAGGCACCAAGATGATTCCGATACACATTCCAAAAAATATACTGATTTGATGAAAAAACCGTTTGTAATGCCGAGATATCGGCGATTCCTATTTATAACGCCAAGATATCGGACGATATAGGCGAGATTGTCAAGATACCGGTGATATTTACCATCAAAAGTTGATTGTAATCTTGGTTTGAGATTTAGTAATTGCGAAGGTAAATCTTTCCATGGATTGAGTGTTCTCAATCAGAGGACCCTTTGTCGTAAGCGAGGGTGAATAGCAGAGGTAGACAGTTTAAAGTTTTAGGGTTTAGTTCTCTTCGTAAAAGGAGGTTGCCAAATTTTCATTGTCTAAATACTGTAGGCTAAAACACCCTTGTTAAGTGTAAGGCGGTATGGGATCCAATATTTAGAAAACAATGATTTCTAATAGAAACACCGCACATAAGTACATGATCTGCTAAATGAGGAATGGCTCCATTAATTTTGGTTGGGAGAATTAGACAGGAGAAGAGGATCTTATTACGAAATAACTGATTACAATTGATTCTAAAGTTTCTTCATTTTGGAAGGAAAATGGGGAGTGGAATTATACTATTTTATCTAATGTGCTGTCTAATGATATTGTTCTCAAGCTGACAAAATTTAAAAGGATGTATCATTTGAATGAAGATCTGTTAGTTTGGACAGAGCCTAAAAATTGTGATTTTTCATTATCTTCTGCTTGGAATGTTAAAACAAAATCTAAGCCAATGAGTTTTTAGCCCTTTTGTTCAATCTGATGAACCTAATGAGGGCGGTCTAACTAAAGTATATTCACATCCTCTAGTACATTTTCTCCAAGATATCTTAAGTTGATTAAAGTTGATGGGCTTCCTAAACACTGTTGGAGTAAATGGCAGATTCTGTATAGGCCGATTGAACAAGGAGGAATGGGATTTCAAGATATTAAATTAACTATGCAGGCCTTTTCAGCCAAACTGTGGTGGAATTTCAGAAATAAAAAATCTTTTTGGCTATGTCAAATATTTCAGAATTAAACATCCTAATCAAATAACCAAGTGTAAGGGATCTCCAGTGCAGCAGAGGATGTTTAAATTTAAAGAAGATGTGGAACAATTCTGTATATGGGATGTGGGAGGGGGGATATAGACTGCCTTTAGGATAACTGAACTGATATGGGTCTTCTTAAAGATTGTGTAATAGTTAATAATATGGGAATAGTGCATGAGCTGTGGGATGAGAATACAAACTGGAAGAATATTTCTATTAACTGGAAAGTGGTGCTGGTTGATCTCTGGGAATCCTTTGATGGTTGTTTGTGTATGGGAGTAGTGTTTGTTGAATAAAAGGTTGCCTCTATTCTCACCACACTTGAGTCATTGTAGGCCTTTGTTTGAGAACTTTTACAACACATCTTAGGCCAAGTTGCCCCATTTCCATGTTGCATGCCTCTAAGAAAAGAATAGGATCCAATATTTCTGCCACTATGCCTCGTTCCAAACTAGGCTTTGCCTGCATTTTAACAATAAAAAAAGGGTCCAAATATTATTAGAAGTGGATAGCTTGTGATGGCCTGCAAAACATTTTTTTTCCTTCTGTTGCAAGATTTGTTTATATTCCAGGATTCAATTTGTTTCCATTTTGGCATAATTATAAACAAAAAAAAATCCAAATCGTGAAAATTTATTGCAAAAAAGCATATATAGTGTTTGCATGCCTAGTTTCCACTCCTCTTCACTTGAAAATCAGGCCTACGCTTCAGTAATTGATGAATGGATTAACCGTGAACAATAAACACATTCAGTATAAACAAACTATGAATTCTAAAATTAAAGTCTACACATCTTTTGGCGTACAATTTGTAAGCAGCTTAAATTAGTCAATCATTAATACTAAAATTAAACTTTACTCACCCATTCAATGATATGATGATTCCAGCCACTTCTATTGCAATCCACAGCAGGCCTGGCAGCAACAAGCTGCAAAAGTATGACTCCAAAGCTATAAACATCGCCAACTGGGCTCAAATGAAAGATTGAACAATAAGCTGGGTCAAGGTACCCTGGTGTCCCTTTGATCTGGCTGCTACCATGTCATTGATACCCAACCGGATCTGATTAATATGATTTTGGAGAAAGTTAGTACCCCTGAGTGAGTTCCACACCTTTTTGATTTGGTTAAGGATGAGAGAATGAAACTCGCTTTCTTTGCAGCATTGGGAAACACTGTTGTAGCTAAAGACATTGACCAGGCAACCCGTATTGCCTACGGTGACAACAGAGAATTCCGGCGTGTTGTAACCCTCGAAGGTACACTTTTTGGAAAGTCTGGCACAATGAGTGGTGGGGGAGGCAAGCCCCGTGGTGGCAAGATGGGGACATCTATCCGAGCCAGTGTCTCTGGTGAATCTATAGCAAATGCTGTGCTATGGTTGAAAAACTAAGTACTGTGCGTCAAAGAATTACTGATGCAGTGAAGCGTTACCAAGCCTTGGAAAAATCAGTTTTGCATCTCAAGATAGAACTTCCCAAAAGCCAAAAAAGAGATTGACAGTTTGAATTCACAACATGTTTATCTACAGAAGAGAAGGAGATTTCCAGGCTCACTCAAGCTTCCAAGAAGCTGAAAGAGAAGGCTTTGGAGCTTCAGAGTAAAATAGAGAATGCTGGGGGTGAAAAATTGAAATATCAAAAGTTAAAGGTCAACAAGATTCAGTCTGATATCGATAAAAGCAATACAGAGATCAACCATCACAAAGTTCAAATAGAAACAGGTCAAAAGATGATAAATAAATTAACGAAGGGGATAGAAAACTCAAAGAAGGAGAGGGAAAGTTTCTTCAGGGAATGATAATTTGCTTTCCTCTTTCAAAGAGATGGAACAGAAAGCATTCACAGTTCAGGAGACTTATAGGAAAACCCAGGAGTTAAATCGATCAGCATAAAAATGTGCTTGATAAAGCAAAATCTGACTACGAGGAATTGAAGAAAACCGTGGATCAGTTGGGAGCATCTGAGGTGGATTTTGACTACAAGTTACAAGATATGAAGAAGGTTTAAATGGATTTAGAAATGAAGGTAAAGGGGTACAAGAAGAAGCTTGATGACTTGCATCTCTCTGTCTCAAAGAATATGGAACAAATTCAGAAAGACTTGGTGGATCTGGAAAAGTTTCATGCTACACTGGCAGACGAAGCACTTGGGGAGGCTTGTGATATTAAAGAGCCCTTGAAATGGTTGCACTGATTGAAGCACAACTTAAAGAAAAGCAATATGATGAATTGAGAAAGAAAAGGCTAGATGAGTTCATGGAAGGATTTAACACAATATCTCTGAAGTTGAAGGAAATGCATCAGATGATCACACTTGGAGGTGATGCAGAACTTGAGCTAGTGTTGTTTTTAGTGTCAGACCTCTGAACAATAGCTGGAAGAATATTGCTGACTTATCAGGTGACGAAACGATTCTCAGTTCATTAGCTCATGTTTTTTTACTCCACCATTACAAACCTACACTCCTTTATGTAATGGATGAGATCGACAATGCTCTTGATTTTAAAAATGTCTCTATCGTGGGGCATTATATGAAAGACCGTACAAAGGATGCACAGTTCATTATCATAAGACCGTACAAAAGATGCACAGTTCAATATCAAAATCTCTCAATAGGCTCTCGACTATTCCACCACCATTGAAGAGATGGATATTGCAGCCCCATTTTAGATAAGTGATCATCAGCTCTATTGCCTTCCCTATACACATGAGAATGTATGATATTAAGCTAGCTCATTTTTCAGTTTGTAGTTGTACCATTTACTCTTGATTCCCCATGGAGGTTCAAAATAATTAGAGTTAATACAACCCAACAAATAGATTCAATATCTAACCATATAGTGTTTCACCCATTTTTGTGAAAATGGTCGATACCATGAATAACTGCCATCATCTTTGCATAGAAAGCAGTGTGAATACACAGTTTTTGCAAAAATCTCCTTTGACAAACCCTTGTGATTCCTATAAAACCACCTATATATGCATTGCCTGGGTTACCAAGAGATAGTCCATCTGTATTGAGCTTAATCTAACCTGGCTGAGGTTGTTCCCAATGGACTTGAATGATTTTAGGATCTCTCCTAGGGATACCTTTGATATTGAGAGCGATTAAAGTTTTGAGATCCTATACCTGATTATGCATATGTCCGGTGATGATATTATTAACTGAAACAATCCAACCTTGGAAGTTTGCCAAACAGTGAGAAACTGAAATAGTTTAGTTTTTAAAGATTGATTGAGTTCTTTATTTGCAAATGAGATCAACATCCTAGGACAACAAACTGTCCATAAAGATTTAATTTTAGTTCTGAGATTCCTTTTAATTGCAAATTGCCAAAGGTCCACCAAAGTTCCATTTCCCAAAGTAAGATTTATTTGAAAAAAATTAAAAATCCAAGACTATAGTTCAGAGGAGAAAGAACATGATTGATTCCTCATATGTTTTGCACATCTCACATGTAGAAGAAAACATGAACCCTTTCTTTTTAAACTTGTCTTTAGTGGGTAGCTTCTCATGAGGGTGTTTCCAAACTAGCCAGGAGACTCTAGAAGGAATGAATTTTCACCAGAGATTGCAGTTCAGGCTTGCCAAAATCATTTTGAAGCATAAAGGAGTAAGCATACTTGAATTTTAATTTTCCATCCATACTAAATGGACAAATTATCTCGTCGGTAGCTTGAATGAGAGGAAGATGAACCTCCATAATTATAATTATCAGTCAAGGCATAGTAGAGGAAATTAAATGAGGAACCCATTTATCTCCTACTATGAGATCACTAACTTTATGAGATCACTAACTTCAATTGCGAGCATCTGAGGTAGATTCTGACTAGAAGTTACAAGATATGAAGAAGGTTTACAAGGATTTAGAATTGAAGGGAAAGGGGTACAAGGAAAAGCTTGATGACTTGCATCTCTCTGTCTCAAAGCATATGGAACAAATTCAATAAGATTTGGTGGACCCGGAAAAGCTTCAAGCAACAGTGGCAGAAGAAGCACTTGGGGAGGCTTGTGACCTTAAAAGTGCCATGGAAATGGTTGCACTGCTTGAAGCACAACTTAAATGCTAGATGAGTTCATGGCAGGATTTAACACAATATCTCTGAAGTTGAAGGAAATGTATCAGATGCTCACACTTGGAGGTGATGCAGAACTTGAGCTAGAAGACTCCCTAGACCTTTTCTCCGAAGGTGTTTTTTTAGTGTCAAGAATATTGCTAACTTATCAGGTGGCGAAAAGACTCTCAGTTCGTTAGCTCTTGTTTTTGCACTCCACCATTACAAACCTACACCGCTTTATGTAATGGATGAGATCGATGCTGTTCTTAATTTTAAACATGTCTCTATCATGGGGGATTTGGGTCAAGTAAGCCGAGTGGGAAGAGTCCGAGAGGGATTTCAATCTGGCCAGTCATTTGGTAACGAGCCCTAAACGTCAATTTCCGACCCCACACAATGTGGCTCAAATATGCTGAGGTAGAGATGAAGAACAAATTCATCAATCAAGCGAGAAAAGTTTAGGACCGGGTGGTTACATACGTAGTTAACTAAAATTGATCTGTTGATAAGTACATTCACATGGCAGAGATATTAGGGAATATCGCTGGTGCCAGGTAAAGTTTAAAGAGATGGATCAACTTTGAGCTCGATTAGCAGTCCTGGCTCTCTTACCTCAAGTTTGAACGAGATGATTTAATATTCGAGAGATTTCTTCACTGTCAGCTGAAAGTGAGTTTTTTATTCGTTTTGCAAAATTTGAGATAAAGAACAGGGAGATTTATACACATCTTTATCAATTTTGTGTGTGAGTTTTAATTTTTGATTAAACTGAATTTAAAAATATGTTTACCATATGCACAAAAATATTTATAAACGCGAAAAATTGAATTTAAAAATAATTTTAAATCGAATTTTCTAAATTCATAACCAAACTTCCAGAGACCCAATAATAAACCACACACGTACTCCCCAAAATGTGATAAAACTTATGAATAAAATGGAGTATATTATTCAACAGAACTTATACAAAGCATGTAATTTCCTTGTAAAGAAATCACAAAAGATGGTTGGTTTTCTCTCTAGGATCTCAATTTACAAAAGAGTCTTCTTTCTTTGAAAAGTACTGGCACTCTAATGCCAAATGAGTTAATAAAATATTCAACACATTAGCAATCCAGCAAAACTATCAATCAAGCAATTTGAAAAAAAATGAACAAAAAGAACAACAAAAAAATTACAATAGGCAAATGAAATGTACAGGGAATAATCAATTGATCAAAAGGACTCATGATTAGAATTAGAAATTGCTACTACATCATAAACCAATATAATTGTAGGATTAAAATTTCAGATTAATCACTCTTTATACGGCGGCCTCACGGAATAAATACACACACTATTCATCTTAACTATATAGATATAGATATTTTTTTAAATAAAGTTTATATTTTTTCTCGTGCATCTCATGGGTTTACCGGTAATATAACAAAACAAAACCGAAATGGCTTCATACAGTTTTCAATTACCACCCATAAAAACTTGAAAGATAATTAAATAAGTGCAACTAAGAAATCAAATAACACGTCAAAAGACAAATACTTATTTTTCCCATAAACAAACGACACAGCCCGCTGGGTAATTTTGATTGTTGGTCATGTTGTAACAACTATGGAACAAGTGTCTCAGCGGAGAGGAAGACGGACGGTTACAGGCAGCTACAAAGTGGTTAGAGGCAGTTTTGTATTAAGTCCAGTAACCACCTCTATCCACCCAATAACGGCCTCTAACCTCCCTCTTCATTTTGCCGCAGAGAATGACATGTGTCCCATTTTTTACTACATCAGGACCACCAACTAAAATAACAATAACCTTTTTTTGGTGAAATGTGATTTAATTAAAAAAGGCCAAAGCCCAACTGATACAAGAAACTCCAATAAAATAGGCAACATACTGCCTATTGAGCAAGCCCAACTCAAAAACAAAGAAAACAAAACAGGCCAACACAAACACGGGCTCAAAACAACTGCCCAACACACAAAACTCAAACAACAAACACGGACCCACACCAAACCAACCCATAGAGAACATAAAACTGGCCCAAACACCAATCCACCCACTTCTGCATGCAAAATCCGGGCGTCACTCAACCACTACCCAAATAACAACAACTTGAGATTGATTACATATGTATTTTTAAAAATATGACTAAATACTTGTCCTCCCAATTGGCAGATGTTCAGGACCGTCCTAATTGGAGCATTATTCAATACCTGAAACCACGAGACGATGATGATTGGGTCCATGGTGCAACATCATCCCATTTGGAGGGGCCAGAATACGCAGGCCAGATTTCATCCTTGTCGACATGAACCTCTGGAATACGAGATATCCACGGCAAATACTCATTATATTTTGACCCATAGAGGATTGTAGTCATACAAGGACATTCATTAATACTCAAAAATTGCAATGTCGTAAGTCGATGCATTCCTGGCGGTAGAGATGCCATACAGGGGCACTTTACAACTGCCAGTTTTAAGAGGGATGTAAAATTCGTCATCACTGGCAAACTAACCAAAGAACGACAATGTTGGATACTTAAATATTTTAGGGTAGCAGCAGCCTGTTGAAGTCCATCAGGAAACCTCCTAAAGTTATGAAGCTTGCGAATTGCTAGAGACTGAAGGGCTCTGAGGCCTTCCATTTGTTCTCCTTCCAAATTTAGCTGTCCACAATAGGTAATGGAAAGCTTCTCAAGGGAAGTTAGGTACCTCATACTGTGTTGTAGAGAATTTAAACTTGGACACTTATTGATAGTTAATGACCGAAGGCCTGTGAGGTATCGCATTCTCTTGGACAACGATTTGAGATGATAGCAGCCTGTGATGCACAAACATTGAAGCGATCTTACAGACTCTATCCCCTTCGGTGGAAAACTTAATATTTCTGCAGTTATATATAAATGTCTCAGGTTCCACATATTACCCATGTCTCTAGGCAAATTTTTAAGTTTAGCACAAAATGAGAGATCAAAAGTTTGCAAATTCAGTAAGTTGGAAACAGAGTTGGGGAGTGATTTAATGGTACTATTGTCACAAAGGCTCAAATACCGCAAATGTTTCAAGGTACCCACAAAACTTGGCAACTCTTCAAACTTCGATTTACTCAAGTCCAACACTCGTAAGCCATTAAAAGTATGTACTAGTGTATCCAGAAATGTTTTGCTAATGGCTCCAACCTTGAAAGAAAAAGAAAATGACCTCAACTTCTTTATTTTGAGAAGAAGTCTAGGAAATTCACTTTCCCACAAATTTTCTTCACAAAACAATAGATGTCGAACCCTTTTAGAAATGATCTTCGTATTAAAATTAACACTTGAAAATTCATTACTTGCCACAGATTGGGAAAGATCATGCACGAGGTCATGCATTCTACACGTCAACACTTCACAATCAAAACCTACTTCGACGTCTTGATAAAAGGATCTCGCCAATAACTCATTGAAATATTGATTCCCAATATCTTCTATTTGACGAATTCCATCTGATGATTGTATGAATCCATGTGCAATCCAATGATTAATCAAGTGAGCCTTTGATATTGTAAAGGCTTTGGGAAATATAGAACAGTAAGCAAAACATTGTTTCAAATGCATCGGCAATTGATCATAGCTCAACTTCAATATGGGTAAGATATCATTGTCCTTTTGCGTAATTTTCCATATTTCGTTATCCTTAATATAAAGCCATTCACTCTCCTCAGTTTTTGTGTACAATAAGCTGCCTAGAGTTCTCACAGCTAGAGGAAGTCCACCACATTTGTACGCGATTGCTTTCCCTATTTCCACTAGCTTTGGATGCTTCTTTTCTTTTCCTTCTTTAAATGCACATCTTAAAAACATAGACACGCATTCATCATTTGAAAGACCTTTTAGATCATACGAAGGAAAGGTGCCCATAATTTCTGCAATGCGTTTACTACGTGTGGTAACAATAATTATACTCCCTTGGGCACCACAACTTAGCAAATCTCTCAAATCTATCCACTTTTTAGAATCCTCATTCCATACATCATCTAGGACAAGTAAAAACTTCTTGGAGGTCAAATGATTACGCATGCATGTTTGCAACTCATCCAAATCCATGTTGGCACTATTAGGGCCAACGACAACTCTTATGATTTTTTCCATCAGATTTGCAAGATCAAAATCTTTTGACACACATACCCAAATTCTTGTCTCAAAGTTTTGAACAATCCTACCATCATTGTAAACTAATTTAGCAAGTGTGGTTTTGCCAATCCCCCCAAATCCAACAATAGGAAGAACAGAGAGATTATCACTAGAGCTAGAACTTAATAGAAGCTCTACAACATTCTTTTGATCATTGTCTCTCCCAATAACATCTGATGAGCGTACGAAAGAGTGGGTTTGTTCCCTCATTTTATTTATACCTTGGGTATCCATAACTTGCTCTATGAACTGGAAATTTCTCCTATCAGTTGCAATATCATCTAATCTCTGTTGTATCTTCTTTATTTTACGACCCATGGTGACACGAAATGCAAGTGGGTTTGAGATTGAAAAGAAGTTGCTTACCTCTTTTCGCGTACTTCCTTTAATGTCCGCATTCATGAAATCATCGAGTACATCATCCACATCATAAAGAACATCTTCAAGATTCTCCAACCAATCCCTCACATGTTGGCTATTCACCTGTTTCTCGGCAGCGTCCAACAGCACCGCTTTAATTGCAGATATGCTGAATTCAAGTCTGTTCAGCTCACTTTTCACCCCCCATATTAGTCCAATCTCATTCACAGCAAGCTTGGCTAAGTTGCCCAACACTTTCCCTGTAATTTGAAAAGCAAATGACTCCGCCATGTGGATGTCAAAGGTGAATTGCTTAGTATTACGATAGGCAGCTCAATAGGGGATGAACAACATTCTTGGTGTCCAGAAATGTCAAATGAAGACCAATGCAATTGGGTTGTGGGATGATGTTAATTAATAATGTTTGGTCAAAGTATCACCATTGTGTTTAGAATAGTCCTTCCAAATTGATTAACTCATTTTTTAAAATTATGATACAAAAGTTAGTTGTAATATCCTTTTCTTAAAAACATTTAGAAGAAAACCATCCAAGAAACACTAATGCATCCTATTACATAATGATTAGTCAACTGATTTTACAATAATTGATGATTATTGTATTATAAATAACCAATTTAATATTGATAAGATAAGTGTTAAGTAGTTTTTTAAAACTCAATTGTATCTGGTAGGTAAAGGGGTGAACCCGGGCGCAACGGTAAGGTTGCCCCGCTGTGACCTGGAGGTCACGGGTTCGAGTCACGAAAACAGTCTCTCTGCGTATGCAGGGGTAAGACTGCGTACATCCAACCCCCCCAGTACCCCGCAGTGGCGGGAGCCTCGTGCACTGGGTTTGCCCTTTTTTTTTTTTTTTTAATTGTATCTGGCAGGTTGCTTCCAAGAAACACTAATGCATCCTATTAAATATTGACTGTGCATCATCATCTATTATCTGTTACAAATATACAATATTATTAGGGGTGGTTCTCGGTCGGTAATTGGTGTATAGAATAACCATACCCATTTTTTCCCTTACGTTTGGTTTCGGTAGTTTCGATTTTTTGTTTCAAAAACACGAACAATATCAAACCGCTTGGTATTTCGGTTTTTCCGGTATTTTCGGTAAATTATACTTTCGATATTTTTGTTTTTTTGGTATTTTTAATTTCGGTTTAGAATACTTTCGATATCAAACCGCTTGGTAGTAGTAGTATTAAACCGTAACTCTTATATATGTGCATAATCTTGTAAGATTTAATATTGTCAAATATAAGAGCATGTGTATATGTGTAGATTCCACATAATATGTTTAGACCACATAACCATGTGCATATATTATGTGGGATATGCGCAAATATGCCAGCTATATTGCCCATATTTTTAAAATACGCACTTTTCTTTGTAATTTTTAAAAGTGTTTCCCTGTCTTTGCTTATTTTTATAATATTTTCAGCAATTTTTAGATTTTTAAATATATTTTTTGCAATTTTTCAGTTTTAAAATTAATTTTCTTGATTAACAATATGTTTTATTGTAATTTATATTCTTGAAAATTTTAAATAAAGGAGTTAAGTGTAATTAACTATTTATCTTTTGTTTGTTTTTTTGGGCATTGAAATGTGTTTGAGAGGGTATTTTAGGTAAATAATAAAAGTAATAGACGGTGGAGTTAATTCTAATACCATATTATCAAACTTGGCAATTGTCTGAATACACCTTAATTAAAGGGGTTATCAGTGTTTTATTCCCTAAATATTTGTTTCTTGATACACAATTAAGTGCTGAAAGAAATAAACAAGAAAATTATTGTATATGTATGTTTATGTACTTTTATTATGAATTCATGTTGCATGGCCTAATTTATTAAATGTTGAAACAACAAAACAGTAAGTATATTTACTATATATGTAGGTTGGGAAGGATGTATTTGGATATATGTTGGTGGATATCCTCAAGAAAAACGGAGTAAACAGCGAAGGCGTGTGTTCCGATGAGCATGCGAGGACGGCCTTAGCATTCGTGACATTGAAGAGCGACGGGGGGAGGGAGTTCATGTTCTACAGGAATCCGAGTGCCGACATGCTGCTAAAGGAGTCGGAGCTCAGCATGGGGATGATAAAGGGGTGCAAGATCTTCCATTACGGATCCATAAGCCTCATAACCGAGCCATGTAGGTCGGCCCACATGGCGACGATGAAGGCGGCCAAGGACGCTGGCGTTTTTCTCTCTTACGACCCCAATGTTCGACTCCCGCTTTGGCATTCCCCCGAGGCTGCGAGGAATGGCATTAAGAGCATATGGAATGGAGAGTATTTTATCAAGGTAATTCTAATATATAACGAGTCCTCGCGACACAAAAGTGAGACACAATTGACGTGTCACATCCTGATTCGCTCGTGTCTGTGCTCCACACGGCTACACTCGTAGTGGGGCTGGGACACGAGCAAATGAGGGTGCGATACGTCAACTGTGTCGCACTTTTGTGTCCCGATTTTGTGTCTCCCTATCCTTTTCGATATATAATTAATGGGAGAATAAATGTTGTCTCTATGAGCTAAGCACATTTTACACTCAGCCCACCTAAATTTTTATTTTTCACAAAGTCCCTTGTCTATTTTTTTGATAAATTTTATTAGGATTTAGGATAAGAGAAGAAAAATTGTTTGTGAATGTTTTAATACAGCGAGGGGCCTTTTGGAACAAATTAAAAGGTTTGGACTGAACTTCAATTAATAAATTGTCAAGGGACATTTCGTCGAATGACCATGTATGATAAAAACATATAAGTACAAAAAGTTCATTATTAAATGTTTGATATTGGTTTAGTGTGGAGAGATAGTAACATTTTGTTTTTCAAAAGATATTGGATCTGCTGACTATAATTCTATGTTTTTCTGTTGAAGTCCATATCCTAAATATGTTTTACTACAAAAATTGGATAACGTTTGTACACTAATTAGTCCTAACTTTATATCTGTATAAAACAACAAATAATACTTTAATGGTATATTGTGAAAATTTTGCCAAATTGTTAGTAAATTTTAATCATTTACATGTAATCAGTAAGTGAAGAAAAATGGTTAAATCGACTATATGCAATTGGTAACTGGAAAAATATGTTATTGTATCCAACTTAATTTTTCTTGGTTGATTTATTAGTCTAGTTAATTTTTATAGGTTAGCGACGATGAGGTGGCATTCCTCACGCAACAGGACTCTGATAACGAAGTGATGTGATGTCTCTTTGGCATGATCGCCTTACGCTTCTTGTTGTTACCGATGGGGAAAAGGGTTGCAGATACTTTACCAAAGTTTCTCTCTCTCTCTCTCTCTCTCTCTCTCTCTATATATATATATATATATATATATATATATATATATATATATATATCACACGCACAAACAAAGGAAAAAAGAAGCAAAAATTCACATATTTTTTTTAGTCCCGACATAAATTTAGTCTAATATAATAAATTGATTTTTTAGTCACAGTTTTACACGTGATAGTGATATGTCATTTTTGGCCTCCGCGTGTGCTTCAATGATGACTTGGTAGTGCCATGTTAGTACTATATGGCAATACCAATGTGACACTTAACGAAAAATGTTGATGTGATACTGCCGCTTCATCACCCGAGCACGTTCAACTAATGTCACTATTGGGGTTTTCATTAATTTTGAAAATCATGAAATTGTGCATTTATTAATTTTCTTTCATTTATATAAATGTTCATCCACTTGGTTGAATTTGTGCTTGTTATATGAGAACAGAGCTTCAAAGGAAAAGTGAGTGGATTCTCAGTGAACACAATTGACACAGCTGGAGCTGGAGATTCTTTTGTAGGGGCACTTTTGGTTTCTATTGCCAAAGACAATTCCATTTTGGAGGTTTATTTTACATTTTTGTTTGTTGAAGTTTGTTTAGTTTATTATTTTCCTTTTGTGGAATCTTTGTTATTAATATATATTTTTTTTCATTTTTGTAGGATGAAGTGAAGCTGAGAGAGGCTCTAACATTTGTCAATGCTTGTGGAGCTATTTTTACAACTCAAAAAGGAGCAATTCCAGCCCTTCCAATATCCTCTGATGCCCAAGAACTCATTTCCAACTCCAAGAGGATATAGAAACATCATTTAGCATTTTTTCCATTCAAAAACTTCTCTTTTGGTTATTTTTGGTTTTTTGTTAGGTTACTTTTTTAGCAAACGAAGTATGGTGAGTATTTTATGCACTTTTATATATCTTTGAGATTTGGAGTTCTTGTCTATTTTTCTTTTCTAATTTTTAAATTTTCTACATGGTTGACTCGGCTTCGTTCATATAAAAGCTCGTTCAAGACATGCTTGTAAAATAAACGAGCCAAACTGGAACCAATTTTTAAGCTCGTCATCTTGTTGAGCTCGGCCATTATTATGCTCGATATATTAATAATCATACTAACAAAGTATAAATCATCCAAGCTACTCGAGCTCGGATTGAATTCGTTAGCTTAGAAGATCGTTCAAGCAACCAAGCTTACATATATTTAAGCTTGTTAAACTTTTCAAATCAAGCTTGAGAAACCTTTGGCTCGGCTCGACTCATATACACCCCTAATTGGTAACTCGCTTAGTTCTATTATTAAGTAGTTTTGAGGTCAATACGTTACATTCACATGGTACCTTCAAACTTTATAGACACGCAATACGAGTGGGGAGACATTAAAAAATAACACACATTTGACATGTTTATTGAGTACGAGTAGGTGCGGCAATTTTAGAACAACACGAAAACAAGAAACAAACCCACCCGAAATTGATATGATATTTTGTATTCGTGCCACATTTGTGTCAGTTTTTTTTACATGAATTAGTATTGTGTCATATTCATGTCAAAATTATGAGTCGTGTTAGTCTTCTTATCGTGTCTTGTTGTGTTAATCGTGTTTTTTTCGAGTTTTCGTGTCTATTTATATTTAATTTAGTGTAAAATTTATGAAATCGTGTTAATCGTATCGTGTCGTGATTTATTCGGGTTGTGTTCGTGTTACATAAAAAAAATATGAAATCATATTGTGTTCGTGTCCAAAAAATCCTCGTCGTATCGTATCGGTCCGTGACCCGACCCAAAAATACAAATGGCCTCCCCTATATATGAGAGAACATGTAAATTTGTCTACACATTTGAATTGCAATGGGAGATAATTTTTTTTTTCTTTGAAATGTAGCCTATCCTTAATCTTAGGGTGGACAGGATATCACATTCATTATTATCATAAATCACATTGAGCCATTTTTCATGGATAATGTTATATCCAGAATATTTTTTTTAACATATCACACTTTGTTAGTAGCCATATTACATGAATTTATGGTAAAGCCCGCAGGGGTTATGCACTGCAATGAATTAACTTGAAACACTATATTTTATGTGATTCAACAATGTCTAATGTTCACAAAGTTGTGATGACAATCTTAATTATTTTAGGGCTAGAATAATAACTTAATTAGCTCTAAATGAAATTTGATCTTGACTCCACTTTTTTCATGCTTAGTATAATTCGCAATACGAATTCCACTTTAAATTTTTGTCTCAATTTAGTCACGTGATTAAATAATGTGGTAAAGTGTATAGTTTACTTAATCTCTATTAAGGGCCGACCCTGATTTTTTTGGGGCCCTAGACAAATACTATATCCATGCACGATTTCTTTTCGTGGCCTTACATCATTTTCAAATTTTCGTGAACACTTTTTGCCATATTTATGACCATTGTTTTTATAGATAGTATTTGAAATCAAACATGAAAAAAGTGAAAAATGAACTAAAATTACTGTTTTCCCATGCCAATTTAATGGAGCCTTAGATTTTGAATTCGTTCTAATGACAGTTTTTGTTTTATTCTTGCTTAAAAGTTTATAGTTAATGACAACAAATTATTTGCTACAGTTATGAGGTCAGTTTAGGAGTAAGTAGTTAAAGGATTAGGATATCCACATGTTAAAGTTGTTGGTATACTATTTCCATAATGAAAATTGTGAGTTGATTGAGGCATATTGAAATTGGTAAAAATATCCTACAAATTATTGAATGGGGTTCAATTCATATGTTAATTAAAATATATGTTAAGGGGGATCCGAATGTGGGAGATGATCATGGTGTCAGATATGGTCATTTGGTAAAGGATAATCTCATTGATGGTTTGAGAGTTTAAATTTGAGTTAATTTGTTGATGATTCTCATATCATTGATTGAAATATTTAAAATAATAATAAATAATTGCATTAGGTCTTATAATTTTTTAATGTTTTAACTAATTATATGAGATGATTATCAAATTAAATTAATAAATTTGAACTCTAATATTCTGGTCTAACTTTGAAAATGACTAAGTCCATAATATCGAATTGCGAGTAACAATTTTACTTGAAGAACTCTGTTGGGATTTCCTAATTAGTGGTGGAGATGACATTTGGCTTTATCAAGGTTTGATAAATGAGGGGCACGTATCCTTGATATTTATGTAGAGTGTTATATGTACCAAGTTTTATTTATTTATCAAATTTCAGTCCAATTGTATTAAATGACTGGTGAATCTATAGCAAAATTAAGTACTGTGCGCCAAAGAATTACTGATGCAGTAAAGCGTTACCAAGCCTTGGAAAAATCAGTTTCGCGTCTCGAGATGGAACTAGCGAAAAGCCAAAAATTGACAGTTTGAATTCACAACATGTTTACCTAGAGAAACAACTTGATTCCTTGAAAGCTGGATCAGAGCCAAAGAGGGATGAACTTGATAGACTTAAGGAACTCACCAAAATTGTATCTAAAGAAGAGAAGGAGATTTCCAGGTTCACTCAAGCTTCCAAGAAGCTGAAAGAGAAGGCTTTGGAGCTTCAGAGTAAAATAGAGAATGCCGGGGGTGAAAAATTGAAATCTCAAAGCTATATTTAAAACTATATTTAAAGCATTCACAGTTCAGGAGAAGAAAACCCAGGAGTTAATCGATCAGCATAAAGATGTGCTTGATAAAGCAAAATCTGACTATGAGGAATGAGGAAAACCGTGGATCAATTGCGAGCATCTGAGGTAGATTCTGACTACAAGTTACAAGATATGAAGAAGGTTTACAAGGATTTAGAATTGAAGGGAAAGGGGTACAAGGAAAAGCTTGATGACTTGCATCTCTCTGTCTCAAAGCATATGGAACAAATTCAATAAGATTTGGTGGACCCGGAAAAGCTTCAAGCAACAGTGGCAGAAGAAGCACTTGGGGAGGCTTGTGACCTTAAAAGTGCCATGGAAATGGTTGCACTGCTTGAAGCACAACTTAAATGCTAGATGAGTTCATGGCAGGATTTAACACAATATCTCTGAAGTTGAAGGAAATGTATCAGATGCTCACACTTGGAGGTGATGCAGAACTTGAGCTAGAAGACTCCCTAGACCTTTTCTCCGAAGGTGTTTTTTTAGTGTCAAGAATATTGCTAACTTATCAGGTGGCGAAAAGACTCTCAGTTCGTTAGCTCTTGTTTTTGCACTCCACCATTACAAACCTACACCGCTTTATGTAATGGATGAGATCGATGCTGTTCTTAATTTTAAACATGTCTCTATCATGGGGGATTTGGGTCAAGTAAGCCGAGTGGGAAGAGTCCGAGAGGGATTTCAATCTGGCCAGTCATTTGGTAACGAGCCCTAAACGTCAATTTCCGACCCCACACAATGTGGCTCAAATATGCTGAGGTAGAGATGAAGAACAAATTCATCAATCAAGCGAGAAAAGTTTAGGACCGGGTGGTTACATACGTAGTTAACTAAAATTGATCTGTTGATAAGTACATTCACATGGCAGAGATATTAGGGAATATCGCTGGTGCCAGGTAAAGTTTAAAGAGATGGATCAACTTTGAGCTCGATTAGCAGTCCTGGCTCTCTTACCTCAAGTTTGAACGAGATGATTTAATATTCGAGAGATTTCTTCACTGTCAGCTGAAAGTGAATTTTTTATTCGTTTTGCAAAATTTGAGATAAAGAACAGGGAGATTTATACACATCTTTATCAATTTTGTGTGTGAGTTTTAATTTTTGATTAAACTGAATTTAAAAATATGTTTACCATATGCACACAAATATTTATAAATGCGAAAAATTGAATTTAAAAATAATTTTAAATCAAATTTTCTAAATTCATAACCAAACTTCCAGAGACCCAATAATAAACCACACACGTACTCCGCAAAATGTGATAAAACTTATGAATAAAATGGAGTATATTATTCAACAGAACTTATACAAAGCATGTAATTTCCTTGTAAAGAAATCACAAAAGATGGTTGGTTTTCTCTCTAGGATCTCAATTTACAAAAGAGTTTTCTTTCTTTGAAAAGTACTGGCACTCTAATGCCAAATGAGTTAATAAAATATTCAACACATTAGCAATCCAGCAAAACTATCAATCAAGCAATTTGAAAAAAAATGAACAAAAAGAACAACAAAAAAATTACAATAGGCAAATGAAATGTACAGGGAATAATCAATTGATCAAAAGGACTCATGATTAGAATTAGAAATTGCTACTACATCATAAACCAATATAATTGTAGGATTAAAATTTCAGATTAATCACTCTTTATACGGCGGCCTCACGGAATAAATACACACACTATTCATCTTAACTATATAGATATAGATATTTTTTTAAATAAAGTTTATATTTTTTCTCGTGCATCTCATGGGTTTACCGGTAATATAACAAAACAAAACCGAAATGGCTTCATACAGTTTTCAATTACAACCCATAAAAACTTGAAAGATAATTAAATAAGTGCAACTAAGAAATCAAATCACACGTCAAAAAACAAATACTTATTTTTCCCATAAACAAACGACACAGCCCGCTGGGTAATTTTGATTGTTGGTCATGTTGTAACAACTATGGAACAAGTGTCTCAGCGGAGAGGAAGACGGACGGTTACAGGCAGCTACAAAGTGGTTAGAGGCAGTTTTGTATTAAGTCCAGTAACCACCTCTATCCACCCAATAACGGCCTCTAACCTCCCTCTTCATTTTTCCGCAGAGAATGACATGTGTCCCATTTTTTACTACATCAGGACCACCAACTAAAATAACAATAACCTTTTTTTGGTGAAATGTGATTTAATTAAAAAAGGCCAAAGCCCAACTGATACAAGAAACTCCAATAAAATAGGCAACATACTGCCTATTGAGCAAGCCCAACACAAAAACAAAGAAAACAAAACAGGCCAACACAAACACGAGCTCAAAACAACTGCCCAACACACTAAATTCAAACAAGAAACACAGACCCACCCCAAACCAACCCATAGAGAACATAAAACTGGCCCAAACACCAATCCACCCACTTCTGCATGCAAAATCCAGGCGTCACTCAACCACTACCCAAATAACAACAACTTGAGATTGATTACATATGTATTTTTAAAAATATGACTAAATACTTGTCCTCCCAATTGGCACATGTTCAGGACCGTCCTAATTGGAGCATTATTCAATACCTGAAACCACGAGACGATGATGATTGGGTCCATGGTGCAACATCATCCCATTTGGAGGGGCCAGAATACGCAGGCCAGATTTCATCCTTGTCGACATGAACCTCTGGAATACGAGATATCCACGGAAAATACTCATTATATTTTGACCCATAGAGGATTGTAGTCATACCAGGACATTCATTAATACTCAAAAATTGCAATGTCGTAAGTCGATGCATTCCTGGCGGTAGAGATGCCAGACAGGGGCACTTTACAACTTCCAGTTTTAAGAGGGATGTAAAATTCGTCATCACTGGCAAACTAACCAAAGAACGACAATGTTGGATACTTAAATATTTTAGGGTAGCACCAGCCTGTTGAAGTCCGTCAGGAAAGCTACTTAAGTTATGAAGCTTGCGAATTGCTAGAGACTGAAGGGCTCTGAGGCCTTCCATTGGTTCTTCTTCCAAATTTAGCTGTCCACAATAGGTAATGGAAAGCTTCTCAAGGGAAGTTAGGTACCTCATACTATGTTGTAGAGAAGTCAAACTTGGACACTCATTGATAGTCAATGACCGAAGGCCTGTGAGGTATCGCATTCCTGTGGACAACGATTCGAGATGATTGCAGTGTGTGATGCACAAATACTGAAGAGAACTTACAGACTCTATCCCCTTCGGTGGAAAACTTAATATTTTTGCAGTTATATATAAATGTCTCAGGTTCCACATGTTACCTGTGTCTCCAGGAAAATGTTTAAGTTTCATACAAGATGAAAGATCAAAAGTTTGCAAATTCAGTAAGTTGGAAACAGAGTTGGGGAGTGATTTGATGGTAATATTGTCACAAAGGCTAAAGAACCTCAAATATTTCAAGGTACCCACAAAACTTGGCAACTCTTCAAACTTCGATTTGCTCAAGTCCAACACTCGTAAGCCCTTAAAAGTATGTACAAGTGTATCCAGAAACATTTTGCTAATGGGTCCAACCTTGAAAGAAAAAGAAAATGACCTCAACTTCTTTAGTTTGAACAGAAGTCTAGGAAATTCACTTTCCAACAAATTTTCTTCGCAAAACAACAGATGTCGAACCCTTTTAGAAATGTCCATCGTATTAAAATTTACACTTGAAAACACTTTACTTGCCACAGATTGGGAAAGATCATGCACTAGGTCATGCATTTTGCACGTCAACACTTCACAATCAAAACCTACTTCGACATCTTGATAAAAAGATCTCGACAATAACTCATTGAAATATTGATTCCCTATATCTTCTATTTGACGAATTCCATCTAATGATTGTATGAATCCATGTGCAATCCAATGATTAATCAAGTGAGCCTTTGATATTTGAAAGTCTTTGGGAAATATAGAACAATAAGCAAAACATTGTTTCAAATGCATCGGCAATTGATCATAGCTCAACTTCAATATGGGTAAGATATCATTGTCCTTTTGCGAAATTTTCCATATTTCGTTATCCTTAATATAAAGCCATTCACTCTCCTCAGTTTTTGCGTACAATAAGCTGCCTAGAGTTCTCACAGCTAGAGGAAGTCCACCACACTTGTACGCGATTGCTTTCCCTATTTCCACTAGCTTTGGATGCTCCTTTTCTTTTCCTTCTTTAAACGCACAGCTTAGAAACATAGACACGCATTCATCATTTGAAAGACCTTTTAGATCATACGAAGGAAAGGTGCCCATAATTTCTGCAATGCGTTTACTACGTGTGGTAACAATAATTACACTCCCTTGGGCACCACAACTTAACAAATCTCTCAAATCTTTCCACTTTTTAGGATCCTCATTCCATACGTCATCTAGGACAAGTAAAAACTTCATGGAGGTTAAATGATTACGCATGCAAGTAAGTAACTCATCCAAATCCATGTTGGCGCTATTAGGACCAACGAAAACTCTTATAATTTTTCCCATCAGATTTGCAAGATCAAAATCTTCTGACACACACACCCAAATTCTTGTCTCAAAGTTTTGAGCAATCCTACCATCATTGTAAACTAATTTAGCAAGTGTGGTTTTGCCAAGCCCCCCAATTCCAACAATAGGAAGAACAGAGATATTATCACTAGAGCTAGAACTTAATAAAAGCTCTACAATATTCTTTAGATCATCGTCTCTCCCAATAACATCTGATGAGCGTACGAAAGAGTGGGTTGGTTCCCTCAATCTATTTATACCTTGGGAATCTATAACTCGCTCTATGAACTGGAAATTTCTCCTATCAGTAGCAATATCATCTAATCTCTGTTGTATCTTCTTTATTTTACGACCCATGGTGACACGAAATGCAAGTGGGTTGGAGCTTGAAAAGAAGTGGCTGACCTGTTTTCGCTTACTTCCTTTAATTTCCGCTTTCCGTTGCAAATCCTCAGTCATGAATTCATCGAGCACATCATCCATATCATAAAGAACATCTTCAAGATTCTCCAACCAATCTCTCACATGTTGGCTATTCACCTGTTTCTCAGCAGCGTCCAACAGCACTGCTTTGATTGCAGATATGCTGAATTCAAGTCTGTTCAGCTCACTTTTCACCCCCCATATTAGTCCAATCTCATTAAGAGCAAGTTTGGCTAACTTGCCTAACACTTGTCCTGTAATTTGAAAAGCAAATGACTCCGCCATGTTGATGTCAAAGGTGAGTTGCTTAGTGTTACAAGAGGTAGCTTAACTGGGGATGAACAACATTGTTGGTCCAGAAATGTCAAATGTAGATAAGTGAAGTGCAATTGGGTTGTGGGGTATTGCCAATCAATAATGTTTGGCCAACGGGTTGTGGGGTAATGCCAATCAATAATGTTTGGCCAAACTACCACCATTGTGGTTAGAATATTCCTTCCCAATTGATTAACTCATTTTTTCACTAGAAACGCCACAAAGAAAAAGTCAGACTGCATATATTTTAAAATTATGGTACAAAAGTTAGTTGTATTTAGAAGAAAACCATCCATGTGATTATTTTAACATAAAAGGGAATAGAGGTTACTACAATTAATATCAATGAATTAGTCAACTGATTTCTACAATAGTTTATGATTATTGTAATATATACTATATGAAGCATGGACACTTCGTCGGAGGTGACGTATCCGTGTCGGACGCTCTCGCGGACACAACACCCGTACAACAGTCCTCTGACACTCCAGGTGGCGTGTCGAACTGATTTGGCATTTAAAAAAAGACGAACACTTCCATGACACTCCGCAGACACTTCTAGGACACTTAGGGGTGTGATGGTGAAGTTTTTGGTCTAACCGGAGATGGTGATAAATGCTGAGCATTAAAGCGCTTACTTAGCGCATTGGAATTATTAATATTTTTGTTTAGAACGAGTTCTTTTTGTACATTGGTTGTTACTTGTTACTTTGCTAGCAATGAAGTTAGTTGTGATACAAGATTTTATATGGATTTATAACTACCGACTTATGGTTAAAATGAATTTACTGTTATAAAACGTTTATTTAAAGTGAATGTCCACTTGTATTATAGTCCAATGGTATTTCGCAATTATTAAGAGGTCTATTAGATTACCTTATTGTTTACTATAATTATGGGTCATATTCCTTTAGTATTGAGATATGAGTGAAATGAAAGACTCACTCTCTCTATATTTCTTCTCTCTATCCCTTTTATTTTATAACATGTTATCAGTATGTTTAACAAAATACAAGGGATGTGAAGCACTTGATCTCATTTATAGGGCATGGCTTGAATGTTCATATGACAATTCGACTATAACCCATTATGGATATGAAGGAGTAAGATGTGGTTCTATATGAACACCAATGAGTAAATTTCAGCACTCAATTTTAGTTATACTTTTAATTATTTTATATTGATCCCATAATTTTAGTTATTAATAAAGTTTTTACATATTCACACTTTGAAAATTTAGTCGTGAAAAATTACTATGTCACACCTAAATTTTTGGTGTACAAAGAAAAAATGAAGATTGGAACCTGATGTTTCCTATAGTAATTGAAGCTTGAAGTTTCAGTGTTATCTTTGAATTTAGAACTTGAAAGTTCCCTAACTATTTAAATTATGGAACTAGAAGCTTTCTAATTTTTATTAGGATCTGGAGTTCCTAATTATCATTCAAATTTAGGACCTGAAGTTCCCAATACTATTTAAAATTTGGGATCTTATATTCCCAATTGCTATTTCTAGAAACTTGAAGTTTCCAATAGATACGTACATTAGGGGACATGAAATACCCAAATAATTATTTTAATTTGGGATCTGAAGTTCCCATATAAATTATTTCATTTGGAACGAGAAGATTCCATGTAAAATTTTCCTTTGGAACCAGACGATTCCATATATATATTTTTTTATTTGGGACTAAAAGTTCTCAAATTATTTAAAAAAAAATGGGACTTGAAGTTCTCAATTATTGTTCAAATTTTTAGACATGACAATGAAATATGCCCTAAAATCAAATCCGAAGTTTTGATTATTTTGTAATAGGGCAAGGGATATTAAAAGTCCAATAACAATTATTTAAAATTTGGACCCAAAGCTCTAATAATTTTATAATAAATCATGAAATTTTGATTATTTGTATAATAAGGATATGGATATTACATGTTCCGTACAGATTATTTATTTTTTGGATCTGAATTTCCAAACAATTTTATCCCTTATCAAACTTGAAGTTTGAATATAATTGGACAGGTGTTTAAAGTCCCTAAATATTTAAAGTTATGGTATGAAGTTGTCATTATTTATAATTGGGGCATGAAGTTCTCTAATAATTATTCAAATATGGAAATTGAATTTCTCTGTTCAAATTTTGGGACGTTGAGTACATAAATTATTTGGGACTAAAGTGTCAAAAGAAAACATATCATAATCAAACCTGAAGTTTTGACTATCAGATTGAAAGGGTATAGACCAAGATTCTCCCAATTATTATTGATTTGTCATATAAAGATTCATATTTAATATTGTGACCAAAATTCACAAAATATTTTTTTGCATTGGGATATAAAACATGAAGTTGGAAACTCTCATGCTATTTGGACTTGAAGATTCAACGAAAATCTACCATAAATTAAAACTCGAAATTTTTATTATTCATAGGGTATGAATTTTGAAAGTTCTTAAATAATTATTTTTTAGGCGTGAAGCGCCAAATATATTATTTTTATTGGAATTAGTTTCAAAATCAATTGGATATTTAAACATATCTTTTCAAGTTCTTAGCTTTTCATTTTCTTTATTAAATGAAATGTCTTTTTAAATACTCTTTCAATGGTTAAGTGTCCCTTTAACTATCATATTAATAGTTTCACCATAAAATTTTTGTCTCTTGACCTTTGGCTTCATTTGAGTATTAAATTACTCTTAGTAGCAATTAATATTAACTCATTTTCACATTCCAATTATTTAATGTACACTGGAGTCTTGGGAATGTGAAAAATTAAGCTCCTCATTTTTTTAATAAAGATGATGGATTATTATTGATCAGAGTTATTAAAAAATTATTTAACACTTGTTTAAACGATTATCTAATATTTTTATCCCCTAGTATTCTACTCTCGCAAGAATCGGAAGCCGTTGACTGCCTCAAAGAGGAAGCGTTGAGAAGATATACATGCTCTGTCTGCTGCGACTGTCCCGAATGTGATGGAGGCGGATCCCCGAGTGGTGGAGCTGCATGAGGAGGTTGCGATTCATGATGAGGAGGTTTCAGTTGAGGTTGCAATTGAGGAGGAGGTCGATGAGGGTCATGAGGCGGCGGAAGGGGGTGCCGAATTGGAGAATGTTGCTCCCCAGCAGCCTGAAAATCCGTTTAGCATTTTACACAAGAACGCAATAGCATATAGCTTGAAGAAAAAAGTGCCTGAAGAAGGCACCTCTACTGCGGCATATGGGGGCCTCACCGATCTTAGCCTATTAAAACATTTCAAGCATCATGTGGCCTATAGTATTTGGACTGGTTCAGGGGTAATTTCATTTCCCTTCAATGTTAAATCATTAATGTTTTAAATTTTCCATTGCTTTCATAAACCTTAATAAATATTTTACTTATATTGTAGGTGGAGCGGGTGCCGTTATTGTGAATCAATCACTGGGCGAAGATCAAGGAGTGGCAATTCAGTGATCTTTCTGCAAGTGTACAAAAGATGGTTTAAATGGCTAAGCTGGGGGGGCTTATCTCATGTAGCCACCATTATTTAGATTATTCCCTCACATCTGCATTTGTTAAGAGGTGGCATCCGTAGATTAACACATTCCATATGCCATTGGGGGAGATGAAAATCACCCTCGACGACATATCGACGATCTTGGGTGTTCCTCTCGTTGGATCACCTCTGTATAATCCACAACCCGCAGTTGAGGAGGAGGAGGAGGACATAGTGGTCACGTCACTTGTGTACTTAGTGGTAGATTTATTAAGAGTGATTAGGGAAGCTGCCTTGGAGGAATGTGGCGAGCATGTGGCTGTCCGTTTGAACTTGCTCACTGTGAATTTCAAGGAGAGGTCAGGTGACGCCAATGCATCGAGTGAAGACAAAGACTATTGTGCCGGGGCCTACTTGCTCTACATTATCGGGTGTACAGTTTTTCTTGACAAGACAAAGAACAAGATTTTCGTGCTATACCTTCATGTTCTTAGAGACATGAAGAAGGTGGGGAAACTAGAATGGGGTATGGGGATCCTAGCGCATGTGTATAGGCAGCTAGGCCTTGTTTTTCGTTCAGGTGTGAGGCAAATGAGTGGTTGCCTCTCTCTTATACAAGTAACTAATAACACACATTCATATTTTGATTATATATGTTTATCAATTTCCTACTTTTTTTCTAATAAATTCATAATGTGTGTGTTTTGCAGTCATGGATATATGAACATTTTATAGGGGTTGGCGGATGCGTTAATATGGAGTTTGATGAAACCATGCCAAGGATTGCATGTTGGTCGTTGCAGTCCGCCTATCAGAAAAATGCATTTACAGACTTAATCAATTTTCGAGAGCAATTGGATGATATGAGTGTTGGTGATGTGAGTAAATTAAAATATTTTTTGTAACGTTTTCTTTTGACTTTGATATTTTCTGACATTAAATTATGTTTTGCTTATTTGTAGGTCATTTGGGAACCCTTTCGAGTTTCTAGGACTACTTATCCCTTTCATGAAGTTTCATAGTATAGCGGGATTATGATTTATTTTGAGACGGGGGAGCCCTATTACTCTGAAAGATGCCTTATACAAATAGGATGGCTACAAATCATACCGCATGACCCAATGACACCCTTAAAGGACGATAGGAGAGACAAGGCGGCTTGGTACAAAGTTAAATTCGATATGCAAAAATGGTACCAAGAAAACTAGTAAGACCACCTTTTATTACTAGGTCTGTGCCCGTATCTAGCCCGTGGGATTGTAACAATGATTATATGACTTGGTTCATGTACAAATCCCATCCTAGAGTCCAAAACCCCAAGTCCCACAGCGTGAAACAACAACAAACATTGTTGGTAAGTTTTTTTTTCTAAACTTCTTTCGATATTGTACATATGTAATTATATATAAGTTTTTTGTCAATCTAATCCCACAGTGTTATTAGCTATTCCATAGGCGGATAGGGTGCGCAAGGCTACGGAATTAATGAAGAACCATATTGATGATGGAATGGCTGTTGATCTGACCAAATTAATTGCACGTGATGTGCAAACCTATGATATCCTAGCTGCGGCCATTGGGGTAGGCAGGCCGGTTGTCATTGAGGAGCAGGTGGCACAGAAAAGCAAGTCCAAAGGTAAGGGAAAAGAGAAAGTATTTGAGGGGTCTCATAGATGTAAAAGAAAGAAATAGTTCAGATGTCGTTGAGTATTTGTATTAAAGTGGAACAATATTGTATGAACGTTTGGTTTATTGTTTAATTATAATATTTATTAATGAATGTGCAATTATTTTGGTGGTTGTTGCTTATTTTGTATAAACATCCCTAATTGTTTGTTGTGAGTTATTTTGAAACTTTCATCCCTAATTGTTGGTTGTGGACTATTTTGTATAAACATCCCTAATTATTGGTTGTGGGTTATTTTGAAACTTGCACCCCTAATTGTTGGTTGTGGACCATTATGTATAAACATCCCTAATTGTTGGTTGTGGATTACAGCATAAACATCCCTAATTGTTGGTTGTGGATTATAATTCATCAACATCGATAGTTGTGGATTATAACTCATCAACATCCATAGTTGTGGATTATCATTTTTTTCGGCATATACATCCCTAATAGTGTCCATTCCTTGTTGGAGAGTAAGGTCCATTCGGCATAATTATAGCGAAACAAGGATACTAATTCGGCATATATATACCGAACATGTCTTGGGGAAACTTTGTTCGGCATATACATCCCTAACAATGTTCATTCTTGGTTGGAGAGTAAGGTCCATTTGGCATCATTATAGCGAAACAAGGGTACTAATTCGGAATATACATACCAAACCAGTCTCGGGGAAACTTTGTTCGTCATATGCATCATGAACAATGTTCCTTCTTTGTTGGAGAGTGAGGTCCATTAGACATCATTATAGCGAAACAAGGGTACTAATTCGACATATATATACTGAACCAGTCCTGGTGAAACTTGGTTCGGCATATACATCCCCAACACTGTCCTATCTGTATTGGTCGGCATGAATATAGCGAAATAAGGATACTAATTCGGCATATATATATGTATATATATATATATATATATATATATATATATATATATATATATACCAGTCCTGGATACAACTTCATTAATTAATTACAACAATCAAGAAATACAACTTCATTAATTACGAAAAGGAAACAAGACAACAATCATACAACTTCATTAATTACAACTACAATCAATCATACAATAAACCAACTACAATTGAATATCATACAACTTCATTTGAATATCATACAATTTCATTTGAATATCGTATCATACAAGTTCGGTTCACATCATACAAAAACGTTTCATACGCCAAACTAGTCGATCTGGATAGGTTCATTGTTTGTTGCTACATCGTTTGGGAAGATTTTTTGGAATTTCGCTACTTGTTGCGCATATTTATCAATCCACAATTTTGCTTCTGGCAATGAGCAACTATGCTAGTGACTTACTACCGGGGGAATTGGATAACCATACTTTAACTTCAAAGCTACAAAGTGATTCTCGCATACATGAGCAATCTCTATGAACATGGGATGCACGGGTCGTTCATGTCTCAGTAGTAGAAATGTAAGACATTATCTCTTCGAAATGAGGATGCACATGCACTTGTAAGTTTTCTCCGAAAGATAGTCGCACTCGGGCATGATCATCCAAGACATGGGCATACATGGGCTTGAATAATCGTCCAACATATGTAGAACAGTGTTTGGAAATCAATCACCAAAACAATCTGCATATAATTCAGTATTTTTCGTGACTTCTTCAATCAATTACGATCTCACCTGTCTCCATCCATGGGGCCCAAATCTGAGGCATTTAGCAATGCATCTAAACCCATAATTTCTGCCATCTTCAACATTAATGATATCTTCTACGCGATCTTTATACAAGATCGGTACCTCATTGATATATTATTTATATGCGGGGGAGTAGTTCGGGCACCATGGGGCTGGGCGGGTGAACTCTGTAAAATCAATTTTCGTCTTAGGCCTTTGGACCACGAGGTATTCCTTTTCTATTGATTACATAACAAGTTTGAAACCTGAGGTATCCCTTTTAGTTGACTTCTCGTGCTTTTGATCTTTAGCAGTTGGTTTTTGACCTCTCGGGCGACCCTTGCAATGATTAAGCACGGATGACTCATAACCTAGTGGTTGTGGGACACCCGATGTCTTTGATTTTTTGCAACATGACCCGTTGCTCATCGATAGTTGACCGTTCCCACCTTTGTTTAAAAATTATCATTTTTGGCTCGTAGTCAACCATATGGTACTTCACTAATTCGGGCACCATTGTTAATTTGTGCAAATGTGCATCAGCATCCCCCCATGGTATTGCCCTACCCTCCATCCAGTAGATGACCAATTCATGAACGTACTGTAGATCATAGATGTTGCATTCCAAGTGTAGGTACGATTTAACATCCATACCAACGGTATCAAAAGTCTTCATCTCCTTAAGAATTAGGTCAATGGAATAATGAGAAACTCGGACTATGAGCTCTCGCAAAATAGGAATATTGTCAAAAGAAAGTTGAGAACTCTTGTCAAAAGGAAGTTGAGAACTCTCCAAGTGCCTCTTCAACTTACCATGTGCTCCTTCACAACGGTTAGTAGTTCGGTTGCCCCAGTACCTAACCATATTTATCCACGCATAAACAAAGCTATCCCTTAGATTGTACCATGTACAATCTATGTACTGAAGCGTGTTAGGGAATGCAACCCAATTATAGTGAAAAAGCATCCACTTTTCATTAAAATCACTATCGGTGGATGATTAAACCAAATATATCCAATCCCTCATGAACTTCTTCAATGTATCCTCATCGTTGATCTCTTTCCTAGCATGAAGCTCCACATTGCGATGAACGTAGAAGGTGCAAACCATAGTTCTCGCCTCGGGGAACACAACCCGCAATGCGTTCATGCACTCATACTCCCGATCTGTGATGAAAATCGTAGGGCATGAAAATGGATAGAATAGGGATTTCAAATGTCCCAACACCCATTGATAGTTCTCCACCTTCTCCGTTGTTAAAAAAATCAAAGGCAATATTGAAAGTCCTACTGTACGACATTATTCCAACCATCTCGAACAAAGGCATCTTGTATCGATTGGTCTTGTATGTGTAGTCAACAATGAAAATGGATGGAAAACACTTGGCTAGTTGTATTGAGTTTGGATGGGTCCAAAAAATGTCTTCCACCTCCATGGTAGACTCATTCATTCTATACTAATACACATAATGTTTATCCCCAGAAAACTTCATTAACTGTTGCATCGTTGTTCTACCCTCTCATTCTGTGATCCTCAACTTCCCCTTGGCATTGTAAATTATTTTCATGGTCGAAACATTACTAACATTACGACTTTTAATCGTCATTAGAATGGAGATCGACTTTACACTGCTCAAGGACATCTCTTCAATAATTATTTTTCCACCGAAGTAATTCAACCGGTATATGCATGTACAACTAACATTTCTGGCAATTAGTGATTGTTAATGCCGCTAACGAAAGACAACATCCACTGTCCATTGTCAATAAGAACGCCCTTCAAGAAAAATGGACAGTTGCACTTTCGAGTGGTCGTGTCCCTCTTTCTACCTTTTTTTCTCTTGGATACTATCTTCGTTACCAACATTATTCCCGTGATGATCACGGTACTTGCCTCCCATTTCATAGCTAATGTGTAGACGTCCCTTACGCATTGCAGAAGGTGCATCGGACTTGGTGATGACTATTACTATTTTAATGGATCGGGCTTGCTCTTGAGCCCAATAAACCAACTCCTGTCGCGTGGGAAATACCTTATTCGTAAAAAAAAATCATACTAACATCAACTTCTAAATAAGCATCATCCCCGTTGTTGGGTATCTCCATATTTTCTAACGCCTCGTCAAATAATACGGAGTTAAAATCCAAGAAAGCATCCTGCATAAGTAAAAATATTATGAGTTGAATAACGATAACAATTTTTCAATCAATATGAGGCTTGATATGATTTTTGTATGTGCGAATCACAATTACAATATTTGAATATCCATTGAATTACTTGAATGTTTGGATTTAATTACTTAACTGTGTTTCAATTCCATTCGGCATGCATCTGTCGAAATTATTACATTATTTCAGGGTAACTACCTCGAGTCAATATAGGTTTATTCAAGTTTTGTTCCGGATGGTTACCCCAAAATCTGGACTTTATTTTGGGGCCCCGATCTCGAATCACTGACATGTATTTGCACGATTTTTTATTTTTTTATTTATTCAATCCCTTAAAATATGCAAATATTTATATAATGGGACCCAAGGTTTACCTCATAAATGTCATTTGTGGAGTTTTCATTTGCTTTGAATGTGTTTTCATTGTCTTTGGATGGATTGTCCATTGGTATTTGTGTATTTACCAATAAAACCCTAGTTTAATAATGTAGTTGAAAATGGTTGGTGTGTTAGGGAATAAGAAATTTTATAAGTTTGTGGGGACCAATGAAAGAAACCTTTAATAATATTTAAGATGGTTGGTAGAAGAAGGCAAACTTGAAGAAGGTTGGATTAATGGAGACAAAGTTGTCTTGTGTTTTGTGAAGAAGAGAAAAGGTAGGGTTTGGAGTGTAGTGGGTAGATAGAGATAATGAGTGGGGTTTTGTATTGAAATAATTGTGAAAAAAATATATATACAATGTGGTGTCCCTTAGCAAAAAAACATATTTTTTTATCTTGTGGTATTTTGTAGAAATAAGTGTGGTGCCCTTAGAAACTCCCTTATTTTATTGGCCATAATTGTATATTAGAAACCTAAAGTTTCTTAATTTGAGCCTGGAGTTTCTCACATATCATAAGATTATGAACTTCGATTCATTAGTTATTAACTCCAAGTTTTAAACTTTAATTGACAAAGTTTTTGTTATTTATCTCATTATTTAAATATCTGATAAATATTTAATATGAGATTTTTTTAATACTTCCATTTGTTTAAGTTTGGTCACTAAACACTTTATCATAATATAAATGATCATTGTTCATATATATAGTTGGACTCATAGTCTATATTGAATTTTGTCATTGAAAATTATGAATTATTATTATATAATGGCATTTTTCTAGTAGACAATAAATAACTGACATTATTATGAAAACTCAAAAGTTTTTTTCAGACTTGTATATAATATGGTAAAGGTTTCAGCCATAGTTAAACCTAAAGCTCTAGAAGAGCCCATGTGATGATGTTATTTGGTACCGTCCATACATACGCGATGAATTATATGAAAGCAATTCCTGAAGTAATTTTCTTTATTTTATGGACATCAGTATATATGGGTGTCTTATAGAAATAAATTGTGCAAAGTAATTTTTCTTTACTTCTAGAGTTGGAAGCCAAATGCTTACACTAACAAACAATCATCACATTATTCAAGGGATTATACTATACATTATTTAACATGGTAAAATTGCACTTTGTTATGAGGATGCAACTCCATGGTTCAATTATTTATTATATTTATAAAATGACCATTTCGGTCACCTTAATTGCTTTTCATAAGACATTGTGAAGGCAAATGATATATATAAGTATATGTTGCTTATCATTCACCCTCCAATGAACTATTGGTAAATATAATATTTATAGTATATGTGCAATATTATTTTGATGAGACATTATTCTCGCCGTTAGGGGAGGATATAATGTACCAGAAGTACAAATTATATTTAAAGAATGGTTTGTTCCTGAAGAACGACGAGAATTATCATGGAATACTTTCACTTTGTCTTATATAATCCCTTGTATCGCTCAATGTGAAAATGAAGTGAAAAAAATTATATTGCAACATCAAATGTCACATGGACTGGTTGCAAATGTTCTTGCCAAAAATCATTATCCCAGAAGGATAAACTAAATTCGACAACAAATAAATTTATTGCACGCTAGAAGCGTGGCAAACCTATAAGTCCCAACTACTTGACTCCTTAGAAGTGGAGATTAAATAAAATCGTGCCCAAATCACGCTCTAGAAGAGGTCATAAACAAAACATCAACTTTCTCTAAAACCCCAGAAGAGGTTATTATCTATGAAAAGACACAAGTCCTCGAAGTGACTATAAGCCCTTGAAGTTGGCAAAGGTACCTAATATTAAATGAGATCTCTATATTTTATAGATATACAAGAGAAAAGTGGGATAAAAAAGATGATCATTGATGATATAATTATATATGTTGTAGCTGCTACACAAAAATCAAAGGGTGATGATACTACAAATCCACCTACTATGAATACATGTCGACAAAGAATATTTTGGCCAAAATGAGAAAAAGCCATGATGGCATAATTCGAGTCTCCTAATATACGTGGTGTATTTGGACCTATAATAGAAACCCCATGAGATGTTAACCCTGAAGGTTATGCATGGGTGTTAATAAGAAAGCGAAGTGATAAGCTTGCTAAAAAGTGAAAGACCTATGGCACAAGATTTCTTGAAGAAATCGAAAATTGATGAACATACCATCCCATTACGTCTATAAATAATTTTTAGATATTTGACTAGATTAGCAGTTTTTTTAAAACATATTATATGAGACTCGTGAATATTATAACTGCTTATATATGTGAGACTTAGACAAAGAATATATACAAAAATCCGAAAAGGATTTTCTTTGCCCGAAGCAAAGATAAGGAGTACGTACTCAAATGCACTAAGCCGTTCATTGTACAGTAGGCAATCCAAATGGATATAGGTATAACCTTCTTAGGAAAGATTTGTCTAAGAAAATGTATGAAAATAATAATATATGTAAATGTGTCATTATAAAATATCCTTAACTGAAGAGCTCAATTGAAATGAAAAAAATATCCTTAAATGGATGCGCTCCTGAAGAGCTCAACTAAAATGCAAAATATCCAAATAAGAAATTCAAAAATGAATCACCTTGGGATAACTAATTATTATCTCAGTCTGCATATCGAGCACAGTTTATGTTAAACTCATATTCATTAGTTAAATGTATTGAAAAGTACTGTAATGCTTTAGCATATATTAAGCATATAATTTTAGTATACCCACGGTCTCCGGTATTTGGATATTAAATTATCCTTATCATCCAAAAAAGGATGAAAAATATAAATTTGGTCCCGAAGTATGATATGTGCATGCTATTATAGTATTTGGTCTACAAGTACCATACATGTAAGTTATTAGTATATCAAATATAAACGACACAATGCATGATACTAGATATTATAATTTGTAGTCAATATCTTGGCAAGAAACAATTACCATTGACTTGCATAATATGAGACTAATATCAATCATATCATATTATATTTGTATCTAACCATATATGTCCAGTTAGTTATATAGACGCAGGTTATCTATGGAATCCTCATAAGGTTCAATAAAAGAACTTAGGACTTTTCTCAAACAACATATGTTCCTAATACTACTCATTAAGGGGATGGTTCTTTTTATAGCCCACACTCAAAGAGGCTACAAACACACTTTAGTTCTTCTACATTCATTAACTTTAGAAAAGTTATGCAACACATAAGCTCCAGAAGAGTTGTGCTAATGAAGTCAAATAGGTCTGATAAAGTGATATGTTCATCCCTCTTCACCCAACTCTTATAAAAATTAAGCTTACGAAGAAACATGAAATTTAAGTAACAACGGATCAAATCTATTCACCACGTTAAAGAAACATTTCAGAAGGTCGTATATGATACTGATTTGCATCGACTCAATCATCAGAGAAATATCATAATCAGGGGGAGTATCCAATCAGGGGGAGCATTTAATCAGGGGGAGAATTTAAGAACATGACATATGCACGTTGTACTCTTTTTCCTTTAATTAGATTTTTTTCGATTGGGTTTTCCAATTAAAGGTTTTAACGAGGCAACACTAAGCGCATCCAACACTGATTCAATGATCATAAAAGTTGTACTCTTTTTCCTTTACTTTGGTTTTTTCCCACTGGGTTTTTCCTTAGTATGGTTTTAATGAGTCAAGAATCATTGAATTGTGAATATAGTATACATCCAAGGGGGAGAGTTATAAAATGTTTATTTAGAATGGATGTCCACTTGTATTCTAATCCAATGGTATTCCGTAATTATTAAGAGGTCCATTGGATTACCTTATTCTGTACTATAAATATGGGTCATATCCCTTTAGTATTGATAGATCAGTGAAATGAAAGACTCACTCTCTCTATATTTCCTCTCTCTATCCCTTTTATGTTATAACATTTATTACATATTTGACCATGTTATTTTAGATAAGGGTCTCATTTATTGGGTAAAAAATGTATCAATTCCCATTAATTTTTTAATGTACCAAATCATTTTTCATTATAGACTGCATATATTAAGACAAATGTACCCTCACATACCCATTTTAAACCCACTTACTCTCTCTCTCTTGAAACAAACACATAATCCCACACTTTATCTCTCTAGCAGCCCCGCCTCCACCCCCACTCCATCCCACCCCACCCCATAAGAGACTCGCCGAAAATGGCCCACCAAAAAATCTCGTCAGAGGCCACAGGAATTCTCGTCGGAGTGTTTCTCTCTCCCCATTTCTCTCTCTCTCTCTCTCTCTCTCTCTCTTCGCCTATTTCTTTGTTTTTCTGGTCCACGTTATTGGCACTATTGCCCGAGCTAGAGAAGAAGAGTTTTCAGCAGAAAAAATAGAGGTTATACAGAAACAATAAATTTATTTGTTTTAATTTTTTCAACAAAAAATATCAAATATGGGTGTTGTTTGATAGATCTTGACGAGTAGATTTTAAATATATAAATTTTATGAATTTTGGATTGTAGATTTGAAGTTATTAACATATAAAGATTTGATGAATTTTTAGGCAAAAAATGAGGTAACAACTGCCAAAGATATTTTGGGGGTGTATTTGTAAGGATATATTTTATAAGTCCGATTATACATTAGTGTATGTTGTATACTGATACAAACCGTCGAAGAAAAAGTTCAAGTTTGAAGATACATGAAGACAGATCCGAATATCAAAAGTTCTTCAATATTCAAGCCTACACGAAATGAATTTTTGGAAGATTGTGTTTTTGTTACTTTACAGTTCATTTAAAAGTATTGGGATATATTTCGAAAATATTTTCTAAGTGTTGATGTTGTTTTTCGTTAAATGGAATTTTTTCTAAGTGTTGAGGCGAAGTTTTGACAAAATAAAAAATTTATTTTTTATGCTGGTTGTTTGAGCGACAGAGGCATCTCGTTTAAGTGACATTGGCATGTCGCGCGAAGCTCATTCGAGTGACACGTGGCATGATTTGAGCGACACTGACTTTTCATTTGAGCGATCTACCGACTCAATTTTTTAAATAAAACGTGTTAAATGACTCCGTTTTCGTTAAAAAGACCTGATGAATTTCTTTCTGCATAAACTGCTAGCAACAAAATACATTTGTCTTCTCCATTTTGGGTTAAAATATTTTTTTTTCAATTCACATATCCCAATTGCTTTTAATGAATTGTTTTGGAACCCAAGATATAGTTTTGATGGAGTTTCTCTTGTAGGGAGGATAACCTACTACATATCTATGCCCCACTTGAGGGAGGTGCTGGGCTGACTTGACTGCGTGACAAAGGGAGTACTCGTGGGTGTTCCTGGGCTGACTGGACTGCATGTCTTTGTGGATCTTTTGAGGTTGATTCATTTATGATTCAAAACTAAGGTTCTTTAGAGTTTGTTGCGGTAAATTCTTTACAGATTTATCTTGTAATCATTGTGAGTATTATTAATGAAATAAAAGGTTTTGCCCTTCGGGGATTTTTCTTGAAATCTGTGAGTCAACAATTATTATTTTTGTTTGCATGATCCACTACATCTAGATGTTTGCTTAGGGTTGAAATAAAATTGGGTTTAATTAATTTGGTTTAAAATTAAAAATTAATTAAATAAGGGTTTAATTGGAATTTGCGAATTTATTCAAACCTTTTCAAATTGTCATCAGAGCTTATTTAAGCGATCATCACTTTTACAAATTGGTATCAGAGAAGGTTTCTCTAAGTTATTGAGTTATCCTTATTTTTTGCAAAATTTGTGCGATATTGATTTTTGAAAAATCTATTTTTGAAAAATTGTCGCAATGTTTCGAAACGAAAACTTATATAATCGGTTGCCAATTTTTGGCGGGTCTAATTATACCTACTGGAAATCCTGCATGAAATCATACTTGAAAGAAATCGATGAGCGAGTTTGGGTAGTTTGTGAAAGAGTTTGGACTCCTACCATTATCACTGTAAATTATCTCACTAATTTAAAACCTGTGTCAGGCTGGATTAAGGACAAGAGTAGGTGGAGCACTGTTAATTCACGTGGGCTTTGTGCAGTTTCTGAAAACGTCACCCCCGATGAGTTCTGACGTATTATGACGTACACTATGTCTAAAGAAGCGTTGGATGTTTTACAACTCACCCACGAAGGCACAAATGCGGCCAAAGAATCTGAAATTCAAAATTTAACTACTCAATTTGAAACAATTACCATACTTGAATATGAATGTTTTGATAATTTTTATGCACGTTTGTCTGACATTGTCAACACTAGTTTCAATCTTGGTGAGCCCATACCTTATGCACGAGTGGTTAAAAAGATTTTAAGATCACTGCCTAAGCGTTTTATCCCGAAAGTGACTGTTTTAAATACCTTAGGTAATTTGAGTAATCTAAAATTAGAAAAACTGGTAGGAGACCGCCAAATATATGAGATTGACATGTTCCCAGACACTGTCAAGCCTAAGGATAAATGGATAACATTTAAAGAACAGTCTAGGAAGGGAAAGGAGGTGTCCAAGAGTGCCAAGAAAAATAAAATGAGATTTTGTGAGTCCGAGTTTGACGACGAGTCTGATTTTGATATGGCCATGCTTGCAAAGAATTTTAAAAAAATTCTCAAGTTTTCAAAACAAAATTCTTCCAATAAATTTTTTTTTGAGAAAAACAAAAAGAAAAATGAGGTCAAAGAGAGCGGAGGGAAAGAGGAAAAGGAGAGTGTTTTGAGTGTGAGGGTAGAGGATATATATCTTTTGAGTGTCCCACTAGGCTAAAGAGAAAGGGTAAAAAGATCGCCATGCCAACCACTCTTAGCGATAGTGAGGAAGAGGTGAAAGATTATGGGGATGAGTCTTCACATGGGAAGTTTGCTGCATTTTCAGCGAGTCACGTGAACACACCTAGTTTGTCCCACGATGATGAGGATACTTGTGCACGTGAGACCCATGAGGATGGTTTGAGTGTTTCTAGCGAGTGTGAGAGTGTGTGTGCTAGTGAGGGTGATAGTGAGCTCCAAATTGCGTTTAGAGATTTGTATGCCGAGACCTCAAAAATGAAGAAGATGAATAAGGAATTGGGTCTTAAGGTGATAGATTTGGAGAGAGATATTGAGAATTTTAGGGAATCTGAGGTGTGGGTGAGTCAACTCGAGAAGGTGAAGGTTTTTTTGAGTGAGCAGTTAATCATCGTGAATCGTGAGAAGAGTGAACTTATAGCCCCTGTGTCACATTTAGAGAGATATCTTGAATGTGCCCAGGAATTAAAGGTCGCTTTAGAGGATACATATAGGAAGGTAGAAATATGATCCTCGATACCGCTTTGGGTAATGTTGAGAGACTAGGAATAGGTCATAATTGTGCAGCCACTTCTCACGCAGCACCGGAGCTGGTTTCCATGTTTATGATTGATCCATATGGATATCAACCTAACCCCCCTAGGCATCCCATACCTGATAGGAGAGTGTGTAGGAGACATTTTGAGAGAGGTGTACCTAGGCTTGTTTATGTTTGCACACATTATAAGAAGAGAGGACACTTTAGAGAGTTTTGTTTTAAGTTGGGTAATGTGTCACGTTTTGCTACTACAAGTGTTCACACACACGCACCCACACATGATGCTCTTAATGACTACGTGAGAGTGTTTGCACATATTAGGGAGAAAGTAAAGTTTTTAGTCAAGACTTCACATGACTTGATGGAGGTTTTTCATAGGATGACATCACCTTTGGAAAACTCAACCGCACCTACTGGTGGAGCTTTAGACTTGTTTGCTAGCATATGATGATTTTCATGATGATATTTATACCTATTTCTAGTGTGTAATATTTTTTTATATAATTTTTGAAAAACCTAAAATATTTTTATTTTTGAAATTTTTTTTGGAAAAATATAAAAAAAAATCATTTTAAAAAAAAAATTGAAAAGGCCAAAAAGATTTTATTTTGATAAAATTCTTGGAAAAAGATAAAAGATTTTTGCATTTTGTTTACACCATATATGAATGAACATTTAGGATGACCAAGTCACAAGATTGATCATTTTATTATGCCAATAGGGAGCGCAATGGTGAGTTATTTATCCTTTGTCGATGATATTGTCATTTTCTCTAACGGGCAAAGAAATTCTTGAAAACATTATGAAATTTTTTAAATCTTATGAAGAAACTTAGCACAACATTGGAAGTGGGTAGATGTTTGGTCTTTAGGAAATGGGTTTAGTACCATGGGTAATGTTTATTTTGACAGTTATATATAAGGGATAATAACTATGTGACATTTGAGGCTAGTGGATCCACGTATCGTGTGTGCAGTTATGCAGGAGTATAGGGTGTATGGACACTTTGTGTAGTTAAATTATGTTAATATTATCCGCAATTAAGGGATAGAATAAGAGTATGTAGTGGTCCTAAATGGATGATTTAGGTAGCGTAGAAAGCTTAGAGTACTAGCCTTATCTGAATTTCTAGGAGGAAATTCCTTTGTAAGGGGAGAAGTATGTAACACCCCATATTTTGGAGAATATGAAAATTAATTATATTGGTGATTTACGAATAATTTGGAGAAATTATTTAATTCGGATGATTTAAATTTAATTAACTCAGTTTAAGTTAATTTCACGCGTGCCATAATTTGAGGTGAAAATAAGATGAAATTAAAATTAACTTGAATGAGTTTATAGATAGTATCATCGTCTCTACTATTCATATTATTTCCACACTTCGACGTATCTCGCTAACATATACCTTTTCTCTAAGGCTCAATTACACCGCTATATCCCAATAAATAGTCTCTTTCTCAACTCATTACTAACTAGGAATTTAAGTCATTCGGTAATAGTGTAGGTTAGTTTCTCTCACTTGGGCCAATCTAGAAAGATTCTAACTTATCCGGGTCAAAAATAAGTGTTCTGAAATCTCGTTAGAAGTCCAGGATTATCGTTCGAACGAGGTTGTTCGAACTAAATTCTCACTTCGAACGAACTCAAAAATCTCATTGAAATTCTCGTTCGAACGAGGTCGTTCGAACGACCTAGGCAGGTCTTCGAAAAAAAAATTTGTGGGTTCCCGTGCTCATCCAAAGTTAGCTTTTCCAATATTTTCCTTATCCAAATTCGTCTAAAATTCATCCCAATACCCATCAATGATTATAAACTATTCCTAATCATAATAGGGTACTTTCTAACATAGTTTAAATGACAAATCCTTACATAATCATAGGGTATCTAAACTCATGTCTTCAATCTCTAAAAGTCCATTAATAAAAAACCCACCATGAACAATCATTTAAAACCCCAAATTATTTCGTGATTATAACTTAAAATTTCCATATTTATCATTACTACAATAGGGTTATTCATCTACATGCAAACCTATCTTCCAATTTCACAAATTAATGGCGATTTCGTCTCAAATTCATAGCATCTATGGTTATATCATAAACTAGGTTAACATGAATCATACATACTCAGAATTTTAGCAAGATAAACACTTGCCTTTTTGTGATCCTCTGAATTATTGAACGAAATTGGTATATAGGCGCTTCTCTCTTCGCGATCTACGTGTTAGTGTGATTTTCGGTCGAAGAACTTGAATCTTTGGCCCAAATCACCTATTTGTTCTTCTCCCTTTTTGGTTCTCTCATTCTCTCTCATTTAAGTTGGAAACTGATAACTTCTTCTAACCCACGTACAACCCTTATTTAATTCTTAATTTTCGTCCATTATAATTTCTAAAAATTCCAAAAGACCAAAATACCCCTCCGTGGTGTCGTTTTTGGCTAAAATGCCCCGGAATCCAAATGAAACACCCGAGCATTCCATATCCCTGTGACTAGTTGGTTGTGTTTTGATATGCGTCATCATTTTATTTTTGTGCTTTACAATGTATGGAGTCATTGAAATGTTTTTAGTTGATTACTACCTACATGTTTGACTCATAATTGCCTTTAATGCACACTTGCACGAATTTGTTTGATTATTGCACTTGTCTATCACATATTGGTCGGAGTGTTGTCATCTTAATTATGTCTTTAAAAAAAACCAAACGCAATAAAACTTGACAATGAAAGTACTGCATGTGAGAACTGTTACCCGTGAGGAATTTGTTTAATATAAAAAAATGATGAGTGAAACATGGGAAAGGGCTGCAAAAGTGTAAAATTGACTCGTCGTGAAAGCCACCGTTTGAAAAAGAGCCCGAAAAAAGGCAATAAAACGAAAAATATGACAAAAATAAAATAAAATAAAATGCATTATTATTTATGAGGGAGTTTGGATGGGAATATATCAACGAGTTTGCACGTTCTGCTAGTGTCATGAAAAAGCATTACATAGTTTTAGATGTTATTGGTGTGAGAATCATTCTTGACTTTGATGATGGATTGAGTCGATGTCATTTAAATTCAACACTTTTGACACCTAAGCATGACTTTGAGTTCATTCGTTAGGTGTATCTGTATTCATCGTGAACATATGTTATGTTTAATTGCATTGTTTTCCTATCGAAATTGTTCACACCCATTCATTCTGTTTCCATAATTTGGTTATCTTAGTGTAAATTCATGGTGTGTGATTTATGTAAAATTATTTTTGCATTTTGTTTGAAAAAATTGAAAAATCAAAAATAGTTTGTGGAATGCTTTTGTGTATCTCTTAATGATCGCAGTTGTTTGCTATATTTATCATGACAACTCCATGTTTGTTTTGTTTATTCATTTTTGTGTCTATTTTGGAAAAATAAAAGGGGGGAGAAAGAATTATGGGGGAGTTTTCCATTATGGGGGAGATTTGATATTTTATATATGCTTTTGATGTTGTGTTTATCTCATTTCAAAGTCGATACGTCACGAAGGTATTTGTTTTGCCTCATATGTCTACAAAGATTGAAGATCATATGTTGCACACCCTAATGAGAAAAGCTTAAAGAACTGAAGATATTGGAAGAAAAGTTTTAGACTTGCATGTTTAGTACCTATGCATGCGCTTTAAAATTTCACAAAGTTCAAAATGCTCAAAATTTCAAAAATTTTAGAAAATTTCAAAATTTTCCAAAAAAATTGAAAATTTCAAAAGAACAAAAAAAAATCTTCAAAATAAATAAAAAATTGGAATTTAAATTTTTCAAAAATATCACTAAAATTTTGTTTGAAGTCTCAAATTGTAAAAATTCAATTGCACAAAGACGGAATTGCCAAAGATGGAAATTGAAAGAAAATTGACGACTTTACGAATAAGTGTGGAGATTAACCAACCTGGTGAGATTTTGAGCCCTTCACTTTTTTTGAATAATTATATCAATCCGAGTTAATGGTTAACTCAAAGTTTATTTCAGTGTCTACATAAGTCGTTGAAGATCTCAACTCTTTTGTTTTGATCGGTTACGAGAAACTTGTGAGATGTTGTCTTAAAATTCGCGCTAAAATATCTCTAAACTAAATTAATTCTCGACACGCATATGATAAAATAATGAGTGCTTCGTATAATGAAGTTAGGCCATCGTTTGTTTACCCAATAATATTAGCCATAAAAAGTTGTGAAAAATTATCCCTTTGTGACCGAATTTGAGCCGAATTTTTTTCTTTTTGCTTGATTACCCGAAAAACCCAAATAACCTGGAGTTGTGAAAATTGAAAATTCAAAAATTAAGTCCAAAAGGTGCAACAAAAAGGGGCGATAAAAATAAGAAATAAAAAAAATGCTCAGCAAAAATAGCAAGAAAAGAAAAAATAAAAAATAGAAAAAACAATATAGAAAAAGAAGAGAAAAAGAAGCAAAATCCTGGAAAAGCACTAATGGACATCATAAGAAGATTTTCTAATTCCAAATTTTCCAACCATTCCGAATTTACCCAACGCACCTTAAAATCCAAAAAAGTACTAACCGAGTTCGAATTGCAAAATTAATTGCCGCGTGTAGAGCCAGAGACACGAAAAGATAATAGGAGAGATTAATTGGTGTGGATAAGAGGCGATGTTTCCCGTTTTCCAATAACCGTATTCCGATGATGAGATATTTTCACCATAAATATTCCGTCTTTCAAATTGTGTGTGTGCATTTGTGTCCCTTTATATTTACTCTTATAAATCACACATATCGAGAGAAATAGTCACATTCCAAGTGATTCGTTTCTGAGAGCATCCGTGAGAATTGAATCAAAATGAATTTACGAAAAGTAACGTAATGATGAATCATTGGAAGTTAGCGGTTTAATTTTTATTTTCACACACACACAGTAAAAATTGAGACTCTTGAATATAAATTTAAGGTGACTATTTTTGGGGAGTTTAAATTGTATAATTTTTAAGTATTTTGAATTTTTCTTTGAGTTAAAAATGAATTTTGTGGGTTCATTCACTGCAAACCATCACGAGACACCACTCGTCCTACTAGGGTAGCCTAGGGGTTTAAAGGCTTGTTGCATATACTAAATGCAATCGCTTGCCCGCAAAAGAGATATTTTATCCTAATAACATGCTTGTTAAGTGTTGGACCTTTCTTTTATTCTTTTACATTTATCGGGACGATCAAAGTTATAAGTTAGGGGGTTTGATAAAGCATAAATTCTTCAAATTTATCCCCGTAATTTAGAGGCTTTTATCATCTTATGCGATGTAAATTAAGTTGATTTATCTCATATCATATCTACTGACCTTTTCTATATAGTTCATCTAGTTTCATTTTTTTCTCTTACATTTTGCAGGTATTTTATACAAGTGAAGGAGAGAGAAAACTCAAAATCAAGAAAGAAAGAAAATAAGAAAAGTTAAGGGAAAAATAGTAATTTTACACCAGGAATTCGGACGAGGAATGAGCAGTGGACATCTATCGAACCCAGTTTTCGGTGTTAGGATTAGATGTGTCCCATGCTTGAGTGAGTAGTCTCGGCGACATACTTAAGGTGGTCCTCAGCATCGTTCGCATCTGAGCCCCAAAATTTCCCCTCGCACATGGTTTCAACGAGTTATTTGGACGCTATACTTAGACCTTGGTGGAAGAAAGAGATACGATAATACTTCTCAAAAACCATGATGTGGGCATGTGTTAACCAAATCTTGGAAGCGCTCCTAACATCGATCAAATGGCTCATTTTCTTGTTGTCTAAAAGTTTGATTTTGAGCCTTGATGGAATTTATTCTATGTTGGGGGAAGAATTTAATAAGAAACTTAGCTTGTATCTGTCTCCATAACCCGATTGAGTTCGGTGATAAAGACCAAAGCTAGGTCTTAGATTTATCCTTTAAGGAAAAAGGAAAAAGTTTTAGGTTAATGACGTCTTGAGTGCAAGCTTGATCGCTAAACCTGTAGCACACCTCTTCAAACTCACAGATGTGGAGGTATGGTTTCTCTGAATCTAAACCGTGAAACATGGGAAGAATTTGTATCATCCCATTACAAAAATGTAACTGTCCCACATTGTACGGAAGTACAATGTGTCTCGGAGTGACAGTTCTCTTAGGATATAAGATCTCTCTTATGGGACGATACGGTATATATCCCTCACCCGTATCATAACTAGCGTGATCCGATATGGCTCTCTCTCCAAATGACTCGGTATCCTCACTCGGTGCCTAGAAAAGTGACTCGTAATGGAATTTGGCGGTGTAGGAGGTGGAACCCAAAACTGGGGTGCGTTAGGAGTGTGTGGACTATTGGGGTTGTACTCTCTTACGGGATTTTCGTGAATGCGGGTGGAAGTAGATTGAGGAGTTTGTTGCATATTTTTCATGAAAGGACTTTGAGATATGTTAAATTTTTTGGCATTTTTACTTTTCTGAATTGTTTTGGATTTTCATTTCTTTTATGAATTTTTGGCTTTTTAAGAATTTGAGTCAAATTTTGGATTAAATCGACCTAACCTAAAAGTCTACCTAATCCCCGACAATGGCGCCAAAAACTTGATGCAACTTTAAAAGTGTTTCTAGTGCGTGCTTCTATCGACTCAAGTGTAAACCAGTCGCTCAAGTAATAATTCGATAAACGGGTATCTAACATAGGGAATAGGACAAAGAATCATGACGACGAATAGGAAAGATGCTTAACCTTAGATTGACTCAGAAGAATAAAGGAAAATGTTATGAGTTGTATTGGTAATTCACCTATCAACTAATGCAATATGAATTAAATTAAGAACTAACTAAACATACAAAATGAACAAAGTTAAACTTTTGACTATATGAGGGAAAATGGAGTTATGGTACACTCCCCTGAACCGTCGGTATGCACATAGACCATAAAAGATTCATAAAGATAGTTCTTCATTTAAAGATACATCAAATACTCTCTAAGAATCTGACATATGAGAACTAAATGCCGCACAATATCAAATCCAAAATTATATTTGACGAGGATGAGAAGTTACCAACACACTAATTGCACCCTTAAATATTCCGGTTACCTAGTGCAAACAAAATTAAAAGCCTATAACTTTTGTTTTGATAAGGTTCAAACCTTTGGATGAGAGATTATTTTTTATTCACTTTTAAATCAATATGTGTTACCTACGTTGGGTTCATGTACACCAACCCGCTAAAAACTTAGCCTAGCATGGTGCAACTACTACTAAACATGAAATCTACAATGCATGAAATCATTCCTATGTTAAAAGTGTGATCAAACATGTAAAAGATAATTCTAACTAAGAAGTAATGAATCAAAAACCAAAAGATGAGAGAAATTGTAAGCAACAAAGGAATATTACTTGTATTGAAAAAAACCTTGAATTCTATGCCAAAAGTTGAATAATTGTTGAACAAAATGAATTATAGGGTTCTTGCCTTCAGGAATCTCTCAAAACTATGTAAAAACCTCCTCTTTAATGTTTGGTGATATAGTAATATATAGCTCTCACATTCTTTTAGGTGTTTGAACCATGCACAACTCTAATTTTGAGAATAAAAAATAAGAAATCCATCGCGTCAAACCAGTCTGATTTTGTCTTCTTTAATGGGGAAAAATAATCTGGTTAATACAGAATACCGGATCAGTTTGTATTCTTTATCATCGGTTATGTTCGCACATTCCAGTGAGAGGGACCGGTTCGCTGCAATTTTCATTGGTTCGGTTCGCTGGAATTTTTCTTACTTTCTTTTTTCTTGATTTATTCTCAACTTTGAAGATTCATAAATTTTCACCCAGGACTCGGATTTAGATGTCGTTTCTTCCTACATGCTTGTGTAATCGAGGTCTTCAACTTTCCTTCAGGTTCTGCATTCAAATTCCTAGTGTAAAATTATTATTCTACCCTTGACTTTTCTTTCCTTCTTGATTTTGAGTTTTCTCTTTTCTTCACTTGTATAAAATACCTACAAAATGTAAGAAAAAACACGAAACTCGATTCACTATATAGAAGAGGTCAGTAAAAATGATATGAGCTAAATCAACTTAATTTATATCTCAAAAAATGATAAAAGCCTCTAAATTACAGGGATAAATATGAAGAATTTATGCCTAATCAATACCTTTTCAGTTTTGAGATCATGGGAGGGTATTAAATTTATATAGGATTTTTGATTTGATAATTCAGATGTTTTTATTTTCTACCGACATAAACATGGGGGGAGATTTGTAAGGACATATTTTATAAGTCCGATTTTACATTAGTGTATGTCATATACTGCTACAAACCGTTGAAGAAAAAGTTCAAGTTTGAAGATACATGAAGAGGGATACAAATATCAAAAGTTCTTTAACATTCAAGCCTCCACGAGATGAATTTTGGTAAGATTGTATTTTGGTTACTTTACGGTTCATTTAAAAGTATTGGGATATTTTTCTAAAAAATTTTCTAAGTGTTGAGGCGTTGTTTTTCATCAAATGGATTTTTTTTAATTGTTGAGGTAGAGTTTTTGTTGAAATAAAAAAATAATTTTTCACGCTGGTCGTTCGAGCAACAGAGGCCTATCATCCAAGCGACATTGGCATGTCACGCGAAGCTCGTTCGAGTGACACTGACTTTTCATTTTAGCGATCTGTCGACTTATGTTTTTTTTACATAAAGCGTGATAAATGACTTCATTTTCATTAAAAAGACCTAATGAGTTTCTATATAAACTGCTAACAGTAGAATACATTTATCTTCTTCATTTTAGGTTAAAACATTTTTTTTTTCAATTCCCAAATCCCAATTTCTTGTAGTGAATTATTTTGGAACCCAAGATACAATTTTGCTGGAGTTTCTCTTGTAGGGAGGATAACTTACTGCTGATCTAGGTGCCATTTAAGGGAGGTGCTGGGCTGACTTGACTGCGTGTTAAAGGGAGTACTCGCGGATGTTCTTGGGATGACTGGACTGCGTGTCTTTGTGGATCTTCTGAGGTTGATTCATTATTGATTCAGAACTGAGGTTCTTGAGAGTTTATTACGGTAAATTCTTTGCAAATTTCACTTGTAATCGTTGTGAGTATTATTTATGAAATAAAAGGTTTATCCCTTCGGGGATTTTTCCTAAAATCTGTGAGTCAACAATTATTATTTATGTTTGCATGATCCACTACACCTAGATTTTTGTTTAGGGTTGAAATAAAATTGGGTTTAATTAATTTGGTTTAAAATTGATAATTGATTAAATAAGGGTTTAATTGGAATTTGCGAATTTATTCAAATCAGTATCACATCGAGCTTTTGCAAATTGGTATCAGAGCTTATTTAAGCGATCACCACTTTTATAGTATTTGTCATTTTAATGCACTGAGTCGGCAAAATAGGACCTTTGATACTATTGACTCAGTGAAATGATCTCTTGCCTCATTGACCAAGTAAATGGGACTTGGTAACTATTACCCCTTTAGATAGTTAGATAATTAGTTTCACTACTACTTATTTTAGTGTAAATAGAATATTATTTAAAAATGGAATATTATTTAAATGGAATATTATTTAAAAAATCTTTATGTGTATCCGTGTTCCTAGCGTGTCGTGTCCAATTTTTTTTTTAATTTTCCTTGTCAGCGTGTCCGTGTTGTGTCGGACACGACATCCATGTCGGTGCTTCATAGATTATAAACTAGCATGCAACCCGCGCGATGTGCGAGCGCAATTCAATAATAAATTCATGTTCCACTCAAAATTTTTGTCAAAACTAAAAAGTTGGGACATAAAGTAGATAATTTTTTTACAACCAACATCAACAACACAATCCAACGCATCAATAAAAAAATTACAACTTAATATAAATAAAAAACAAATTCATCTCGATTCAATTGAACATATAATCAACATGGGCACTACATTTATCTTATAAATAAATAATTGTAATAAAAATCAAATTAACCACATTCTTTAACACAAACAACCACATCAATGACCAAAAACAAAAAAATATTCTTTTGCATTCCATGTTGAATTTCAATTCTACCAAAACTAACCGTTTTACAAGGATAAACCTGAAGGTATCATTACACATTTTCAACTTTTTATTGTAGTGAAATGACATATTTAATCGAGTAATTTTTTATGAATAACCATCATCATTTAAATTTTTATCCAAACTTGAACATCAAGTTGCATCGCCCATGTGCGGAGATGTACAATTGCAAAAACACTCAATTTATATGTTAAATGGGTTTCTTTCTAAAAAAGAAACAACTCATAACTTAGGTTATACCTACTTAAAACCAATGGGTTTCCTACTAAAAAATAAACAACTCATAATTTAGGTTATAACTACTTAAAATTAGGGTTGTAAACGGATATTCGAAAATCCGCATCCGTCCGATATCCGAATCCGAAATCACGGATATTTATCCGAAAATATGGAAACGGATACGAATATGGATACTCTATAAAAATATCCGAGAAAACGGATACGGATACGGATAGCACTAGTATCCGACACGGATAATCCGTATCCAATGCGGAGTATCCATTTTATCGGATATCCGTTTTACCGGATATCCGTATCCGTCAAACATATGTTTAAAATATTACTAATAATATTAGTACTACTATTACTAATAAAATAATATTTAAAAAAAACTTAATCGTTTATTTCCCAAAACAAAATAAACACATACTCCACTCAAAACAAAAACACCCTAAAGTTATTATTTTATTGGGTATATTATAAAATGTCATGTATTATTATTTTATTGGATATATTATCATGGAGTTACACTAAAGTTAAAATACACCCTATTACACACAACATACACCGACTAAAGAACATATGCTTTACCCTAAAAAAAAAAATTAACTTCATTTAATTTCTCTTTAGTACAAAACAAGAGAAAAGAAACTCCCATGTGGTTGTTCGTTAGTTTCCTTAATTATAAATAAATTTAAGAGAGAAACATAAAAGAATGTAATAGAGAAACATAATAGAATGTAAGAGAGAAATAAAAAAGTAAAGAGATGGTTTTAATTGTGATGAGAAATGAAGTTAACAACGTGTATATTATATACAAAATAAAAATGTATACTTATTAAAATAAAAATATCAGTATGTTTTGAAGACAAAAGGTCCATGAGGTTATCATTCTCAATAAATTTGATTAATCTAAAAGGTGCATATTTAATTCTACTATCATGGAATGCAACTGTTATTTTTTTTTGGATGACTTTAAGCTTATATGGTTGTAAAGTATGGATGGCTTTAAGCCATATCATCATTATGGAATGATACTATTATTATGAAATCTATAATTGTTGACGTTAGGAGGAGGTAATTTTGTTATATATTTATTTGGATTGTATTAGATTTCATTGGATTGGATATTTTAATTGTTATTTTTTGCGATGGCTAAATAATGTAAACGGATACGGATATTATCTGAATCCGAGGTATCCGAGAGGATACGAATATGGATAGTTGTTTTAACTATCCGGGCGGATACGGATACGGATACGGATACGGATACGGATAGTACATTCAGATAGCGAATACGGATATGAAAAACATGGTATCCGATTCGTATCCGCCCATTTACCACCCCTACTTAAAATCAATCTCACCACAAAGTGAAAAACAAAGGAATTGGGGGGTCCGTACATTTTGTTATAAAAGAGAGTTCATTATATCAATGAGCCTCCAAAAATAAGCAGGGCATGAACCTTTGACCTTCCACACCAAAGTCATTTCCTAACCAAAACAAACAAATGCAAAAAAAGTTGTAGGATCTATCTTAAAAACAGAGATAAAAAGGAAGAAAGATGATCGAAAAGCACGTACAAAATAGAATTTGGATCTAAACTAGATCTTCACATTGTTGAAGACACAATGATTCAATTTGAAGACCCAATTATAATCATTGAGACATATTAACAAACACCTGATATTCAAATAAATAAGTAGTTCTTGACAATAACAAACATGGTGTTGAGAACTATTTTGAGACATATTAACAAACACCTGATATTCAAATAAATAAGTAGTTCTTGACAATAACAAACATGGTGTTGAGAACTATTTTTCTAAAAATTAGAAAGTATTCAGTTTAGAAATATAAACATAAAAAACACAGGCTTAATAGGAAATGAGAGAGAGAGAGAGAGATAAATCTGAATTGAAGTCAATGGAAGAGCAAAACCGTGAAAGAAGTAAAATATTCATATACGAATATAAAGAGAGATACAGAGACGAAAAAGAGTTTCATAATCGAGAGGATTTGTATTACGGTGGCCATAAGAAATTAGATGGGCATCGATGGAATAGATGCATCATGAGGCCGAAAAGAGAATAAGAATTCGGAAGATCTAGAAACAAATGGTTGGAAGATATAATGTATGGAAACTTTAATTATGGACAAGTCAAAAGACATGATAAAAATCAATGATAGAACCCCTTTAACTTCCTCCCCTGCCTTTTCATATTTCTAACATACCCCCTCCTCTCCCTTCCTTTAAAATATAAGACGATGAATAGTTTTGTTAAATAATTACATTAAATTAAATTGCCCGCGTGACACTTTAAAGAAACGACAAATGTTGTAACAATGTTCCGCTATTAATTTTAGTTATATAATATAATAAAATAACCAATTTAGTATTGATAAGATATTGTATTAATTAATTTTTTAAAACTCAATTGTAGAAGGATGCTTCCAAGAAACACTAATGCATCCTATTACATATTGAGTCTGCATCGTCATCTATTATTATATGTTACAAATATACAATATTATTAAGGGTGGCTATCGGTCGGTAATTGGTGTGTACCAATACCTTACTAATTGTTTTTCGATACGTTCAGTTTTGGTAGTTTCGATTTTCTATTTTACAAAAACCTGTAACAATATCAAATCATTCGGTATTTCGATTTTTTCGATATTTTCGATAAATTTACTTTCGATATTTTTTTTTTTAGTTTCGATTTTCTTAGTTTTTTCCTCATTTTTTCTATTGACTATTTTTTAGGTATCTTCATTTTTCAAATGCAATATATATAAACTGAATATATGTTATACATTGTACACTTAAAATATCTAATAACCTAAGTGTAGACCCAGGATTTTGTGTTAACTGGGGCGAATGTTTTGAGTGTTTCTGGGGGTTTGGGGGCGGGAGCCCCCAAGGCGATTTTTTGGAGGGTTATTTCGAGTTTTATCGGGCATTTTTTAGGTTGTTTTTACTTTTTTGGGGCATAATATTCATTTTCAACACTAAAAACCATTATCAAAATATCATATGATAATTAATACAACATAAATCAATAATTTCAGTATAAATTTAATTTCACATTTAATTTTACATTATAAACTTAATTTCACATATAATTTCACAAAATAAACAAATGATGAAATATAAATAAAATTTGGGGATCGGATCATCGAATATCAAAATATACCTAGTGGAGGAGAGAGCAATAGGGTAAGTGGTGGAGGAGATCAAACTTTTACAATTTTTAATACACGTTTAGTCAAAGCGTTTTATTTTGTAACAAAAAGTCCCTCACACACCCATTTAACTAATATTCTCTTATTCTTAAAAGTCCATGCCAGCGGCATGGTGAAGGACTCTTTGAAGCAAAATAAAAGGACTTGGAGTAAACGTGTATTAAAAAATGTTTGAGGGACTATTTGGTATATACCCTATTTTCTTATTTTTTATTTTTAAAAAGTGAACTGGGGCGGTCACCCCGCTTCGGCCCTACATGGTTCCGCCCCTGTGTAGACCTGAATTCCTCACATAAGAACTAAAAACAGTTCGTCTCGAAGACAAAAGAAATGAATATGCTTGTGTTCTTAACTTGAAAAACTGATTTACTTTTAAAGATAAAAATAGCACCCACTTTTGATATCAACTTTTGTGACAAAGGAGTCCAATTAAGGATATAAATTTAAAATTATAATATGACAATTGTATTTTTGGCATCTTAAATAGGTATTTTGAATGGTAGTTTCGGTATTTTATTTTGGTATGGTAATTTTCGTAAATCGATTTTTTAAATGTGTAAACCCAAATCAATAACCAAGTTTTCGATAATTCTAATTTTGGTAACTTCAGTTTGCGGTAGTGAAAAAAATAATAAACCAAAATCAAAATTTTTCAGACCAAAACCGTGCGGTCAATTCGGTACCGTAACCACCCCTAAATATTATAATATTTTACTGATATGCAAACGAGGTGATGCAAGTTCGCTTTGTAGTGTTTTTTTAAATAATGATCGACGTGCAACATAAAATTTTGTCAACAACAACACTCACTTTGCTCATTTTAACATGTTATTCGGCTTGTTTGTACATGTTATTCGGCTTGTTTGTACATGTTATTCAAGAGACGCAATAGACGCAATATCAACTAAGAAGGTTAAAATTAATCAACAGAGCACATGATAATCTTTTCTTAATCAAGCCTTCTGGCCTAGTGGTATAAGGGTGCTACTGGGACATTGTTTGGGGTGGATTGGATTTGGTCCCCAGTTCGATTCCTGCCAGTATCAAAATAATGCTTGGTCAGCGAAAGCCACGAATTGTGAGCGAGGATTAATCGAGGTGCGCGTAAGCTGGCCCGAACATCTCGTGATATGAAAAATACCTTACAAAAAAAAAGATAATCTTTTCTTGGATCAAATATCAAAAAGTCCCTCAAATATTTGTTAATACACATTTAATTCAAACCTTTTATTTTTTGATACAAAATAAAAAAACTTAGACTAAACGTATATTATAAAAAGTTCGAAACACTATGCCCCGCTTTTCTTGATGGTCGTGTATTAACTGTATGCTTTTTATTCAAAGCTCTCGACTGTGTTTCCCATTACTGTAGAGAGTTCATCTATGACTTCTCATACGGGTGGTCTTGTGTTGAGCACTTCTCAGGTACTTTAAGCATCTTTTACTTTTCTCATACCAAATGAGGATTTTAACTTGCATATTTATTCTCTTTGGTTTTAGAAACAGATGTCAATTTCACCTTCTATATCTACTCGTGGTGCAACAACTCCTTTTGGGGCAATCCATCTTTAGTTGTTATACCGGCTAGCTCTAGTATTTCTTTTGTGTTATTTTTTTGATAAAAAATGATAGCTTACCATATTCTACGCTTTACAAGGATTATTTCAAAGTGCATGGTTCCACTTATCTGATGGTATTCTCTTGCCATATGGGTAATTATTGTTGCGCTAAAACAGTCCTATGTTAAGCAACCAAGACCATAAAACTCACTTCGGAATTTTACCAAACACTTGGTGTGCGGAAAACACCCAAGACCTTGTTCCTAATGAAAACTAAGTGTGCAAACTCAAAACGAATCCAATCAACAATCAACAGGTAGGATAACAAGAACACACAAGCAATCAAAGCAAAGAAACGACAACAATATAACGTGGTTCACCCAAACAAGGGTTACATCCACAATGGTAGGATTTCTTCTTTCTTTGATAAATGGAGGAACCACAAGGTTACACACTCACACTCTTTATCTCTCCAAGAAAGTCACTCACAACCAAGCACAAGAACTAATCTTAAACAAGAAGCTCTCACTCACTTTTCTCTTTGAAAAACTCACAAAATGTTCACTCTTGCTGGAAAAAACAGCACTGCATAAAAACAGAAAATAGGCCTCTATTTATAGATTTTCCTCAAAGTGGCAATTTTGTAAATATCAAGAAAAAATCTGTTTTTCTCCCAAAACAGCCGTGAACCAACGAGAAGCCACCGGAGAGCCAAAATACACCACAATTATCTTATCACAGAGTTTCCTCCTATCTCTCGAGTACATCCATCTATTGACAACAGACCTCAAGTCCAAACTCTTCCTTCTCCGCTAATATTTAGCATGGCATACCAAACTTTTATTTACTTTGTAAGTGCCCGAGTAGTTAATCCTCCTATTTCCTTGTTTACAGGTGAGAGCTATGAGTGCTCCTATAGCTGCAAAGCCTCAATTATTAAACTCGCATACCTTAACTATGTTTACATCATAGGTGTTTGAGTATTCACTCATCCAATTTCTTTGTTTACAGGTGAGCACTATGAGTGCTCCTATGGGTGCAGAGCCTCATGTATTAATCAGGCTAACCTTAGCTGTTTACTAACTTTAATTGTGCAAATTCCCGAGTGGTCACCTCCCATTTCCTTATTTTTAGGTGACTACTAAGAACTCTCTTTTTCCTGTGGAGCCTCAGGTATTAATTTGGCATACCTTAGTATCTACCTACTTTTACTCTATGAATGCTCAAGTAGTCATTCCTTATGTTTTCTTATTTTTAGGTGAGTACCATGACTGCTCCTTTGCCCGTGGAGCCTTGGGTATTAATCAGTAAACAAAGTCATAGAGTAAAAGTAGATAAAAGTTTGGTATGCCAGTTCAAAGTCTTCCTCGCCAGCCATGTTTGTCGATTTATTTCAACTTCACCAAATGATATCACTCCTGCAGGTGCTCATAACTTCTTGGATGTTATCAAAGACTTGGATAATTGTTAACATATTAAATTGGATTGGCTATATGCAGCTGTTGAAGACCTTATTCATCTAATATGAGGAGGTTAATAAAGTCTAAATCTTTCGAGAATGTTAAGGCTGGGCAACGTCGGATGCCTTGAGGGAGCAGAGCTAGTCCCTTAAAGCTGAATTGGTTAAAGTTTTATCTGGAGAGGAAGACTTTGATGCTCGTATTGCCATGTTTGAAGGAGACGTGAAACAAGAAGTGGGTGCCTGTTAGGAAGGCTTCTATGGGAAATATGATCTCCTTTTTTCCTAATAAGGAATGACTACTTTTGTAACCATTTTCTTGTGTTTGTAATATCTTTGTCCGTCTTTCGAGCAGACCATTATTTGTGAAATGAAATGTTGGATGTCACTTATCTTGTGCTTATATTTTGTACTTTTATTGGTTTTCCCTTATACAATGGGACTATTTTCTCGTAAATATTTTGTATCTAAAACATTCGCGAGTAAATTTTATACTATTATTTTTCCCGCATACCGTGGAGATGGCTTCTCGCAAATTTTGTATATTTTCAAATATTTACGAGTAAATGAACATTGGCTAAATAAAACAAAACTCTTATACTTTGGTAACTCACTATTATGCTTGCCATATATTGTTATGTGAGCTTTTGCAATAACGACTATGCAAGCATATCCTCTCGAAATATTGCGAGTAGGGATGTGCCTTGAAAATTTTGTACTATTATGCTCCTTATATTTTGTAAACAAAAATTAAAACTTGGGAGTAAATCCCTTCATAATGTTGCAAGAAAATATAAATTGTTAGACTTTTTTATTTCCTTATACTTTTGGGAATTTATTTTTACTTCATTGCTCGTTATATTTTGTTATGAACACTACCTTGAAAGTATGTCCCCTCGAAATATTACAAGCAAAGGAGAACTTGTCAACTAAAAAGGTTGTATTTCCTCATGGTTTGGAAATTTTTAGTTATCTTTCTCATCATATTTTGTTATTTGGAAGTACATCCCCTCAAAATATGGCGAGTAGTGCACCTCTCTGTATGAAGATACCTTTTCCCACATACTATGGGAATCATAGAATCACTATCAGGATAAAAACTCTAGTGGTATCCTGATTTGCCTACTCGTCGTACCACGAATGGTCCTTACAAGTTGGGCTTGAACTTAGAGGCATATATGATCCTTAGATGATGAGTAGATGACCGTAGAACTAGATATTTCACTTCGAACTCTCTTGACTTGACTAGATTCTCATAAGCCCTCGGCAATTATTGGGTATAAACTTTTAAATTTTCCTTTGCTTTTCCTTTGCCTTGTCACGACTTGACTTGAATAGATCCTCATAAGCCCACTTGGATTAGGCATCAAATTGTTACTTAGAGACACTCGTGTTGATGGTAGTGCCAATTCCACTGGTAAGACCACTTATGTTCTATAGACTAAAGAGAAAGGAGTGAACCGTGTTGGCTTCCTTTTAGAGGTTTTGTAGGCCCACAAAACTATTATCAATATGTCATCCCATGTTCTAGGGAGATACTCTAGCATATACTTCAAGATGTTACTCAAGGTTTTGTTGGTTACTTTTTCTCATCCATTTACCTTAGGATAGGAAATGGTTGAACTTTTATGAATGATCTTATATTTAGTTATAAGCAAGCCCATTTCCTTCCATACAAACTTCTTGCCATTGTCTGTGAATATAAATTTTGGAATGTTAAACTTGGAAATTATATATTCCTAAATAAACTAAGTTACCACCTGAGTATAATTCTTTCTTAAGGGGATCACCTTACCCACTTGGAATATAACTCTGTAGCAACCAAAATGAAAGATTTTCCGTGGGAGGCTGGGATGGCCTTTCCTACCAAATAAAATGCCCAAGTGTGGAATGAGTAAGGAAAAACCAAACTTTACAGTCTAACTGAGGGGGCATGGACCATGTTTCCATGCACTTGGCATGCTCGACACTTCTTCACGAAGTCTATAGAATCTTCTTCTATCGTTGGCCAATAGTAACCCAAAGTCATCAGTTGGTCGTACAGTTTTTCTCCACCTATATGTGAGGGTTCATGAGCTTACTTTAACACATTAACCAATTATTATTTCATGATACATTTAAGAGATTTCTAATTATACCCCTTTCTCTAAAGTTCCCCTTTCACCAAGTAGAATTGAGTAACCATTTTTTTAAAGTAAATCTCTTCTACCTACTCGACGAGTAACTCTCCCTCTTTGATATAGGCAATATAAGGCTTTCTTTGGTCCTCTAAGATCTCCATGAACTTATCTTTATTTGGTTGATCAAATTAAGTCTAGAATTTAAAAAAACCTTATTAGAGACGAGTAACCTCTGTACTCATAGTGGGCTAGTATTATCCCCCTCACTGTAAATGCCTATAGAGTGGAATGTCTGTATCCCCATAATGTCTTGTGTGCATTGGTCACATCTTTACATGAGCCTCTCCCTCTCCCTTTATCATGCACCGTGCCAAGTAACCACTAGGATGTTTGAAATATAGGATGCCTTAAAGCATATGGAAGTTTGATAGTTTTGAAACTTCATTTCTCTTTCATGTGTTTCTAATGTGTTTGCTATTGAGGATCTCCAATATTTAGTCTCCTCACCTTAAAATAAAGATCTCACTACTATATGCATTGTCCTCAGTCAAACGATGATTGAAACCTTTGGCTCATCCATCTCTAACTTTTGAAAAATCGTTACCACAATATCGGGTTGTCTATTCATCGTTCTGGGGTGTCTCTATATCTTAATGGCTAGAAACTGATTCAATAATCCTTAGGTAATTGTTCTATAGGGAGAGAGATTGACACGCTTGAGAGCAAATTATCCATTTATTTGCTTTATCGCGAGCTTAGAATATTCTTACACAGAAGTTACTTTAATACCTCTTCTCAAAGATTCTAGTAGGTCGAGTATGGGTGCTTCATACTCTTCTTCATTATTTGCGCACTTGAAGTCCAACTTATAGGAAATTGTGAGTTTCTGTTTGTTGTTAGGGAGTATGAATCCTTCTCCCCCACTACCTTATGCACACGAACCGTCAAAATTTATCTTTTATTTTTCCATCTCCTCAACCAAACAAACTCAAAAGTTATCCTCAAGAAGTTCCTCACTTGGAGGTTCAAAATATTTCCTTCGAAAGTTGGCTAGGAGGTCTACTATAACTTGAATTTTTATGCACTTTGCGGAAAGGAATTCAAATCGTATTCTAAAAGTATTACGAACCATCTAGTCGCTCACCCTATTAAAATGGTTCTCTTGAATAGGTACTTGATAGGATCGCACATGGTGATAATATGCACAGTAAATGTGAGTAGGTAGTGCCTTAACTTCTGGTCCACAAAGAATAACGTCAAACAATGACTTTATACACTTATATATCTTGACTCTATCCCATACATCACTCGAGATAAATAATTCACGAGTTCTTCCTTACATTATTTCTCTTAGGTGAGTAAAGTCCCAATATATCACTTGGTAAAAGTATGGAATAAAAGTAAAGGTTTAACTACTTCTGAAGGAATCATAATTGAAGGAGAAGTCAAAATCTCCTTAATTCTCTCGTAATATTTCTTCTGATCATCCTCTATACCCATTTCACCTTATATTTCATGAGTGGCGAGAAAGGGCGGGTGACTTTTGCTAATGCTGGTATAAACCTTCTCAAATAAGAAAAATTACCCAAGAAACTTTTGAATTATCTCTAACTTTTCGATGGAGGCATCATTAAAATGGCTTTTTTCTTTTCGGCATCAACTTGGATGACTTGCCTATTGTTGACAAATCCAAGAAATTTACCTGCAGTAACCCCAAAGGCATGCTTAGAGGGTTCATCCTCATCTTATACTTCCGACAGCTTTGAAAAAATCTTATAATATCTTGAATATGCTTGGCCTGCTTCTTGAATTTCACCACCAAGTCATCCGCATAGAATTCTAATATATCATGAAATATGTCATGAAATATTGTCATCATAGCTCACTGGTATGTTTCTCCAGCATTCTTCAAGAAAATGACATATCGATATAGTGAAAGTTGCCTAGAGGAGTTCTGAAAGCTATCTTATTTGCATCCACAAAATTCATTTTGATCTGATTGTAGCCAACATACCCATCCATGAAACTATGCATTTTGTGGCCACCAATCGCGTCTACTAAGCTATTAAATCTTGACAAGGGAAATTCATCTTTTGGACACTCTCGTTTTAAATCTCTAAAATTCACATAGACTCGAATTTGCTTCTTTTCATTCATATCAATGGGCATTATACTTAACAGCCATATAGGATGTTGGATGGTTTTATGAATTCGACAGTGATAAGCTTGTCCACTTCTTCTTTAATCTTTCGATCTAACTCATCCTTATAAGTCCATGTAACTATCACACTAGTAAGGCATTAGGAATAATATTCAATTTATGACATCTCACCTCAAGGTTTATATCTGGCATCTCAATGTATTTCAATGCAAGCACATCTACCAATTCCTTAAGCAGGTTAGCAACTTCTTCTTGTTGCCTTGGACTCAAACCCTTAGAGATAATGGTGGTTATCTCATCGCTACCCTCTTCCCCTAAGTTCAATTCTTAGAACTCTTGATTATGCTCTCTGGGTCCATTTTGTATACACTCTGGTACATCCTTTAGTTTTTGAATACTCTCCCCTATATGGGAATTGTCAATCACAAAGCACTCGGGTGCCAGGTCGATGTTCTCATCCCAAAATTCCACCCTGCAAACTATTATAAATGATAGATAACTTTGCCATTGGGAAAAACAACTTTATTGAAAGTCCAAGAAGGTATTCCACCTTTTTCCATATTTTTTTTCTTTGCCCTTACTCTCGAGAGGTACCACTCACAGACTTAACCCATCATGCACATACTTTTTCACTTTGCCTCCTTCTTGCACTACTCGTGGCTCATCTGATCCCATAGTAAAAAAAACTTCTTTCTTTCTTCATCAATCTCTAAGATTTTTCTCAAATTCCACCTATAAGGGTGACTTTCTCAAACTCCACCTATAATGGAGACTTAACAATGAAAACTACTTGTTAAGATTTTTCTCAAACTCCACCTATAACTTTGACTTAACAATGAAAACAACTTGTTAAGATTTTTCTCAAACTCCACCTATAACAGTGACTTAACAATGAAAACCACTTGTTAAGATTTTTCACTAACTCATTCTTCTTTATCTCGTTTCAGGTTGTGAGGAAGCTCGCTCTAACCGAAGAGGCAACTCAACGTGGTCCCTCACCTATTACCTCTACTCATCAAGGACCAATTTCTTTAGAGGAATAAAGTCACAATGATTATGGTTCAACTACCTATCTTCCAGCTGATAGCGAATTCGTTTGTGAGATTCCTTGCCCAACAGGGTTCCTCACGAGTTCTGCCTCAGGGTCCTTTACCAATCTCCCCAAGTCTCTGCGTGTTATTATTTTGTCATTGAACCAATTTCCACTCATCACCCTCAAACCTTTACTACTGATTGTCTCCATTCAAACATAGAGGTGATGGGATACAGGCTCTAAAGTATAGAAACCATTATTGCTAAGGTTGTCAATACCCAAACTTCAAGTCTTACTAGTCCCTTCATCAATCAATATTTAGGCAATTTTAGAGAGTTGGTAAAGAATGGCTTCCAAATCAACTGGTTGATTAGTAACTTAAAGTTTCTAAAGAGTAGTCAGTTGGAGAGCTAGAGGGAGCTTTATCGAAAGCATATAGAGATCCAACGGCCTAAGGAGGCTAGGTTGGTGGAGTTAGCCCCTCTTTTAGTAGAAACTAAACAAGAGGTTAAGTCTATTGAAGAATCTTTGCTCAAAGCCACGAACAAATGTAAAGCCTTAGTCATTGAACTCGCCCAAGTCTAGACTAAACTTAAAGGCTCTATTATTGATCATCAAACGTTCTTGTAAGCCTCTTCAGGCTTACCTGTGGACTTCTTCTCCTATCCTAACTTGTGGTTTCTTCTGCGTTAAAGTCCTTCTTTCTATTTGTGTTGTAATTTTTTTTTTCTCATATGTAATTCTTTGGCAGTAGTTCCCAATTTTATAACCCTTTTTGAGTATATGAATGGGAAAAAATCATTTTATATTGCTTAATCATTTGTTACAACTCCTTATTTATTGTAAAAACTAAACTCTTATAATTTTTAAAAAAACTCTTTCTCCTTAACTCATGATAAGAAACACAATAAAAGATATGACTCATAATGAATTGTAACATAGCTTCAAAAGTTTAGCACAAAATAAATCTCCTTCACAATGAAAGATCCCTCCTAATTCATAGTAAATTTAGGCAACAGGAGCCCTTGAATGTTCTTCATAGCTACCTTCAGAACTAAATCTCCTTCAACAAACTTCCTTGTCCAGATCAAGTTGTCATATGCCCTATAGAGTTTATTTGTGTACATTTGGAATTATTTTATCGCGTTGTCCCTATGTTCATCCAGTGCTTCCAATTGTACATGTCTACTCTGAGGAAGCATTCTACTTCGCAAGGTATATCAGGCCAAGGGAACTTCCAGCTCTACCGGCAGAGTTACTTCAGCTCCAAATATAAGAGAGAATAGCATATACCCTGTGAGCTTCCTTTTCATTATTCGATAGGCCCACAAAACTGCTAGAATCTTATTATCCCACGATCCTAGGAAGTCTTCCAACATCTTAGCTAAGATATTGACCAAGGTATTGTTAGTTGCTTCGACCTGATTGTTGACTTTAGGAATGTCACCATTGAGGTATGATGGATAATGGATTACTTGTCTTTGAGAGTCGTTACTTCTTTGTTGACAAATGGGGTTTCGTTATTAGAAAGGATAGCCTTTAGAATCTAAAATTGACAAATTATGTACTCTTAGATGAAGTTGCCACCATACCTTCTATTGCTCTCTTTAGTGGTATTGCCTCAACCCACTTTATAAAGCACTCTATTGCCACTAATATCTATATATTTCCTCTTAAAGGTGGATGTGTTGCCCCTATAAGGTCAAATGCCCAAGTGTGGAAAGGATAAGGAATTTCCAAAGTGTGTAAATCCACCGAGGGAGCATGGATCATGTTTCCATATAGTTGGCATACCTTGCAAACGAACTCAACATAATCTTTCTCCATGATTGGAAAATAATAATCCAAGGTCATTAATTGGTCATATAGATTTGCCCCTCCAATATGAGCTGGTTCATAAGCTTTCTTCAAGACATATGTTACTTTCTTCCTTATAATGCATCTGAATGGCCTATTGGAGTACCCTTTATGATACAGTTGCTCCTCTTGGACATAGAATCATGGGGCCCTTCTCCTGAGTCTTATAACATCTATTTTCTCTGAAGGAATAACTCCATATTTGATGAGATCAATGTAAGGCTACATCCAATCTATCTGAGTTTCAACGAAGTGTCATTCAGTTACCTAACAAAAGATTTTACATTTATCGCACCTTTATTGTAACTCTGTTGCATCATGCTTCATCATTAGCCAGAAATAACCCTTTATGTGGATGCTTCGGTGTTGAGGGATCTCAGTTGTCTTGAAATGTTCATCATGTGTCTTCTTCAACTTTTTCTCTACTTCCTCTGGCCCGATACACCTTAATAACCATCCTCCCATGTTCCTGAAGTAAATAATTCCTTGGCTTGAAAAGTACTGAACAAATTCTCTAAGTTCCATCTTGCCTTCCCCAGACTCCAACTATTTCCTTATCTCACCTATCCAATATGAATTATCTTCCATCGGTAAGATCAACTGTACCACCGAGGGAGTTATTCCTCATTTTATCACAATCGTAGTGGTGTCATTTTTCATGGCCACTTTGAAAACGTTAAGCTTTTCTGAATCAAAGCTCTGATACCAATCTGAAAAATCTGGAACCCCAGATTTTATAAGTTTTAAACAATTAAACACAATTATAATTTCCTTTTAAACTAAATTCGATGCGGAAGCGGTGTGATGGTTCAATTTTAAAACAACAAATTTTAATTTCTTAAACAAATTAAAATTACACCAAGTGAAGTAAAATTAAACAATTAATATAATCACTTAAACCAATTAATTAATCCAAGTCCTAGAATTTGCCTAAGTCATATTTATCAATATTAGCAAATTAGGCGAAACCAAATTTTAGCAAATGACTTGAATTAATTAAACTTTACCCAATATTTAATTTAGCACCAAATTAAATGAGTGTGATGATTTAAACCAAATTTTATCTTGAATTATTCTAAAAATGCGTTCAACGTTATTTTGCAAGATAAAATAAATCAATCACACTACGCCGCGATGTACGAGGAAAAACCCAAGACAGGAAACAACCTCGGACGGCCCTAGCCACAAATCCACCAGATACGAAATTAGAAGTACAAGACAGACAGACTTACAACGCACGACCCGATCCCTCCCAAGCCTCGACGCTTCTTCTTATAGACACCTCTTCCTAGCGGATAACCTCGGAACACCACCGCGGTCTCGGAATCCACCGATAGGACTTTGTATGGTCACCGTCACCCGAGCAAAGAGCCTTTCTCCAAGTGGGTAGAATCGCAACAAAACGTCTTCTTCTTTGATGGATGTAGAAGCAAACCAAAACTTCTCTTTGAAACGGAAGAGATAAACCGGTGCCAAACTCCAAACAATTGATATGTATATACGAACTTGGATAAACACTAATTTGGGTGTACAACTAGAGTGGTAAGTAAATTTCTCTTTGAAAATTAACACGCAAAACTTGAACATTTTCCTTAAAACAATTTTCTCTCAAACTCTCTCTAAGAGATGAAAATGGTATGGAAAAGTTAGATTGGAAAATATTATTCCCGCACATAATAAAGTCTGAAAAAGTTGGTTAAAAAACAAGTGGGGAAGTGGGTGCAAAACTGCCAAAAACTGTTCCCGCCTGACATCTCGTTCGAACGACATTTCATTCGAACGAAATCTTGTTCGAACGAGACTTCTAACGACGTTCCAGATTGAACTCGTTAGAATCTCGTTGGATATCTCGTTCGAACAGAAGGTTCGTTCGAACGACATATCGAACGACATGTCAGTGGCCTAATATGGGAACTCGTTGGCAGGTTCGTTCGAACGACAATTTCGTTCGAACGACAATCTCGTTCGAACGACTCTATCGAACGAAAAACCAGAAAGTTTGGAAAATTTGATTTTAGCCCAGAAAACTTTATAAACTTATTTTAAAGTTTTATTTAATTCTTTCTGAAAATTAAAACACAATTTTTACAAAACCTAACACCCAATAGACTTTGTTCCAAGCTCCTATATATATAATATTGCGTTCATACCTTGGCAGCATGGAACTATGGTTGAAGACATAGAAATGAGGCACACAAACCGGCATATTTGATGAAGCTTTATACTCTTTGCCGCTACGTCTTCAACAAACACTTCATAGGCTTGAGAATGTTACAATTACATACTATCCTATGAATAAATGTTTTTGTCCGGAATTGAGCCAAAACTATATATGGACTCAATTGGAAATTTGTGTCCTTACAAATCTCCCCCTTTGGCTATTCCGGGACAAAAACCAAACAAAAATCCTAAAGGGCCGTCAAGCTCTACTAGGCTCAAAACATAACCCACCCAAACTTGACTCAACCCAAGGATCAAACTCTTTGCCATTGAAAGATGCCGCTTTAGAATAATTCCTGCACACTTAAGCAAACTCATCAAATGCATAGGGAATATCAAAGTATTAAATGCAATTTTAATTAATTACTCCCCCTAAATTAATTCTCCCCTTTATCAAACACATGACCTACTTAGAAAGACGTCTCCCCCTAAGATAAATCTCCCCAAACGAAGATATGATAATAATAGGATTAGATACCATTTCTCCCCCTATCATCATTCTCCCCCTTTTTGTTCAGGAATAGGCAAAGGATAAAGAACTAATAAACATAAAAGCATGTTGAAGCTTTAAGTGATAAGACATGAAAGCATATGGGCAATAAAAGCATAGGCAAAGACAAAACAAATATCATATATATATAAACTAGAAATATACCAATGAAGCACTTGCATATATATATAATAGAAACACACATATAACACAAAATACAATAATTTTGCACACTCGTATGGCAAAAATGTGTCATATGGAAACGTAAGTGTTGGGGTGTGAACTAGCAACAATTAAATTTAGACCCAAACACTTAATAAACATTCACGGAGTTCTCATTTGATTGCAAACTTTATCACATTTAATATAACCTCATGTGACCATATGAAGATTGAACTCAATGAACAAACATACACAATTCATACAAGCCTAGCATGATGATGATTCTTCAAACCAAATAGAGTCATGACATTAAAGACAACTAGGATAAACGGACATTGTGTAAACCGTTGATATACCATCCAATTCTCCCTCAATAAGCATATATATTCTTTTGCTTTTGAATGAATATATCAAACAAACATAGGCCTTGGCAATTTTTTTCTTTTTAATGCCAAATATTCTGTTTTTAGGCCTTTGGATCACATATTTCTTTTAGATCCAATAAACGGTGGCTTACTATCACAAAGGATTTAATTCATCCTTTCAGAGCCCTTCCCCGTGCACATTTAGATATATAATTTTTTTATCTCACAAAGCTCATGTGCAACGGATTTTGACATGCACTAGTCCTCCTAGGTCATAGATATTTAGATGACTAGATTGGTAGGAGAACACCTCAAAAAGCTCAAATATAACATGTGACATTAAGATTTCAAAAGAGCTTGTGCATGTGTGAAAAGAGGCATATAAAAATAGAATCCATTTAAACAACACAAAATCCAACTACTCCATAAAATATGGTAAAGAACATAATAAGGATTGATAATCTAAACCAAAAGTTCTAGCCACATGGGAGCGTTAAAGGAGGGATTCAAACACAAGTATATGCCACTTAAAGTGTGTCAAACTAAAATACACACATAAAAAATCTTTTTGAGTTTTTGACATTTTTAACCAAAAATAAAGATATATACTCAAAAGGATAAACAAAAATCATTTGTATTTTTCATTAAGCTTAAATGAAATAAATAAAACACAAATGATAAACAAAAATCTTTTTATATTTTTCAATTCATTCAAACACAAGAAATATAATACAAAAAGATAAACAAGTCATAATTTCTAGCATGTGATATGAAATAAGGCAATGACTAGAGAATGACTAAACAAGCATACATTTAGCATGTGAATATAGCATGAAGTACAAACGCTAAAGTATGCAAACACTAACACATTCATCCTTTAGATTTAGCAAGGGAGGAATCATGTGGAAGTAAAGGAGAATCAAAAACCCTATTTTTCAAGGCAACCAAGTCGGATTTCCTAACCCAAATTAATGAAAAAATGACTATCTTGGGGTGTTGGAACTTTAACTACCGTGGTTACTTTACTATGGGGTTTTCTAGGAATTCGTTTAAGATCAAAACAAAATTTCCTAAGATGACCTTTTCGACCACAATGTGTACAAGTGAAAACATGTCGAAAAGATTTACTTAAGGAGTGATCTTTAAATGTATTCCTAGTAGATTCTCCTAAAACGTTGGTTTGGGCATTATGAGTAAATTCATTACAAGTATTGAAGCCTAAACCACAAGTGTCATTTTTAATTTGGACCGTTCCTAAGATTTTATCTAGTTTTTCCGAACGACACTCCAAATCAAATTTGACATTACTAGAGTCTTTTAATTTATCTTGCAATTCTAAAATGTTAGACTCTAATAAAAGATTTCGCTCTTCAAAAGCAAGAAGTTCCTTTTTCAAGGATTCCATTAAACCCCTAAGGCTATCTCTTTCGACTTCTACATATTCTAGCTTCTCTTGAAGAGTTCTCTCATGTGTCCTAAGGTCTTCTATTAAAGCATTTTCATCAACGAACTTGACACTCTCTCTTAAACTAGCTTCTAACTTCAAATTAGCCTTTTTCAATTTAATAGATTCTTTATAATGTTCTTGAAAAGCATTTTGAAGTTCACTCACATTAACCTCTTCTTCATTTTCACTTTCTCTTTCTTCTCCACTCTCACTATCATCAAAAACAAGAGAATCATAAACTATGACCTTGGAAGTGTCATGAGTTAAAGTTTCATCAATCGATGAGTTCTCACTAGCACTCACATGACTAGCCATAAAATCCACAAAATTTTTCTTAGTGGGGGAATCGGGCTTCTCTTCCTTATCAGTATCACTAAGGGTCGCATTATATGAAATGGGTCGCTTACCCTCTTTCCTTAGTTTAGTGGGGCACTCAAACGCCCTATGGCCATAACCTTTACAACCAAAACACTTATTAGACTCGTCCCTATCTAAATTTTCATTACTAGGTTTATGAATCTTTTCGGCTCTAGGAATCTTCTTCGCTTTAGAAATCTTCTCGTTCTTGTCATGCTTAGAAGATTCAAATTTCTTAAAATCATTTTTAAATTTATCTTTGTTAATTTTAAGAAATTTTCTAAATTTGAGAGTAAATAAAGCCATGTCTTTCGAGTCACTATCACTATTGCTCTCTACTACTTGTTTGACCTCTTTTCGGGCTTTTAAAGCAACGTCCTTTTCGATTTTCTTTTCAGTTTTAGAGGGAAACATATCCAGTTCATAGGTTTGTAAATCACCTACAAGCTCTTCTAATTTCGTAGAGGCTAAAGTGGGTAAAGAATTTAAAACGGTCACTTTTGGAATAAATCTATCGGGTAGGGACCTTAAAATTTTCTTTACAACACGGTCGTCAGGTATTTTCTCTCCCAAGTTAAAAGATGAATTAACAATATCATAAAGTTGTAACACCCCGTATTTTTATGCATTTAATATTTAATTAATTCTGCAATTTTAAATTACTTGTGGGTTGTAATTTTAATTGAATTAATTATGGCAATATCTGTTTTAATATTAATCGGGGAGTGAATGGTCAATATTTAGGTAAACTTATTTACTAAGTGAATAGTAATAATTTAATTGCGTCATTTCGGGTAGTAATGACGGGGTATGCGATTATCTTAGCCGAGAGTCGGTATAGACTAAATTGGGGGTGAGGTAAGGACTTTTATAAATTAATTCGGATGGCGATTCTGAGTGCGCGGTTGAGTCCGGATGGGTCGAGATAGTCAGAAAAGAGTACCCGGGGGTAGCAATTGGGTCTCGGGGTATTTTCGGCATAGCTGGGCCCACACGGGGTGAGTTGGACCACTTTAATTAAGCCCATTAGGCTAAAAACGGGATTTGTGTTGTTTAAACCTAAACCTAAGAAAAGGAAAAGGAGCAGCCAACATTATTCTAACCTAGGGTTTGAGAGGAAGATTGGGGGAAAACAATCAAAAGCTAAATTGGGGATTTTGGAGCAAAATCAAGGGGCTACTACAACGGATCAGACCCTACAAATGATTTCAGGCAAGTGGTTAACTGTTTTTACTTCTAAATTGTGATATCCAATTCATATTTTAGTGACGTGTATACTAAAATTCATTTTTGGGTGTAAATGGGTACAAAAATGGGGTTTTGTTAATGGAAGCATGGAACGAAATTCAAGGTCAGATTTAGTTGTGTTATATATAATTTTGAGTATGAGTATCTCGTTTAAATGAGAAAAATCGGAATATAAAAGAGTGAAATTTGAATCTGAAATTTGGGATTTTACCCTAGGGATTTGTGTTCTTGAGTGGGTCAAGATTCATAGTGTTAATGATGTTAAAAAGGGTTTGGATGATGTTTATAATTCTTGAGAAGTGTAATGAGATGATTAACAGGCTGAATTGAGGTTAAATTTTGAGGAAAGAAACCTTAAGTTTCGTTAATGGAGGAAACAGCAAGGTGGAAGCAGGCGACCACCTGTTCGATCGATCGATCGACGGTTGGGATCGATCGATCGACCCTTCAGTTATTTCAGCAGTTTGCCTTATGGATTTTTATGGGTTAAGATTTTAGTTGTAAATTTCCCCTAGCATAATTAAGAGAGAAATTTATTATGGGAGTTAATTCTTAACAATTATAAGGGAGTATAATTGAGGGTAGTGGGGGAATTATATGCGACACTTTGCGAATGAATTTTAGCGAATAAATTCTGAGAAAATAAGATAACGAAATCGGTGAATAAGTTCGGGTATAGTAGTAGGGTAACGCTACTCATTTAAATTAATTAATTTGGAGTCGGGGACTAGACTCGGGTGATATTTAATTTCGGGCCACGTGAACGAGTCCGGGCATGTTGGTTAAGTGGCACCAAGGTATTTAATTAATTATTGAGAAATTAAGTAAATTTGGAGTTGGAATTTAAACTCGGAAAGGGTCAAGTGAGTGAGTCTGGGTAATGGTTGGGCGATACCAAGGGTTAAATTAATTAGTGTATAATTAATTAGCTAGAGTCAGGTTGTAGACTCGGGAAGGTATTTAAATTAATAGGTGGGTTAATTAATTTAAATGGGAGTTGAATTGTAGACTCGGAAAAATGTTAAAATAATTAACATGAGATTAATTAAATTAGAGTCGGAGCATAGGCTTGGGATAATGATAATCTAACAAGGGAGAAAACTTATTTAGTTGAGTCGGGCGAGAGACTCAGGACATTATAGGCTAGTGTTACAGGTTATGAGTGCACGGAGGAGCCGGAGTTTATGTTATATATATATATGCGGTGTAGTGATAGTATATATATATATATGTGTGTATATATTGTCTGTGCTATTAAGTATCAATGATTAGATATTTATTTTAGTTATACTCTAGTGCTATCATGGGAGGTTGCGCGATGTGGGTGAATCCCCTAGCTCGAGGAGTAGGGCGAGTATATCTCCAGGTCATAGCGTCCGTTATATGGAATGAGGGGCATCTCACTTCCAGGGAAGGAATATGACCGCCTCCACTTCGTTTGGTTTTGAACCCGGTTGGTAAGCGAATCCAACTTGGGTAACTAGGTTATGTGAGCACACCTAGTGAGATGGCACTTTAGAGAAAATCATCCGGTGAGGACATACTCGGAAGGATGAGTACATGTGTGATATGTGTGGTTATTGGTAAAGGTACGTATAATGTAGTAGTGAATATTATACGTAGATGATAATACAGTGTGTGATGTATTTACTTTATATAACTTGGGTTACAGTTATATGCTGTTAATTAATGAGAAATTAATTAAGTTAATCATATATGTGTAATACAGTGCGTGATGTATTTAATTTATATAACTTATGTTATGGTTATATGCTTTTAAGTAAGAAGGAATTAAATAAGTTAATTAGTGAGATAACTTATATTTCAGGAATAATTTTACTCGGGTTAGAGTAGTATGGCAAAGGGGAGGTTATACCAGGACTAGTTGGATGGGTTAGTACAACTAGGTGGGGTTAAGATAACCGTTAGGTGTGCACAATAGTGGAGGCCACAAGGGAGCGCGACACTAACTTTAATATGAAGCGCATTCATGCATTTTAATTTACTGCAGTTAATTCACTTGCTAAATATTTTCAAAATATTTTGGGTTCTAACCCTTGCTATTAAAATATTTTCAAAACCTTTTAGGTGTCCAGCCACATGGACGCCAGGATTGATATTCTATTCCAGGGACACGGAGCTGCGGCATATGTGGATGCTAGCAGGAGATTGGACTAGACGCATCATTCATTATTTCCTAGAGTAGGAATCTTGTATCAGTATCAATTATATTTAGGGCTTGTCGCCCAGACTTCTCGGTACAGTTTCAGGTGTAATTCATTCAGGTGTTGATTAATTGTATTTGATTATTTTTGGTGGCCAGTGATTTATTCGGCAAGTTGTGTAATTACGATTCAGTTTATTTTCATTCGGTTGTGTGAATGGTTTATATCTAATTCCGCATGTATTGTTTTGTGTAATTAAAAAGTTAAAATTGGCACCAGTTTTTGGAATACTAGGTGATTAGTAAGTTTTAAAAAGTTTTCGACAGTGATGCTAAGGATGATCCAACTGCGATTCCTGTTTTAATTTGGTATAGGACTGATCACCCGGTATTTTATTAAGCGGGGTGTCACAGATGGTATCAGAGCATCAGGTTCTAGTGTCCTTAGGATATGTGCGGCTTTTCACGTTTCAGCTTAGCAATCTTTGATATAGAGCCTTATGATAGGATTGTTGTATTCTCATATGTATGCGCGTTTATGTTCTTCTGCCAAATTTATATTTGAGAGTTAACTCATACAAATTCGATTCTCATTCCAAAAGACGCCCAGAAGAGCGAGAGCAGCTAGGGCAGCAGGGGGAGTTGAGACTAGGGAGGCTCATTAGGAGTAAGAGTTACGTAGCAACTGCTAGAGATGATTCCGTCAGCGTAGGTAACTGACGTGGTGGCACGGGCAGCGAAGCGATGATGATCGCAATGGCGAGGTATTTTTCCGTGGGATCAGTCACAAGTGTTAGTGGCACCAGATGTTCAGGCCCACCCGGGGGCCATAGAGGTGACGACAAGTATGAGAGGTTTTCACCAGGATTTCGAGGGGGGTTCAGATATAGTGTTAGCGTGTCAGGGGATGAGAGATATCCAGCGTCACCTGCACATAGTAGGTTACAATGAGGTGTAGTAGCAAATTGCTAGTCACTTCTAGTTTAGTGGTGGTAGCACTACAGTGGTAGGAGTCGATCACCACAGTGGAGGAAAGGGTTATACGAGCCATTGCAGAGTTTTGGGTGCGGTTCGACCGCAAGTATTTTTCCTTCAGCGGTGGAGACCGAAATGGGGAGAAAAATTTAGAGTAGTGACTCAGGGGGACCGTTCAGCGGCCGATTACAAGGAAGAATTTACTCGGTTGGCAAATTTTGTGCCGGATGAGGTAAGCGATGCAGAGAGAAAGAAAGCAAGGCTTATGAATGGGTTAGTCTAGAGAATCAGACAACAGACAGAGGGAGATCAAGGGCAGGATTTCCGGCAGGGAAATCATGCCAAACGATTTAGAACTGGGGGCTATCGACAGGATGGCCAGCAAGGAAGGGGCCAGTGGTAGGGTGGAATTTTTAGGAGGTGTTTCGTTGGTAGGGAAGCGGGACCCATGAAGAGGGAGTGCCCTCAGCGATACAAGGGTCAACTACGGGATGAGGTCCTGAATGTATAGCCACTATAACAAGTCATGGGTGCGTTCGGGCAGGGGGAAGCTGCTCCGGAACCCGAGGATCAGCCATTGCAACTGGAGTATAGAAGTAATTATTTTACCCTAGGGGCATGGGGTATATTGTTGAGTGACAAAGAGGATGTCACAGTATACGACTTATTTTACTAGAGTTCGCAGATGAGTCGAATTTAGTAGGGTGCGTTGGCGGTAGCAGCCGTATTATGTGGATAAACTTTCCGTGGAGTGGCGGAGTTTTAGTGTTCTTCACGAGAGAGTGAAGAGTAAACTGAGTGAAAGTTTGAATTATGAGAGGGATTTATACTTTTGAGAAATATGTGAGTAGGGTGATTATTATTCCCAAATATAGACTGGATACCGATGGACTTGAACTATTGTAGATAGTGGGGTAAAGTTTTGGTGTTCGCAACACCAGGGTATAATTGGTACTAAGTATCAACTGAGAGGGCGTCTAGCCTATATATATGTGTGTATATATGTTGTATTGCATGGTGCGATAGACACAAAGTGAGGTCTTCTGTTCTCGCATTTTATCCCAGGGAGTGGGGGTATTTATTGAAGTGAATCAGGGTGGTTAGATTTACGTTCGGTCAGGGAGAGAAAGCTCGGGGTTGATTTTGCGCAAGGAATTTTGATTATAGGGCGCGGTATCTTACATTGTCTTGGTAGCCTAAGGGTATGCATATATACTTTGCGTTTGAAAGACAAGTATTTGGGGGGTGTAAGGAACTTATAGTTAAACGCACTAATGAGTGATAACTCGGGAACGCAGAAACTCTATTGTTAAGTGTACTAATGGGTGATAACCCGGGGGTAAAAGAATATTCTTAATAGGCGCACTAAGGGGTGATAATCCGAGGGGTGCTGGATTTTGATTGATAGGTGAATTAAGGGGTGCTAACCCAGGGATGCAGGACTCTCTAAATAGGTGCACTAATGGGTCTTAGCCCGGGGGTACAGGATTAGTGTATATATATATATATAGGGATGATGTGACTATATAAATATTTATACATATATGAACTTGTGAATATTTCTACTGGGTGAGATTAGTAGACATGGTAATAATAATAATAGTAATATTACATTGTGCCGTATGATCTAACCCTCAAGGGGAAAATGTTTGGTCGTTAGTACATGGGTTGGGTACCCCGACCAATGTATAAATATATATATATATATATATATATATATATTGTAGAGGGGGCCTGAAGGCAATCCTGGGATTAGGGATAATCCACCAATTAAGCAACAGTGTTCTGAGGATAAGCTCAGCGTGGCAACTCAAGTGTGGCAGCTTGGTGAGACAGCTCAGCGTGGCAACTCAAGCGTGGCAGCTTGGTGAGACAGCTCAGCGTGGCAACTCAAGCGTGGCAGCTTGGTGAGACAGCTCAGCGTGGCAACTCAAGCGTGGCAGCTTGGTGAGACAGCTCAGCGTGGCAACCCGTACTTTAGCTTATTGTTACTTTGCCATACTATAGCTTTGTTTATATTTACCACGAGTTGTAATGACTGTAATGTTGTAACGAGAATAATGAATGGGCGTGAGGTCGAACGGTACTCACGAGAGACCAGGCTTGGCAGGGCCTGGGAGAGCTTTCATGCTCTATCGAACAACCTCACCGTGGGAACTTTAGAGGGATTTGGTTTGGAGGATTGAGAAGTGGGGCACCATTGGGGCTTGTCCTGACCATCTTAGATACACCTGGTAAAACACCGAAGGACCCTGACCGTGGAACCTCAAGCGGAGCAGCTTGGAGTTCCATCGGGAATTGAGTTATGAACCAAACAACCCTCTACTTAAATATCACATCTACTGTGGGTGATGTCACTAGCCTTCTAAACAATGTCAGACATGCACTTGAGTAAACCACCGTGGTATTTGGGGCTATCAGATAGTTGGTGAGCCACCTCTGCGACAATAACCCCCTGACATACAGTGGTTAGGCAAAAGGCATGTCTTGGCATTTAATGTTTATGACGTAGGAAACAACTAGTGCATCACGCATTTAATGTTGTGACATAAAGTATGAGGGATGTCTTTCATAGTCTTTAATGACTGAGTTGCCTCGGGGGTGGTGTGGGGGGCTATTTAAGGACCCCAACCACCTTTGAGGAAAGATATAGAAAAATGATCCTTTGAGAGTTCAAAAAAGTTATTGCTAGAGATACATCAGAGAGAGAATTATTGCAAATTAGAGGGCTTATCCACTCACCATTGTCATTTATTACGAAGCTTTTAATACGCAAACAGAGACTCTTGAGAGTTGTTTTAGTGTGTGTTGCCTGCCTACCAAGGTGTATCTAGGGTGCTTACTTCTCTCTCCCTCTAGCCAAGTTATTTCTAAAATTCTTTATTATATTGAGAGTTGCACACGAGATTTGTGAGTATAAGATGGGTTCCATACCTTCCAAACTGCTCTTTGTGTCTTGTGGCTAAATCACTAGTGTTTCTCTAATTAACCTTGCCATAACCATACTTAAAAGGGGTTACGCCTCCATCTTATCTAAACTACCCTCTTACATTTGGGGACCCAATTAGGGAGAGAGAAGCAACGACCAGGAGAAGACGTGGTGGCATACGTTCGGAGGTTCAGGGAAAGGTCTCTGGATGTGAGAGAGGAGGCCAAGGAGTCCAAACTATTACAAATCTGTGCCGAAGGACTACTCCCGGAGTACATCTGCCATCTTATCAATGAGACGCGCGAGGGAACTTTTTTGGTGTTCTTAAAATCTGCAAGGAACATCTCATTGGTCGTACGACCAAACCCGGTGGCGGTGCCTATGATATTCAGGCAACCGATACAACCTGGGGGAGGAAGGCCTCAACCCCCACGAGTGGGATACACCGAAGGAACAGATGGGGGTAAGGCGGCGAAGAAGGACAACAAAAGGAAGTTCGGAAGGGATAGGGAAGACCCACCACCGTTACCATGCACGATAGAAGAGGCGGTGAGTTATTACAACGCCATGGTCCAAGGTGGAACGGTCTACCTACCAAAAGGCGTTCCTTCAGAAGAACTCGATGACGCAACAAAGGCAGATCCTAGGTATTGTCAGGTTCATCGAAAGATCCAGCACCCGACAGAGAGCTGTTTCACACTGAGAAGAATCATTGACAAGTACATGAAGGCAGGGACGCTGCAGATCCCCCCACAGAACGTTAACAACAACCCGCTTCCAGCGCATGGGGCGAACTTGGTGACGGCCTACGACGGTGAGGCGGAAAGAGGGGAAGGAAGGTCAACAATGAGGCAAAGAGAATTCGAAGAAACTCTGGAATATTGCACCACAGGAATGGCTAACGTAATTTTAGCCTACGATGAAGCAGGCGCTAAAGACGCGGAAGACGTATACAGCGTTGAAGGCGAGGAAATGGAGGCAGTCGTTGAATACAGCGCAGTTTCAAAATCCCCAAAATTCGCTTGGTTCTTCGATCAAGTGGGGATACCAAAGGAGAGCAGACTGGAAATAACTCAGGCGATTCTAGACATCGCGAGGAAGGACTCGGTTCCCTCGCTGAAATGGCGGGGACCCATGGCGAGGCTGGTGAAAAAGTTCCTATCAGAGGTGACCTTCAGCGATGCAGATAGAGCTGTAAGGTTCCCTCATAACAGGCCCTTGTATGTGACGGCCAGTGTCAACGGGGTTAGTTTTGCGAGGACGCTTATGGACGGGGGTGCGTCTATCAACATTATGCCGATCAACTCCTTCCACGCGGCTAATATCCCAGAAGAAAGGTTTGTCCCCATGCCTCTGGTGATCTCAGGATATGATAACCAATCTTCCAAATCCATTGGGTATGTGAATGTGGGAATTGTAATGGGAAATCTGAGTTCCCACATCAAGTTCCATGTAATAGAAAGTGCAACTTCCTATCATTTACTAATAGGAAGAGTATGGATGCACAATCAAGGGTTAGTTCCTTCAACATATCATCAATGCGCCAAGGCGAATGTCAAAGGAACAGAAGTGACCATTAGGGCTACAAAAAGGCCTTTTGCTATCGAGGAAGCTCACTTTGTAGATGCGGCCTTTTATACGGAGTTGGAAGAGGATGCTCGAGTCCTAACGAGAAGAATGGAGGGGGCATGGGTTCCCTCGATCAAAGATAGAATGGGGCCTCTGAACGAGCAAAGTAAAGAAGCCACGAGTAATGAGGGGGTAGGGACCGTAGAAACCCGTCAGGTGATCCCTCGACCTCAAAATACCACAAGGCAGCTCAAAAACAAAGCAAGGCTTAGAGTGGACCCTATGGAGCATGAGGTCCAACGGCAAAGCGTGCTGAGTCGCTTTTCGGGGGGAAGGATCGCTGAGGCTTCGAGAGAAAGGAAGAGGAAGGCCTTGGCAACAGCTACCAACAGGCAATGCAAGAAGGTGGTCACTGAGGAGGGGAAGGAAGTATACCGTTTATAACGATGTGAGCGGGCGGCCGAAGAGACCGAGGATGGGGCTGACCCGTTATATGAGTGTTTCTTGATAGATCAACAGGGACAGTGTATGGTGATAGACAACTCCAACATACAGGAGTTCGTGGAGGAGGTCGCCGAAGAACCAGACTACATGGCAAATCAACCGAAGACCCAGGCACAAGAGTTGGAGAAGTTGAACCTGGCAGGAGAAGGGGAAGACCCAAGGCCCATCTTCATCGCGAAGGATCTCGGTAAGGCGAAGCGAGAAGCCCTGGTTGGGCTAATCCGGGAGTTCATAGATGTCTTTGCGTGGAAGTATACCGAAATAGAAGGGCTAGATGAGGAAGTGAGCTGCCACAAGCTAAACGTGACACCTTCAGCCATCCCGGTAAAACAGGCAACAAGAACTTATAAACCTGAGTTGGACTTGAAGATCAAGGAAGAGGTTCAGCGTTTATTGGCAGCAGGATTCATCAAACCAATACAACATCCCCTGTGGCTATCTAGCATTGTGCCAGTAGGGAAGAAGGACAAGAGCCAAATGAGGATCTGTGTGGATTTTAGAGATCTGAACAGGGCTTGCCCCAAAGATGAGTTCCCTCTACCCTCCATTAATAGCCTGATAGATGCCACGGCTGGGCATGAGATGTATAGCTTCATGGATGGGTACATAGGGTACAACCAAATCAAGATGGACCCCGCGGACGCAGAGAAAACGGCGTTCAGAACCCCGTTGGGCAATTTCATGTACAAAGTAATGCCGTTTGGACTTAAGAACGCGGGAGCTACTTATCAAAGAACAATGATGGCCATTTTTCACGATTTCTTCCACAAATTTGTAGAATTCTATGTGGACGATTTGGTCATCAAATCGAAGAAGGAGGAGTCCCACCTAAACGACTTAAAGAGGGTGTTTACTCGATGTAGGAAGTATAAATTAAAGATGAACCCATTGAAGTGCGTCTTCGGAGTAACACGCGGGAAGTTTCTAGGCTTTGTGGTTGATCGACAAGGGGTGCAGATGGACCAGGATAAACAACGCGCGATCTTAGAAATGCCGTGCCCAAGAATGGCGAAGGAGCTAAAAAGCTTCCTCGGAAAGGTCTCCTACCTCAGAAGATTTGTACCAGGATTGGTCGAGGTAACACACCCGTTGATGCAACTGCTGCGAAAGAACACAAAGTTCAGGTGGGAAAAGGATCATCAGGAGTCCCTCGATGAGTTGAAGAAACTGCTCGTTTCACCGCAAATCATGGTTCCTCCACAGGCAGGAGCACCGTTGCAGCTATACCTCACCTCCACTACAAGGTCCGTTGGAGCTTTGCTGGCACAGGAGATCGACGGGCAAGAACGACCAGTGTATTACCTCAGTAGGATCATACATGGGTCAGAGATTAGATATAGCAGCCTAGAAAGGCATTGTTTGGCCTTAGTCTTTGTAGCACAAAAACTTAGACATTATATGTTGTCTTTTACAATTCATATTGTAACTAGATGTGATCCTATTAAGTATTTGTTGGCTAGAACTATCTTGATTGGCAGGGCAGCTAGGTGGTTCCTTATTCTCTCCGAATATGATTTAAAGTGTGTGGTTCCTCGTGCTATCAAGAGCCAGGCGTATGCTGATCTGTTGTCAATCTTTCCATCAGGAACGTTTGAACCACCTAAAGAAGACATTCCGGGAGACGACTTACAGGCCAACTATCTCGATGCAACCGATGAGGAATGGACGATGCAATTCGATGGGTCTTCGGCAGAGAAAAAAGGAGGGGCAGGGGTCATCCTTTCAAAAGGAACGGAGGAGATTTGTCTTTCCTACAAACTGGATTTCCCTTGCTCCAATAACGAAGCAGAATACGAAGCGTTGGTACTAGGGTTGTTGGAGTCTCTTCGAAGGGGAATTCGTTCACTCTGCATCAAGGGTGACTCGAATTTAGTAATTCAGCAAGTTAACGGAGAATATGCGTTGAAGCACATGAGTTTGGCGCCGTACAGGACGATCATTCAAAGGCTCCTCAGCCAGTTCCATCGGACCACAATTAGAAGACATCCCAGAACGATGAACCGTCATCCAGACGCTTATGCCACTATTGCTCAAAAGATGGTCATGAGGAGCGATACGACTATTGTTACGATCCAACGAAGAACAGCTCCTTCGGTGGTGCAGTCAATACTACCGATGGAGGGAGACGCGGATTGGAGAGGAGAGATCAGGAAGCAACTGGAGTCTGGCGAAGGAGCTATGGGACTAAGAGAGTTAGCCCAATACTTTACAAACCAGGGAAATCTTTACTACAGAAATGCAGGGGGATGGTTATCAAGATGCGTTGGGCCAGAGGAGGCAGAGCGGAGGTTGAAGAAAACACATGAGGAACACTGCGAAACAACTGAGATACCTCTTTATAGGAGAATTCAAAGAGGGGGATATTTTTTGCCTAAAATGAAACAGGATGCGGCAGAACTACAGTGGAATTGTGATAAGTGTCAGCTATTTTTCGAAGCAGCTGAGTGCCATTTCATTGAAGCCCAAACAGACTGGAGGCAGCCCTATATCGACTTTATTCAGGATGGAATTGTCCCAACAGAGAAGATGGATGCGATGGGACTAAGGCGAAGGGCCCCGAGGTTCTATATCCAAGAGGGGCAGCTTTATCGAAGGGGGTACTTCAACAGGCCATTGCGTTGCATTACAAAAGAAGAAGCAACTGAGGTCCTCAAACAAGCCCATGACCCAGCTCACATGGGAGGGGCCAAGTTATATGATCAGCTGATGACGTTGCGGTATTATTGGCCAACGATGGAGAAAGACTCCGCCGAATTTGTCCGAAGATGCAAGGCTTGCCAGCTTCATGGAAATATGATCCATGCCCCATCGGTGGACTTACACTCTCTGGCAACACCTTATCCTTTCCACACTTGGGCGTTCGACCTCGTGGGGGCGATACATCCTTCGTCGAGGGGCAAGATATGGATACTGGTAGCAACGGAGTGCTTTACAAAATGGGCTGAAGCAATACCACTTAGAAGAGCAACGACTGGGGTAGTGAGTAGCTTCATTAGAGAGTATATCATTTGCCGTTTTGGGATCCCAAAGGTTATTCTCTCAGATAATGGGACTCCCTTCGTCAACTCATAAGTAACGATGCTCACAGACAAGTACTCCATTGTTCATCACACTTCAACGGTGGCATACCCGAAGGGGAATGGTCAGGCTGAAGCAACTAACAAAACTCTGGTTAATATCTTGGCTAAAACGATGGAGGACTTTCCAGGATCGTGGGATGACAAGATACCAACAGTGTTGTGGGCCTATCGAACGACGAAGAGGAAGCCCACAGGGTACACTCCGTTCTCCTTTGTCTATGGGGCTGAGGCAATTCTTCCAGTGGAGTTGGAAGTTCCCTCGGCTCGATACGCCTTGCGAAGTAGCATGCTCCCTCAGAACAGGCATGTGCAGTTGGAGGCATTGGATGAACACAGAGACAACGCGATGCAACATTTTCAAATGTATACAAAGCAGCTCTCTAGGGCATGTGACAACATGGTAAGACCAAGGAGGTTCGTGGAGGGAGATCTCGTTTTGAAGGCAGCAGTGAAACACATTAGGGGACTTCCTCTGCCAAAGTTCGCAGCCAATTGGGAGGGACCTTTCATCGTGAACGAAGCTCATGATTCAGGTTATTGCCTAATTTCTAAGTTGGAGGAAGATAGGCCATTCAAAATTAACAATAAATGGCTGAAAGTATATCATGTGTAGACAGTTAGGTTGTACCATCGATGTATTGGGTCTTTTTTTATTATGAATATACAAGTTTTATTGATGATGTGAAGTATAGACATTGATATATAAAAGCAGGCATAACTCAGAGATAAATTGAAAAATGTACATTCTTTCATTCATTAAAGAAGAGAGCATTACAAGCAAAATGGGGAACTATTGCCCAAGAATTACATGAATGAAAGAAAGAAAATATGTACAGGAGTTTTACTACCCTAAGAGAAACCACAGATCCGGGGAAAAGAAAAAATCCCCGGGAAGGCCCGAAGAAACTGATGCAAAGGAATTTTGAGCGTTGACAACAACCTCTAGCCTGGTTTGCACCTGGGCGCGTTCAATAAGGAGCCTTTCTCGTTTTAGCTTGGCCAAACGCAGAGCTTCTTCGGCGTTCGTTACTTCTTCATTCGCCGATTCCAAAAGAGGTGCCAGCTCAGCTAACTTAACCTCCTCAGCCCGTTGGTCCTCCTGGTGCTTTATCAGCACTTCCCTCTGGCCGATCAGTTGCTGGTTCTTCAAAGTCTTCAGATGCGTTATAAGCCAGTCAAAACAGAAACCATCACGCCCCAACTCATTCAGAAAACCTAGAAATTGGTTGAGAAGGGATCTGGTAACACTGGCAGTGGGGGTACTAGCAATTTCAGCAACAACGATCGCCATACCTTGCAGCCTGTGACTCATCACATGAATATTTGAGCGCAGGCAATCCGGTGTGAAGGTCTCAGGATGGTGATCCACCAATTGTTCAATCACCAGCCGATGGTTGACGGGCATTTGAGGAGATTGCCGAAGCACCATGAGGCAGAACGAGTGAGGAGCTAGGTCGGGAAGAGGGACCTCACACCCAGATTCGCTCTCGACTGCAGCACCAGTCGTAGAACCTTGATCATCATGAATTTAATTTTCCGAAGCGTCAGGTTCTCAAAAGGGCGAGCCTACAGGTGAGAGGACTGGGGGCGAATCTTCCCGAGCAACCTGAAAAGAAAAGCCCAAATAAGGATATGAAAAATCTTAACAAGCGTTTTCGTTATTAAGTCACCGTTATAAGGTGGAGATTATATGAAAAATCTTAACAAGCGTTTTCGTTGTTAAGTCACCGTTATAAGGTGGAGATTAGATGAAAAATCTTAACAAGCGTTTTCGTTGTTAAGTCACCGTTATAAGGTGGAGATTAGATAAAAATCTTAACAAGCGTTTTCGTTGTTAAGTCACCGTTATAAGGTGGAGATTACATAAAAATCTTAACAAGCGTTTTCGTTGTTAAGTCACCGTTATAAGGTGGAGATTATATAAAATCTTAACAAGCGTTTTCGTTGTTAAGTCACCGTTATAAGGTGGAGATTACATAAAAATCTTAACAAGCGTTTTCGTTGTTAAGTCACCGTTATAAGGTGGAGTTTATATAAAAATCTTAACAAGCGTTTTCGTTGTCAAGTCACCGTTATAAGGTGGAGATTATATAAAAATCTTAATAAGCATTTTCGTTGTTAAGTCACCATTATAAGGTGGAGATTATATAAAAATCTTAACAAGTGTTTTCATTGTTAAGTCACCGTTATAAGGTGGAGATTATATAAAAATCTTAACAAACGTTTTCGTTGTTAAGTCACCATTATAAGAAGGAGTTTAAGCAGAGAATTAAGAAAGTACCTGAATCATAACAGGGGCAGGAGTGGGAGCTATCACGGAGGTTAAAGTGGAAGGAATCGTTGGGAGGGGACTTGTTACCTCATCAGCCTCAACGGGGTCTCTGGCCCCAGAAACCTCAACCATCGGCATAGTTCCCTCGCCCACATAAGGTACCAAAGCAAGAGCAAGGGGTTCATCGGGAATAGATGAGGGTGGTGAAAGATCAGGAGAAAGCTGCAATATAAAAGCCAATGTTAGTAAAGAGGAACAAATACAGAAAAAAGGGCGAAATGTATCCAAGAATAACTTACCTCAGTCAGAACGTTGAAAAGGGGCACTGTGGCCAGAGGTCTCGCCAGCACCGTTGGACGGAGAATGTTTGCTAGCAGCGAGGATACTTCGACCTAGGGCAACCAACATCCTAAATTCAGCACACGGAACGGGGTGAAAGAGAAGGAATGCCAGATCAGACAAATTTAATTATGAAATAATTACCTCAGGATCACTTGCAGCAACCAGAACGAGGGGGAGAACAGCCTCAGAGGAAACTAGTGAGCCAGAGGAGACTGGAGTAGGCATCTCAGATTGTGTTGTCTCTGGTGGCGAAGAGACACCCACGGGCTCTATAACCTCACCCTCCCCAACTGCCTCCCCCGCCCGTCTTGAGATTGAACGACGGGCGTAAGTAAGCCCGGTCATTGGCGAACGGGGTGGGGTCGTATCGGATGAGATGGCCCCACAGCGACCGCCCACGAAACGGCTAATGGGGGGACTTGGGGGGCTAGGAGAACGAGGCCCCGTTTCTTTAAGTCCCTGCACCAAAGTAGTTAAGAACAATATATATAAGTAAATCCGGCTTGCTCTAACCAAAGAAGAAAAGAGAACAAGATAAGTGTACATACCTCAGATTGGGAAGAAGAATGAGAAGCTTGCACCGAGGAAACTTGCTTCCGCTGGGACTTGGTGCCTAAAGTCTTCCTCCTCAGCCTTGTCATGGCACTACCAGTGGCTTGAGGAACCTTCGAACCTTTTCTCCTCTTTGCAGCTGGCTCAGTGGGATCGACGACGATCGTGGGGAAGACAACCGAGGGAGGAACGACGACAGCGCGCCGTTGAAACTCTGCATTCACCCGATCTACCTCAGCCTACGCCTCCCTCCTTAACCTCTCGGCCCTTTCAGGAGATATGGGAGGAGGAACGGAGGCTATGGGTAGGGCTGCCACAGGAATCTGGGATTTGGACTTTGCCTTTTTCGTGGAAGCCACCCCACTCTTGGCCTTCTTGGTCGACGGCTGCGAAGACCCTTCATCACCGGTAGCTCCAGTCGAAAGAGCAGTCTTCCTGGATACCCCAGCACCTTTCGCTTTGGATATGGCAGTGGGAGTCATGGGGCATAACGGAGGTAGCTCTTCGGAAGGCCCCTTAGGGGTTTTGCTTAGAGGGAACTCAATCCCCAGAATGGAGTTGCCTTTGAGTCCCAGCTCCATCGCAGCAAATGAAAGAACTGGAGGGTACACCGGCTCGCCATCTATGAATTCAGCAATGTTAGCCAGTTGTCTCGGCCAGAACTTCGTGGCAAATAGACTGGTCACATTCCCTTGCCTCTTGTTGGAGGGAATGGTGACTCTCCCAGCCATTGATTCACTTATCCCCCACGCAGCAGTGGAGGAAAATAAAGAACATGCCTCACTAAAGCTAACCTTCGAGTTTGAGGATTGGAAAACTGAGCGAGGAGCCCCCTGATCAAACCCAAATTGACGACTACACCGATTGGGGTTGTAATGTTCGCTGGAATATCCCCACTCGGTGTAGGAAGGCAGATACCCCGGAGAAAGGAGAAGCACCACGGCTAACTGAGGATCTTCAATGTCTACCCCCACCTGTACCACCCTGGATTCGTCCTGAAAGAAATCACAAGTGTGAACAAAGGCGTCCTCTCCGTAAGGCCTCATAACAAAGTCCTCAAAACGATCAATTGAGGCAATCAGCTCTTTTCGGCTCTGCCTCTTGTGATAAATATAAGAGCGGGGGGGTAAAATGGTTTCCCCAAAAGGAGGACGGTTGGCCTTGGCCGCCACAACAGGAAAGCGCACGTAAAGAAAGCTGGTTAGAAGGATGCTGTTAGCAAAATTGGCCAGGTTATAACGGCCAAGGGATCGTTCCATATCGAACAACGTTCTGTCAAGCCAGGTGTAGAGGGACCCTAGGGCAATTGCAGCCAAAGGAAGTTTGATGCCCCGGGCCAAACGAAGGGATATGTTGATAAGGTCCCTTCGGGGCTGATCGTTTGGTTTTCCCGTCAAAAGAAAACGGGACAGAATCACAAGGATGTAAGCAGGTAGCTCTAACGAAGTACCTTGGCCAGGGGCATCCGTTGAAATTGAAGAACTACCTTCACTAGAACCCTTGAAGAAATAATTAATCAGCGGAGTGAAGGTAGCTTTGTTTGAAGAACCGATGCAACTTCGGCATATTCGGTCCAACGCCAAACGGTCAGCAGTCTCTTCGGCGTCAAGAGACTCATCGGTATAAGGCTCATGACCTGTTGCTTCGAGCCCCAGAAGCTCGCAGACATCTTCTAGGGTTATCGTGAACTCGCCCCACGCAGCAATAAATGTGTCAGTCGTCACGTTCCAACGAGAAATAAGAATGGGGAGAGCAGCATTATTTTTGGAGAGAGTAAACTCACCAAACCATTTGGCCCGTTAAAGGCCAATCTTACTCAAAATATCACCATAGGAACTCACCATGTGAGAGTTCCAAGCAGCAAAATGGGCAGGAGAACCACCTGGTGCTTCGAAGTCAATTTGGGACCATTGGAAGTCCCCTCGCTCCAGACGAAACCGGAGAGTCCCCTCTGGAGGAAGAAAGCCCCACTTCGAGGGTTCTTCGTCCTCGTCACCCAGCACTAAGGACTCAAACTTGCATTCAAAGTTGACAGTCTTGCAAGCAGCAGCAAAGCAATCATCTTCGCCAAAAATGGGAGAGCGACGATAAAACCTTAACTGATCACGACGGACAGCGTCCAAGGCAGAGGCACCAGTAGTGGTGGCAACAGCAGTAGCAGGCGGCGCACTGGTTGAAGAGATGGTGGGATAACTTTGAGAATCCATGACAGAGTGTTAGTGCAAACAAAAAACAACCTTGAGTCAGAGGAGCCTGAGCACGACAATGGCGGAAGAACAACCACAGGAGGTGGCGAAGATGATGCGAGCAAGAACAGGACGGCACAAGGTCAAACAGCAGGTTTCAGACGATCAACAATGGAAGCTTTTTCTCTCTCTCTCTAAAAAACGAAGGAAATTTGAGGCAAGTAGTGGGAAAGAAAGGAAAAGAATGGCTTTAAGTGATTTGGTTGTTTAATTTTTAAAAGTTCGTCGTTTAAGTTTCCCACCATTGCACGTGTGTGGCCGCCTGCAATCATTTCAAATGTACACGTGGCACTTCGGGAAGTGTTCTGACATGGAAAAGACAACGCTACGTCATTCAATGACGTGACACCTGGGGAACTGCCATCAATTAATGAAGTGACACCTAGGGAACAGCCACCGTTACCTTCCTAAGCAAGATTCAGTTTTGGGCGCCAAGATTTTCTCTGACATATCCAATAAACCCCCCCCAAACAAGAAGGTGTCCCAACGGTTCAAAAAAGCCACGATGTCCCCTCGACAGAAGCTCAAACATTGTTTAGTTATGACTCAGTTACATCGGGGAGAATTTTTCGCTTTTTCGAACATGACTGCGAGAATATTAGCAAGTCCTTCGGGAGAATTTCAGATATCCAAGCTGGAACGGTTGAGGCTCAGCATTAGAAAAAACTGCAGGCCAGACAGAGAAGGTTCATCGGAGTAAGAAGTTTTCGTGGAGGCACTTCTTGTTCCCACAACAAATCCCTCCACGAAGGGGCAAATGTAGAGGGGGCCTGAAGGCAATCCTGGGATTAGGGATAATCCACCAATTAAGCAACAGTGTTCTGAGGATAAGCTCAGCATGGCAACTCAAGCGTGGCAGCTTGGTGAGACAGCTCAGCGTGGCAACTCAAGCGTGGCAGCTTGGTGAGACAGCTCAGCGTGGCAACTCAAGCGTGGCAGCTTGGTGAGACAGATCAGCGTGGCAACTCAAGCGTGGCAGCTTGGTGAGACAGCTCAGCGTGGCAACTCAAGTGTGGCAGCTTGGTGAGACAGCTCAGCGTGGCAACTCAAGCGTGGCAACTTGGTGAGACAGCTCAGCGTGGCAACTCAAGCGTGGCAGCTTGGTGAGACAGCTCAGCGTGGCAACTCAAGCGTGGCAGCTTGGTGAGACAGCTCAGCGTGGCAACCCGTACTTTAACTTATTGTTACTTTTCCATACTATAGCTTTGTTTATATTTACCACGAGTTGTAATGACTGTAATGTTGTAACGAGAATAATGAATGGGCGTGAGGTCGAACGGTACTCACGAGAGACCAGGCTTGGCAGGGCCTGGGAGAGCTTTCATGCTCTATCGAACAACCTCACCGTGGGAACTTTAGAGGGATTTGGTTTGGAGGATTGAGAAGTGGGGCACCGTTGGGGCTTGTCCTGACCATCTTAGATACACCTGGTAAAACACCGAAAGACCCTGACCGTGGAACCTCAAGCGGAGCAGCTTGGAGTTCCATCGGGCATTGAGTTATGAACCAAACAACCCTCTACTTAAATATCACATCTACTGTGGGTGATGTCACTAGCCTTCTAAACAATGTCAGACATGCACTTGAGTAAACCACCGTGGTATTTGGGGCCGTCAGATAGTTGGTGAGCCACCTCTGCGACAATAACCCCCTGACATACAGTGGTTAGGCAAAAGGCATGTCTTGGCATTTAATGTTTATGACGTAGGAAACAACTAGTGCATCAGGCATTTAATGTTGTGACATAAAGTATGAGGGATGTCTTTCATAGTCTTTAATGACTGAGTTGCCTCGGGGGTGGTGTGGGGGGCTATTTAAGGACCCCAACCACCTTTGAGGAAAGATATAGAAAAATGATCCTTTGAGAGTTCAAAAAAGTTATTGCTAGAGATACATCAGAGAGAGATTTATTGCAAATTAGAGGGCTTATCCACTCACCATTGTCATTTATTACGAAGCTTTTAATACGCAAACAGAGACTCTTGAGAGTTGTTTTAGTGTGTGTTGCCTGCCTACCAAGGTGTATCTAGGGTGCTTACTTCTCTCTCCCTCTAGCCAAGTTATTTCTAAAATTCTTTATTATATTGAGAGTTGCACACGAGATTTGTGAGTATAAGATGGGTTCCATACCTTCCAAACTGCTCTTTGTGTCTTGTGGCTAAATCACTAGTGTTTCTCTAATTAACCTTGCCATAACCATACTTAAAAGGGGTTACGCCTCCATCTTATCTAAACTACCCTCTTATATATATATATATATATATATGTGTGGGATATAACTACGGGTTGGAAGTTATCTTACGGGTTACGACTAGCATAGTCGAGAAAAGTTTTGTGCTGATAAGCATGGGTACAGGGTGTATGGGCGCCCGGGTTAATAAAATGCATATTTGGGTAACTTATAAAGAAAAGCGGGAGAGATAGATATCGCTAACTTATAGGCGCTTGACTAGTGAGTAAGATGTGAATATTGGAATACTAGGCTTATCTTAATTTCGAGGACGAAATTCCTTTGTAAGGGGGGAAGTATGTAACACCCCGTATTTTTATGCATTTAATATTTAATTAATTCTGCAATTTTAAATTACTTGTGGGTTGTAATTTTAATTGAATTAATTATGGCAATATCTGTTTTAATATTAATCGGGGAGTGAATGGTCAATATTTAGGTAAACTTATTTACTAAGTGAATAGTAATAATTTAATTGCGTCATTTCGGGTAGTAATGACGGGGTATGCGATTATCTTAGCCGGGAGTCGGTATAGACTAAATTGGGGGTGAGGTAAGGATTTTTATAAATTAATTCGGATGGCGATTCTGAGTGCGCGGTTTAGTCCGGATGGGTCGAGATAGTCAGAAAAGAGTACCCGGGGGTAGCAATTGGGTCTCGGGGTATTTTGGGCATAGCTGGGCCCACACGGGGTGAGTTGGGCCACTTTAATTAAGCCCATTAGGCTAAAAACGGGATTTGTGTTGTTTAAACCTAAACCTAAGAAAAGGAAAAGGAGTAACCAACATTATTCTAACCTAGGGTTTGAGAGGAAGATTGGGGGAAAACAATCAAAAGCTAAATTGGGGATTTTGGAGCAAAATCAAGGGGCTACTACAACGGATCAGACCCTACAAATGATTTCAGGCAAGTGGTTAACTGTTTTTACTTCTAAATTGTGATATCCAATTCATATTTTAGTGACGTGTATACTAAAATTCGTTTTTGGGTGTAAATAGGTACAAAAATGGGGTTTTGTTAATGGAAGCATGGAACGAAATTCAAGGTAAGATTTAGTTGTGTTATATATAATTTTGAGTATGAGTATCTCGTTTGAATGAGAAAAATCGGAATATAAAAGAGTGAAATTTGAATCTGAAATTTGGGATTTTACCCTAGGGATTTGTGTTCTTGAGTGGGTCAAGATTCATAGTGTTAATGATGTTAAAAAGGGTTTGGATGATGTTTATAATTCTTGAGAAGTGTAATGTGATGATTAACAGGCTGAATTAAGGTTAAATTTTGAGGAAAGAAACCTTAAGTTTCGTTAATGGAGGAAACAGTAAGGTGGAAGCCGGCGACCACCTGTTCGATCGATCGATCGACGGTTGGGGTCGATCGATCGACCCTTCAGTTATTTCGGCAGTTTGCTTTATGGATTTTTATGGGTTAAGATTTTAGTTGTAAATTTTCCCTAGCATAATTAAGAGAGAAATTTATTATGGGAGTTAATTCTTAACAATTATAAGGGAGTATAATTGAGGGTAGTGGGGGAATTATATGCGACACTTTGCGAATGAATTTTGGCGAATAAATTCTGAGAAAATAAGATAACGAAATCGGTGAATAAGTTCGGGTATAGTAGTAGGGTAACGCTACTCATTTAAATTAATTAATTTGGAGTCGGGGACTAGACTCGGCATGTTGGTTAAGTGGCACCAAGGTATTTAATTAATTATTGAGAAATTAAGTAAATTTGGAGTTGGAATTTAAACTCGGAAAGGGTCAAGTGAGTGAGTCCGGGTAATGGTTGGGCGATATTAAGGGTTAAATTAATTAGTGTATAATTAATTAGCTAGAGTCAGGTTGTAGACTCGGGAAGGTATTTAAATTAATAGGTGGGTTAATTAATTTAAATGGGAGTTGAATTGTAGACTCGGAAAAATGTTAAAATAATTAACATAAGATTAATTAAATTAGAGTCGGACCATAGGCTTGGGATAATGATAATCTAATAAGGGAGAAAACTTATTTAGTTGAGTCGGGCGAGAGACTCAGGACATTATAGGCTAGTGTTACAGGTTATGAGTGCACGGAGGAGCCGGAGTTTATGTTATATATATATATACGGTGTAGTGATAGTATATATATATGTGTGTGTATATATTGTCTGTGCTATTAAGTATCAATGATTAGATATTTATTTTAGTTATACTCTAGTGCTATCATGGGAGGTTGCGCGATGTGGGTGAATCCCCTAGCTCGAGGAGTAGGGCGAGTATATCCCCAGGTCATAGCGTCTGTTATATGGAATGAGGGGCATCTCACTTCCAGGGAAGGAATATGACCGCCTCCACTTCGTTTGGTTTTGAACCCGGTTGGTAAGCGAATCCAACTTGGGTAACTAGGTTATGTGAGCACACCTAGTGAGATGGCACTTTAGAGAAAATCATCCCGTGAGGACATACTCGGAAGGATGAGTACACGTGTGATATGTGTGGTTATTGGTAAAGGTACGTATAATGTAGTAGTGAATATTATACGTAGATGATAATACAGTGTGTGATGTATTTACTTTATATAACTTGGGTTACAGTTATATGCTGTTAATTAATGAGAAATTAATTAAGTTAATCATATATGGGTAATACAGTGCGTGATGTATTTAATTTATATAACTTATGTTACGGTTATATGCTTTTAAGTAAGAAGGAATTAAATAAGTTAATTAGTGAGATAACTTATATTTCAGGAATAATTTTACTCGGGTTAGAGTAGTATGGCAAAGAGGAGGTTATACCAGGACTAGTTGGATGGGTTAGTACAACTAGGTGGGGTTAAGATAACCGTTAGGTGTGCACAATAGTGGAGGGGTGAGAATGTCCACAAGGGAGCGCGACACTAACTTTAATATGAAGCGCATTCATGCATTTTAATTTACTGCAGTTAATTCACTTGCTAAATATTTTCAAAATGTTTTGGGTTCTAACCCTTGCTATAAAAATATTTTCAAAACCTTTTAGGTGTCCAGCCAAAGGGACGCCAGGATTGATATACTATTCCAGGGACACGGAGCTGCGGCATATGTGGATGCTAGCAGGAGATTGGATTAGACGCATCATTCATTCTTTCCTAGAGTAGGAATCTTGTATCAGTATCAGTTATATTTAGGGCTTGTCGCCCAGACTTCTCGGTACAGTTTCAGGTGTAATTCATTCAGGTGTTGATTAATTGTATTTGATTATTTTTGGTGGCCAGTGATTTATTCGGCAAGTTGTGTAATTACGATTCAGTTTATTTTCATTCGGTTGTGTGAATGGTTTATATCTAATTCCGCATGTATTGTTTTGTGTAATTAAAAAGTTAAAATTGGCACCAGTTTTTGGAATACTAGGTGATTAGTAAGTTTTAAAAAGTTTTCGACAGTGATGCTAAGGATGATCCAACTGGGATTCCTGTTTTAATTTGGTATAGGACTGATCACCCGGTATTTTATTAAGCGGGGTTTCACAAAAGTCTAGCATAAAATTCATCAAAAGTTTCTTTTTCATTCATTTTAATAGTTTCAAATTGAGTGGTGAGGTTTTGGAGTTTCGAAGCTTTAACGACACTAGTTCCTTCATGAGTTAATTGTAAAATATCCCAAGCTTCTTTAGCGGTTTCACACGTCATAATACGTCGGAATTCATCCGGTGTGACAGCGCTAAGTAAGGCATTTAAACCACGGGAATTGAAATTAGCAAGTTTAAACTCATTTTCAGTCCATCTATCGGTGGGTTTGATAACACGTTCATTTTCAACTAAATAGGTTGGTGGGGACCACCCGTTAACAACAGACATCCAAACTCTCTCGTCGATAGATTTTAGTGCCGATCTCATACGCGCTTTCCAATATGCGTAGTTTGAACCATCGAAAATAGGAAATTTTGAAAATGGGGAAAAATCCATTTTAGCCAAAAATTTAAAGGATCTTAACGAAATATTTTATCGTTTTTGGATCTGATATCAATTTGAAAACGTTAAGCTTTTCTGAATCAAAGCTCTGAAACCAATCTGAAAAATTTGGAACCCCGAATTTTATAAGTTTTAAACAATTAAACACAATTATAATTTCCTTTTAAACTAAATTCGATGCGGAAGCGGTGTGATGGTTCAACTATAAAACAACAAATTTTAATTTCTTAAACAAATTAAAATTACACCAAGTGAAGTAAAATTAATCACTTAATATAATCACTTAAACCAATTAATTAATCCAAGTCCTAGAATTTGCCTAAGTCATATTTATCAATATTAGCAAATTAGGCGAAACCAAATTTTAGCAAATGACTTGAATTAATTAAACTTTACCCAATATTTAATTTAGCACCAAATTAAATGAGTGTGATGATTTAAACCAAATTTTATCTTGAATTATTCTAAAAATGCGTTCAACGTTATTTTGCAAGATAAAATAAATCAATCACACTACGCCGCGATGTACGAGAAAAAACCCAAGACAGGAAACAACCTCGGACGGCCCTAGCCACAAATCCACCAGATACGAAATTAGAAGTACAAGACAGACAGACTTACAACGCACGACCCGATCCCTCCCAAGCCTCGACGCTTCTTCTTATAGACACCTCTTCCTAGCGGATAACCTCGGAACACCACCGCGGTCTCGGAATCCACCGATAGGACTTTATATGGTCACCGTCACCCGAGCAAGGAGACTTTCTCCAAGTGGGTAGAATTGCAACAAAACGTCTTCTTCTTTGATGGATGTAGAAGCAAACCAAAACTTCTCTTTGAAACGGAAGAGATAAACCGGTGCCAAACTCCAAGCAATTGATATGTATATATGAACTTGGATAAACACTAATTTGGGTGTAAAACTAGAGTGGTAAGTAAATTTCTCTTTGAAAATTAACACTCAAAACTTGAACATTTTCCTTAAAACAATTTTCTCTCAAACTCTCTCTAAGAGATGAAAATGGTATGGAAAAGTTAGATTGGAAAATGTTGTTCCCGCACATAATAAAGTCTGAAAAAGTTGGTTAAAAACCAAGTGGGGAAGTGGGTGCAAAACTGCTAAAAAACTGCCAAAAACTGTTCCCGCCTGGCATCTCGTTCGAACGACATTTCGTTCGAACGAAATCTCGTTCGAACGACATTTCGTTCGAACGAAATCTCGTTCGAACGAGACTTCTAACGATGTTCCAGATTAAACTCGTTAGAATCTTGTTGGATATCTCGTTCGAACAGAAGGTTCGTTCGAACGACATATCGAACGACATGTCAGTGGCCTAATATGGGAACTCGTTGGCAGGTTCGTTCGAACGACATTTTCGTTCGAACGACAATCTCGTTCGTACGACTCTATCGAACGAAAAACCAGAAAGTTTGGAAAATTCGATTTTAGCCCAGAAAACTTTATAAACTTATTTTAAAGTTTTATTTAATTCTTTCTGAAAATTAAAACACAGTTTTTACAAAACCTAACACCCAATAAACTTTGTTCCAAGCTCCTATATATATAATATTGCATTCATACCTTGGGAGAATCGAACTATGGTTGATAACGTAGAAACGAGGCACACAAACCGGCATATTTGATGAAGCTTTATACTGTTTGCCGCTACGTCTTCAACAAACACTTCATAGGCTTGAGAATATTACAATTACGTACTATCCTATGAATAAATGTTTTTGTCCGGAATTGAGCCAAAACTATATATGGACTCAATTGGAAATTTATGTCCTTACACACTTTTTGAGTAATGCTGGCATAAATATCAGCATGCTTGTTCATTGTTCTAGGATGCCTACTTATCTTGACCTGATGGAACTGGTTGATCAACTATTGGATGATTGTTCTGTAGGGTGCCAGGCATAGATGCTTCAACGTATATTCCTCATTCAATTGTTGGACCACCAAGTTTGAACCATCTTTGATTCATAGTAAACGGATGTCGCTCCGAAGGGTCTCAAACAATCCCAGTACTAACGTCTCATACTCTACTTCATTATTGGAGCAAGTGAAATCTAACTTGTAAGAAAGGCAAATCTTTTCCTTCCATTTTAAAAGAATAACCCCTGCTCCCCCTTCTTTTTTATCAAAGAACCATAAAATTACATAGCCCACTAGGCAGCAAATCGTCTCCAGGAATGCTCTCACTGGGCAGCTTAAATATCACGAACGAAAAATTTGCCAATAAGTCTTCATATGCCTGGCTCTTGATCGCACAAGGGACCACGCACTCCAAGTTATATTTTGAAAGGATGAGTAACCACCCAATTGCTCTTCTAATCAAAATAGTTCTTGCCAATATAAACTTAATGGGATTACATCTTGTCACAATATGAATTGTGAAAGATATCATATAATGTGTAAGTTTTTTATGCTACAAACACCAAGGCTAAATAATGTCTCCCTACACTACTCTACCTTGCCTCTGGTCTATGTTTGATCATGTCCAGATAGTATACTAACCTTTCTCGCCCATTAATTTCCTATACTAAGAAAGCATCAATAGACTTGGTGGTAGATATGAGGTAGTGCTGTAATGGTATCCCTGCCCTTAGAGGAATCAAAGTTTGTGGAGAAGTGAGAATTTTATTCATCTTGGTGAGAATAGGAGATTATTGGCGAGATTCCTCCCATTTGAACTTTGTGCCTTTTAGAAGTAACTCCATCAATGGATGAGTTATCTCAGTCAACCCTGGCACAAATTTTCAGAGGTAGGAAACTTTGCCTAGGAAAATGTTGAGCTCCTTCGACGTTCTTGGACATGACATCTCTAGGATCATTAATTATTTATCCTGGTTCATCTGCACTACCTGCCGATCCACTATGAAGCCTAAAAATTTCTCGCTTGTAACTCTGAAAGAACATTTTAGCAGATTTACCTTCAGCTTGTACTTCCTGCACCAAATGATTACCTTTCTCAAATCATCCTGATGGGACTCTTCCTTCTTTGATTTGATGACCAAGTCATCCATATAAAATTATGAGAATTTATGAAAGAAGTTATGAAAAATGGCCATTATCATTTTCTAGTATGTTGCTCCAGCATTCTTCAAACTGAAAGGCATCACCATGTACATAAAATTTCCCAACGGGGATCTGAATGTTATTTTCTCCACATTTGTTGGATTCATCTTAATTTGGTTGTATCCCACATACCCATCTATGAAGCTATACATTTAATATCCAGCAGTTTCCTCGATCAAGCTATCAATCGAGAGTAGAGGGAACTCGTCCTTAGGGCAAGCTCTATTCAAGTCCCTGAAGTCCACGCAGATCCATATGTAGTTTTTATTCTTCTTTCCCATTGGGAAAATACTAGACAATAAAAGTGGGTGCTAGATCGATTTGATGAAACCTTCTGCTAACAACCATTAAAACTCCTCCTTGATCTTCAAATCTAACTCAGGCTTGTAAGTTTTTATATCTTACTTTATCGATAAGGGTGAAGGTATAACGTTCAGCATATGGAAACTTACCTCTTCATCTAACCCCTCCATATATGTGTACTTCCACGCAAAGACATCCTTATATTCCCAAATTGCCTCAATTAAGGCCCTTATTTTCTCCACGCTCAGATCCTTGAAAATGAAGATGGTCCTTAGATCTTCTCCTTCTTCGGCTAGATCAAAATGCTCCAGCTCTTGCACCTACAACTTTAGGCGATCCCTACTGTACTCTAGTTTTTCTTCCACTTCCTCTATAAATTCTAGTATGTTTGAGTTTTCTATGACCATACACTTCCCCTGTTGGTCGATTAGAAATCACTTATACATCGGGTTAGCCTCTTTATTATCCTCTAAAATAGCTCTTTCGACCGCCTGTTCATGCCTTCAAAAGCGATAGATCACGTTTTTCATCCCCCGTTATCACTTTCTTGCATTGCTTACTGGTGGTTATAGTTGCTTTTTATCTTCTATCTCTTGAAGCTTCTGCCACCCTATGTCCTTAAAATATGCTCAGTACACTTTGTCTTTGGACCTCATGCTCCATCGGGTCCATCGTGGGTCTCATCCTATCTTTCAGTTGTTTAGAGATATTCTAAGGTTTGGGATCTATGTGGTTAACCTCCTCAACTACTTTTCTCCTACTTGCTCTTTTATTGCTTTGACTATTCATAGGCCCCATCCTTTCTCTAATAGAGGGAACTCTAGATCCCTCCATTCATCTTGTTAGGACTATTATGTCCTCTTCTAACTCTGTGTAAAATGCTATATCCACCAAAAAATCTTCTTCAGTTGCAAAGGGCTTCTTCATTGCTCGTATAATGATTTTAGTTCCCTTCACATTTTCCTAAGCGCATTGGTGGTACGTTAAATGAACTAAGCAATAGTTGTGCATCCACACCCTTCCTATCAAAATATGGTAGTAAGTAACACACTCAATTATGTGAAACTTGATGTGTGAAGTGAGATTCCTCATTACAGTCCCCACGTTCCCATACCCAATTGGTTTGGAGGATTAGTTGTCATAACTAGAGATCACCAAAGTTATTGGTATCAATATTGCTTCAGAGATGTTGGATATGTGGAATGAGTTGATAGGCATGATGCTTATGGATGCTCCCCTATCCATAAGATCTCTAAAAAAGCTCACCCCATTGATACTTGTCATCAAGTATAAGGGTCTGTTGTGGAGGAGACTCACAGTTCTACCGACATTACTAAAAGTCACTTCGAATACGAATTTTATTACCAAACTAACCATGAGACCTCTCCATCTCAGTGATGGAACTTCATTCTTTCTTTCAATGTCTAAAATCGCTTGGGTTATCTCCAGTCTGCTCTCTTTTGTTATTCCCACCTGATCGAAGAACCATGAGAATTTGGGCGACTACGATAGAACATAATATTCCATCCATTGGTCTACTTCCTCGCTATCAAGGTTATACACATCCTCCACATCCCTTTCTCTTGCTTCATCATAGTCTATTACAACATAGATACCCCCCATACAGTCTTCTAATGTTTCCTCAAACTCTTTGTAACACCCTGCGTAATTCTGGCATCGACCGTAACAAGAACTACATTGAGGGTCACTAAATTAAATACCATTCTTATCATGTGATAGGTATGAGACATATAAAATTTTAATTTGATAAGATAAAAGTTAAATTGATCCCAATAAATAATATCCATCCATATAATAAATATCCATCACCATGCTAACTCCAAAAATAATTCAATTCCATAATTTATTTAAAACTCCAATTGAAATAATCCAATAAAGTAACTGACTGAAACCAAAGAAAAATTTGGAATCGAATGGCCCAATAGATTCCATAACGAAGTCTCATAATGTAAAGAAACTGAATAAAAGTAAACCTATACTAATGAAGCAAATAAATAAAACGGAATTGCAGCTGAACCTCTAAATCGATCTCTAATAACTCATATGCAGCTACTCTAGCACACAACCTAAAATGTTAGTCAACGCAACGGGTCAGAACCCACCGTATGGATACCAACTAATCCTCTCAAATAGGGTCCTTGAACCCATACAATAGCATTATACGTAATAAACATGACTGTAGAATATTTTAAATTAAACGATATCTATTAATCAATGAATAAAAATAAATTATCATCTAACTACTTCTAAGCCACCTCGAAGTCCAAGTCGAATTATGTACATTTAACAACAACTAATTATTTAATTTCATTTCATTAACCTGATGATTGTTTTTATTCATCATTAACATCATTTGCGGGACTCCCACTTAAAATCTTACATATTTTGGTTGCGATACTCCCGCTAGTTCTACACAACACTCATTCCCCTCACTATGGCGAGTCAGCCCGGTTCACTGTCAGGACTGGCCAAACTAGTGAGGTTTCATGCAAGACACATCACTATAGCGCGTCAGCCCGTTTAACTGTCAGCCCGCATATAATCATGACTCTACACACACACACACGTCACTATTGCCAGTCAGTTTGTTTAAATTTCAGCCCTGCACATACTCGCGTAGCCAATATATTTTAGTAACTGTTTATTATCTTAGTCATTCATTCTCAATTTATCAAGTTTTCCCATTTATCTCGAATTAGCCCCACATTTTTTATCGACATAAAATCCTCGAAACACCCTTAGTCCCATACCTAAAGGTCTCCGATACACAAGTATTTTCTAGCCAATCATCTAGGAAAAAAACCAACTAACCAACACCACTTAGTCTCACCCCTAGATTCGCTAATCCAAGGAACAACGTAAAAAATCAGCCCCACCCCAGAATATTTATCCGTAAATCGTCACCACTATCTAGTCCCATACCTAGAAAGTGATAACTACCCAAAGGTGTACTAAATAGTCCTATACCTAGAAAGAAACCCAAATAAAGGTGAGCACCCTATCTAACCCATACCCCATCATTCCCGCGATGTCGAACATAATAAAATAAATAAGTGGCAAAAGGCTAAATTTCCATTCATCACACTAATTTTGCCAATTTAATCAATGCATTAAAATTTATTCAATTAATGTCCCTCAAATCATAATATTAATTAAATCACTCTTTCTCATCAAATTATTCAATTTATAATCACATGCATGTATAGAATTTATACAACAAGAATTTTCTATTATGCGACATCCGCAAAAATTCCATTATTTAACACCATAAAAATTATTAAATGGCATTCCTATGTAAGAATATACACGTGAACACCTTAATGTCTATGGCACCCAAAACTCTACCCTAACATGCAAGTTTTTGAGTCTTCATTCATATTAGATTTTTTTATAAAAATAGTCACGAATTATCTTCCACTTTTCCTAATTAATATTTTTAGTTTAATTAAGAAAACACGTGTATTTAGTGTGTAGGCCATAATTACTACGCCATAATACTAAGGGAAATCAATAGAGGTAACCATGCCGGAAATTTGTTTGAAGAAATTTGATTATGAAAATGTGTTCCTTGCGAAAAGATGACAAAGTTTCGTTCTTGTATCAACTTGAGAATACTTGGTTTGAACCTTCAAAACTTGAGGTGAATCTTGCTTTTAAATGGGGCTAGGGTTTTGTTGGTGGAAGAAGATAAAAATAGAGGAGGCTACTGATTTTTTAGAAGAATAAAATGTGTTTTAAAAGTCCTAAACCCGTCACTTTATGTTTATATGCCAAAAAGAGTTTGAGTGCTAATCAAACATAAACACTCGAAAATTTATTACGCATGATTGGACCATTGGAATTGGCTAAAATTTTAGTATGTTGTAGTTGACAGCGAGACGGAGCTGCTGTAAAAAATTTAGCTTGATCGAACGAATGAATTTTTAGTCTTTTATTTTTTTTATCCACCGTAGGTCGGATCCTCCCCCGATTTTATACAAAAATTCATAATTTCCAAATTTGAATCCCGATTAAATTACACTTAAATTCTATTTTTTATATATAAAAATCAACATTTTTACATACTAAAATTAAATAGATTCCAAAAAAATTATTTGTTCGAATTTCAAATTAATTTAAATTATTACTGAACAAAAATTACAGGTTGTTACACTCTTTTTACTCTAACACCAGTTCCCTCGCCTCCCTCTCATCTTCTTCATTATAAGCAACTACCAGGTTAGCTACATGTGCTAGATTTGGTTGTTGTTGACATTCTATTGAGGGATCTGCAAAGTTCCCGACTTCATATGCTTGCTTATTATCTTCCTCGGCATAAAATTGGTCAATATTGGATGACCAATCTTCGATGAATTTGGCAGTACTTGGGATTAGCTCTTACTTCTGCATTTGGCTCCATTAATGGAGTATCCTTGGGCTCATAAACTGCCCCTCCTTGTAACATTATGTTGTAACTACTAACGGTCTCCTCAACAGTGAAAATGGTAGTGGATCCTCTCTATCTCTACTAAACTTCCTTTTGCCATCCTTCTTTGGATGCTTGGATTCCTCTTCTCCATCGGCGTATCCCACTCGTAGGGGCTAGCCATGCCCTACAACAGGTTGTACTGGCTACATGAATATTATAGGTACCACAACCGAGTATGGACGTACAACCAACGAGATGTTTCTGCCATCTTTTAAAAACATCGCAGAAGTTCCCTTGCGCTTTTCGTTTATAAGGTGAAAAATGTACTATGCGAATAAACTTTCATCACAGATTTGAAGAAATTTGGACTCCTTATCCTCCTCCCTCACGTCGAAGGAACTTTCCCTGAATATTTGGACATATTCCACAACCTCCTCTCCTGGCCGTTGCTTCTCCCTACCCAGTTCTGTCAAAATATATTCACCTTCTACAAGAAAGAACTTCTGGATAAAAAGATCGTGCATTTTTTCCCACGTTGAGACACTCTTCGGCGCCAGGTGAGAGTACCAAGTGTATGATTTATTGGCAAGGGATTTAGAAAACTCCCACAATCTTAACTTCTTATTATTATAATGGGCCCACAAGTGCTCAATAAACCTCTTTATGTGCTCCTTAGGGTTTCCTCCCTCAGTGTGTATTTCTCAAAGATAGGATGAATGTAATCCTTTAGGTAAGGTTCCTCATCATATGCCTCTAGGTAGGGAGTACGAAAATCATCGTATACCGATGCCACCTCGTCGGCTGACTGTGAGGAAGATGATATCATCTTTAGCATTTATTTTTGCATCTCCTTCCTCATTTTTCCTAGGAAGATGCAGTGGTTTTCTTAGACGTTGGAGCAATGGGCCGAGGGACCATAGGTGGAATACCTACCACACCTCGGGTGCCCACCATTGGGATAGGGGTGGGAACAGTGTTCTTAGGGACAAGTCCCATTGGAGATGCGCTCGATGCGGATATTTGAGCTACCATTGGTGTTATGAAAGAGATGGGATCTAGTCCCCCTCCAAAAGCCGTAACAGCTACAGGAGTCTATAAGAACTCAAAGAGTTTTCTCATTAGAAGGTCCATCTGTGCCTGTCCCATCTCAGCGCTAGTAGAATCTTATATGACTGATGGGATTTCGATAATCATTTAAACTTGGGGAACCTCAACTCGAGGTACACCATACCTGGAAGCTTTAAGCTCCCACTCTATTTGTTCCTTATTACGCTGAATAATGTTAAAGTCAAGGGTATGGTTAATGTTATCTTGCGTCATACTTTTAAAAGAATGCCTCCCCAGCAGAGTCGCCAAATGTAAGAGGGTAGTCCCCTTGAATCCTGAGAGTATAGTAATACCAGTAGAGGCGTAACCCCTATAGGTATGGTGATAAACGATAATTCAAGTACTCTTAATAAAGATAAATGAACACACAATATTGTATATAATCAACACTCGGATTAAACTCACAAATATCTCGTGTATAACTTAAATGATAATAAAGAAAACTCAAAAATAACTCATTCAAAGTGTGAGAGAAGTAAGCACCCTAGATACACGTTGGTAGGTATCCAACGCACTAACAACCTCAGATACCTCTTTAATTAGCTATTAAAAGCTTCACAATAATTAGTAATGGAAGGTGAGTAAACTCTGGATTACAGTAACTCTCTTTCTCTCAATGTGTTCTCTCTCTTGATAGAAAGAACTCTCAAAAGAACCCTTTCCTCTCAGAAGTGGTTGAGGCCAATAAATAGCCCCACACATTTCCTGATATGTCTCAATCCCCTACAGTATGAAAGATCTCCCCCACATTTTTAGTCACAAGCAATAAATGCCCGATGGGTCAGCACACCCTACGTCATGATCATTAAACGCCAGGACATGCCTTTTACCTAACCATTATGCATCAAAGAATAATCACTATAGAGGTGGATCACCAATTTTCTGATAACCCCAATACCACAGTGTTTTACTAAAGTTTGGATTGGATAGTGTTTATCTGGATAATCACATCACCTAAAGTAGATGTGACATTTGGTAGAGGGATATTTGGATCAAAGCTTAATATACGATGGAACTAAGGGTTACTCTGCATAAGCTTCCATGATGAAAGATCTTTCGATATTTTACCATGTGTATCTAAGATGGTCAAGACAAGCCTTAATGCTATATCACTTCTCAATCCTCCAAACCAAGTTCCTCTGAAGTTCTCACGACGAGGTCATTCGATAGAATATGTGAGCTCTCCCAAACCCTGTCAGGACTTGTCTCTTGCGTGTATCGTTTGAAGTGACACTCAATATTAAAATCGTTACTGCATTACAATCAATGTATTTAAAAGATACAATTTGACTAAGTAATAACACAAGATAAAGAGGAGCTATCCCGACAAGTTTCCTTATTGAGTTGTATCACTGAGCTTCCTCGTTGAGCTGCTTCATTATCTTTAGGTTGCTTCCTTCTCTCGAGTATTTTTTGTTAATAAGAAAAGATCTCTCTAATCCAGATATTACCTTTAATCCCTCTATGCATATAAATATTTATTGCGATGGGATTTTAATTGATACTTTTGCAAAAACAATTTATGCATACCTGGAGGAAAATTTCTCACTTTATTTAGGTCTACAAAACCTTTTTATTCTCACATCATCACTCTCAAATATATATATATATATATATATATGTGAATCCATTTGAAACCCTAAATAGTTTCATATCTAAGTTACTCTTGTGGACAGATATTCTTCACTACTGACCATTGTGGTTCTCGTAGGGATAACTGCTGAAGGAAGAAAAAAGCTAATCGTTAGATACCGAGGGTGGACCGCTACCTATGGATGACTCAGGAAAGTGTTGTATTCTTGATAGGTTTTGTAAGTTGTGTCTTGTAAAACTCTAAAGCGCTGATTGAAAAAAGGTTTTACCCGCAATATTTTTTTTCCTCAAATTGCCTTGTCGATTAGCATACTTTAATTTATCTGCTTTATCATTTAGATGCTTGTCTTAGGATAAAAGGATGAAATTTGGAATTATGTGTGCTGGACATTTAATTATATAAATAATCCATTAAGATCGCAATCTCACTCTCATAAGTGATAAGCTCCTTGCAGGACAACCTTGATTATCCAAAAAGATCCTTCCAGTTTGGTCTCAGTTTGGCGTCTGATGATTTTATTGTACTGCTGAGGACTTTCCTTTGGTCATAGTCTCCTAGTTGAAACTTCCTCTAATTGACCCTCTTGTTGAACAACTTTGCCAGTTGTTGCTGGTACAAAGCTAGCTTAATCATGGCTTTCTTTCTTCGCTCATTTGTTTTGTCAAGTTCTGTGTATAAAGCATCGTCGTTTTGTCCTTGGTCAACCAAGTTGCTCCTCATGGTAGGGAGACCATCTTTAAGTGGGATGGCATCTTCCATTCCATATGAGAGTGCAAAGGGTATTTCTCCAGTGGATCTCCTTGGTGTAGTACAATATGCCCAAAGAACACGAAGGAGTTCGTCTACCCAAGCGCCCCTTGCCATTTCTAGCCTCTTCTTGAGGCCTTTTGAGGATCTCACATCAATAATAAGGCTGGGGGGAATTGGTTTAACTGTGTAACTGAGAAAATTGAGAATTAATGGCTAATATAAAAACGGCTATTAAAATTGGTGGCGACATAATGTGCCAGGGATCGATAGTTTAATTGGGCATCTTGGGCGATTTATGTCTTGTCGTGTGTGGAACCTTGTCATATTGCGGGGGATCGACAGTTTAAACAGATTCAACTGGATATTAACAACGGAAAGTGTGACACTTTAGTGGAAATTTCCACACGGGGCGGGAGGACCACCATAAAAAAAGTGAGAACATTAATAAAAATTGGGTTAATTAATAAGATTAACACCGTGGGACTTGGGAACTTAAAATTATATTGGTGTGCTTTTTGAAATGGGAATCTCTGCGGGTAGTTAGTGATTTATAATTATCGCATTTAATTACTCGTTTAATTAAAATACTCTATTACCATATTTATTGCGTATAATGTTATTGTCTGGGTTTACGGACCCTATTTAAGGGGAGTAATGTGTAGTCATGCTTGGGACTCTGACCTCGTGCGTTGACTAAAATTTTTAGGTATTAGTGATGGAGTATCTACATAGGATTTTCGGAGTTATCATTTTGAGGTGCAACTGGAGTTTATTAAATTCATTGCTTTATTTAGCTTATTCTTCCTTTTCAGTCGTATTTCCACTATGACATATCTTTTGGGTTTTATTGGGTCATTCGGTTCCAAAGTTGTTAGAGGATTTCAATTAGTTTCATTCAGTTTTTAATTTAATCAATATTGGAGATTGGATTTATTCGAAGTTTTTGCATGTGATGGATCTTTTATCGTTTAGTTGTTTTTATCATTTGGATTGACTCAATTATTGATCTTGTGGATAGATTTTTATATGTCTCATGGTAAGAATGTTATTTATTTACTTCACACCCGGTGTAGTTCGGTGGCGGTGGTTGGCCACCCCGTCCGTCGGATTGTGTGGGGTGTGATAGATGGTATCAAAGCATGGTCTTAGGTCTCGTATGTTATGAGTCCGTTTTAGCTTCCGTGTTGCTTATCTTTTGATGATTTTTACTCTTAGTCATTCCAAGTTAGATGTTGGTTTCATCCTATCTTTTCAGATGGTGAACACAAGGAGAGCTGGGAGTAGGAAATAAGAGTTCGTTTCTGGTCCCGCGGCCCAGGAGAGGCATCGGCTGATTATTTTGGAGGCCGAGGAGATAGAGGCAATCATTTGTGAGCCCACAGCGGCCAGTGTCGAGATGGAGAGGCGGAGATGGGTGACTTTACAGGGACAAAAGAAGGTTACACCCGCTTCGTCTTTTGATAGGGTGAGGACCAGCTTCCTTGGGGTCCATCCTCCCACCTTTGGAGGGGGATATGATCCAACAATTTCTCATCAATGGAAGAGGGATAAGAAGAGGCACTTGAGGATGGTGGACTGTACAGATGTGTAGAAACAGATGTTGGTAACCTTTAAGCTAACAGGGGATGCGTTATAATGGTGGGAGAGTGTCACCACATCAGAAGAGAAAGGTCGGTTGAGTTATACGGAATTTTAGATAAGGTTCAATACCAAATACTTTACATATGCTATAAGGTGCGCGAAGAAGAGGGAATTTATAGACTTGGAGCAAGGATCGAAGTCGATTATCAAGTATGAGCAGGAGTTCACTAATTTATCTATATTTGTACGTGAAGAAGTGGCTGCTGAGAGGAAGAAAATGGAGTGTTTTATTAAAGGATTCTCATGGTTGATTAGGAAGATGGTGTTGGGAAATCCGGTGTACACTACCTATGCTGAGGTGGTTGATGTCGCAATGTTGCTATGGCAAGAAAAGGTCAATTATCAAAAGAAGTTGGGAAAGAGACAAGAGTCTAATGGATAAGGAAGTGAGAGTAAGAGTCGCAATGATTAAGCATGGAAGAAATAGAGGACCAATCAGGAATAGCAAGGTCAAGGGGATGAGCGAAAAACTTTTAGGCATTTTGAACCTTTTAAGGGTGAATGTTTCATTTGTGGGAAAATAGGACAAAAGGCAGCTAAGTGTTTCAAGAGAGAGGGTCAACAAGGACAAGCAATTCAGGCCTAATCGGGTCAAGTTATAAAAGGGCAGTAAGGGCAAGGAGTACAGAGGAAGCTAGGGCTGAGGCCTCCAGTCTTAGCAGCAGCGAGTGTTCAGGGAGCTCCAGCAGCATCGATAGCGTCAAGTGCTCAGGGGGCGCCAGCAGCACCGACAGCATCAAGAGATCAGGGAGTGACCGCAGAACTAAACAAAACCGGGTATAGTAGGTGTTATTTACTAACGCGTCAGGCAGAGCAGGATTAATTGCGTGGCTAGTGGGGTGTCACAGTACGTAATCACTATTTTCTAGATACTTATATATATATATATATATATATATATATATATATATATATATATATATGTAGGAGGGTACTTTAGATTATAAATGGAGGCGGGATCCCCTATTGAGTATGGTAATGATAAATTAGTTGGTTAGAGTTTAGAATCAATGACAGAACATATAAACATGAACCCAATGAAGATAGACTCAGTTTGAACTCGCATAGCCTCTCATGTATAACTCAGGGAATAATAATGAACTTCAAAAGTGGCTTAGCCAGAGGGAGAGGGAAATAAGCACCCTAGATACACCCTGATAGGCAGGTAAAGACACACCAAACACCCTCAAGAATCTCTGTCAAATATTAAAAGCTTCGCAATAAATGACAATGGCGAGTCAGTGAACTCTCTAGTTTGCAATAACTCTTTTTCAATTCTCCAAAAGATCATCCTCTCCTCAAAGGTGGTTGGGGTCCTTAAATAGCCCCCCACACCACCCCCGAGGCAACTCAGTCATTAAAGACTATGAAAGACATCCCTCATACTTTATGTCACAACATTAAATGCTTGATGCACTAGTTGTCTCCACGTCATAAACATTAAATGCCAAGACATGCCTTTTGCCTATCCACTGTGTGTCAGGGGGTTGTTGTCGCAGAGGTGGTTCACCAACTACCTGACAACCCCAAATACCACAGCGGTTTACTCAAGTGCATGTCTGACAACGTTTAGATGGCTAGTGACATCACCCATAGTATATGTGACATTAAGTATAGGGTTGTTTGGTCCATAACTTAATGCCCGATAGAACTCCAAGCTGCTCCGCTTGAGGTTCCACGGTCGGGGTCCTTCGGTGTTTTACCAGGTGTATCTAAGGTGGTCAGGACAAGCCCCAACGGTGCCTTACTTCTCAATCCTCCAAACCAGGTCCCTCTAAAGTTCCCACAGTGAGGTCATTCGATAGAGCATGAAAGCTCTCCCAGGCCCTGCCAAGCCTGGTCTCTCGCAAGTACCGTTTGACCTCATACAAACCCTTTAGTTATTATCGTTACGTCATTACAATCGTTAAAGCTTGCAGAAATCAATAATGAAAGTACAATGTGATTAAAACAACAAGCTAAAATATGAGTTGCCAAGCTGAGCTGCCTCCCCAAGCTGCCACGCTGAGCTGCCTTACCAAGATGCCACGCTTGAGTTTCCACGCTGAGCTGCCTCACCAAGATGTCACACTTGAGTTGCCACGCTGAGCTGCCTCACCAAGATGTCACGCTTGAGCTGCCACGCTGAGCTGCCTCATCAAGATGTCACGCTTGAGCTGCCACGCTGAGCTGCCTCATCAAGATGTCACGCTTAAGTTGCCACGCTGAGCTGCCTCACCAAGATGCCACGCTTGAGTTGCCACGCTGAGCTGCCTCACCAAGATGTCACGCTTGAGTTGCCACGCTGAGCTGCCTCACCAAGATGTCACGCTTGAGTTGCCGCGGTGAGCTGCCTCCCCAAGCTGCCACGCTGAGCTGCCTCATCAAGATGTCACGCTTGAGTTGCCGCGGTGAGCTGCCTCCCCAAGATACCACGCTTGAGCTGCCACGCTGAGCTGCCTCATCAAGATGTCACGCTTGAGTTGCCACACTGAGCTTCAAGCCCCCCCTACATTTGCCCCCTCGTGGAGAGATTTATTGGGACAAGAAATGTCTGCACGAAATGACTCAACTTGATGGATTTTTTCTTTGTGGAACCGTTGGAACATCTTCTTCGTTGTGGCCCTGTTGGATAAGTCTGACAAGGAGATTGGCGCCAAAACTCAAACTTGCTGAGGAAGGCAACGCTTCCTGTTCTCTATGCATCATTTCATTAATGACGTGAGCTGTCTTTTCAACTGTCACAGCACTTCCCGAAGTGCCACGTGTTCTTGTGAAATGATTATAGGCGGCCGTGCACGTGCGAGGGTGGGAAAATCTAAACGCCAGGCTCGAAAGTCTCAACAGCCATTTTTCAAAATACTTTGAACCTTAACCACGTGGGCCTAAAGAGTCTATTTCTACTTCTTCTTTCTTCTTCACTTATTTCCTTACTTCATTGTTATCTTCTTTGCTCAGATTATCGCTTCTGTTCTTATAAAGAGAGAGAGAGATAAATACGCCATTGTTGTAGAGAGCTATATAACACTACTTGTGATCATCCGTCTCCATTGTTGCCTTCAATCCCTTTCCTCTCGAAGCTTTCTTTGTTACGGCTTCAAGCACCATTCATGTCATGGCGTCTTCAAGCAACCCCACCATTTCTGCAGCCAGTGTTCCGTCTTCCACCACCACTGCTGCCTCCGCCCAGGGCGCTGCTCGTCAAGAACAGCTGAGATTTTACCGTCGCTCTCCCATTTTTGGGGAGGGTGATGGCTTTGCTGCTGCCTGTAAGGCTGTTTGCTTTTCCTCCAAGTTTGACGCCCTCTTGCTGGGTGATGAAGACGAAGAGGTGTCTAAGTGGGGATTGTTGCCCCCAGAAGGAACTCTCAGATTTCGCTTAGAGCGAGGGGACTTTCCATGGTCCCACATTGATTTCGAAGCACCCGGGGGATCCCCCTCCCACTTTGCTGCCTGGAACTCTCACATGCATAGTTCCTATGCTGATATCCTTACCAAGATTGGGCTGCAACGGGCTAAATGGTTTGGTGAGTTCACCATCTCAAAGAACAATGCTGCCCTTCCTGTCTTGATCTCTCGATGGAACGTGGATACTCATACGTTCATTGCTGCCTGGGGTGAGTTTACCATAACTCTGGAGGATGTGTGTGAGCTCCTGGGCCTCGATGCAACAGGCCATGAGCCTTACACCGATGAAGCTCTTGATGCTCGAGAGACTGCGGATCGTTCGGAGTTGGATCGCATATGCCGAAGCTGCATTGGTTCTTCGAACAAAGCTACTTTTTCTCCCCTGATCAACTATTTCTTCCAGAGTTCTGGCGAAGGCAGCTCTTCATCAACTGCCCCTGGTCAAGGTACATCGTTGGAGCTTCCTGCTAACATTCTTGTGATTTTGTCCCGTTTCTTTTTGACGGGCAAGCCTAACGATCAGCCCCGAAGAGACCTCATCAACCTGTCCTTTCGCCTAGCTCGAGGCATAAAGCTTCCCCTGGCTGCAATTGCCCTGGGATCCTTGTACACTTGGTTGGACAGGACTTTATTCGACATGGAACGCTCCATTGGTCGTTATAACTTGGCCAATTTTGCCAATAGTGTGCTTCTGACTAGCTTTCTTTACTTCCGCTTTCCTGCCGTAGCGGCCAAGTCCAACAGGCCTCCTTCGGCCGAATCGATTCTGCCTCCTCGGTCCTTTATTTACCATAAAAGGCAAAGCCAAAAGGAGTTGATTTCGATGATTGATCGTTTTGAGAGCTTCGTTATGAGGCCTTATCAAGAAGAGGCCTTTTTCCATACTTGTAAATTTTTCCATGATGATGACAGGTTGATACAGGACCCCTCTCCTGACATTGAGGATCCCTCGCTTGCCGTGGTTCTTCTGCTTTCTCCTGGATATCTGCCCTCCTACACCGAGTGGGGATACACAAGCGAGCATTATAATCCCAGCCGATGCAGTCGTCAGTTTGGGTTTGACTAGGGGGTGCCGCGTCCAGTTTTCCAAGCATCAAACCCCAAAGTCTCCTTTGGCGAGGCATGCTCCTTATTTTCTTCGACTGCTGCGTGGGGGATATCTTCAGTGATGGCTGGACGTGTCACCATTCCCAGCATTACCAGGCATGGGGATGTGACCCCTCTGTTTGCCACCAAGTATTGGCCAAGACAACTAGCTGAAATTGCTAAGTTCATCGAGTAAGAGCCGGTGTATCCTCCTGTTTGCTCATTTTCTGCCCTAGAGTTGGGGCTAAAGGGCAACTCTGTGCTTGGGATAGAGTTCCCTCTAAGTTCAACCCACAAAGCACCTCCCAACGAGCTTCCCCCACTTTGTGCTATGGTCCCAGTTGCCACGCCAAAGTCTAAAACTGCTGTCGTGAAGAAGGCTGCCCCCTCTACTGCAATTACTACCGACGAGGGGGATTCTCAACCACTTGCCAAAAAAGCAAGAACGGCCAAGAGTGGGACATCGAAATCAAAGTCGAAGTCCCAGAAGCCCCAAACTCCCGTGGCAGCTCTTCCTATAGCATCCGTTCCTCCTCCCATGCCTGCTGAGATGGCTGAGCGTGTGAGGAAGGAGGCCCAGGCAGAACTGGACCGAATACATGCTGAGTATCAACGGCATGCGGTCATTGCCCCTTCCCCCGCTGCTTTCCCCACGGTGGTGGTGGATCCTTCAGAGCCAACGGGTAAAAAGAGGAAGAGTTCCCGGGTTCCTCAAGGGGTCAGCATTAGTGCAGCTAGCTCGAGAAAGAAGACTCCGGGCACCAAGTCCCAGAAGAAACGGACTCCTGAAGTACGCCTGACCCCTGAGGTGCAATCAACCCCTGCCCCCTCAATTGCTGCCACTCCTCCCACTTTGCCCGTGGTTGTGCCCTCTCGTTCTCCTTCTGAATCGAAGGTATGCATTGCTGACTTAATTATTATCTCCTTTTTGCTTGAGGATGACTGTCTTTGCTTGTGTGTATACTTATCCCTCCCCCCTTTCTTTGACAACTATTTTGCAGGGGGTTGAAATAGAAAACCCATACCCTTCCAGTCCTCCCGTGAGCCGTTTTGTGGAGGGACGCTTCGGTGGACCTCATACCGATGTGACTCCTCCCCGTTCCCCCATGACGGGGCTCACGTATTCTCGCCGTGGAGCCAGTCAACGTGCGAGGGAAGTTTTTGTGGGAGGTGATGACATTGATCATGCAAGTGATTCCTCGCCGGAAGTGGTAATCTTGCCCGAAGTGGCACAGCCCGAGATAACCTCCTTTGTCCCTTCTGAGTCATAGGCCTCCCCTGAGTTTCCTCTGCCCATTGTACTTGTGGTAGAGAATGAGCCCGAGGTATGATGTGATCTATAATTTGTTTGTTGTAGTCCTTTCGGTCATACTCTTGTCGTATTTGGCTTACTGAATTGTGATATGTGTTGGGTATCCCAGGTGGAAGTGTCCGCGTTGTTGGCAAGCATTCTTCTTCCAACGGTGCTGCTAGGGCCCCCGCCTGTCATTTCCTTATTTAGCACCCTAACCGAGGTAAGTAAGACGTCAAGGTATTTCTTCATAATTTCTGTGCCCATTCTTCTTTTCTAACACTTGGCTTTGCGCACAGTTGTCTCCTGATCTTGCATCAACTCCCGTAGTGAGGTCCCAGGTTGGTGTGTTTACAACCCCTCCTGCCATGGCTTTGTTTGAGGGCCCAGTGTCTTCTCATGATGATCCCAATATGCTGGCCCTTGTGCCCTATACGGGTGATCAGGTTTGGACAAGCGTGGAGGCTTCTGCGCCCAGGGACCCCGTTATGCCATCTGAGGCAATAATCGCGCCCCCAACGGTTCCTGTCCCTGTGGCTGCCTCAACTGTTCCCGTTGTGACTGAGGTATGTTTTTCTTGCTATCTTTCCCGTTATCTCCATCTGATGATTTTTTCACAAGATTGTTCTTATGCTCCGCCTTGTAATGATGACTTAACAACGAAAACACTTGTTAAGTTTTTTTTTTCCACAAACTCCACCTTATAACGGTGACTTAACAACGAAAACACTTGTTAAGATTTTTTCCACAAACTCCACCTTATAACGGTGACTTAACAACGAAAACACTTGTTAAGTTTTTTTCACAAACTCCACCTTATAACGGTGACTTAACAACGAAAACACTTGTTAAGATTTTTTTTCACAAACTTCACCTTATAACGGTGACTTAACAACGAAAACACTTGTTAAGTTTTTTTTCACAAACTTCACCTTATAACGGTGACTTAACAACGAAAACACTTGTTAAGTTTTTTCACAAACTCCACCTTATAATGGTGTCTTAACAACGAAAACACTTGTTAAGATTTTTCATAAACTCCACCTTATAACGGTGACTTAACAACGAAAACGCTTGTTAAGATTTTTCATTTCCTTATTTGGGCTTTTCTTTTCAGGTTGCTCGGGAAGATTCGCCCCCAGTCCTCTCACCTGTAGGCTCGCCCTTACGAGAACCTGATGCTTCGGAAAATTCAATTCATGATGATCAAGGTTCTACGACTGGTGCTGCAGTCGAGAGCGAATCTGGGTGTGAGGTCCCTCTTCCCGACCTAGCTCCTAACTTGTTCTGCCTCATGGTGCTTCGGCAATCTCCTCAAATGCCCGTCAACCATCGGCTGGTGATTGAACAATTGGTGGATCGCCATCCTGAGACCTTCACACCGGATTGCCTGCGCTCAAATATTCATGTGATGAGTCACAGGCTGCAAGGCATGGCGATCGTTGTTGCTGAAATTGCTAGTACCCTCACTGCCAGTGTTACCAGATCCCTTCTCAACCAATTTCTAGGTTTTCTAAAGGAGTTGGGGTGTGATGGTTTCCGTTTTGACTGGATTATAACGCATCTGAAGACTTTGAAGAACCAGCAACTGATCGGCCAGAGGGAAGTGCTGATAAAGCACCAGGAGGACCAACGGGCTGAGGAGGTTAAGTTAGCTGAGCTGGCACCTCTTTTGGAATCGGCGGATGAAGAAGTAACGAATGCCGAAGAAGCTCTGCGTTTGGCCAAGCTAAAACGGGAAAGGCTCCTTATTGAACGCGCCCAGGTGCAAACCAGGCTAGAGGTTGCTGTCAACGCTCAAAATTCCTTTGCATCAGCTTCTTCGGGCCTTCCCGGGGATTTTTTCTCTTCCCCGGATCTGTGGTTTCTCTTAGGGTAGTAAAAACTCCTGTACATATTTTCTTTCTTTCATTCATGTAATTCTTGGGCAGTAGTTCCCCATTTTGCTTGTAATGCTCTCTTCTTTAATGAATGAAAGAATGTACATTTTTCAATTTATCTCTGAGTTATGCCTGCTTTCATATATCAATGTCTATACTTCACATCATCAGTAAAACTTGTATATTCATAATAAAAAGACCCAATACATCGATGGTACAACCTAACTGTCTACACATGATATACTTTCAGCCATTTATTGTTAATTTTGAATGGCCTATCTTCCTCCAACTTAAAAATTAGTCAATAACCTGAATCATGAGCTTCGTTCACGATGAAAGGTCCCTCCCAATTGGCTGCGAACTTTGGCAGAGGAAGTCCCCTAATGTGTTTCACTGCTGCCTTCAAAACGAGATCTCCCTCCACGAACCTCCTTGGTCTTACCATGTTGTCATATGCCCTAGAGAGATGCTTTGTATACATTTGAAAATGTTGCATCGCGTTGTCTCTGTGTTCATCCAATGCCTCCAACTGCACATGCCTGTTCTGAGGGAGCATGCTACTTCGCAAGGCGTATCGAGCCGAGGGAACTTCCAACTCCACTGGAAGAATTGCCTCAGCCCCATAGACAAGGGAGAACGGAGTGTACCCTGTGGGCTTCCTCTTCGTCGTTCGATAGGCCCACAACACTGTTGGTATCTTGTCATCCCACGATCCTGGAAAGTCCTCCATCGTTTTAGCCAAGATATTAACCAGATTTTTGTTAGTTGCTTCAGCCTGACCATTCCCCTTCGGGTATGCCACCGTTGAAGTGTGATGAACAATGGAGTACTTGTCTGTGAGCATCGTTACTTCTGAGTTGACGAAGGGAGTCCCATTATCTGAGAGAATAACCTTTGGGATCCCAAAACGGCAAATGATATACTCTCTGATGAAGCTACTCACTACCCCAGCCGTTGCCCTTCTAAGTGGTATTGCTTCAGCCCATTTTGTAAAGCACTCCGTTGCTACCAGTATCCATATCTTGCCCCTCGACGAAGGATGTATCGCCCCCACGAGGTCGAACGCCCAAGTGTGGAAAGGATAAGGCGTTGCCAGAGAGTGTAAGTCCACCGATGGGGCATGGATCATATTTCCATGAAGCTGGCAAGCCTTGCATTTTCGGACAAATTCGGTGGAGTCTTTCTCCATCGTTGGCCAATAATACCCCAACGTCATCAGCTGATCATATAACTTGGCCCCTCCCATGTGAGCTGGGTCATGGGCTTGTTTGAGGACCTCAGTTGCTTCTTCTTTTGTAATGCAACGCAATGGCCTGTTGAAGTACCCCCTTCGATAAAGCTGCCCCTCTTGGATATAGAACCTCGGGGCCCTTCGTCTTAGTCCCATCGCATCCATTTTCTCTGTTGGGACAATTCCATCCTGAATAAAGTCGATATAGGGCTGCCTCCAGTCTGTTTGGGCTTCAATGAAATGGCACTCAGCTGCTTCGAAAAATAGCTGACACTTATCACAATTCCGTTGTAGTTCTGCCGCATCCTGTTTCATTTTAGGCCAAAAATATCCCCCTCTTTGAATTCTCCTATAAAGAGGTATCTCAGTTGTTTCGCCGTGCTCCTCATGTGTTTTCTTCAACCTCCGCTCTGCCTCCTCTGGCCCAATGCATCTCGAAAACCATCCCCGTGCATTTCTGAAATAAAGATTTCCCTGGTTTGTAAAGTATTGGGCTAACTATCTGAGTTCCATAGCTCCTACGCCAGACTCCAGTTGCTTCCTGACCTCTCCTCTCCAATCCGCGTCTCCCTCCATCGGTAGTATTGACTGTACCACCGAAGGAGTTGTTCTTCGTTGGATCGTAACAATAGTCGTATCGCTCCTCATGACCATCTTTTGAGCAATAGTGGCATAAGCGTCTGGATGACGGTTCATCGTTCTGGGATGTCTTCTAATTTTGGTCTGGTGGAACTGGCTGAGGAGCCTTTGAATGATCGTCCTGTACGGTGCCAAACTCCTGTGCTTCAACGCATATTCTCCGTTAACTTGCTGAATTACTAAGCTCGAGTCACCCTTGATGCAGAGTGAACGAATTCCCCATCGAAGAGCCTCTAGCAACCCTAGTACCAACGCTTCGTATTCTGCTTCGTTATTGGAGCAAGGGAAATCCAGTTTGTAGGACAGACAAATCTCCTCCGTTCCTTTTGAAAGGATGACCCCTGCCCCTCTTTTTTTTCCTGCCGAAGACCCATCGAATTGCATCGTCCATTCCTCATCGGTTGCATCCAGATAGTTGGCCTGTAAGTCGTCTCCCGGAATGTCTTCTTTAGGTGGTTCAAACGTTCCTGATGGAAAGATTGCCAACAGATCAGCATACGCCTGGCTCTTGATAGCACGAGGAACCACACACTTTAAATCATATTTGGAGAGAATAAGGAACCACCTGGCTGCCCTGCCAATCAAGATAGTTCTAGCCAACAAATACTTAATAGGATCACATCTAGTTACAATATGAATTGTAAAAGACAGCATATAATGTCTAAGTTTTTGTGCTACAAAGACCAAGGCCAAACAATGCCTTTCTAGGCTGCTATATCTAATCTCTGGCCCATGTATGATCCTGGTGAGGTAATACACTGGCCGTTCTTGCCCGTCGATCTCCTGTGCCAGCAAAGCTCCAACGGACCTTGTAGTGGAGGTAAGGTACAGCTGCAACGGTACTCCTGCCTGTGGAGGAACCATGATTTGTGGTGAAACGAGCAGCTTCTTCAACTCATCGAGAGACTCCTGGTGATCCTTTTCCCACCTGAACTTTGTGTTCTTTCACAGCAGTTGCATCAACGAGTGTGTTACCTCGGCCAATCCTGGTACAAATCTTCTAAGGTAGGAGACTTTACCGAGGAAACTTTTCAGCTCCTTCGCCGTTCTTGGGTAAGGCATTTCTAAGATCGCGCGTTGTTTATCCTGGTCCATCTGCACCCCTTGTCGATCAACCACAAAGCCTAGAAACTTCCCACATGTTACTCCGAAGACGCACTTCAATGGGTTCATCCTTAATTTATACTTCCTACATCGAGTAAACACCTTCTTTAAGTCGTTTAGGTGGGACTCCTCCTTCTTCGATTTGATGACCAAATCATCCACATAGAATTCTACAAATTTGTGGAGGAAATCGTGAAAAATGGCCATCATTGTTCTTTGATAAGTAGCTCCCGCGTTCTTAAGTCCAAACGGCATTACTTTGTACATGAAATTGCCCAACGGGGTTCTGAATGTCATTTTCTCTGCGTCCACGGGGTCCATCTTGATCTGGTTGTACCCTACGTACCCATCCATGAAGCTATACATCTCATGCCCAGCCGTGGCATCTATCAAGCTATCAATGGAGGGTAGAGGGAACTCATCTTTGGGGCAAGCCCTGTTCAAATCTCTAAAATCCACACAGATCCTTATTTGATTCTTGTCCTTTTTTCCTACTGGCACAATGCTAGATAGCCAAAGGGGATGCTGTATTGGTTTGATGAATACTGCTATCAACAAATGCTGAACCTCTTCCTTAATCTTCAAGTCCAACTCAGGTTTATAAGTCCTTGTTGCCTGCTTCACCGGGATGGCTGAAGGCATCACGTTTAGCTTGTGGCAACTCACTTTCTAATCTAGCCCTTCCATTTCGGTATACTTCCATGCAAAGACATCTATGAACTCCCGGATTAGCCCAACCAAGGCTTCTCGTTTCTCCTTACCGAGATCCTTCGCGATGAAGATGGGCCTTGGGTCTTCCCCTTCTCCTGCCAGGTTCAACTGCTCCAACTCTTGTGCCTGGGGCTTCGGTTGATTTGCCATGTAGTCTGGTTCTTCGGCGACCTCCTCCACGAACTCCTGTATGTTGGAGTTGTCTATCACCATACACCGTCCCTGTTGGTCTACCAAGAAACACTCATATAACGGGTCAGCCCCATCCTCGGTCTCTTCGGCCACCCGCTCACATCGTTATAAACGGTATACCACCTTCCCCTCTTCAGTGACCACCTTCTTGCATTGCCTGTTGGTGACTGTTGCCATGGCCTTCCTCTTCCTTTCTCTCCAAGCCTCAGCGATTCTTCCCCCTGAAAAGTGACTCAGCACGCTTTTCCGTTGGACCTCATGCTCCACAGGATCCATTCTAAGCTTTACTTTGTTTTTGACCTGCTTCGTAATACTTTGGGGTCGAGGGATCTCCTGATGGGTTTCTTCAGCCCTCACCCCTTCGTTACTCGTGGCTTCTTTGCTTTGCTCGTTCAGAGGCCCCATTCTATCTCTGATCGAGGGAACCCATGCCCCCTCCATTCTTCTCGTTAGGACTCGAGCATCCTCCTCCAACTCCGTATAAAAGGCCGCATCTACAAAGTGAGCTTCCTCGATAGCAAAAGGCCTTTTTGTAGCCCTAATGGTCACTTATGTTCCTTTGACATTCGCCTTGGCGCATTGATGATATGTTGAAGGAACCAAACCTTGATTGTGCATCCATACTCTTCCTATTAGTAAATGATAGGAAGTTGCACTTTCTATTACATGGAACTTGATGTGGGAACTCAGATTTCCCATTACAATTCCCACATTCACATACCCAATGGATTTGGAAGATTGGTTATCATATCCTGAGATCACCAGAGGCATGGGGACCAACCTTTCTTCTGGGATATTAGCCGCGTGGAAGGAGTTGATCGGCATAATGTTGATAGACGCACCCCCATCCATAAGCGTTCTTGCAAAACTAACCCCGTTGACACTGGCCGTCACATACAAGGGCCTGTTATGAGGGAACCTTACAGCTCTATCTGCATCGCTGAAGGTCACCTCTGATAGGAACTTTTTCACCAGCCTTGCCATGGGTCCCCGCCATTTCAGCGAGGGAACCGCGTCCTTCCTCGCGATGTCTAGAATCGCCTTAGTTATTTCCAGTCTGCTCTCCCTTGGTATCCCCACTTGATCGAAGAACCAAGCGAACTTTGGGGATTTTGAAACTGCGTTGTACTCAACGGCTACCTCTATTTCCTCGCCCTCAACACTGTATACGTCTTCCACGTCTCTAGCGCTTGCTTCATCGTAGGCTAAAACTACGTTAGCCATTCCTGTGGTGCAACGTTCCAGAGTTCCTTCGAATTCCCTTTGCCTCATTGTCGCCTTTCCTTCTCCTCTTTCGGCCTCATCGTCGTAGGCCGTTACCAAGTTGGCCGCATGTGCTGGAAGTGGGTTGTTGTTAACGTTTTGTGGGGGGATTTGCAGCGTTCCCGCCTTCATGTACTTGTCTATGATTCTTCGCAGCGTGAAGCAGCTTTCCGTTGGGTGCTGGACCTTTCGATGAACCTGACAATATTTGGGATTGGCCCTGGTTGCCGCGTCGGGTTCCTCCTCCGGGACGCCTTTTGGTTCGTAAATCGTTCCGCCTTGTACCATTGCGTTATAGCAACTCACAGCCTCCTCCACCGTACAAGGCAACGGTGGCGGGTCTTCTCTATCCCTTCCAAACTTTCTTTTGTTGTCCTTCCTCTGAGCCTTGCCACCATCTTCTCTCTCAACATACCCTACCCGTGGGGCCTGAGACCTTCCCCCGATGGGTTGTATCGGCTGTCTGAACATCATGGGGGCTACTACCGGGCTAGGTCGCACCACCAAAGATATATTTCTTGCGGATTTTAAGAAAGCTGAAAAAGTTCCCTCGCGTGTCTCATTGATCAGGTGACAGATATACTCAGGAAGTAATCCCTCAGCACAAATTTGTAGTAACCTGGCCTCCTTAGCTTCTTCCCTCACGTCGAGGGACCTTTCCCTAAACCTTCGGATATAGGCCACTACCTCCTCTCCTGGCCTTTGCCTCTCCCTGCCAAGTTGGGTTAGGGTGAACTCATCTTCTGCCAAGAAGAACTTTCGGACAAATAATACGTGCATCTCCTCCCACGTGGAGACACTATTGGGAGGCAGGTGAGAGTACCAAGTGTAGGCTTTATCAGTCAGGGATTTGGAAAAATCCCTCAGCCTAAGCTTTTTGTCATTGCAATGCGCCCCCAAGTGTTCAACGAAACGCTTGATGTGTTCCTTCGGGTTCCCACCCTTCCCTGAGTATTTTTCAAAGGTAGGGGGAATATAGTCCTTCGGGTAGGGTTCGTCGTTGTACTCCTGGGGGTAAGGTGTTCGGAAGTCATCATAGACCGAAGCCACCTCGCCCACAGCCTACGAGGAAGACTGCATGAATTTCAGCATCTCCTTCTGCATCTCTTTTCTCATCTCTTCCAAGGGCGAGGCTACTGGGGCCACCTGCAACGGGGCAGAAGGTTGAGCGCTCGTTGCAACCGGGGGGAACGTTATCGGTTGCGCCGTTGAAACTCCTGAGCCGCCTACGGTGGGATTCGCAACAGAGGGCACACTTGCTGGGACTGTTCCTGTAATGCCTGCCCCTGATGGGGCCCCTGAGGCCACTCCTGGTGTTACAAAGGTATTAGTCTCCAGCCCTCCCAGCATAGTGGAAGCTACTGGGGTTTGCAGAAACTCGTAAAATTTGCTCATGAGGAGCGCCATCTGGGCAGGTCCCAGCACTGCGCTCGTGGAAGGTTGTGCAGCCCCTGGGACACCCATTGTTGTTGGAGCCAGCGGTGCCTCTACTCGAGGAGCCCCATCTTTTAGGGCCTCCTGCTCCCTCGCGGCCTGCTCTTCATTATGTTGCATGTCATTGAAGTTGAGCCTTCTAGTAGCATTATCCTGCGCCATACTCCTTTTCTAGAAGGATGCCTCCCCAGCGGAGTCGCCAAATGTAGGAGGGTACTTTAGATTATAAATGGAGGCGGGATCCCCTATTGAGTATGGTAATGATAAATTAGTTGGTTAGAGTTTAGAATCAATGACAGAACATATAAACATGAACCCAATGAAGATAGACTCAGTTTGAACTCGCATAGCCTCTCATGTATAACTCAGGGAATAATAATGAACTTCAAAAGTGGCTTAGCCAGAGGGAGAGGGAAATAAGCACCCTAGATACACCCTGATAGGCAGGTAAAGACACACCAAACACCCTCAAGAATCTCTGTCAAATATTAAAAGCTTCGCAATAAATGACAATGGCGAGTCAGTGAACTCTCTAGTTTGCAATAACTCTTTTTCAATTCTCCAAAAGATCATCCTCTCCTCAAAGGTGGTTGGGGTCCTTAAATAGCCCCCCACACCACCCCCGAGGCAACTCAGTCATTAAAGACTATGAAATACATCCCTCATACTTTATGTCACAACATTAAATTCTTGATGCACTAGTTGTCTCCACGTCATAAACATTAAATGCCAAGACATGCCTTTTGCCTATCCACTGTGTGTCAGGGGGTTGTTGTCGCAGAGGTCGTTCACCAACTACCTGACAGCCCCAAATACCACAGCGGTTTACTCAAGTGCATGTCTGACAACGTTTAGATGGCTAGTGACATCACCCATAGTAGATGTGACATTAATTATAGGGTTGTTTGGTCCATAACTTAATGCCCAATAGAACTCCAAGCTGCTCCGCTTGAGGTTCCACGGTCGGGGTCCTTCGGTGTTTTACCAGGTGTATCTAAGGTGGCCAGGACAAGCCCCAACGGTGCCTTACTTCTCAATCCTCCAAACCAGGTCCCTCTAAAGTTCCCACAGTGAGGTCATTCGATAGAGCATGAAAGCTCTCCCAGGCCCTGCCAAGCCTGGTCTCTCGCAAGTACCGTTTGACCTCATACAAACCCTTTAGTTATTATCGTTACGTCATTACAATCGTTAAAGCTTACAGAAATCAATAATGAAAGTACAATGTGATTAAAACAACAAGCTAAAATATGAGTTGCCAAGCTGAGCTGCCTCCCCAAGCTGCCACGCTGAGCTGCCTTACCAAGATGCCACGCTTGAGTTTCCACGCTGAGCTGCCTCACCAAGATGCCACGCTTGAGTTGCCATGCTGAGCTGCCTCACCAAGATGTCACGCTTGAGTTGCCACGCTGAGCTGCCTCACCAAGATGTCACGCTTGAGTTGCCGCGGTGAGCTGCCTCCCCAAGCTGCCACGCTTGAGCTGCCACGCTGAGCTGCCTCATCAAGATGTCACGCTTGAGTTGCCGCGGTGAGCTGCCTCCCCAAGCTGCCACGCTTGAGCTGCCACGCTGAGCTGCCTCATCAAGATGTCACGCTTGAGTTGCCACACTGAGCTTCAAGCCCCCCCTACAATATATATATATATATATATATATTATTTTGGGATCATAAGCTTTTGCGTGGGTAGGATTGGGTGTATGGGCACCTGATTATAGCACTCTACGGGTAGGCATATGTGAGCTTTATTTTGTTTTGCACGTTTGCGTTTTCATTAAATTTCGAGGGCGAAATTTCTTTGCTAGTGAGGAAGTATTCAACACCCTGTGTTTTAATTATTGATTTTAATTAATTTGGAGAAAAATAAAGTTTTGGATTTAATGGTCTTTAAGAATTTAACTTGGTTTTATTAATAAATTTCAATCGGGAATTAACTTGGGACAATAATAAAAGGTTATAAGGATTTATTTACCGTTTAATTAGCAGGTGCGTTTCTTAGTTAAAGAATGTTTATCAAATTATAAAATCGGATTTTTTAAGCTTGCATTTTGGATGTGGGGGTCGTTCAAATGACAACGCATGTCGTTCGAAACACAGGTGTCCTCATTCGAACGACAGTAAAGTGGTGGATTAATTTAGAGTTATGATTTTTTCCAACTCTTAAACCTTTATATACCAAACTTTGACGGGGTTGGGACTCTTAAAAATCCTTTTCTTTCAAACTTTTTCCAAAAAGCTTTACCAAACCTATTTCCTCAACTATTCAACCCCTAGCCCCAACTTTTAACAAGTTTTAACTCAAGAAGTGAAGGTTCCATTAGTGTTTTCTCTAGAGGAGTCAAACTATTCAGTTTTTGATTCAATTAATCACAGGCATGAATACTATATTCCTTTCCTTTAGTATTATGCGTTTTAAGTGTTGCATCAACCCTTAATTACATATTTTTCTTAAAATCGATTAGCAACCTAATTAGAGAAAGTCACACTAAATGTAATGTTGTTTTTGTAAAATCTTTTAATATGAATAAGATTCATAACCCTCGGGTACGTATGATTTATGAGTGGATTTTGGGTTTTATGGGTGTAGGTTGCATGTAGAAAAATCATAGTTTTGAATTAAATGAATTTGGGGGCATATAACTCATGTAACTTGTGTAGAGATAATCAAATTGGAAATATGTTGTATTAATGATGAAATCTCGATGAATTTAATTTAAAATAATTAAATGGGATTAATTGGGTATTTATGACGATGAGATAATTAAATTAATATTTAATTGAATTGGTCTATTATGCGTAGTTTTATACATTGATTAATTATGCTTATTTGTGTGACTTGTTGGTATTATTATATTGCCTTTGTGACGACGGGTTGTTGGGTATTTTTGCTCTCCCGATAATGTTAGTATGCCCTCTAGGTATGGGAGTAGTGGGTAGGCCTTTAGATGATTTACTCCTTCTAGGCACTACACCAAAACTGGCGATTGGTCACGGCCAAAATTCCTGACCAAAGTTGTGGGTCGCGAACTTGGGCCGTGACCATTTCGGGCGTGACCATTTTTGTGGGTCGCGACCCAAGTCCGTGACCCAAAAATGGTCACGGCCTAGAAGGGTCACGGCATATGGTCGCGGACTTAGGCCGTGACCCATGTCGTGACGGGTCGGGGCCCTTATTCGTGACCCATAACCGTGGAAAATTGGTCGCGGCCAAAGTCCGCGACCCACGACCGTGACAAAAATATTTTAAAAAAATTGGTCGCGGCCCTGATCCGTGACCCACAACCGTGACAAATTGGTCGCGGCCAAAGTCTGCGACTCATTACCGTGACAAAAAAATATAAAAAAAATTGATCGCGGTCCTAATCCGTGACCCACAACCGTAATAAATTGGTCGCGGCCAAAGTCCGCGATCCACAACCGTGACAAAAAAAAATAAAAATAAATGGTCGCGGCCCAAGTCCGTGACCCACAACCGTGACGAAAAAAATGGTCGCGGACTTTGGCCGCGACCATTTTTATGCGTGACAAAAAAATAAAAATGGTCATGGACAAAGTCCATGACCATATTTAACTATAATTTAAAAAAAATGTATTTTTTTTGTCCAATCCTAAAACTGGGAGTCCTGCGAGTGCACCATCAGTTGCTACGTGTAACGTTTGACGCGTACGAGGTGTTACAAATATTTATTATTGGCAAAACAATAAAAAAATCACAAATTGCGAATCGAGAACGTTGTTAATAAACAAATATATATACAAACTTATAAATATTACACGTCTTAATAATTCACAGACCAAAAAAAAAATTGGGCAGAATTTCCTCTATTTTCTTGACATTCCAAAACCTGTAAATGTAAAACCTACTTATTATAAAGCCTGCACGGCCATAAAATTCAACAATCAAATTATAAAAGCATGCACGGCCATAAAACTAAACAATAAAAGCTTGCATGGTTGACAAAATCCTGATTTTCCACAATATATAAACAATCTTCATGCTGTAGACCATTGCCTCCTTCGTTTGATCCGCGTGAAAAAATCCTACAAATGATAGGATACATAAAAAAAAATATTAGTAACCAAGTAGTTTTACAAAAAATTTAATCAAGCTGAAAAATTACATATATGAGTTAAAATTATCAGTAACCAAGTAGAAATATGCAAATTATCGTCGTACTGTCAAACCAGGAGTCCCGCGGCTGCGGGGTCAGTTCCTACGAGTTACATTTGTCCCGTGGGAGGTGTTGGTACCACCCACGGGGCCGTTCAGGGGCTGTTTCGAGTTTTCACCCTCTAACGTCATGTTTTGCTTAAGTCTAGAAATATGCAAATTACCATCGTATTCTCAAACCGGGAGACCCGCGGCTGCGGGGTCAGTTCCTATGAGTTACATTGATCCCGTGGGAGGTGTTGGTACCACCCACGGGGACGTTCGGTGGCAGTTTCGAGTTTTCACCCTCTAACGCCATGTTTTGCTTAAGTCTAGAAACATGCAAATTACCGTCGTGTTCTCAAACCGGGAGTCCCGCGGCTACGGGGTCAGTTCCTACGAGTTACATTGGTCCCGTGGGAGGTGTTGGTGCCACCCACGGGGACGTTCGGGGGCTCTTACTAGTTCTCACTCTCTAACGCCATGTTTTTAAGCCTAGGTCTATAAATATGCAAATTATCGTCGTATTCTCAAACCGGGAGTCCCGCGGCTGCGGGGTCAGTTCCTACGAGTTACATTGGTCCCGTGGGAGGTGTTGGTGCGACCCACGGGGACGTTCGGGGGTTGTTTCTAGTTCTCACCCTCTAACGCCATGTTTTTAAGCCTAAGTCTAGAAATATGCAAATTATCGTCGTATTCTCAAAACCGGGAGTCCCGCGGCTGCGGGGTCAGTTCCTACGAGTTACATTGGTCCCGTGGGAGGTGTTGGTGCCACCCACAGGGCCGTTAGGGGGCTATTTCGAGTTTTCACCCTCTAACGCCATGTTTTGTTTAGGTCTAAAAATATAGAAATTACCGTCATATTATCAAATCGGGAGTCCCGTGGCTGCAGGGTCAGTTCCTACGAGTTACATTGGTCCCGTGGGAGGTATTGGTGCCACCCACGGGGACGTTCGGGGGTTGTTTCTAGTTCTCACCCTCTAACGCCATGGTTTTAAGCCTAAGTCTAGAAATATGCAAATTATCGTCGTAATCTCAAACCGGGAGTCCCGCGGCTGCGGGGTCAGTTCCTACGAGTTACATTGGTCCCGTGGGAGGTGTTGGTGCCACCCACAGGGCCGTTAGGGGGTTGTTTCGAGTTTTCACCCTCTAGCGCCATTTTTTGTTTAAGTCTAGAAATATACAAATTACCGTTGTATTATCAAATCGTGAGTCCCGCGGCTGCAGGGTCTGTTCCTACGAGTTACATTGGTCCCGTGGGAGGTGTTAGTGCCACCCACGGGGACATTCAGGGGCTGTTTCTAGTTCTCACCCTCTAACGCCATGTTTTTAAGCCTAAGTCTAGAAATATGCAAATTACCGTCGTACTCTCAAACTGGGAGCTCCGTGGCAGCGGGGTCAGTTCCAACGAATTACATTGCTCCCGTGGGAGGTGTTGGTGCCAGCCACGGGGACGTTCGGGGGCTGTTACTAGTTCTCACCCGCTAACGCCAAGTTTTTAAGCCTACGTCTAGAAATATGCAAATTACCGTCGTACTATCAAACCGGGAGTCCCGCGGCTGCGGGGTCAGTTCCTACGAGTTACATTGGTCCCGTGGGAGGTGTTGGTGCCACCCACGGGGACGTTCGGGGGAGATTTCTAGTTCTCACCCTCTAACTCCATGTTTTTAAGCCTAAGTCTAGAAATATGCAAATTACCGTCGTATTCTCAAACCAGGAGTCCCGTGGCTACGGGGTCGATTCCTATGAGTTACATTGGTGCCCTGGGAGGTGTTGGTGCCACCCACGGGGACGTTCGGGGGCTGTTTCTAGTTCTCACCCTCTAACGCCATGTTTTTAAGCCTATGTCTAGAAATATGCAAATTACCGTCGTACTTTCAAATCGGGAGTCCCGCGGCTACGGGGTCAGTTCCTACGAGTTACATTGGTCCCGTGGGAGGTGTTGGTGCCACCTACGGGGACGTTCGGGGGCTGTTTCTAGTTCTCACCATCTAACACCATGTTTTTAAGCCTAAGTCTATAAATATGCAAATTATCGTCGTATTCTCAAACCGGGAGTCCCGCGGCTGCGGGGTCAATTCCTACGAGTTACATTGGTCCTGTGGGAGGTGTTGGTGCCACCCACGGGAACGTTCGGGGGAAGTTTCGAGTTTTCACCATCTAACGACATGTTTTGTTTAAGTCTAGAAATATGAAAATTACCGTCATATTATCAAATCGAGAGTCCCGCGGCTGGAGGGTCAGTTCCTACGAGTTATATTGGTCCCGTGGGAGGTGTTGGTGCCACCCACGGGGACGTTCGGGGGCTGTTTCTAGTTCTCACCCTCTGACGCCATGTTTTTAAGCCTAAGTCTAGAAATATGCAAATTATCATCGTTTTCTCAAACCGGGATTCCCGCGGCTGCGGGGTCAGTTCCTACGAGATACATTTGTCCCGTGGGAGGTGTTGGTGCCACCCACAAGGCCGTTAGGGGGCTGTTTCGAGTTTTCACCTTCTAACGCCATGTTTTGTTTAAGTCTAGAAATATGCAAATTACCGTCGTATTATCAAATCGAGAGTCCCGCGGCTGCAGGGTCAGTTCCTACGAGTTACATTAGTCCCGTGGGAGGTGTTGCTGCCACCCACGGGGACGTTCGGGGGTTGTTTCTAGTTCTCACCCTCTAACGCCATGTTTTGTTTAAGTCTAAAAATATGTAAATTACCGTCGTATTCTCAAACCGAGAGTCCCGCGGCTGTGGGGTCGGTTCCTATGAGTTACATTGATCCCGTGGGTGGTGTTGGTGCCACCCACGGGGACGTTCTGGGGCTATTTCTAGTTCTCTCCCCCTAACGCCATGTTTTTAAACCTAAGTCTAGAAATATTTAAATTATCATCGTATTCTCAAACCGGGAGTGCCGCGGCTGCGGGGTCAGTTGCTACGAGTTACATTGGTCCCGTGGGAGGTGTTGGTGCCACCCACGGGGATGTTCCGGGGATATTTCTAGTTCTCACCCTCTAACGCCATGCTTTTAAGCGTAAGTCTAGAAATATGCAAATTATCGTCGTATTCTCAAACCAGGAGTCCCGCGGCTGCGGGGTCAGTTCCTACGAGTTACATCGGTCCCATGGGAGGTGTTGGTGCCACCCACGGGGACGTTCGGGGGTTCTTACTACTTCTCACCCTCTAACGCCATTTTTTTTAAGCCTAGGTCTAGAAATATGCAAATTATCGTTGTATTCTCAAACCGGGAGTCCCGCGGCTGCGGGGTCTGTTCCTACGTGTTCCATTGGTCTTGTGGGAGGTGTTGGTGCCACCCACGGGGACGTTCGGGGGTTATTTCTAGTTCTCACCCTCTAACGTCATGTTTTAAGCCTAAGTCTAGAAATATGCAAATTATCGTCGTATTCTCAAACCGGGAGTCCCGCAACTGCGGGGTCAGTTCCTACGAGTTACAGTGGTCCCGTGGGAGATGTTCGTTCCACCCACAGGGCCGTTAGGGGGCTGTTTCAAGTTTTCACCCTCTAAAACCATGTTTTGTTTAAGTCTAGAAATATGCATATTATCGTCGTATTATCAAATCGGGAGTCCTGCGGCTGCAGGGTCAGTTCCTACGAGTTACATTGGTCCCGTGGGAGGTGTTGGTGCCACCCACGGGGACGTTCGGGGGCTGTTTCTAGTTCTCACCCTCTAACGTCATGTTTCTAAGCCTAAGTCTATAATTATGCAAATTATCATCGTATTCTCAAATCGGGAGTCCCGCAACTGCGGGATCAGTTCCTACGAATTACATTGGTCCGGTGGGAGGTGTTGGTGCCACCCACGTGTCCATTAGAGGGTTGTTTCTAGTTCTCACCCCCTAACGACATGTTGTTAAACCTAAGTCTAAAAATATGCAAATGATCGTCGTATTCTCAAACCGGGAGTCCCGCGGCTGCGGGGTCCGTTCCTACGAGTTACATTGGTCCGTGGGAGGTGTTGGTGCCACCCACGGGGTCGTTCAGGGGTTGTTTCGAGTTTTTTTCCCTCTAACGCCATGTTTTGCTTAAGTCTAGAAATATGCAAATTACCATCGTACTCTCAAACCGGGAGTCCCGCGGCAGAGGGGTCAGTTCCTACGAATTATATTGGTCTCGTGGGAGGTGTTAGTGCCACCCACGGGGACGTTCGGAGGGTGTTACTGGTTCTCACCCGCTAACGCCATGTTTTTAAGCCTAAGTCGAGAAATATGCATATTACAGTCGTACTTTCAAACTGGGAGTCCCGCGGTAGCGGTGTCAGTTCCTATGAATTACATTGGTCCCTTGGGAGGTGTTGGTGACACCCACGGGGACGTTTGGGGGCTGTTTGGGGTTCTCACCCTCTAACGCCATGTTTTTAAGGCTAAGTCTAGAAATATGCAAATTACCGTCGTATTCTCAAACCGGGAGTCCCGCGGCAGCGGGGTCAGTTACTACGATTTACATTGGTCCCGTGGGTGGTGTTGGTGCCACCCACGGGTCGTTCGGGGGATATTTCTATTTCTCACCCTCTAACGCCATGTTTTTAAGCGTAAGTCTAGAAATATGAAAATTATCATCGTATTCTCAATCCGGGAGTCCCGTGGCTGCGGGGTCAGTTCCTGAGAGTTACATTGGTCCCGTGGGAGGTGTTAGTGCCACCTATGGGGCCATTAGAGGGTTGTTTCGAGTTTTCACCCTCTAACGCCATGTTTTTAAGCATAAGTCTAGAAATATGCAAATTACTGACGTATTCTCAAACCGGGAGTCCCGCGGTCGCGGGGTCAGTTCCTACGAGTTACATTGGTCCCGTGGGAGGTGTTGGTGCCACCCACGGGGACGTTCGTGGGCTGTTTCTAGTTCTCACCCTCTAACGCCATGTTTTTAAGCCTAAGTCTAGAAATATGCAAATTATCGTCGTATTCTCAAACCGAGAGTCCCGCGGCTGTGGGGTCGGTTCCTATGAGTTACATTGATCCCGTGGGTGGTGTTAGTGCCACCCACGGGGACGTTCGGGGGCTGTTTCTAGTTCTCATCTCCTAGCGACATGTTTTTAAACCTAAGTCTAGAAATATGTAAATTATCGTCGTATTCTCAAACCGGGAGTGCCGCGGCTGCGGGATCAGTTCCTACGAGTTATATTGGTCCCATGGGAGGTGTTGGTGCCACCCACGGGGATGTTCCGGGGCTATTTATAGTTCTCACCCTCTAACGCCATGCTTTTAAACGAAAGTCTACAAACATGCAAATTACCGTCGTATTGTCAAATCGGGAGTCCCGCGGCTACGGCGTCAGTTCCTACGAGTTACATTGGTCCCGTGGGAGGTGTTGGTGCCACCCACGGGGACGTTCGGGGGCTCTTACTAGTTCTCACTCTCTAACACCATGTTTTTAAGCCTAGGTCTATAAATATGAAAATTATCGTCGTATTCTCAAACCGGGAGTCCCGCGGCTGCGGGGTCAGTTCCTACGAGTTACATTGGTCCTGTGGGAGGTGTTGGTGCCACCCACGGGGACGTTCGGGGGTTGTTTCTTGTTCTCACCCTTTAACGCCATGTTTTTAAGCCTAAGTCTAGAAATATGAAAATTATCGTCGTATTCTCAAACCGGGAGTCCCGCGGCTGCGGGGTCAGTTCCTACGACTTACATTGGTCCCGTGGGAGGTGTTGGTGCCACCCACAGGGCCGTTAGGGGGCCATTTCGAGTTTTCACCCTCTAACGCCATGTTTTGTTTAAGTATAGAAATATACAAATTACCGTCATATTATCAAATCGGGAGTCCCGCGGCTACAGGGTCAGTTCCTACGAGTTACATTGGTCCTATGGGAGGTATTGGTGCCACCCACAGGGACGTTCGGGGGCTGTTTCTAGTTCTCACCCTCTAACGCCATGGTTTTAAGCCTAAGTCTAGAAATATGCAAATTATCGTCGTAATCTGAAACCGGGAGTCCCGCGGCTGCGGGGTCAGTTCCTACGAGTTACATTGGTCCCGTGGGAGGTGTTGGTGCCACCCACAGCGCCGTTAGGTGGTTTTTTCGAGTTTTCACCCTCTAGCGCCATTTTTTGTTTAAGTCTAGAAATATACAAATTACCGTCGTATTATCAAATCGTGAGTCCCGCGGCTGCAGGGTCAGTTCCTACGATTTACATTGGTCCCGTGGGAGGTGTTGGTACCAGCCACGGGGACGTTCGGGGGCTGTTACTAGTTCACACCCGCTAACGCCAAGTTTTTAAGCCTAAGTCTAGAAATATGCAAATTACCGCCGTACTATCAAACCGGGAGTCCCGCGGCTGCGGGGTCAGTTCCTACGAGTTACATTGGTCCCGTGGGAGGTGTTGGTGCCACCCACAGGGACGTTCGGGGGCGATTTCTAGTTATCACCCTCTAACTCCATGTTTTTAAGCCTAAGTCTAGAAATATGGAAATTACCGTCGTATTCTCAAACCAGGAGTCCCGTGGCTACGGGGTTAATTCCTATGAGTTACATTGGTGCCGTGGGAGGTGTTGGTGCCACCCACGTGTCCATTAGAGGGTTGTTTCTAGTTCTCACCACCTAACGACATGTTGTTAAACCTAAGTGTAAAAATATGCAAATGGTCGTCGTATTCTCAAACCGGGAGTCCCGCGGCTGCGGGGTCCGTTCCTACGAGTTGCATTGGTCCCGTGGGAGGTGTTGGTGCCACCCATGGGGTCGTTCAGGGGCTGTTTCGAGTTTTTTCCCTCTAACGCCATGTTTTGCTTAAGTCTAGAAATATGCAAATTACCATCGTACTCTCAAACCGGGAGTCCCGCGGCACCGGGGTCAGTTCCTACGAATTACATTGGTCTCGTGGGAGGTGTTAGTGCCACCCACGGGGACGTTCGGAGGGTGTTACTAGTTCTCACCCGCTAACGCCATGTTTTTAAGCCTAAGTCGAGAAATATGCATATTACAGTCGTACTTTCAAACTGGGAGTCCCGCGGTAGCGGGGTCAGTTCCTATGAATTACATTGGTCCCCTGGGAGGTGTTGGTGCCACCCACGGGGACGTTCGGGGGCTGTTTCTAGTTCTCACCCTCTAACGCCATGTTTTTAAGCCTATGTCTAGAAATATGCAAATTATCGTCGTATTCTCAAACCGGGAGTCCCGCGGCTGCGGGGTCAATTCCTACGAGTTACATTGGTCCTGTGGGAGGTGTTGGTGCCACCCACGGGAACGTTCGGGGGAAGTTTCGAGTTTTCACCATTTAACGCCATGTTTTGTTTAAGTCTAGAAATATGCAAATTACCGTCGTTTTATCAAATCGAGAGTCCCGCGGCTGCAGGGTCAGTTCCTACGAGTTACATTGGTCCCGTGGGAGGTGTTGGTGCCACCCACGGGGACGTTCGGGGGCTGTTTCAAGTTCTCACCCTCTGACGCCATGTTTTTAAGCCTAAATCTAGAAATATGCAAATTATCATCGTATTCTAAAACCGAGAGTCCCGCGACTGCGGGGTCAGTTCCTACGAGATACATTTGTCCCGTGGGAGGTGTTGGTGCCACCCATAGGGCCGTTAGGGGTTGTTTCGAGTTTTCACCTTCTAACGCCATGTTTTGTTTAAGTCTAGAAATATGCAAATTACCGTCGTATTATCAAATCGAGAGTCCCGCGGCTGCAGGGTCAGTTCCTACGAGTTACATTAGTCCCATGGGAGGTGTTGCTGCCACCCACAGGGACGTTCGGGGGTTGTTTCTAGTTCTCACCCTCTAACGCCATGTTTTGTTTAAGTCTAAAAATATGTAAATTACCGTCTTATTCTCAAACCGAGAGTCCCGCGGCTGTGGGGTCGGTTCCTATGAGTTACATTGATCCCGTGGGTGGTGTTGGTGCCACCCACGGGGACGTTCAGGGGCTGTTTCTAGTTCTCTCCCCCTAACCCCATGTTTTTAAACCTAAGTCTAGAAATTTGTAAATTATCATCGTATTCTCAAACCGGGAGTGCCGCGGCTGCGGGGTCAGTTCCTACGAGTTACATTGGTCCCGTGGGAGGTGTTGGTGCCACCCACGGGGATGTTCCGGGGATATTTCTAGTTCTCACCCTCTAACGCCATGTTTTAAGCGTAAGTCTAGAAATATGCAAATTATCGTCGTATTCTCAAACCGGGTGTCCCGCGGATGCGGGGTCAGTTCCTACGAGTTACATGGGTCCCATGGGAGGTGTTGGTGCCACCCACGGGGACGTTCGGGGGCAGTTTCGAGTTTTCACAATCTAACCCCATATTTTTAAGCCTAAGTCTAGAAACATGCAAATTGCCGTCGTATTCTCAAACCGGGAGTCCCGCGGCTGCGGGGTCAGTTCCTACGAGTTACATTGGTCCCGTGGGAGGTGTTGGTGCCACCCACGTGGACGTTCGGGGGTTCTTACTACTTCTCACCCTCTAACGCCATTTTTTTAAGCCTAGGTCTAGAAATATGCAAATTATCGTTGTATTCTAAAACCGGCAGTCCCGCGGCTGCGGGGTCTGTTCCTACGAGTTACATTGGTCCCGTGGGAGGTGTTGGTGCCACCCACGGGGACGTTCGGGGGTTATTTCTAGTTCTCACCCCCTAACGTCATGTTTTAAGCCTAAGTCTAGAAATATGCAAATTACCGTCGTATTCTCAAACCGGGAGTCCCGTGGCTGTGGGGTCGGTTCCTATGAGTTACATTGATCCCGTGGGTGGTGTTAGTGCCACCCACGGGGAAGTTCGGCGGCTGTTTCTAGTTCTCACCCCCTAACGACATATTTTTAAACCTAAGTCTAGAAATATGTAAATTATCGTCATATTCTCAAACCGGGAGTGTCGCGGCTGCGGGGTCAGTTCCTACGAGTTACATTGGTCCCGTGGGAGGTGTTGGTGCCACCCACGGGGATGTTCCGGGGCTATTTATAGTTCTCACCCTCTAACGCCATGTTTTTAAACGTAAGTCCAGAAATATGCAAATTATCGTCGTATTCTCAAACCGGGAGTCCCGCGGCTGCGGGGTCAGTTCCTACGAGTTACATTGGTCTCGTGGGGGGTGTTGTTTCCACCCACGTGGATGTTCGGGGGTTCTTACTACTTCTCACCCTCTAACGCCATGTTTATAAGCCTAGGTCTAGAAATATGCAAATTATCGTTGTATTCTCAAACCGAGAGTCCCGCGGCTGCGGGGTCAGTTCCTACGAGTTACATTGGTCCCGTGGGAGGTGTTGGTGCCACCCACGGGGACGTTCGGGGGTTGTTTCTAGTTCTCACCCTCTAACGTCATGTTTTAAGCCAAATTCTAGAAATATTCAAATTATCTTCGTATTCTCAAACCGGGAGTCCCGCGGCTGCGGGGTCAGTTCCTACGAGTAACATCGGTCCCGTGGGAGGTGTTGGTGCCACCCACAGGGCCGTTAGGGGGCTGTTTCTAGTTTTCACCCTCTAACGCCATGTTTTGTTTAAGTCTAGAAATATGCAAATTACAGTCGTATTATCAAATCGGGAGTCCCGCGGCTGCAGGGTCAGTTCCAACGAGGTACATTGGTCCCGTGGGAGGTGTTGGTGCCACCCACGGGGACGTTCGGGGGCTGTTTCTAGTTCTCACCCTCTAACGCCATGTTTTTAAGCCTAAGTCTAGAAATATGCAAATTATCGTCGTATTCTCAAACCGGGAGTCCCGCAACTGCGGGGTCAGTTCCTACGAGTTGCATTGGTCCCGTGGGAGGTGTTGGTGCCACCCACGTGGCCATTAGAGGGTTGTTTCGAGTTTTCATCCTCTAATGCCTTGTTTTTAAGCCTAAGTCTAAAAATATGCAAATGATCGTCGTATTCTCCAACCGGGAGTCCCGCGGCTGCGGGGTCCGTTCCTACGAGTTACATTGGTCCCGTGGGAGGTGTTGGTGCCACCCACGGGGCCGTTCAGGGTCTGTTTCGAGTTTTTTCCCTCTAACGCCATGTTTTGCTTAAGTCTAGAAATATGCAAATTACCATCGTACTCTCAAACCGGGAGTCCCGCGGCAGCGGGGTCTGTTCCTACGAATTACATTGGTCCCGTGGGAGGTGTTAGTTCCACCCACGGGGACGTTCGGAGGGTGTTACTAGTTCTCACACGCTAACGCCATGTTTTTAAGCCTAAGTCGAGAAATATGCAAATTACCGTCGTACTTTCAAACCGGGAGTCCCGCGGTAGCGGGGTCAGTTCCTATGAATTACATTGGTCCCCTGGGAGGTGTTGGTGCCACCCACGGGGACGTTTGGGGGCTGTTTCGGGTTCTCACCCACTAACGCAATGTTTTTAAGCCTAAGTCTAGAAATATGCAAATTACCTTCGTATTCTCAAACCGGGAGTCCCGCGACTGCGGGGTCAGTTCCTACGAGTTACATTGATCCCGTGGGTGGTGTTGGTGCCACCCACGGGACGTTCGGTGGCTATTTTTATTTCTCACCCTCTAACGCCATGTTTTTAAGCGTAACTCTACAAATATGCAAATTATCATCGTATTCTCAAACCGGGAGTCCCGTGGGTGTGGGGTCAGTTCGTAAGAGTTACATTGGTCCCGTGGGAGGTGTTGGTGCCACCCACAGGGCTGTTAGGGGGCTGTTTTGAGTTTTCACCCTCTAACGCCATGTTTTGATTAAGTCTTGAAATATACAAATTACCGTCATATTATCAAATCGGGAGTCCCGCGGCTGCAGGGTCAGTTCCTACGAGTTACATTGGTCCCGTGGGAGGTATTGGAGCCACCCACGGGGACGTTCGGGGGCTGTTTCTAGTTCTCACCCTCTAACGCCATGGTTTTAAGCCTAAGTCTAGAAATATGCAAATTATCGTCGTAATCTCAAACCAGGAGTCCCGCGGCTGCGGGGTCAGTTCCTACGAGTTACATTGGTCCCGTGGGAGGTGTTGGTGCCTCCCACAGGGCCGTTAGGGGGTTGTTTCGAGTTTTCACCCTCTAGCGCCATTTTTTGTTTAAGTCTAGAAATATACAAATTACCGTCGTATTATCAAATCGTGAGTCCCGCGGCTGCAAGGTCAGTTCCTACGAGTTACATTGGTCCCGTGGGAGGTGTTGGTGCCACCCACGGGGACGTTCAGGGGCTGTTTCTAGTTCTCACCCTCTAACGCCATGTTTTTAAGCCTAAGTCTAGAAATATGCAAATTACCGTCGTACTCTCAAACTGGGATCTGCGTGGCAGCGGGGTCAGTTCCTACGAATTACACTGGTCCCGTGGGAGGTGTTGGTGCAAGCCACGGTGACGTTTGGGGGCAGTTACTAGTTCTCACCCGCTAACGCCAAGTTTTTAAGCCTAAGTCTAGAAATATGAAAATTACCGTCGTACTCTCAAACCGGGAGTCCCGCGGCTGCGGGGTCAGTTCCTACGAGTTACATTGGTCCCGTGGGAGATGTTGGTGCCACCCACAGGGACGTTCGGGGGCTATTTCTAGTTCTCACCTTCTAACTCCATGTTTTTAAGCCTAAGTCTAGAAATATGCAAATTACCGTCGTATTCTCAAACCAGGAGTCCCGTGGCTACGGGGTCAATTCCAATGAGTTACATTGGTGCCGTGGGAGGTGTTGGTGCCACCCACGGGGACGTTCGGGGGCTGTTTCTAGTTCTCACCCTCTAACGCCATGTTTTTAAGCCTATGTCTAGAAATATGCAAATTACCATCGTACTCTCAAATTGGGAGTCCCGCGGCTACGGGGTCAGTTCCTACGAGTTACATTGGTCCCGTGGGAGGTGTTGGTGCCACCTACGGGGACGTTCGGGGGTTGTTTCTAGTTCTCACCCTCTAACGCCATGTTTTTAAGCCGAAGTCTAGAAATATGCAAATTATCGTCATATTCTCAAACTGGGAGTCCCGCGGCTGCGGGGTCAATTCCTACGAGTTACATTGGTCCTGTGGGAGGTGTTGGTGCCATCCACGGGAACGTTCGGGGGCAGTTTCGAGTTTTCACCATCTAATGCCATGTTTTGTTTAAGTCTAGAAATATGCAAACTACCGTCGTATTATCAAATCGAGAGTCCCGCGGCTGCAGGGTCAGTTCCTACGAGTTACATTGGTCCCATGGGAGGTGTTGGTGCCACCCACGGGGACGTTCGGGGGCTCTTTCTAGTTCTCACCCTCTGACGCCATGTTTTTAATCCTAAGTCTAGAAATATGAAAATTGTCATCGTATTCTCAAACCGGGAGTCCCGCGGCTGCGGGGTCAGTTCCTACGAGTTACATTGGTCCCGTGGGAGGTGTTGGTGCCACCCACAAGGCCGTTAGGGGGCTGTTTCGAGTTTTCACCTTCTAACGCCATGTTTTGTTTAAGTCTAGAAATATGCAAATTACCGTCGTATTATCAAATCGAGAGTCCCGCGGCTGCAGGGTCAGTTCCTACGAGTTACATTGGTCCCGTGGGAGGTGTTGCTGCCACCCACGGGGACGTTCGGGGGTTGTTTCTAGTTCTCACCCTCTAACGCCATGTTTTGTTTATGTCTAAAAATATGTAAATTACCGTCGTATTCTCAAACCGAGAGTCCCGCGGCTGTGGGGTCGGTTCCTATGAGTTACATTGATCCCGTGGGTGGTGTTGGTGCCACCCACGTGGACGTTCGGGGGCTGTTTCTAGTTCTCACCCCCTAACGCCATGTTTTTAAACCTAAATCTAGAAATATGTAAATTATCGTCGTATTCTCAAAACGGGAGTGCCGCGGCTGCGGGGTCAGTTCCTACGAGTTACATTGGTCCCGTGGGAGGTGTTGGTGCCACCCACGGGGATGTTCCGGGGATATTTCTAGTTCTCACTCTCTAACGCCATGTTTTTAAGCGTAAGTCTAGAAATATGCAAATTATCGTCTTATTCTCAAACCGGGAGTCCCGCGGCTGCGGGGTCAGTTCCTACGAGTTACATTGGTCCCGTGGGAGGTGTTGGCGCCACCCACGGGGACGTTCGGGGGCAGTTTCGAGTGTTCACCCTCTAACGCCATGTTTTGCTTAAGTCTAGAAACATGCAAATTACCGTCGTATTCTCAAACCGGGAGTCCCGCGGCTGCGGGGTCAGTTCCTACGAGTTACATTGGTCCCGTGGGAGGTGTTGGTGCCACCCATGTGGACGTTCGGGGGTTCTTACTACTTATCACTCTCTAACGCCATTTTTTTAAGCCTAGGTCTAGAAATATGCAAATTATCGTTGTATTCTAAAACCGGGAGTCCCGCGGCTGCGGGGTCTGTTCCTACGAGTTACATTGGTCCCGTGGGAGGTGTTGGTGCCACCCACGGGGACGTTCGGGGGTTGTTTCTAGTTCTCACCCCCTAACGTCATGTTTTAAGCCTAAGTCTAGAAATATGCAAATTATCGTCGTATTCTCAAACCGGGAGTCCCGCGACTGCGGGGTCAGTTCCTACGAGTTACATTGGTCCCGTGGGAGATGTTGGTGCCACCCACAGGGCCGTTAGGGGGCTGTTTCGAGTTTTCACCCTCTAACGCCATGTTTTGTTTAAGTCTAGAAATATGCAAATTATCGTCGTATTATCAAATCGGGAGTCCCGCGGCTGCAGGGTCAGTTCCTACGAGGTACATTGGTCCCGTGGGAGGGGTTGGTGCCACCCACGGGGACGTTCGGGGGCTGTTTCTAGTTCTCACCCTCTAACGCCATGTTTTTAAGCCTAAGTCTAGAAATATGCAAATTATCGTCGTATTCTCAAACCGGGAGTCCCGCAACTGCGGGGTCAGTTCCTACGAGTTACATTGGTCCCGTGGGAGGTGTTGGTGCCACCCACATGGCTATTAGAGGGTTGTTTCGAGTTTTCATCCTCTAATGCCTTGTTTTTAAGCCTAAGTCTAAAAATATGCAAATGATCGTCGTATTCTCAAACCGGGAGTCCCGCGGCTGCGGGGTCCGTTCCTACGAGTTACATTGGTCCCGTGGGAGGTGTTGGTGCCACCCACGGGGCCGTTCAGGGGTTGTTTTGAGTTTTTTCCCTCTAACGCCATGTTTTGCTTAAGTCTAGAAATATGCAAATTACCATCGTACTCTCAAACCGGGAGTCCCGCGGCAGCGGGGTCAGTTCCTACGAATTACATTGGTCCCGTGGGAGGTGTTAGTGCCACCCACGGGGACGTTCGGAGGGTGTTACTAGTTCTCACACGCTAACGCCATGTTTTTAAGCCTAAGTCGAGAAATATGCAAATTATCGTCGTACTTTCAAACCGTGAGTCCCGCGGTAGCGGGGTTAGTTCCTATGAATTACATTGGTCCCGTGGGAGGTGTTGGTGCCACCCACGGAGACGTTTGGGGGATGTTTCGGGTTCTCACCCGCTAAAGCAATGTTTTTAAGCCTATGTCTAGAAATATGCAAATTACCTTCCTATTCTCAAACCGGGAGGCCCGCGGCTGCGGGTCAGTTCCTACGAGTTACATTGGTCCCGTGGATGGTGTTGGTGCCACCCACGGGACGTTCGGGGGCAATTTTTATTTCTCACCCTCTAACGTCATGTTTTTAAGCGTAACTCTACAAATATGCAAATTATCATCGTATTCTCAAACCGGGAGTCCCGTGGCTGTGGGGTCAGTTCGTAAGAGTTAAATTGGTCCCGTGGGAGGTATTGGTGCCACCCACAGGGCCGTTAGGGGGCTGTTTCGAGTTTTCACCCTCTAACGCCATGTTTTGTTTAAGTCTTGAAATATACAAATTACCGTCATATTATCAAATCGGGAGTCCCGCGGCTGCACGGATAGTTCCTACGAGTTACATTGGTCCCGTGGGAGGTATTGGTGCCACCCACGGGGTCGTTCGGGGGCTGTTTCTAGTTCTCACCCTCTAACGCCATGGTTTTAAGCCTAAGTCTAGAAATATGAAAATTATCGTCGTAATATGAAACCGGGAGTCCCGCGCCTGCGGGGTCAGTTCCTACGAGTTACATTGGTCCCGTGGGAGATGTTGGTGCCACCCACAGGGCCGTTAGGGGGTTGTTTCGAGTTTTCACCCTCTAGCGCCATTTTTTGTTTAAGTCTAGAAATATACAAATTACCGTCGTATTATCAAATCGTGAGTCCCGCGGCTGCAGGGTCAGTTCCTACGAGTTACATTGGTCCCGTGGGAGGTGTTGGAGCCACCCACGGGGACGTTCAATGGCGGTTTCTAGTTCTCACACTCTAACGCCATGTTTTTAAGCCTAAGTCTAGAAATATGCAAATTACCGTCGTACTCTCAAACTGGGAGCTCCGTGGCAGCGGGGTCAGCTCCTACGAATTACATTGGTCCCGTGGGAGGTGTTGGTGCCAGCCACGGGGACGTTCGGGGGCAGTTACTAGTTCTCACCCGCTAACGCAATGTTTTTAAGCCTATGTCTAGAAATATGAAAATTACCGTCGTACTCTCAAACCGGGAGTCCCGCGCCGGCGGGGTCAGTTCCTACGAGTTACATTGGTCCCGTGGGAGGTGTTGGTGCCACCCAAGTGGACATTCGGGGGTTCTTACTACTTCTCACCCTCTAACGCCATTTTTTTAAGCCTAGGTCTAGAAATATGCAAATTATCGTTGTATTCTAAAACCGGCAGTCCCGCGGCTGCGGGGTCTGTTCCTACGAGTTACATTGGTCCCGTGGGAGGTGTTGGTGCCACCCACGGGGACGTTCGGGGGTTGTTTCTAGTTCTCACCCCCTAACGTCATGTTTTAAGCCTAAGTCTAGAAATATGCAAATTATCGTCGTATTCTCAAACCGGGAGTCCCGCGGCTGCGGGGTCAGTTCCTACGAGTTACATTGGTCCCGTGGGAGATGTTGGTGCCACCCACAGGGCCGTTAGGGGGCTGTTTCGAGTTTTCATCCCTCTAACGCCATGTTTTGTTTAAGTCTAGAAATATGCAAATTATCGTCGTATTATCAAATCGGGAGTCCCGCGGCTGCAGGGTCAGTTCCTACGAGTTACATTGGTCCCGTGGGAGGTGTTGGTGCCACCCACGAGGACGTTCGGGGGCTGTTTCTAATTCTCACCCTCTAACGCCATGTTTTTAAGCCTAAGTCTAGAAATATACAAATTATCATCGTATTCTCAAACCGGGAGTCCCGCAACTGCGGGGTCAGTTCCTACGAGTTACATTGGTCCCGTGGGAGGTGTTGGTTCCACCCACGTGGCCATTAGAGGGTTGTTTCGAGTTTTCATCCTCTAATGCCTTGTTTTTAAGCCTAAGTCTAAAAATATGCAAATGATCGTCGTATTCTCAAACCGGGAGTCCCGCGGCTGCGGGGTCCGTCCCTACGAGTTACATTGGTCCCGTGGGAGGTGTTGGTGCCACCCATGGGGCCGTTCAGGGGCTGTTTCGAGTTTTTTCCCTCTAACGCCATGTTTTGCTTAAGTCTAGAAATATGCAAATTACCATCGTACTCTCAAACCGGGAGTCCCGCGGCAGCGGGGTCAGTTCCTTCGAATTACATTGGTCCCGTGGGAGGTGTTAGTGCCACCCATGGGGACGTTCGGAGGGTGTTACTAGTTCTCACACGCTAACGCCATGTTTTTAAGCCTAAGTCGAGAAATATGCAAATTACCGTCGTACTTTCAAACCGTGAGTCCCGCGGTAGCGGGGTTAGTTCCTATGAATTACATTGGTCCCCTGGGAGGTGTTGGTGCCACCCACGGGGACGTTTGGAGGCTGTTTTGGGTTCTCACCCGCTAACGCAATGTTTTTAAGCCTAAGTCTAGAAATATGCAAATTACCTTCCTATTCTCAAACCGGGAGGCCCGCGGCTGCGGGGTCAGTTCCTACGAGTTACATTGGTCCCGTGGGTGGTGTTGGTGCCACCCACGGGACGTTCGGGGGCAATTTTTATTTCTCACCCTCTAACGCCATGTTTTTAAGCGTAACTCTACAAATATGCAAATTATCATCGTATTCTCAAACCGGGAGTCCCGTTGCTGTGGGGTCAGTTCGTAAGAGTTAAATTGGTCCCGTGGGACGTGCTGGTGCCACCCACAGGGCCGTTAGGGGGCTGTTTCGAGTTTTCACCCTCTAACGCCATGTTTTGTTTAAGTCTTGAAATATACAAATTACCGTCATATTATCAAATCGGGAGTCCCGCGGCTGCAGGGTCAGTTCCTACGAGTTACATTGGTCCCGTGGGAGGTATTGGTGCCACCCACGGGGACGTTCGGGGGCTGTTTCTAGTTCTCACCCTCTAACGCCATGGTTTTAAGCCTAAGTCTAGAAATATGCAAATTATCATCGTAATATGAAACCGGGAGTCCCGCGGCTGCGGGGTCAGTTCCTACGAGTTACATTGGTCCCGTGGGAGATGTTGGTGCCACCCACAGGGCCGTTAGGGGGTTGTTTCGAGTTTTCACCCTCTAGCGCCATTTTTTGTTTAAGTCTAGAAATATACAAATTACCGTCGTATTATCAAATCGTGAGTCCCGCGGCTGCAGGGTCAGTTCCTACGAGTTACATTGGTCCCGTGGGAGGTGTTGGAGCCACCCACGGGGACGTTCAATGGCGGTTTCTAGTTCTCACACTCTAACGCCATGTTTTTAAGCCTAAGTCTAGAAATATGCAAATTACCGTCGTACTCTCAAACTGGGAGCTCCGTGGCAGCGGGGTCAGTTCCTACGAATTACATTGGTCCCGTGGGAGGTGTTGGTGCCAGCCACGGGAACGTTCGGGGGCAGTTACTAGTTCTCACCCGCTAACGCCATGTTTTTAAGCCTAAGTCTAGAAATATGCAAATTACCGTCGTACTCTCAAACCGGGAGTCCCGCGGCTGCGGGGTCAGTTCCTACGAGTTACATTGGTCCCGTGGGAGGTGTTGGTGCCACCCACGGGGACGTTCGGGGGCTATTTCTAGTTCTCACCCTCTAACTTCATGTTTTAAGCCTAAGTCTAGAAATATGCAAATTACCGTCGTATTCTCAAACCAGGAGTCCCGTGGCTACGGGGTCAATTCCTATGAGTTACATTGGTGCCGTGGGAGGTGTTGGTGCAACCCACGGGGACGTTTGGGGGCTGTTTCTAGTTCTCACCCTCTAACGCCATGTTTTTAAGCCTATGTCTAGAAATATGCAAATTACCGTCGTACTCTCAAATCGGGAGTCCCGCGGCTACGGGGCCAGTTTCTACGAGTTACATTGGTCCCGTGGGAGGTGTTGGTGCCACCAACGGGGATGTTCGGGGGCTGTTTCTAGTTCTCACCCTCTAATGCCATGTTTTTAAGCCTAAGTCTAGAAATATGAAAATTATCGTCATATTCTCAAACCGGGAGTCCCGCGGCTGCGGGGTCAATTCCTTCGAGTTACATTGGTCCTGTGGGAGGTGTTGGTGCCACCCACGGGAACGTTCGGGAGCAGTTTCGAGTTTTCACCATCTAATGCCATGTTTTGTTTAAGTCTAGAAATATGCAAATTACCGTCGTATTATCAAATCGAGAGTCCCGCGGCTGCAGGGTCAGTTCCTACGAGTTACATTGGTCCCGTGGGAGGTGTTGGTGCCACCCACGGGGACGTTCGGGGGCTGTTTCTAGTTCTCACCCTCTGACGCTATGTTTTTAAGCCTAAGTCTAGAAATATGCAAATTATCATCGTATTCTCAAACCGGGAGTCCCGCGGATGCGGGGTCAGTTCCTACGAGTTACATTGGTCCCGTGGGAGGTGTTGGTGCCACCCACAAGGCCGTTAGGGGGCTGTTTCGAGTTTTCACCTTCTAATGCCATGTTTTGTTTAAGTCTAGAAATATGCAAATTACCGTCGTATTATCAAATCGAGAGTCCCACGGATGCAGGGTCAGTTCCTACGAGTTACATTGGTCCCGTGGGAGGTGTTGCTGCCACCCACGGGGACGTTCGGGGGTTGTTTCTAGTTCTCACCCTCTAACGCCATGTTTTGTTTATGTCTAAAAATATGTAAATTACCGTCGTATTCTCAAACCGAGAGTCCCGCGGCTGTGGGGTCTGTTCCTATGAGTTACATTGATCTCGTGGGTGGTGTTGGTGCCACCCACGGGGACGTTCGGGGGCTGTTTCTAGTTCTCACCCCTAACGCCATGTTTTTAAACCTAAGTCTAGAAATATGTAAATTATCGTCGTATTCTCAAAACGGGAGTGCCGCGGCTGCGGGGTCAGTTCCTACGAGTTACATTGGTCCCGTGGGAGGTGTTGGTGCCACCCACGGGGATGTTCCGGGGATATTTCTAGTTCTCACCCTCTAACGCCATGTTTTTAAGCGTAAGTCTAGAAATATGCAAATTATCGTCGAATTCTCAAACCGGGAGTCCCGCGGCTGCGGGGTCAGTTCCTACGAGTTACATTGGTCCCGTGGGAGGTGTTGGCGCCACCCACGGGGACGTTCGGTGGCAGTTTCGAGTTTTCACCCTCTAACGCCATGTTTTGCTTAAGTCTAGAAACATGCAAATTACCGTCGTATTCTCAAACCGGGAGTCCCGCGGCTGCGGGGTCAGTTCCTACGAGTTACATTGGTCCCGTGGGAGGTGTTGGTGCCACCCATGTGGACGTTCGGGGGTTCTTACTACTTCTCACCCTCTAACGCCATTTTTTTATGCCTAGGTCTAGAAGTATGCAAATTATCGTTGTATTCTAAAACCGGGAGTCCCGCGGCTACGGGGTCTGTTCCTACGAGTTACATTGGTCCCGTGGGAGGTGTTGGTGCCACCCACGGGGACGTTCGGGGGTTGTTTCTAGTTCTCACCCTCTAACGTCATGTTTTAAGCCTAAGTCTTGAAACATGCAAATTATCGTCGTATTCTCAAACCGGGAGTCCCGCGGCTGCGGGGTCAGTTCCTACGAGTTACTTTGGTCCCGTGGGAGATGTTGGTGCCACCCACAGGGCCGTTAGGGGGCTGTTTCAAGTTTTCACCCTCTAACGCCATGTTTTGTTTAAGTCTAGAAATATGCAAATTATCGTCGTATTATCAAATCGGGAGTCCCGCGGCTGCAGGGTCAGTTCTTACGAGTTACATTGGTCCCGTGGGAGGTGTTGGTGCCACCCATGGGGACGTTCGGGGCTGTTTCTAGTTCTCACCCTCTAACGCCATGTTTCTAAGCCTAAGTCTAGAAATATGCAAATTATCGTCGTATTCTCAAACCGGGAGTCCCGCAACTGCGGGGTCAGTTCCTAAGAGTTACATTGGTCCCGTGGGAGGTGTTGGTGCCACCCACGTGGCCATTAGAGGGTTGTTTCGAGTTTTGATCCTCTAATGCCTTGTTTTTAAGCCTAAGTCTAAAAATATGCAAATGATCGTCGTATTCTCAAACCGGGAGTCCCGCGGCTGCGGGGTCCGTTCCTACGAGTTACATTGGTCCCGTGGGAGGTGTTGGTGCCACCCACGGGGCCGTTCAGGGGCTGTTTCGAGTTTTTTCCCTCTAACGCCATGTTTTGCTTAAGTCTAGATATATGTAAATTACCATCGTACTCTCAAACCGGGACTCCCGCGGCAGCGGGATCAGTTCCTACGAATTACATTGGTCCCGTGGGAGGTGTTAGTGTCACCCACGGGGACGTTCGGTGGGTGTTACTAGTTCTCAGCCACTAATGCCATGTTTTTAAGCCTAAGTCGAGAAATATGCAAATTACAGTCATACTTTCAAACTGGGAGTCCCGCGGTAGCGGGGTCAGTTCCTATGAATTACATTGGTCCCTTGGGAGGTGTTGGTGCCACCCACGGGGACGTTTGGCGGCTGTTTTGGGTTCTCACCCTCTAACGCCATGTTTATAAGCCTAAGTCTAGAAATATGCAAATTACCGTCGTATTCTCAAACTGGGAGTCCCGCGGCTGTGGGGTCAGTTCCTACGAGTTACATTGGTCCCGTGGGTGGTGTTGGTGCCACCCACGGGACGTTCGGGGGCCATTTTTATTTCTCACCCTCTAACGCCATGTTTTTAAGCGTAAGTCTAGAAATATAAAAATTATCATCGTATTCTCAAACCGGAAGTCCCGTGGCTGCGGGGTCAGTTCATAAGAGTTACATTGGTCCCGTGGGAGGTGTTGGTGCCAGCTATGGGGCCGTTAGAGGGTTGTTTCGATTTTTCACCCTCTAACGCCATGTTTTTAAGCGTAAGTCTAGAAATATGCAAATTACCATCGTATTCTCAAACCGGGAGTCCCGCGGTTGCGGGGTCAGTTCCTACGAGTTACATTGGTCCCGTGGGAGGTGTTGGTGCCACCCACGGGGATGTTCGTGGGCTGTTTCTAGTTCTCACCCTCTAACGGCATGTTTTTAAGCCTAAGTCTAGAAATATGCAAATTACCGTCGTATTCTCAAACAGAGAGTCCCGCGGCTGTGGGGTCAGTTCCTATAAGTTACATTGATCCCGTGGGTGGTGTTGGAGCCACCCACGGGGACGTTCGAGGGCTGTTTCTAGTTCTCACCCCCTAATGCCATGTTTTTAAACCTAAGTCTAGAAATATGTAAATTATCGTCGTATTCTCAAACCGGGAGTGCCGCGGCTGCGGGGTCAGTTCCTACGAGTTACATTAGTCCCGTGGGAGGTGTTGGTGCCACCCACGGGGACGTTCGGGGGCAGATTCGAGTTTTCACCCTCTAACGCCATGTTTTGCTTAAGTCTAAAAACATGCAAATTACCGTCGTATTCTCAAACCAAGAGTCCCGTGGCTGCGGGGTCAGTTCCTACGAGTTACATTGGTCCCGTGGGAGGTTTTGGTGCCACCCACGTGGACGTTTGGGGGTTCTTACTACTTCTCACCCTCTAACGCCATGTTTATAAGCCTAGGTCTAGAAATATGCAAATTATTGTTGTATTCTCAAACCGAGAGTCCCGCGGCTGCGGGGTCTGTTCCTACGAGTTACATTGGTCCCGTGGGAGGTGTTGGTGCCACCCACGGGGACGTTCGGGGGTTGTTTCTAGTTCTCACCCTCTAACGTCATGTTTTAAGCCTAAGTCTAGAAATATGCAAATTATCGTCGTATTCTCAAACCGGGAGTCCCGCGGCTGCGGGGTCAGTTCCTACGAGTAACATTGGTCCCGTGGGAGGTGTTGGTGCCACCCACAGGGCCGTTAGGGGGCTGTTTCGAGTTTTCACCCTCTAACGCCATGTTTTGTTGAAGTCTAGAAATATGCAAATCACCGTCATATTATCAAATCGAGAATCCCGCGGGTGCAGGGTCAGTTCCTACGAGGTACATTGGTCCCGTGGGAGGTGTTGGTGCCACCCACGGGGACGTTCGGGGGCTGTTTCTAGTTCTCACCCTCTAACGCCATGTTTTTAAGCCTAAGTCTAGTAATATGTAAATTATCGTCGTATTCTCAAACCGGGAGTCCCGCAACTGCGGGGTCAGTTCCTACGAGTTACATTGGTCCCGTGGGAGGTGTTGGCGCCACCCACGGGGCCATTAAAGGGTTGTTTCGAGTTTTCATCCTCTAATGCCTTGTTTTTAAGCCTAAGTCTAAAAATATGCAAATGATCGTCGTATTCTCAAACGGGAGTCCCGCGGCTGCGGGGTCCGTTCCTACGAGTTACATTGGTCCCGTGGGAGGTGTTGGTACCACCCACGGGGCCGTTCAGGGGCTGTTTCGAGTTTTTTCCCTCTAATGCCATGTTTTGCTTAAGTCTAGAAATATGCAAATTACCATCGTACTCTCAAACCGGGAGTCCCGCGGCAGCGGGGTCAGTTCCTACGAGTTACATTGGTCCCGTGGGAGGTTTTGGTGCCACCCACGTGGACGTTCAGGGGTTCTTACTACTTCTCACCCTCTAATGCCATGTTTATAAGCCTAGGTCTAGAAATATGCAAATTATTGTTGTATTCTCAAACCGAGAGTCCCGCGGCTGCGGGGTCAGTTCCTACGAGTTACATTGGTCCCGTGGGAGGTGTTGGTGCCACCCACGGGGACGTTCGAGGGTTGTTTCTAGTTCTCAGCCTCTAACGTCATGTTTTAAGCCTAAGTCTAGAAATATGCAAATTATCGTCGTATTCTCAAATCGGGAGTCCCGCGGCTGCGGGGTCAGTTCCTACGAGTAACATTGGTCCCGTGGGAGGTGTTGGTGCCACTCACGGGGCCGTTAGGGGGCTGTTTCGAGTTTTCACCCTCTAACGCCATGTTTTGTTTAAGTCTAGAAATATGCAAATTACCGTCGTATTATCAAATCGGGAATCCCGCGGCTGCAGGGTCAGTTCCTACGAGGTACATCGGTCCCGTGGGAGGTGTTGGTGCGACCCACGGGGACATTCGGGGGTTGTTTCTAGTTCTCACCCTCTAACGCCATGTTTTTAAGCCTAAGTCTAGAAATATGTAAATTATCGTCGTATTCTCAAACCGGGAGTCCCGCAACTGCGGGGTCAGTTCCTACGAGTTACATTGGTCCCGTGGGAGGTGTTGGTGCCACCCACGTGGCCATTAAAGGGTTGTTTCGAGTTTTCATCCTCTAATGCCTTGTTTTTAAGCCTAAGTCTAAAAATATGCAAATGATCGTCGTATTCTCAAACGGGAGTCCCGCGGCTGCGGGGTCCGTTCCTACGAGTTACATTGATCCCGTGGGAGGTGTTACTACCACCCATGGGGCCGTTCAGGGGCTGTTTCTAGTTTTTTCCCTCTAATGCCATGTTTTGCTTAAGTCTAGAAATATGCAAATTACCATTGTACTCTCAAATCGGGAGTCCCGCGGCAGCGGGGTCAGTTCCTACGAATTACATTGGTCCCGTGGGAGGTGTTAGTGCCACCCACGGGGACGTTTGGAGAGTGTTACTAGTTCTCACATGCTAACACCATGTTTTTAAGCCTAAGTCGAGAAATCTGCAAATTGCCGTCGTACTTTCAAACCGGGAGTCCCGCGGTAGCGGGGTCACTTCCTATGAATTACATTGGTCCCGTGGGAGGTGTTGGTGCCACCCACGGGGACGTTTGGGGGCTGTTTCGGGTTCTCACCCTCTAACGGCATGTTTTTAAGCCTAAGTCTAGAAATATGAAAATTACCGTCGTATTCTCAAACCGGGAGTCTCGCGGCTGCGGGGTCAGTTCCTACGAGTTACATGGGTCCCGTGGGTGGTGTTGGTGCCACCCACGGGACGTTCGGGGGCTATTTCTATTTCTCACCCTATAACGCCATCTTTTTAAGCGTAACTCTACAAATATGCAAATTATCATCGTATTCTCAAACCGGGAGTCCCGTGGCTGTGGGGTCAGTTCGTAAGAGTTACATTGGTCCCGTGGGAGGTGTTGGTGCACCTATGGGGCCGTTAGAGGGTTGTTTGGAGTTTTCACCCTCTAACGCCATGTTTTTAAACATAAGTCTAGAAATATGCAAATTACCATCGTATTCTCAAACCAGGAGTCCCGCGGTCGCGGGGTCAGTTCCTACGAGTTACATTGGTCCCGTGGGAGGTGTTGGTGCCACCCACGGGGACGTTCGTGGGCTGTTTCTAGTTCTCACCCTCTAACGCCATGTTTTTAAGCCTAAGTCTAGAAATATGGAAATTATCGTCGTATTTTCAAACCGAGAGTCCCGTGGCTGTGGGGTCGGTTCCTATGAGTTACATTGATCCCATGAGTGGTGTTGGTGCCATCCACGGGGACGTTCGAGGGCTGTTTCTAGTTCTCACCCCCTAACGCCATGTTTTTAAACCTAAGTCTAGAAATATGTAAATTATCGTCGTATTCTCAAACCGGGAGTGCCGCGGCTCGGGGTCAGTTCCTACGAGTTACATTGGTCCTGTGGGAGGTGTTGGTGCCACCCACGGGGCCATTAGCGGGTTGTGTCGAGTTTTTACCCTCTAACGCCATATTTTTAAGCCTAAGTCTAAAAATATACAAATTATCATCGTATTCTCAAACCGGGAGTCCCGCGGCTGCGGAGTCAGTTCCTACAAGTTACATTAGTCCTGTGGGAGGTGTTGGTGCAACCCATGGGGACGTTCGAGGGGCAGTTTCGAGTTTTCACCCTCTAACGCCATGTTTTGCTTAAGTCTAGAAATATGCAAATTACCTTTGTATTCTCAAATCGGGAGTCCCACGACCGCGGAGTCAGTTCCTACGAGTTACATTTGTCCCGTGGGAGGTGATGGTGCCACCCACGGGGACGTTCGGGGGTTATTTCTAGTTCTCACCCTCTAACGCCATGTTTTTAAGCCTAACTCTAGAAATATGCAAATTATCGTCGTATTCTCAAACTGGGAGTCCCGTGATCACGCGGTTAGTTTCTACGTGTTATATTGGTCCCGTGAGAGGTGTTGGTTCCTCTCACAAGACTGTACGGGGGTTGTTTTGTGTTTTCCCCCTCTAACGCCTTGTTTTCAAGTTTAAGTAGTCACATTTTCAAATTATCGTCGTATTTTCCAACCGGGAGTCCCGTTATCACGTGTTCAGTTCTTATGTGTTACATTGGTCCCGTGAAAGGTGTTGGTGCCTCTCACGGGGCCGTACGGGGGTTATTCTGTGTTTTCTGCTTCTAACGCCTTGTTTTCAAGCTTAAGTTCTCATATTTTCAAATTATCGTTGTATTCTCAAACCGGGAGTCCCGTTATCGCCCGGTCAGTTCTTACGAGTTACATTGGTCCCGTGGGAGGTGTTGGTGCCACCCACGGGGACGTTCGGGGCTGTTTCTAGTTCTCACCCTCTAACGCAATGTTTCTAAGCCTAAGTCTAGAAATATGCAAATTATCGTCGTATTCTCAAACCGGGAGTCCCGCAACTGCGGGGTCAGTTCCTAAGAGTTACATTGGTCCCGTGAGAGGTGTTGGTGCCTCTCACGGGACCGTACGAGGGTTGTTTCGAGTTTTCACCCTCTAATGCCTTGTTTTCAAGCTTAAGTCCTCATATTTTGAAATTATCGTCGTATTCTCAAACTGGGAGTTCCGTTATCGAGCGGTCAGTTTCAACGTGTTATATTGGTCCCGTTAGAGGTGTTGGTGCCTCTCACGGGACCGTACGGGGGTTGTTTCGAGTTTTCTCTCTCTAACGCTATGTTTTATAACCTAAATTCTGATATATGCAAAATTATCCTCGTATTCTCAAATCGGGAGTCCCGTGATTGTGTGGCCTATTCGTACGAGTTACATTGGTTCCGTGCAAGGTGTTGATGCCTCTAACGCGACCGTTTGGGGGATGTTTCGGGTTTCTCCCCTCTAACGCCATGCTTTTAAGCTAAAGTCTAAACATTTTCAAATTACCGTCGTATTCTCAAACCGGGAGTCTAAAATATTTTCAACATATTATCTAATAATTATCCCGTACTCCTTCTAATTATCCCATACTCCTTCTAACATACTATCCAACAATAAGCAACAACCAATAATTATCAAACAACCAAACCAAACTAAACCAATAATTATCCCGTACTCCTTATATCATCTAAAAGATTTAATAGATAATGCATATCAATTATATAACTACTTTTGTTAAAGTAAAGCATAGCAGATCTAACCTGCAACAATAGCAATAGGAAATGTTCTTCTCCTTGATCCGAAACAACACATTATCAATGTAGAACTGTGGTGGAGCATACTTGGGAATGTTTTTTACTGTCCGTCTAGCATGAATAACACAAGATTTTTTAGAAATATAAATTGGAGCTATAGCACACTGATACTAAAATGAGTCCCAACAAAATATACAATAGATTCCCCAGAAGCATAGTTAGCTTTATTAAAAAAAATCTAACGGAATCCAAAAAAGTCATTCCAGTAAAACTACAATCTTGGTTTAATTAGGAACATAGCCATTCCGCAAAGTTCAAATTAGACTCACAACACTAAATTGAATAATTAGAAGAATAATTATATAAAGACATGACATTTCGCGGACGAATCTGAATATGCTTAGAGAGAGTACCTAAGGTCCTTTTCGCAGATGGTCCTGCATTTAAACCTGTATTTCCATTGGATTTTTTTAAAACAAAAGCATTAAATAAGTAACATTCTTGGAAGAAGAAAAAAATACGAAAGAAAATTATACAAACACCGACTCGTCCTCTAGAACTGGCACCAATCTAAGGATACTTCAATATAGTCCAATCAAATACATAGTCAAATTGATAACCTACAAAGTGGGACAAAATCAGATATAAAAGATGAGAATATATAACTACCGAAAGCCTAAATACTCATATAGTACATAAAAAATAAAAATAAAACTCATTTACTTGCTTTAAAAAACTTATAGTTATACTTTCACGAATAAATAAGTCTCGAACAATACCCGATTAAACCCAAGTCATATCAGCAAATCGAGAGTGGCTAGTCAGTCTCCCACTTTAATAAATCTAAACCGAGAAAATACGCATTTGATATTGTAAGACATGAATTTAAAAAATGCAGAACATTGGATATATGCGTATATATGCCCACTTTCAAAATGAATTAGTGAAATTTGACTCTACAAAAATACAGAACATCACTCATCTTTGCGAATAGGCATAATTCTTCAATGATAAGAAATATGTAAGTAAGCAATTTTGAAAACCTTCAAACTTTGAGGTATTTACTCAAACACTTGGGCATTAATTGTAATAAATCATAAAAACAAAAGGTATAATTTGTATAAAACTCGAATTAACCCAACAACACTCAAAACTTTGCCCCCCTGCCAAAAATCTTGGATCCTCCACTTGACCTTTAGGCTATCATACTTGAGGTTGCATCCTCACTTTATACGTATATAATCAATCGCAACTTAAAGTTAAAAAACTGAGAAATATTCTTTATTTAGCAGGATCCCTCCTAATATTAAAGTGTGAGAGTGTCCTGTTTTAAAATTATAGTGTTAAACAGTAATATTACCATTTTATATAACTATTAAATTAAAAAAAAAAAAAAGAAATTGATACGTGCTTGTTTAGAGAGATGGGGGTACCTGAGGAGGGTAAATTTATCGCAAAGCGATCGAGTGCTCGATCCATCACCCATGTACACAACGCAATCGAGATCCTATTATTTAAGAACTCTTCCTGTATGGCACCAAATCAGACTTTCTTCTTGTATGGCTTTCACTGCACACCAAAGAACTCTCTCTCCTCCACCGCCGTCGTTAATGTATGGGTGAAAGAACCCTACCGTCTTCTATCTATTTCTGAGACCATTTACAACAATCGAAATGAAAGAAACCCTACAGTCCACCACTGTCGTCGTTAGTTTAACCCTGCTTGCCATTTAACCAACAATCTGTGTACCCTTTTTTGAAATTACAGTGAAGGTAGAAGAAGGAAAAGTATAACATGATAATACTCAACAAAAATCCCCCGAAAATACAAAAAAAGAACACCAAATTAATCCTTTTACTTAAACTTAAAATACCCATTTCTATCAATAAATTTGAAACCTCAATTCAATAACTCGCAAATTCGATGTCAGGTAGAATAATTTTCTAAAAAATTTAATCCCCATAGAAGTAAAAAAGTGGTTTCTTCTCTTCAAAAAAATATCTATGATATCCTAATAGGAGCATTACTTTAGAAGTGTAACCAACAATTTGTGGACCCTCTGACTTTTTCCAAAAAATTAATCCCCATAGCAGTAAAAGAGTTATATACCACTCTGCTTCAAAAATTAATTCGGCACAATAGTCAGTTTGTATCCAACATCAAATTAACCACAAAATCTTAAAGTGAAGAAGAGAAATCAAAATAGATTAAAGCATAGAAATCACAACATATATATACACCACCGTCGTGATGTATGTATATGTTGGATAGATGACAGATACACACAATGATTTTGTTTACTTTGTAGTGAAACAACATATCGTGAGACAAAAATGGGAAATGAGAGATGAGAATCGATGAAACATCTCACCAGAGAAATAAGCCACAGTCCACCACCGCCGTCGTTAGTCGTTACCGCCGGCGGTCTCATCGTACCCGAGTTGACAGCTCTGTCCCCCGACTTCCCAACTGCGCTCTCACCTGTCTGTAGAGAAACAACCACCGGAGATGTACCCTCTTCCATATGTAACGCCTCTTCATTGTCTGATTGGGCTAGAGGTGTTGCTTGCAGCGTTAAGTCATTCCTTCTCAGATGTTTTTGCCCCAAAGGTACGTCTTCTGGGTTGGCTGTAATCTCCTCATCACTCTTCATCCTCTCATGTTCCCCTTCAACCGCGACCAACTTGACTGGCTCAACCGGAGTGCCCACCAGACCAATAATCTATCCCATAGACATTTGAGACAGTGCTAGTAAATCGGCACTGCGATGGACCCCGTTAACGCCACCTTTGCTTTCGCTGGAAAAGCCACAGTCCCATCGATAAAGGTTTTTTTAGCGGGGCTATTTCATTGGGGGGAAATGAAAGAAACGAAGGCTACTGAATGAGAAAAGCAATGCAACATTTTATTTTTTTAAGATTGAACCTGGTCACGGCTCTCAGCCGTGACCCACCATAAGAAACACCACCGAAACCAAAAGACCCATCAAACTGCATATGGTCACGACCCATAGCCGTGACCCACGCCAAGAAATGGTCACGGCCCCCAGCCATGACCCCCAATGTGTGTGTTTTGTGCTTCGTCATGCCTATGGTCATGGCCGAAGTCCGTGACCAAGCTTGGAGGGAATTTTGGCACGAGTTTAGCGCTAAGATGGTCACGACCTGGTCACAGCCCAAGTCCGCCACCACTGTGGTCATGAACTTGGTCCGTGACCACTTCTAGAGCCTCGATAATTTAGTGTGATAATAAATATGGTCACGCCAAATATTGAGTGGGTCGCGGTCCAAGTCCGCGACCAGCTGGTCGCGGACATGGGCCATGACCCACTGGGTGTGACCATTCGCAGGATTTGGTGTAGTGAGGTATGGGACTAGTGAGGGTAAATTATCGCGAGTTTATCATATTGGGGGGTGGGCAGATTTTTGGTATTTTATCATCGTTATGTTAGCATAGGCATGAGATCAGGTCAAGATTTAAGTTAGAAATTCATCCTATATATACGTTAGGATCTTTTGATAACTTGGGGACCCTTAGGTATGGGAGTAAGAGGTATTTTGAGGATCTCACATCGATAATAAGGGTGGGGGGAATTAGTTAATTGTGTAGTTTAGAAAATTGAGAATTAATGTCTAAGATAAAAATGGGTATTAAAATTGGTGGCGGCATAATGTGCCAGGGAGCGACTGTTTAACCGGGTTAGCTTGGGCGATTTATGTCCTGTCGTGTATGGAACATTTTCATATTGCGGGAGATCGACAGTTTAAATGGATTTGGCTGGCTATTGACAAGGAGAAGTGTCACACTCTGTTGAAAATGAACACCCGGGGCGGGAGGACCACAATAATAAAAAAAAGTGAGAACATTAATTAAAATTGGGTTAATTAATAAGATTAACACCGTGGGACTTGGGAATTTAAACATATATTGGTGTGCTTTTTGAAATGGGGATCTCTGCGGGTAGTTAATGATTTATAATTATCGCGTTTAATTACTCGTTTAATTAAAATACTTTATTGTGATATTTATTGCGTATAATGTTATTGTCTGGGTTCATGGACCCTGTTTGAGGGGAGTGGTGTGTATTCATGCTCGTGTCTCTGACCTCGTGCGTTGACTAATCTTTTTCAGGTATTAGTGCTGGAGTAGCTGCATAGGATTTTCGGAGTTATCATTTGGAAGTGCAGCTGGAGTTTATTCAATTTATTACTTTATTTATCTTAGTCTTCCTTTTCAGTCGTTTTATCCATTATGAGACATCTTTCGGGGTTTTATTGGGCCATTCGGTTCCAAAGTTGTTAAAGTATTTCAGTTGGTTTCATTCAGTTTTTAATTAAATAGTTATTGGAGATTGGATTTATTCGAAGTTTTAGCATGTGATGGATATTTTATCGTTTAGTTGTTTTTATCATTTGGATTGATTCAATTATTGATCTTGTGAATATATTTTTATATGTCTCATATCTGTCTCATGCTAAGAATGGTATTTATTTAGTTCACACTCCCTCGATGTAGTTCAGCGGCGGTGGCTGGCCACCACGTCTGTTGGATTGCGTGGGGTGTGATAACCTATGGGCCCGTTTTTGGCATATATTTCCTTTTATTGCCTTAATTTTTCTTTGGCTATTTTTAAATTGTGGCTTTCATGATGATATTATTATTCTCTCGTAGCCCTTTTTTCCGTGCACACTCATCATTTTTTCAATATAAGTAATTTCTATCCTCACGAGCAACGGTTCTTAGATGCACACCTCCTCTAATTGCATATAGATGACAAAATTGAGAGGAGAACATCTCACCAAAATCAAATATGCATGATAAGTTGAACATTCATATAACTCGTGCATGTGTGTGCAATGGAATATATACAAAGTCGAATCCAAATGCAAATCAACTTCGAAACAACCCCATTAATTAATGGTTAAGATCATTATAAGCATCTACAATTATGACCAAATGTCCTAGCCACATGGATAATGAAATGATGGGGGTTCAAGCACACCAACATGCCACATCAAACATGTAAACTCAAAACACAGACAAATCGAATATCTTTTTGTTTTTTCAAAACATATTTTGACTGAAAGAAGCAAAATATTTTTGTATTTTCTCATAAATATATGAAACTAAAAATCTCTTTGTATTTTAAAATTTTTTATCAAAATAATATATATTTTTTTATTTTTTCAAATAAGACTCAAATAAATGAAAAATATAATACAAAATGATACACATGTCATAACACTAGCAAGATATATCATGAAGCACAACTAGCGTATGACAAACATGGAAACATAATCATCCTTTAGATCTAGCATAGGAAGAATCAAGTGCAACCAAAAAAGATCCATGAAGTTTAATTCCTAAATCCTCTAAGACCGATTTCCTAACCCAAGTAGGTGTGTAACGAGGCATGTGGGTTTGGAGAACCGAAATGACATTAGTCACAAACTTCCTAGGAGCATTCTTAAGGTCATAACAATAATGTCTAAGTTGTCCTCTCCTTTTTCAAAAAATACAAGTGTATCGATGATAGGAATGAATACCTAAATGTGAACCTCTCCTAACGTTCCTATTTGTCTCTCTCACGCTAATGGTATTGGCTTTGGGAATGGGAGCAATAGGATCATCGAAGGCTACACCACTCCTATCATCCTTGATTTGGAAAGTTCCTAACATCGTATCTAACTTTTCTGACCTTTCCTTCAAATCAAACTTCACCTTACACGAGCCTTCCAATCTCTCCCCAAGCTCACTAATCCTAAACTCAAGAAAATGCCTAGACTCCTCAAACTCTAGAATCTCCTTCTTCAAATCCTTCATCAAACCACGAAGACTATCTCTCTTACCCTCAACGTATTCCAGTTTCTCCCGAAGAGTCATCTCGCCTGCCCTAAGATCCTCAATCAATGCATTGTTATTTTTTATGGAACTCTTTCAACTTAGCTTGAAACTTGAAGTTTGCCTTTTTCACCTTTACCACTTCATCATACAAATCATTAAAGTAAACTTGCAACTCTTTCATATTTATCTCCTCTTCCTCACTAGCTTCACCCTCAATCATTTGGGATTCACACACAACGACCTCAGAAGTGTCATTCACATGAGTATGTTGATGAGAAGATTCATCGTTGTCACTCACATGACATGCCATGAATGCTACAAAGTTGCGCTCAATAGGGGAACTCTCTCCCTCTTCAGGTTCACTATCACTTATGGTGGCATTATATGCTATTGGTTTATTTCCCTCACTCTTAAGTCTAGTGGGGCACTGTGCTAACTTATGGACATAACCCTCACAACCAAAACACATATCCAAATCATACCTCTCAACATTCTCTATGATTTTTAGGGACTTGATCTTCCTTGTTGTTCTTTAACTTCTCAAGTCTTTTGACATCTTTCAATTGCTTTTGGAACTTAAGAAACTTTTTGAATTACTTTACCAATAAGGATACATCCTCAAAGTCAGCATCGGAATCATCATATAACACTTTAGTCTCCTCCTTTCTAGCTTTCAAAGCAATGCCCTTTTCTTTCTTTGGAACTTTCTTGGAGGTAAACATGTCAAGCTCATAAGTTTGCAAGTCACCTACAAGTTCTTCTAGTTTCATTGATTCAAGCATTTCCAAGGAGTTCAAAATTGTAACTTAGGATCAAATCTACTAGGCAACGACCTTAAGATTTTCTTTATAATTCGGTTGTTGGGTATTTCTCTCCTAAGTTAAACTATGAGTTGACAATGTTGGGCAACCTAGCATATAATTCATCAAATGTCTCAGTCTTTAACATTTTAATCCTCTCAAATTGGGTAGTGGTATTTTGAAGTTTATACGCCCTAACTGTGCTAGTTCACTTATGAGTAAGTGAAAGAACATCTCAAGCCTCTTTTGAGGTTTCACATGTCATAATACGATTATACTCTTCCGGTGTGACAGATGAGGAAATAACATGTAAACCTTTAGAATTATAAATTACAAGCCTATGTTCGGCTTCGGCCCACGACTCAACAGGTTTTAAAGTAGGGGTCTCTCCCTTTCTCGTAACCGGCGGTGACCACCATTTCTCAACCACTAACCACACATGCTCATCAATTGATTTCAAAGCACTTTTCATTCGCATTTTCCTATAAGCATAATTTGTGCCATAAAAAACAGGAGTTCTTAAACCATCAAAATGTTCAAAATTCATCCTTAAAACACACGGGATCACGCACACAATAAAAAAGTGTTTCTACCTTTGATACCAATTTGTGGTCCCTTTTTTCAATGTGTGCTAAGGTGAAAACAATTTTTTTCTTTCAAAACCCTTTTTCAATTTTACTTATCACCAAGTTTGTGAACCAATTTTACCTAAGCCTGATTTTATCTTTTTTATTCTTAAACATGCATCTAAGTGATTAAAGAAAGTAAAATAAATCAAGTTCACACAACAACTCCAATGTATGAGGAAACCACTAAGGGAAAAAACCTCGAACTGCCTAAGCTAGATTATCACTATGATGTGGTATTACAAAGTACAGATAGTAGACTTACTCAACGAATCTATCCCCACAATCCTTGAAGCTCTTATATACTTCAACCACTCTCCATAGTGCAACGCATAAATCCTTCCACGCCAAGTCCACAATGCACGAGTCCACGTGTGCCTCGGAATCCATCGAACAACTTTAGAAATTTCTACGATTTGAAACACGGAGCCCACCATTTAAATAGAGATATCTAGGGTGGTGTTGGATCCAAGCTTTCATTCAACGGAACTGCTGGAATGGTTGGCAAAGCTAGTACCAGTGGTGGTGCTGAGAGGGAGGCTGGAAATATCAGTCGTTGGGGCTCCGGATGAGCGCCCTACTACTGCTATTGCTGCGGGGCTCTACCCCTCTGAGAACAATCTTAACATTTGTGGCCAGTGTTTCCACAAGTAAAAAACCTCTCTGGAAAGTGTCATCCCTTCTGCTCTTGGTGCCCTCGGCCCTGATGGCCGTTACCACCCCTTCCCTAGCACTACTGGTCAGGCTGGAAACGTTAGTGCCCCTACTAGCCCTGCTGACTAGGCTGGCCCTGTCTAAAGACTCCCTACCCCTACTTGAAGTCTCCAGAATGGAATCGCTTAGCAGGGTCCCCCTTATGGGAACTCTGCTCACCCTGACAGATCTACCCTTGAAGTGTCTGTACCCCACTGGCATTACTACCTCTTATCCGGCTCTGTTGGTTGGACTCCCCGGCTCGTTTTCTTCCCTCCTGATGGAAGCGATGGTCCTGGAAGTGTAATAGGGCAGCATTAACCACACCAGAATAAGTGGCCAATGAAAGATTCCCTAACAGGTGCTAGTGAATCCTCCAATTCAAACTGTCCATAAACCTCTGGATCTTCTTCTCTTTCGTGGGTATCTCATCTGGCACTATATTCAAAATATCTATAAACTCTTCCTCATATTCTGCAAGTGTTTCCCCTTCCTGTTTGAGGTTCAAAAGTTTTTGCCTCATCTCGGTCTGTACAGCGAAAGGGAAGTACTTGCGATTAAACCTCACCTAAAACTCCCGAATAGTCAAAACATCTCGCTCCTCTGAAGTGGTAATGGACTCCCACCACTGTAACATTGTTCCCATCAACTTAAAGGTAACTAAAATCTATTTTTGCACCTCTGTGCACTCGTACATCCTCAGGTGTATCTGTATATCCTTCTTCCATTGGCTCGCCTTTACCACATTTGAACTTCCTGCGAACTCTGGAGGATGTGCCTTCTCGAAGGCATCTCTGACATGCTCCCAAGCAGAAGGGAAAGCATAGGCTGGTGCTGGAGCCACTATTGGTGCCTATGGTGAGGCATGTTGTACCACAACTAATGCTGCATTCACCGCATGTGCTACAGCAGTGATATTCAGACCATATCCATAACTATGTAGATTACATCTTACTAGTGAGTGATATTTAGATCGTATCCATAACTATGTGTAATACATATTACCCGTGAATGATATTCATATCATATCCATAACCATGTGTAATACATCTTACCCATGAATGATATTCAAATCATCTCCATAACCATGAATAATACATCTATTTCCAATTAGTACACTCACCTTGGCCACTTTATGTGTTTTTTCCGTGCCTTTGTCTGGCACTTGTTCAACCGGTTCTTCTTCCCTTTCACATATAAATTCTTACAATATTAGTATCATCATAAGGATATTAGCAATCCAAAGAATAACTAAAACTTAACCCAATTCATAAGCATCATATAATCCCATTCAAATCATATATCGTGAATGAAGTCCAATCTAACTTCATGGTAATATATTTACCATACCTAAATCATAGGCCAAATATATTTTAATTTCTTCTTAGTAGTTTCATCCTCAACATATTGGGTTCCCAATCCAAAAGACGACATATTATTTCAAGTTTCCTTAAGCAAGATATGCCCATTTCTTTGCTACATGGCAAATCTGCCCTGTAAGCTACTTTATCGTTCAGTTAACTTCCAAGAATATTCATAATTTCTCTGTATTATAAATTTCTATGATATTTCACCTAACATCAATAAACTTATTTAAAAACAAAAACTTCAAGTTTCATATTTTTCTAAGGTTCATTTGCTATGTCAAGTAAAACATCGAACACATGGTGTGCATACTTACTCTTTTGGGGCATATTTTATACTCGAACTTCAAACTATCACCAAAGATTCATTTCTTGGTATTTTTACCTAATATTCGTATATGTTATACATATATGAGATATTTTCATCTCCAACTAGAATTATTCAATTGCAATAAATAATGAAAAAGTTATAGAAGTTTGAATACACAAGGTTTTCTATCAAAGAAATATACATGATTTACACGTTCAACTTTGCTTAAACTTGCATTTATCCATAAATATACACCAAGGCATGAAAGTTCAATAAACAATAAATGATTTATATCATTTAAATCAATAATACCAAAACAATAACAAGATTTCTGCCTAGAATTACCTTAGGGACTTTTTTATAATTTCCTACGAATTTTTCTCAATTTTTCTCCTCACTTTCTACTTCTCGAGCTTCCTGGTTCTCTCTCCTCAAGTCAAACTCTCTCATGTCTGATTTTGGATGAAGTAGGAGGTCATTTCAAGGTTTTAAAGTCGGCATAAGTCATCTCCCATTGGTCCAATCAAAACAAAACATTTGTTGTCATAATAAGACAACATACCACTTAACGAATAGACAAAATTTCCCTTGTTTTGAAATTTGGGTATAACTTCTTACTCGGACCTACGTTTAACACACCGTTTATTGTGTTACAAACTTAACTCACATATATACAACTATCTAGTTTTCACCTCATGTCAATTGTTATATTATAATGGTCAAAACTAGCATCCAACATGAACATTCCTACCGAAAACTGCAAAATTTTGTGTTAGTAACTAATTCGATATTTCAAGCTTTATGAAGGTAGGATTAGAATAAACATACTAACTTAACATTATGTACACTAATACCACATTATCCATATCCCATAAGGTAATAATGATTTAAACACAATTTGTCATAATTATAACCGGGTTGTCACAACTTTCCCCCCTTAGAAAATTTTGTCCCTAGAATTTAGTATGAATTTCATTTACCAACCAATTGGGAATACTATTTCCTCATGCCCGACAAATCTCCTCTCATATAATTTTCATTTTATTTATCACTGATACGTAAGAATAATCATCTTATGATTTCTTATAAGTGGAAGTTAATTCTCAACTCATATATTACTTCATACCTTCATTCCTATGGTCCATCCTTATTATCATGTAATATTTCAAATACCAAATATTCCATTACAAGACTAACTTCTTATATTTCATTTCTCCAACTTCCATTCAATATTTCAATTCATAAATATCATATCACAAGACTAGCTTATTATACACCATCTTCTCATCTTCCACTCAACTGCAAATACATGTGTTTTACTTTAACTAAACATACAATGACCTTAACAAGTCATTTATTGAACACAATTTTTTTACAATTATAATCTTACCCCAATCCTTAATAACATGATAGTCTTATGCAACGTCATTAATTTACTAACTTTACCAGTTTTCATAACGTGGATGTTAAACGTAACATTACCACTTAAAACCTTAAGTATGCCTACCATCCCCATAATACTTTTCTAATTATTATATGTCTTATTTCTTTCAAGTAACATGTACAAATACCTTAATGTATCACATTATAGTATTCCACATATCACATTATCCTTATACATATTTCTAGTGACTCATAATAATGTCAACCATATTCTTTATATGACATACCCTTAGTGATAGCACATAGGCACAATGACAAATGCAACTCAATATCCACCCAAATCAGTTGCTAATATTCAAATCCGACTAGCATCCTTACGAGACTTATACACAACACATATTCTTAAAAGGACTCCTCAATATTTTTAAACTTCCAACTCCTAGACACCTCGCCTCAACTTTAATATTCTTATAAGCATTGCAAAACATCACAAGAGTCATATCCACTGCATATACTCAAACTATTAAATAAGTACATCTCAACTCTCATTACTCTTTTCTTCTACTTATCATAATCCATTATGAACCTATGTTCGGATCAATTGCGATAGATTATATTTCATATTATTACACATATTAACTTTAAACATATACAACTACTAATCTTCTCACTTCACCGTTACTATGTGAACCTTCATTTTATTCACCCTCTAACAATTCAAGTCATATTATAATCATATAATAATAATTCTTCTCACTTCTTGTCCTTTAGTAGGATATGGGTTCCTGTATATCACTCTTCTATACAGATGAGAAGTGCACCTACGTAGAACAACTTAAGTCCACATATACCAGTATAGGAAGTTATCACTTCTAATACTTTACAATTTTTCTTACCACCTTTTATCTTTAAAAAGTTTCTTCAATGACATGTTTGTCCATACAACATATAAAACAATGCAATGATTCATAATAAAATACCTGTATTCATTGTCATTCCCGAATAAACCTTAACATCTTATTTTCTTTCCTGCAGGATCCTTGCATTTCATATCCCTTGCAACAATATATATGTATAACTGACAGATGTTAATCAACAAAGACAATTTAAAGCTTAAGATACTTATTTGTATCCTTTACCATCGAATAGTTACGATTCAAGACAATTTTGACGTCCACTACCAAATCTAGGCTCTTCAACTCCAGAACCTTTAAAACCTAGGCTCTGATACCAAGGTTGACACACCCCAATCCAGTTACTTAAAATTAAGTTTGAAAATTTAAGTGAGTCAAAACATAATTACCTTAAGCAAACCATAAAAATGAGTATCCTTTTCCCGTTATTAAAACTAAAACTTTTGACAACTTTAATGTAATTATGATTATTCAAACTTAGTGAAAATACAAGTGGGCTTAAATTACCCAATTTACGTTTGACCAGAATCATGATTTTATGCATCCATTGTTAACCCCACCGACCTCCTAGATTTGGCAGTGATATCAATATACCTGAAAAGCATAAACATAGGAACCATGAGCAAAATAGCTCAGCAAATGCATCACTACTACACTATTGCATAAAATTTAAATGTAATAAATCATATATCTGTGATGATATATACCATAAAATTTAAATGCAATAAATCATATCTCTGTGATGATATATGGATACTTATCCGGCTCATTCATAAAGAATTTTCAATTATATACTTATCCGACTCATTCATAAAGAATGACCAATTATATACTTATCTAGCCCATTTATAAAGAATGACCAATTATATACTTATCCGGCCCATTCATAAAGAATGACCAACTTATCTAAATCATGATTCACATATCCTGTCTGCAATAGACAATTCTCCCCCATTCCTGGTCGAGGAGTAACCCCTTGTCCTTAATAGATAAATCTTCCCCATTTCGAGTCGAGGAGTAACCTCCCATTTCGATAAACCGAAATGAACAAATTCATATTCAATATTATTCTTATCATATTCGTAACCATGTATAACACATCTTACCAGTACGTGATATTCAAATCATATCCGTAACCACGTATAATACATCTTACTAGTGAGTGATATTTAGATCGTATCCATAACCATGTGTAATACATCTTACCCGTGAATGATATTCAGATCATATCCATAACCATGCGTAATACATCTTACCCGTGAATGATATTCAAACCATCTCCATAACTATGAATAATACATCTATTTCCACTTAGTACACTCACCTTGGCCACTTCATGTATTTTTCCCGTGCCTTTGTCTGGCACTTGTTCAACCAATTCTTCTTCCCTTTCACATGTAAATTCTAACAATATTAGTATCATCATAAGGATATTAACAATCCAAATAATAACTTAAACTTAACCCAAATCATTTGCATCATAAAATCCCATTCAAATCATATATCGTAAATGAAGTCCAATCTAACCTCATGGTAAGATATTTACCATACCCAAATCATAGGCCAAATATATTTTAATTTCTTGTTAGTAATTTCATCCTTAACATATTGGGTTCCCAATCCAAAAGACAACATATCATTTCAAGTTTCCTGAAGCAAGATATGCCCATTTCTTTGCTACATAGCAAGTCTGCCCTGAAGGCTCCTTTATCGTCCAGTCAACTTCTAAGAATTTTCATAATTTTTTTGTATTATAAATTTCTATGATATTTCACCCAACATCAATACACGTATTTAAAAATACAAAGTTTAAGTTTCATATTTTTTTAAGGTTCATTAGCTATGTCAAGCAAAACATCGAACACATAGTGTGCATACTTACTCTTTTGGGGCAGATTTTATACCTGAATTGCAAACTATCAACAAAGATTCATTTCTTGGTATTTTCACATAATATTCGGATATGTTATAATTATATGAGTATATTTTCATCTCCAACTGGAACTATTCAATTTCAATAAATATTGAAAAAGTTATAGAAGTTTGGATACACAAGGTTTCCTATCGAAGCAATGTACATGATTTACACGTTCAACTTTGCTTAAACTTGCACCTATCCGTACATATACACCAATGCATGAAAGTTCAATAAAAAATTAATGATTTCTATCATTTAAATCAATAATACCAAAACAATAACAAGATTTATGCGTAGAATTACCTTAGGCCAAACTTGCATCTATGGATTTTTCTCCTCACTTTCTACTTCCCGAGCTTCCTGATTCTCTCTCCTCAAGCCAAACTCTCTCATGTCTGATTTTGGATGAAGGAGTAGGTCATTTCACAGTTTTAAAGTAGTCATAAGTCACCTCCCCTTGGTCCAATCAAAACAAAACATTTGTTGTCATAATAAGACAACATACCACTTAACAAATAGACGAAATGGCCCTTGTTTCAAAATTTTGCTATAACTTCTTACTCGGACATACGTTTAACACACGGTTTTTTGTATTACAAACTTAACTCACATATCCAAAACTATGTATTTTTCACCTCATGTCAATTGTTATATTATAATGGTCAAAACTACCCTCTAAAATGAACATTCCTACTGAAAACTTCAAAATTTTGTGTTTGTAACTAATTCGATATTTCAAGCTTTATGAAGGTAGGATTAGACTAAACATATTAACTTAACATTATTTGAACTAATATCACATTATCCATATCCCATAAGGTAAGTATGATTTAAACACAATTTGTCATAATTATATCCGGGTTGTCACAAATTTCGTGTTGGTAGGGTTCGATTTTGGTAAGGTGGAGATGGTTTTATGGTGGGTCGTGGGTTTATTGGTGAGAGGAGAGAGAGAGAGGAGGTTGCTTGGGTGTGTGTATTGTGTATAGCAATGGGGTGTGTGCGTGTGTGTGTGTGTTAATTTGCATTAAAAACACTCAAATATTAAAACTAAACTAATAAAAATAAAATCTATTGAAAATAAAAATCCTAACTTATAAAATAAATATTTACAAGCGTCAAAATAAATATAAAATAAAACTAAAATATAAAATTTATTAAAACTAAAACAATTGAAACTCCTAGCGTAAATACAAAATACTCAAATAAAATTAAATAAAAATAATAGAAGTAATCTAATAATATTAAAAACAAATAAGATAAAATAAAAGAATAATAAAACTAACTAAATAAAACAAAAAAACAAACAAAATAAACTACACACCTATTATATTTACATAAATAATATCAAAACACTCGACGCACAGTAAATGATCCTAATATATGCAATTATACGCACGCAACTAAAATATAAAAATTCCTAAAAATTATATACCACTCAAATAAAGATAAATAAATAATAAAATTAGAAACTAAACACAAACGAGGTTCAGGTAATGGCTAGGGCTCGGTGTAGGGTTAGGTTTGGTACGGGAAAAGGCTCGGGGCATCGGAACTCATCGGGGCAAGCTCAAAAAGGACTTCACTCTTCATAGTCGCTTTGATTTTCTTCTTTGATCACTTTTAATCGCCACTTTATCGCAATTACACCGAATTAGCAAAATTTGATACGACGACATCATATTGACTTGAGAAATAAAAAAAATACGAACATAAGTCCTTTTTATTAAAAATGAATGAATAAAATTCTTCTATTTAGAATATAAAATAGACACTTTTTTGGTGCTTATCAATTGCAAAAATCTTATGTTATCCATAACAAAACTAACCCAAATTTGTCAAATAGATATCACCCGGAATATATTGAGTACTATGCAAACCACGAATTAAGATTGGGAGGGCGATGATGATAGACTAATATTAAAGTGGGAAGGATGTCACTCTCTTCAGATAATTCCCAGAACTTGTTATCTCTTACTACTATAAAATGCAAAACAAGGCATTAAGACTCATCTTCAACCAGCCTATCCACGTAGGCAACTCTAATAAATGCAAAACAAGGCATTAAACAGGGCTTTAATTCTCTTTGTTATTGAGACAGCCATGTGGCTGCTTCATCCAATACAATTTTTTTCACGCATCTCTCTCTTTTAATTCCCCCAAAGTCTTTTCATTTCCCTCAATACATAACCCCTTATCTCTCACTCTATTTCCAACGCATCTCTCTAATCTAGACGACCCATCTCCCTCAAACACTCAATTAAATGCCCGCCCTTATGTCTCCTCCAATCTCTTTATATGTCTCGATTATATTCCCTATCTCTTCAAATCTCACATCGGAAAACACAGCTTTGTTTAAACTCCGATACATCAAAAATATCTTTCTCTCTCTCTCTCTCTCTCTCTCTCTCTCTCTCTCTCTCTCTCTCTCTCTATATATATATATATATATATATATATATATATATATATATATTGTTGTATATCTGTGTATGTGTATGGGTTGTTTTGTTTGGGACTTTTTTTAACGTTTGAAATCCGCGTGTATTGGCAGGGGAAATCATACCCACTTTTTCTTTTTTATATCTCCAATACCAACTGCTGTTGAGAATACTAAGACAAGAAATTTGTTTGTTATATACAAACAATCCCATTTTATGATTTAAATATTGGTGTTATTTGAATCTGAGAAATGAATTTTTCTTAAAGATACAAATGAAGACTGTGTTTTCTGTTTTTGTATTTCTTAACAGTGATTTTGTTTAGAATGAATAACCGCTATTGAGTTTTTTGCAGAAACAAACAAATATGGGTTCTCTAAATTATGTTTCTTAAATTCTATTTTTATGTCCTAAAATACTTATGTTTTGATTTCAGATTTAGACTTTCACACCCGGGGCTTCAGGATTTTCAAATTCGATGTCAATTAAAGTTCAAATTCGATGTCAATTAAATTGGACATTATACCCAATCCTTCTTTCATTCCCCCCCTCCCCCCCCCCCCCCCCAAAAAAAAAAAACAATGGATCCAATTATCCTTCTCTCTACTCAGAACCTTTTCATTTTCCCGAAAGCATTCGATCCATTTATCCTTCTCTGTATCTAACATTTCTTCTCATTTATTTTTTGACGTTTCCACTTCTCTTACCTATTTCACTACCTTGCCAATTCTCCAAATGCAAGTAATTTTAATCGAATCGTTTTTTTTCTATTTGAGAGAGTGCAAACAACCATTGATATTTCAAGGAGAGGATTGAGGTTGGAGGCAAGGCTTGCGCTCTTGGAGATTCCGTCACCGTCACCCGTGAAAAGAGAAAAATCACTGTCACTTCTGACAACAACTTCTCTAATCGGTTTTCAACTCTCTTCAATTTTTACTCTTTCACTTCTATTTTGTCTAGTTTTTAATATTGTTGGATCTCTCTCTGTTTACTAGATAGACACACACACACATCTGTTAAACGTTACTATATAGCCTATGTATATATCTTACTTCTTCGAGAGTTTATCATACTCCGTATATTGACATGTTTATTAATTCTTTGTACTAGTCTGGCTTTTTAAATTCACACAAGTCAGTTGCCACGTTTATATACGAGGCGTGATTGGGTTGATATGTAGAATTATTTTGCATATGCATCTATCTACTTCTATATCTAATCTGAATAAAAAGTATATATGATCATTTTGCATATCCATTAAAACTATTTGTGATAGAGTTTTTAAACCTTTTACATTTCAGAATATGTGGTGTCAACATGATGCTTTTCTTAAAATTGTCAAAAACTCATGGGATGAAGTTGTTGGTTGGTCAAGTTTGTCCAGATTCTCAATTAAGCTTATGAGGCTCAAATATGCCCTTCAGAAATGGAATAGAGAATACTTTCAGGATAATTTTTGGGAGGTGGGAATTTAGAGGATGATCTATTGAAACGTGAAATTGAATATCTCCAGGAGCCTAATCAGCAGAATAGAGAGCTAATGTATGCTTCCCAGTTTAGGTTTTTGGATGTTGGGTTATATCTTCTTCAGGTTCAGTGATGAAATAAGTTTGATTTGGGCTGGGTAGTTGGTAGTATGGCGATTGGCTTAGATAAGCTACTTGGATAATGGGATTAATTGTTTCAAACGGGGCAGAACATGGGTCTTATGTACAAGTAAATTATAAATATGAGTTGTCCTATAAATATAGCCAGTTATATCCAATGTTCTTTGTTCTTCAGATTCTTATATATTGTTTCAATGCCTATATTTAATAGTTTGAAAGGTAATGAGGGAAAAGTTTATCAAAAGGAAGAAAGTGTAATGGGTATTTTTATTTACCATTTTTGTTTATTTTCCTTGCTGAATTTTTTGTTGGTGGGCAGGTGAGAAAGCACATCCATGGGTCCCATCCTTCTTAATCTCCGTCCCAGTCTTAGAATCGAAACATTCTCTCTCGGAATGCCCATTTGCGAAGAATTTGCTAAAATCGAACCCAAAACTAACATTTACAACGTCATTCACGTCAATCACTTTGATGAGGAGCCTTTAAAACTAAATATTGTTATAAGTTTCCCGGATCACGATTTTCATCTTCACTTTGATCCTTGGTCATATAGGCTGCGCCTTATTGAAATTTTTGATGTCAAACGGCTTCAAATGCGCTACACAACTTCATTCATTGGAAGACCATCACTTTAGCTACTTTTGTAGATTTATATGCACTTTTTTGGCCAACATTTCCTGGAATTTATGACAAAGATCGAGGCGTTTACACTCTCTTTTACCCCGTATTGTCCTTCACTTTTCTAATTCCCTCTCAGTATACAGAGTGTTGCCATGATGGAGAAGCATCACTACACTCGGAGTTTTCGGATGGTATAACTCCAGTTAGTTGTTGTGTCTCTATATATGATAAATCTACAGACAGTAAAGTTGGTGTGGGGTCGTCGATGAACAAAGCTTCTCCTCCTCCATTGCCTGTTGGCAGCCTTTACATGGAGGAGGTGCATGCTAAGCTAGGGGAAGAATTATGGTTTGCAGTTGGTGGCCGGCATAGGCCTTTCAGTGCATCATCACAGGATATGTGGACTGAATTTGGCCGTCCTTTCGGAATCCATTAAAAATAATTGGACCAAATGATGACTTATTCTGCCTCGGATCCCCGACCTCAAATGACCCTCTGTGGTGATTACTTCTATAATTACTTCACTCATGGCTTAGACATATTATTTGATGGCCAATCTCGCAAAATCAAAAAGTTCGTTATGCATACCAACTATCCTGGGCATGTAGATTTCAATTGATACATGAAGTGTAATTTTGTTATTTGTAGTTCTGATTTTGACGGGTCCTTTCATCAGGAAGTAAATACCTTTAAATGCAGCATTACACCAAGCACCAAATGGGAGTAAGTGAATGAGATTCTTGGCGTTCGTGGTCGAGCTGCTATCCAAACATAAGGATCTACAAGCAATCCTTTTGGATCAACCTTTGTATATGGTTATCCGAATGTTGCATTTGAGGTTATGAAGAATGGTTATATTGCTACTGTAACTCTCTTCCAAACATGATAAGATGTTTATGGGTTCAGGTGGGTTTTGTATAGCTGGTTGGTGCTTAAGCGGCAAGTACTTCTTTACAAATATCATTGTGCAAGTAAAGATATATGTACAGTTAATGTAATAACTTTGTAAAGTTTGTATGTAATATCATAAGTTCCAACTTGTAACTCATGGTTCCCACATTTGTCATTTTGAGCTTTAGAGGTGTAACTCTGCATTTGAAACTTTATAGCTAAATGATATGTTAGTTTTTTTGTACTTTTATACCCAACTGATAGCGAACTTGACCAAATCATATTGAGTAATAGTAGGACTACTTTTTTTTGTTACCTGCTCTTGTATCAAACTCACATCATATGTTGTTTGTAACTCATGATTATTACAATCGTTTACCCGTGCATCGCGCGGGTTTACACCTAGTTCAATATTATTTCCCACTTATCTAGATGTACTTCTGTGAGCAGGAGGCCCCCAAGTGTCTTTATAGCCAAAGGCTAACCGTTACTCTTTCTCACGATATCTTTATTAATTACGTTCAAATTAGGACTTGCTTCAAAATCTCTTATCTCCAGCACATGTTGAGATAATAAAGATATACATTCATCATCTATCAACTCGATGCTCACGAGTTGTAGCAATAATTTTACTTTTCATTCAAAATATACCAGTTTTGTACTTTTCATTCAAAATATAATCTAAAACCAGAAGAATTTTTTTATTACAATGTTCCATATTAATACTCACTTGAAACTCATAATAATCCTTATGGAAACAAATCTCCTTTGTTGCAAACTCATATATTATACTGGTTATCTTAAACTCGTCAGAAATTCATACCCATCCGAAATGCTTACCCATGCTTTGGGATCAAAGCAGCATTTCACTTCCTCATCATTATATAGAAGTTGATCAAGAGTGTTTTTCCTAACACCACTCATACCAACTATGGGAATGACACACTTATTTATTAACCATGAACAATAACTTGAGTATCTCTAGTTTGCCAGATTGGCGAATGCAGACACGAGATTCATCCATTAAGGACTTGTTAATGGGTCGTGTCGAGTCGTGTTTTAGTCGTTTTTTATCATATTCGGGTCTTATTGGGTTCGTCTCTAAACGGGTGACTTTTTTATCGTGTGAAAAAATGATATCCAAACCCGACCTTTTATGATATCGTGTCGTGTTGTGTTCACTCATTAATACCCATTAAGATAATGAATTATTTTTTATTGTATACAAGTTGACTTATTATCTCATTTTTTTACCCAAACAGACCCATTAATTCATTGACATTACTAAATCTCTCATTTAGTAAAATTCATTATGATTAAATTAATATTATGTTACATAAATTATTTATAAGTTTCAAAAGTATATCTTATATACTTAAATTAATGGGTCATAACGGATTTTATCGGGTATTAACGGGTGAAGGGAGTCAACCCTAACCCGACTCATTAACTATCGTGTCTTATCGGGTTGACACTGATATGACTCTAACCCATTAAGGATCAACCCATTAACTTATAACTTCGTGTCGATTCGTATCATGTATCGTGTGTACCTCATTTTATCGGGTCTAATTAAGGATGTCATTCGTAGTTTTCCATATGACATGATCTTGTAATGCGTCGGTCATGTCCTTTAACTTGGGCCCCATGTTGAAATTAAAATTAAATAGGACAAAGAGTAAAAACTAGTTCACCAAGTAGGGAGGAGGCCCCAAACCTTACCATTAGTGCTAGCTTCATCAGTTTTTGTGTCCAATGCATGATTGCCTATATTTGGTGATGAGCTTGTCAAGAATGTCGTTCAAATTGTAAGCCAAATCATGGAATTTGATCAGCCAATTAGACATAGTTCCCTTATGTTTGCTTCTCCTCAACATCAACATGCACTGTTTTAATTTCGCGCAGAGTTTTCTTCCATTTCTCGAACTCAGATTCAATGCTCACAAGGCATGCCATCCTTGAAGTCAAGCCATATATAGCCTTCTCAAGAATTATTTTAATGAACACTAATATAAATATATCCACCACAACCATCGCAAAACTCGATAGATTGTAGCAAAAGAGTATTAGATCAAAGAGAAAGTAGTATATGTTGGTTTCTTCAGTGATATGTGGAATTCTCACAACATCAATCAAGAAGGTAGATAGATGATCCACATTACCCAACACATAGCACACAAATGTCATTGTTGATGTGGATAATTACAACTCAACAGTAACACTATCACTACGTAAGTAAATAACAAAAAATCACTCCCAAAGTGGGCTAAGAAGATTGTACATTCTTTGCCTATAATTAGAGGCACGAGGATTATTTTTTTAATTATTTTAAGTCCCATAACCGTCTAAAACTTCCCTCAACCTTCATTTAACCTCTCCTAACCACTTATGTCTTTTTTTGTAGAGAATGACAAGTGTAAAAATATAGGACCAATAATAAAAAAATAATAACATGATATTAAACACACATACATTCAAAAAAGTAGGAGTAAAAACTTGTAATCCCTATATTATAAAGGTGGGCAACTCATTGAACCATGTAAATATTTATTATCTTGTGTCTTGTAATTTATTTAATTGCTTTATATTTGTGTGTGGATTTATACCACTTATAATTGGCATCGCTAGTGGAAAACAATATTGTTTTTTTGCATTAACGATATCACAACACTTTGACAAATCATATCCTTGGAAAGTTTGAATGAAGTTGGGAGGTATCACTGAGCATCTTGTGATTACAATACCTGTGAACAACCCCATGTTTGATCTGAGGTCAATAAGGAAAATGGACCAAATGATCCCACTTTCTAAAGCAATGTAATGAGGTATGAATGAACACCCCATGACGTCTCCACTCGAGAGAAACTATTGCCAGTGGTTGATGTCTATGAAATGTAGTAGTGGCAAATTGGCGGTTATGGACGGGTCAAAAATGGATATAGATAAATTTGGGCGGATTAAAAGAGGGTCGGACAGAATAATTTGGACGGATTGGGTAGGGTCAAATTCGGGTCGGGTCGGGTAAAACCCAGATCGGGTCGGATTGATCGGCTTTTTTTTTTTTGAAAAAATAATTATTATACCATATACGGATAAATATCGTATAATAATTTTGAAAAAAACTGTATATGTAAGTACTTAAATAAAAAAAAAATTTGAACTCTTTAGTACTTTGAATTTTATTTTTGAGAGGTTCGATAATCATTTTGACCCACCAACAAACCGTCTTATTGGATCGCTCAAACCATTTTGACTCACAAACATAATTAATGGCCCTTAAAAAAATTATTTTGGATGAGTTATGAACAATTTCATCCTCAAGAGCCCATATTTCTTCCCTAATGAAATGAGGCTAAGAACCAAAGATCGGTCGATCAAAGATAATGAGCATGACCAAAGGGAATTACGCAGGAGCCTTGATGATCTTAAGAGAGAAATGGTCAGGGAAAGGAGAAAGCATCAACATGATAATCGATCTCCCATACCTCATGGGAGTCGAGGACATCAGTGGTAAGACTATTATCACGTCACACTAGATCATCACCAATCTAAAACAGTACAATTGTAGGTATCATGAAGGAGAAGAAAGCTCACACAGGTTCCATCACCATTCACGAGAATGAGAAAAATACTGAGACTGAGGCAAATTTAGGAAATAACAAGGCAGGTAACCAATAGGAAGTTCTCTTAGAGTAAAATTTAATGTATGGGTTTATATATGAAATAAATATGAATTATAGGCTATCAAATAAAGTTAGGCCAATTAAAGTGATTAATTTAAGTTTTGAGGCCTTAATAATGTATTATTAAAGTATGGGTTTTAATGTGTGGAGACAAGCATAATTTTTATTTTTATGATGGGTTAAAATAGAAATATACGAAATATAAAAAGACACGATCGTCTTATAAATAGGGGTCATGGTACCCAGATCACACAACTCTCTTCTTCTGATTCCCATTGTCAGAGGGAAATTCAAGCATAAAATAAACGTGTTGATCTGGAAGATTATAAGATCTCACACTCAGATATTTTACTTTTTTCATTATGGATTCAGGTATGCTTTCGCAAATTCAATATTTTTATATCTTGCTAATTCAATATGAACGTTACTGTTTGTGTGATGGTTTTCACAAAATAGAATTTAATCCAACATGTGGTATCAGAGCTATTTCATGTTGAATTGTTGAGAATATATTAGGAAGGTATTGATATTAATTTTGGGTTGAAAATATTTTTTTCCAGAAAGTTCAGTATTTCTGAAAAAAATTTGTACAAAAATATTCTCCGTTTCATTATGATTGCAACGATATAAAATTCATGAAATTTAGACCAACGGATGATTTTTTTAAAATTAAGAAAAAAGGTTGATTTGATTGTAGTGGAAGGTTAAAGGTTCGACTCTTAGTGTTTCATATTTAAGTCTCTTAAATAACGAAAATTATGAAGGAGCCCAAGAGGTTTTGAACCCATGACCTTTCAAGTCTGGAGCCAAAGGGGTTTTGAACCCATGACCTTCAAATCCCAATGACCATTCTAGTTTCCATGACCTTTCAAGTCTGGAGCCCAAGGGATTTTGAAACCATGACCTTTCAAGTTGAATATTACTTTCATGCTTGTAATACCTTACAAATTTAAATTCAAATGTTGGTGTGTGTGTGTATATATATATATTTCGAGATAAATTAATTTAAATAATACGTCAGCAAAGTGATCTCTTTTATTCAAATATTAATTTTTATTTCGAAATATAAAAAGATTATGTTCATGTAATTTATGTGAATATTAATCGGTCCAAAGGAAGCTTAACTTTTACCAAAATTGCATGTGCACCTTTAGTAATAAGCACGCGATAATTTTTTTTTTTTACATATGAATAATAAATCGGTCCAAAGGAAGAATTATTGTTCGATATGTTCTTATTATCAGTGTTTGATTACTACACCAAGATATCACTTAGAAGTTAATATTTTGTCTAAAGATAAAATATTAATAGAGTATCCGATATCATAAAATTAGGTTTACCTTCATTTGAATTTATTTTTGTTTTAAGACTTATATGAGCTTGTTTTATTTGGTTATTGTTCTCTGGATTTAGCTATCAGTTCTGCTTTAACATTATTGCCAGTATTGATTCTATTCCTATGCTTAATGGCATAAACTTTAAGTTATGGAAAGAGAACCTCCATATAGTTCTCGGTGTCATGGATCTGGACCTTGCCTTAAGGGTTCCTTTTCCTGCACCTCTTATGGATAAATGTTCCTTTGACGGCAAAAAAAAGGACATTTAAAGGTGGGAGAAGTCAAATCGCATGTGTTTGATGATCATAAATAAGGCCATTCCAGAAGCGACAATATCGAAAACGATAAAGACAGCCAAAGAGTTCCTAGAAGAAATTAAGAATAGATTTTCCAAGAATAAAAAGTCTAAAATAAGTACACTTTTGGTAAGTCTCATCTCAATGAAATATAAAGGTAATGAGAACATTAGGGAGTACATTATGGAAATGTCTCATCTCACTTCAAAGTTAGGAGCACTTAAGCTTGATCTCTCTGAGGATTTTCTTGTGCATTTGATTTTGATATCTCTTCCCACACAATTCAATCAATTTAAGGTGAGATACAACTGCCAAAAGGAGACTTGGTCTCTTAATGAGATCATCTGACATTGTATACAAGAAGAGAAAAGACTCAAGCAAGAAAAGACAGAAAGTGATCATTTGGATAGTACTTCCAAGGATAAAGGGAAGAAAAGAAATAAGGATAAAGAAGATGCAGTGGTTCCATATCAAAAAAAAAATGTTGATGGTTGTTTCTTCTGTGGAGCTGCGAGACATAGAAAGAAGCAATGTACCAACTATCACGATCGATATGTAAAGAAAGGTACACTTCTTAATCTAGTTTATTCTGAGGTTAATTTGACTTCGGTACCTAAACACACTTGGTGGATAAATTCTGGTGCAACCACTCATATCATTGTGTCTATGTCGGGTTGCCGAGCTGTCGAAGGCCAAATCATGGTGAACGATAAATTTTTGGGCGATCGCAAGAAGGTTGAAGTTGAATCAATTGGGATATTTAGGTTATTACTAAAGTTTGGTACTTATTTGGATTTTAATGAGACATTTATGGTACAGTTAGACAAAATTTTGTTTCCATTTCTCTATTGGACAAATTCAATTATACTTGTTCTTTTGGAAAAATAAATTCAGTCTTCTTTATAATTCAAATTTAGTTGGTACTGGTTTCTTATCTTATGTGGGTAACCTTTATATACTTGATACGGTTTCTTCGTATCATGAAAACTTGCAATTAAGTACTCAAGGTGTCAAAAGAAAATTAATCAATGAGAATTCCGCATCATTATGGCATAAGAGATTAGGTCACATCTCCCAACGGAGAACTACAAGACTTGTGTAAGATGGGATTCTCGATTCCCTTGATTTTTCAGAACTTGAAATTTGCAAAAAATTCATAAAGGGAAAACAAACAAACATAAGGAGATTTGGTGCCAATAGGGCTACAAACGTCTTAGAAATGATACATACAGATATTTGTGGGCCATTCCCTATAATTTCATCGAATGGTCAACAATATTTTATCACATTTATAGACGATTTTTTACGTTATGGCTACCTTTATCTCATTCATAAAAGTCCCAATCTCTGAACGTGTTCAAATCATTCAAGGATGAAGTTGAAAATTTACTCAGCAAAAGGATTAAAAGTGTCAGATCTGATCGTGGTGGTGAATACTATGGTAGGTATGACGGTTTTGGTGAGCAATGCTCTGTACCATTTACTAAATTCCTAGAGGAATGAGATATCGTCTCATAGTACACCATGCGAGGTTCTCCAAGCATGAATGGTATTGCTGAAAGGGGAAATAGAATCCTTATGGCATGGTAAGGAGTATGATCATTTACACTAACTTACCAGATTTACTTTGGGGTGAAGCAATAAAGATTGTAGTGTATATCCTTAATAGAGTACCAACTAAAGCGACTTCTACAATCCCTTTTGAACTTTGGATAGGAAAGCAGACTAGTTTGAACAACCTTCATATTTGGGGATTTCCAGCTGAAGCAAGGCCTTATAGGCCACATGAAAATAAATTGGATTCAAGAATGGTTAGCTGCAATATTATTGGATACTCTGAAAGATCTATGGGTTACAAATTTTATGATCCTACTACTAAATCAAATTTTAAGACTGGAATATATTGATATTCCCACAATTGTTATTAACATTGATCAGGCTCATATCCCTGCCATTGTGAAGCAAATCCTAATCAAAACAATATCCAATAATTTCTCATTTCAGAAGAAACTCTTCCACCTCCAGAACCTATGCCATTAATGAGACCCACTAGAGAAAGGAGAAGTGTTATGCCAGATGATTACATTGTATTTCTCTAAGAACATGAGTTTGACATTAGTGCGGTGGAAGATGATCCAATCACCTTTCGCCAAGCCATAGAAAGTTCTAAATCTCAAGAGTGGATTGATGCCATGAATAAGGAGATAAAGTCCACGAAGGATAATATTATTTGGGATATTATCCTATTGCTTGAAGGTGTAAAACCCATTGGTTGCAAATGGATATTTAAAACCAATCGGGATTCAAAAGGTTATGTGGAGAGATACAAATCATGTCTTATCGCTAAAGGCTTTACACATAAAAAAGGCATTGATTATAAAGAGACTTTCTCTCCAGTTTCATCAAAAGACTCTTTTAGGACAGTAATGGCACTTGTGGCGAATTTTTACCTTGAGCTTCATCGATGGATGTTAAGACTGCGTTTATCAATGATGACATTGATGAAACAATATATATAGTGCAACCAGAAAACTTTGTGTCGAGGGATGCAAAGAAGACGTCTTGCTAGTTAAAGAAATCCATCTAGAGGCTTAATCAAGCTTCTCGTCAATGGTATTACAAGTTTCATCAAATTATCATCTCGTTTAGTTTTTAGAAGAATCTGGTTGATGATTATATATACCACAAGTTCAGTGGGTGTAAGCATATTTACTTGGTTTTATATGTTGATAACATATTGCTTGCCACCAACGACATAGGTATGTTGCACGAAACCAAGAGATTTCTTTTAAAGAAATTTAAGATGAAAGATTTTGGTAACGCTTCTTTTGTATTGGGAATACAGATACACCGATATCGCTCTCGGAGTACACTTGGTTTATCACAAAAGAGCTATATCGAGAAAGTTCTTAAATGCTTTGGCATGCATGATTGTAAACTAGGTAACACCCCTGTAGCTAAAGGAGATAAATTTAGTCTCAGTCAATGTCCCAAGAATGATTTTAAGATTCCGGAGACGCAAAAGATTCCTTATGCGTCAGCAGTAAGAAGTCCTATGTATGCTCAAGTATGTACATGTCCGGATATTGTGTACATTATTGTCATGCTGGGAAGATACTTAAGCAATCCTGGAAAGGACCAATTGATAGCAGCCAAGCAAGTCATGAGGTACTTACAGAGAACAAAAGACTACATGATCATCCATTGAAAGTTAGATCATTTAGAGATCGTCGGATATTCTAACTCCGATTTTGCTGGATGCCAGGCATCCAATCATGGAACATGATTGCGAAATTTTGTCATGGGGCTGCTTATTGTGGATGGCATTGAAAGACCACTTAAGTTATTTTATGACAATAAATCCGCAACACTGTATTTCAATAACAACGGGATTTCTACCAAGTCAAATTTTATAGACATCAAGTTCCTAGTTGTAAAAGAAAGAGTTCGGAGTGGACTTATGTCTATAGAGAACATTGGGCAGACTCCATGAATGCGGATCTACTGACTAAGGGATTACCACCCAAGGTCTTTCATGAGCACATTGCTCATATTGGTGTAGTTTCTTTTCAGGATATTTCGGTTTAGTGGGAGTGTGTATTTTAGATGCTTTCATAGACACATTTGTTATGGATTTTATGGTTATTTACTGCAGTAAAGTATTCAGTTTATATTCACTCTGATTTTGTATGGTTTGATCTCACTAAGGTTTAAGGAGTACCAGTTGGAAATATACATGTTAAGATCACATTGCATGAAATTTCCATGCTACACATCCACACTTGATCGTTGTCATTAGTTGCATTGATATATGTGATCATTGATGGGTCCACTTACTAACTATGTAATGATGATCGCTTTGATTCTATACTGGTGCAATTAATGGACAAGATTGTTAAGATTCATAAAGTTTTGATAGCAAAAACTCATGATCTCATAAAGTACAATTCAAGTTTATAAAGCTACATATATAGCCCAAGTGGGAGACAGTTAGAGTAAAATTTAATATATGGGCTTATATATGAAATAAATATGAATTATTGTCTATCAAATAAAGTTAGGCCAATTAAAGTGATTAATTTAAGTTTTGGGGCCTTAATAATGTATTATTAAAGTGTGGGTTTTAATGTGTAGAGACAAGCGTAATTTTTATTTTTATAATGGGTTAAAATAGAAATATACGAAATATGAAAAGACACGATTGTCTTTTAAATAGGTGTGATACCCCTCTTAAAATAATAACGGGTGGCCAGCCCTATACTACATTTAATCAGGATTCTTAGATGGATCATCCTCAGCATCAACTGACGATACTAAAAAGATAAGGCTAACTACCCAAAACAATAAAAGCGGATGCGAACATTTAATTAAAAACATACAATGGATATCAACCCAATAATATACAACTACTAACAAAGGTAAAAGGTACACGAGTACCATGATAAACGAAGTGCTAAACATTAAAATAAAAAGATTACATAAAAGGAAAATATACCCGAATAAGCTGTCGGGTCACAGACAGTACGATAATCATAAAGAAGAAATATAAATAGCTACCAATAAATCTTAGGTGTAAACCCAATATACAAAATGAATCCTATCTAGATTTTTCAAAGGAATAGGAAGCGACTACAATTTAAATCCTGCAACAGTCCGCATCTGTTACGGCTCCCAAGATACTGGATAGGAAAGCATCCATGATATCCTTGCGGGGGGACACCTGTAGTACAATATACATACATATATATATATCAAAAGAGGAATATAAACGATTCAGAGCCCGAGGTGTAAAAATGTTTAGCAAGTGTGTTAACCGTGCATAACAAATATAAATGCAATATTTCATGACTAAAGTGGAGTCGCACTCTCGTGAAACCCCAAACTCACATCTCGTCTACAACGCGCACCTAATCGTGTCCTAGAATCTTAATTTAGTTACCCGACATATTTAAGGACAACCTACTAAACTGTATGTATATCATATACCCGCATGACCCTATCTTAACATAACCAAAAAATCCTTTTCATTCTAATCCCACTTAACTATATACACACATGTATATAGCTTACTAGGCTTCATTGGTTCCAATTATTAACTTAAACCAATTATAAGTCTTAGTACGTCACATATTAACATTAGGCTTCAATAAAAAAAAATCTCTAAACAACATACATTCTAATACTAAAGGAATAACTTCTCTCCACTCCCAACATTGCACTATGTTTCCTGCGTGGGGCGTCTCGCAAAGCCAAATCCAAACAAGGAACCCCCCGATACACTACTCCTTGACAATGTTGATCGTAGGGATCCATTATGTCCACACAAATCCTATTACTATAACTACCTAATTATTGAATACCATCTCTAAATACACAATTAAATCTCCATTTAAATCCGTGGGGTCGATATAACCGCAATAGTCTCTAAGTACGATCCTTCGACCCTGATAAACTAGTACACCGAAATCACACAAGATGTACCTCCTAGAAACTCCATATCCTCTTCACTTATAGGAAATATAAATATATATTTACTCTAAATATATATATAAGCAATCATTCATTCATATAACCACGTATACATAACGCACATAATGTACACTTTGCAATACACATAACATAAACGGTTATAGTATACCAAAATACTGCACCATGCTATCATCTTCCAGGAATTACTCACTTTCTCTCGGGGTCACCACCTATCGGACTATTATCATACCACCATGGTGACAAAATCAATCATAACGTATGGGAAGCGGTCATAGTTCCTAATCGGAAAGTGAGAACGACTCATACGCTAGACTTCTCACCCCCCAAAATAAAATCACACAAATAATAATGGACGACTATGACCTGGGGAATATCCACACCTTGCTCCTCAAGCCAGGGGCTCACCCTCATCGCGCAACTTCCCATGATAGCATGTGCCGGGTATGCTCACACAATCAGTATATATATAATTCACACCATATATATATACCTGTATATAATCACATCATACACACAAACAATCACCCACGGTATAAATATTCATGCCATATGTACACACATCTATACATACTATCTATCGTCCGTATGTATGAAAATTTATAACTCGGCTACAAGTGTACATAATCCTCATCATACTAGCCGTCATTCCAAGCATATTAACTTAATTCGTTATATAAATTCGATCCCTCACTCGAAGTATATTCATCCATTACCCCTATGATATGAATAGTCTTCCAATATATCTAACATTAAGGTTACTAACCCACAGTTTAATGTATGTAACAATCACTATTCATCCCATCTATATCCGAATGCACATCGATATACCTAGTAATAATCCCCGACTATATGTATACACCTAACTAATAGTCTGCAAGCCTCAAGCTTAAACTTAAATTCATCTTATGATCTCATCGTATATTGGGACACCCATAGTTAATCACGCCCCAATATGTGTAAACTATCCCGACGATAAGTATGCTCACAACTATTGGTCGGCAATACGTTAAATCACTCTCACTTTAGATTATGGCTTAATGTCTCGTGATGAACCCTTAACCTTATTCAATTTGATTAACTCCCTAAGTTTAATGTCACTAAGGATACATGGCCTCTCTTTTATTGGTCTCTCCTAATATAATCTAGATAAAATCTTATCACTAGAATGATTCAACACAAAAGTCCGAATCTATATCTCACGTTATGCCATCACTACTTCCTCAAAAAAATTTCAACCTCACATAATGTATTGACTTACTTCTAATCTCCTAATAGGAATCTCATTCTAAATTAAATTCCCCCGCTACACCAATATAAAAAACTCCATTCTATGTTTCCAAAATGATTCGATATGTCCCCACCATCATATGACATGAGAAACCCCTTATAAATCTCCAAAACATATCCCTTGCATCATATAGGAAGGTCCCTTATCGATACACCCAATCAAAAAGGGGTAGAAATCATTCTAAAAAATCCCCACAAAACAACCCTATTTCCGAATTGATTCGTCCTGGTCCAAATCGATTCGGTCTCAAGGGCGAATCGATTCGCCCCCATGAGAATGGATTCAATCCAAAGGACCTGTAAGTCTATCTAAATCCGAATCGATTCGCCTTGGACCCGAATCGATTCGGTTATAAGGACATGTATGGCTGCAACATTCCGAATCGATTCGGAAGGAGGACGATCGATTCGCTCATGCATTATATTTTGCTAGTGTTATGGCATGTTTCTAGTTCTTATTATTTATTTTAGTCTTTTTAAAAAATACAAAAATATTTTTCTTTTTATAAAAACTTTTGAAAATACAAAAATATTTTTGGTTTTTGATTCATGAGGTTACATGGTGGATGTGGGATATTGGTGTGCTTGATTCCCCCCTTTCTTTCATTTTTCATGTGGCCAGGACTTTTGGTCATTATTATTGATGCCTAGAATGATCTTAACCTTTGTACTATGGGGTTATTTCAAAGTTGATATGCATTTTGATTCAACTTTGCTTATATGCCATCCTTGCACACATGCACGAGTTTATATGAATGTTTGACTTGTCTTGCATATTTGAGTTTGGTGAGACGTTCTTATCTCAATTTTGTCATCTATGCGTAAGTAAACTTAAGGAGGAGGTGTGCTTGTAAGAACCATTTTCCGCTAGAATTGATATTGAAAAAATGATGAGTATTCATGGGAAAGGGCTGCGAGAGTGTAAAATTAACTCGTCATGAAATCCACCATTTAAAAGAGCTCAAATGAAAATCAAGGCAATAAAAAATTCATATGCCAATGATTGGGACCAATAGGACTTTCTCTAAGTTGAGATTGATAGATATTTATAAAGATCTTGATAAATTCATATGAGGGAGTTTGGTTGGAAATTAATTAAAACGGGATTGCACCACGAATCCTATGTTAAAACTTCGCAACATTATGCTATTGTTTGTAGAATCGTCAAAAATTTGAACTTGTATGCATGTTGATTAAGTTTAGTTCATTAAACTCACACTTATTTTGTCACACATGGCTTTGATGAAGTTTGATGATTCCTTGCTATCAATTAGAACTCTTTGATTGATTCGACGTATTCAAATGATGACTCATTTGTTGTAGTTCACTCCCAATCAATCCATTTTCATAATTGAGCACATTAGTACCATGTTAACATGTATTTCCCGTTGGTTGCTTTTTACGCTGTTTTCTGTTTTGCAATCTGTTTCTGTCTTCCAAGTACTGTTTTGGATAATTTTTTCACTGGGCAAATACTGAAAGTTTTTTAGGTGTTTCTGGATTGTTCGAACAACATCAGTTGTCCCTCAAAACTGTCGTTCAAGCGACATCCTGAAGTCGTTTAAGCGACTGATTCAAGTCATTCGAGCGACATCTATTGAGATAAGGGTTTCTTTTAAACATCAGACGATCTCTCTTCAGTCCTATCGTTCTCACATACCCCTTTCTCTCAAGCGTCACAGTAGCTCCAGTTTGTTCAAAAACTGCCATTTGTTTCAAAAGCTTCGATTTGTCCATCTTGGATTTCACGTGGACTCAAGCCACTGTTTTTTTCCCTTGTTGCTACTGGTTCTCTGGCGACTATCCCAGTACACAAAAACCTCCATTGACAAGGTTTTTTAAGCTTCATATTTCTAGGATTTCATCTCTTCTTGGGTGCATTGTTCTATCCCTATCATCCTTTGTCGTCGGTAGTTTTCTGAGTTGTCTCTCCAGCGTGTGGTTCTCCGGTGATTCGTTCTCTGATGTTTTTCCATCTTATTAGTTTTTTCGGAGTGTGTTCCCCCTAAAATTTGTTTTAAGGCGATTTCTCTTTCACAGTGGTTCATCCATTGTTGTCTTCTCCGGTGACTGACCCAGTTGGTTATCTCAAGTTCAACCCCATTCTCCAGCCTTAGTTCTCCCGTGAGCAGTTCCCATTTTCTGGTGATTTCGAGGTAACACTGTTCATGATTTGTTTTAAAATAGTCATATGTTTGCGAAAAAATTAGTTGTTGTTTTTAGAATTGCATTGCTGATTTTTAGATGTTTTTGTGGTTGGTGTTCGCGGTGGTTCGGTTGGATTATTGTATGGAGATAGGTTCTTAGGTGTGTTTGTGTTCCTCGGTGACTATTCCCTTTCACTCATCACACATTACACTCTTTCGTCATGGCGCCTAGACGTCGTGGTGCCCCGACAGGCCGACTCGATGCGCCACCTCCATCTGTTCGAGCTCAGAGAGCTTAAGCTAGTAGGCCCCCGTATTCCCCAGTGATATGGGACACTGATGCTGAGTATGATCATTACTTTTTATTGGGTCTCCATATTTGTTTAGTTGTTCCGGAGAGGTGTTTCAGTATTCTGAGTTTCAGGGGTTAGGCATTCAACACTAGTTGTCGGAAAGGGGATGGGATTATCTGTTTGAGGCTCGTGGAGTTGTTTATGTGGACATTATCCAAGAGTTTTTCTTTCCGCTCTTACCCACGTTGAGGGGATCTTTTCTTCTATTTGTGGCGTTCCTGTTCTCATCACAACAGATCTCATAGTTGCCTTTTTGCACCTTCCTCGTGTCCCTGATGCCATGTTTCCTCGTTATACTGACAATGGACCTTCCTATGATAATATTTTGCTTCATTTCTTCTGGGAGATTCCCGAGGCAGGTACTACTATCTAAGATCGCCATATTTTTCCAGCCTTTCGTGTACTTAATAGGTTTGTGTAAGCATCTATTTGTCCTAGGATAAATCATACTCAGATTGGATTTGACATTGTCTATTTCATGTATCACGTCTCTCAGACGTGGGATATCGATCTACTGACGGTCATGCTTCGTGTTATATCGTCTGTTACCGTCAGTGGTACCATCCCAGTCCGCCTTGCTCTCTTGTATAGGATTCTCATCTCCATCATTTGCACTATTTTCGGGGTTCCTGTTTTAGAGGGTGATCAGCGTCTCCCTTCGCCTACCATTATTGATCATAATACTTTCACTCATTTTGAGAGTTATCTACCACAGGCAGTGAGAGCTTGTGCTCTACCCCCTGAGGGAGGCTTCCCCGACGCTGATCCCTGTCAGCCTGGTGATTACACTGTTCCGAGCAACTCCGAGTTTTCTTAGCCACCACCCCCACTCCTGCTCCCACTCATTCTGTTAAGGAGGAGGTTTCTACTTTACAGGCACATGTAGCTGCTCAGTCCAGGATGTATGACTCTATCATGGCCAAATTTTATTCTGAGGCTAAAGCTCGTGTTCTTGCAGAGTCCAAGATGACATCATTTTTTTATGAGATGAGGTAGAGATAGCAGATGAGAGGCACAGGTTCTTCCGAATTAGGTGATATTTCATCTACATATTCTGATGATGCTGATGATGATGATACTCATACTGATTCATAGTTGTATTTGTTTTATCATTGTATCTGAGACACTAATATTTCTGATGTATTTTTATTCTCTCTGATATGATGTACTCTTTTGATCAGTTGTATCGCTCTTGGTTTTATGACATGGATGTACAGTCTCGTTTGCAGTTTAGTGATTATCTTATTATGCTTCAGATACTTCTCTTTTCTTATCCATTGTCATACTGATTTTGTTTCCCTGTCCATGTTATTCATTCTCATATATTCGTGCTAGACTTGGTGTGTTTGTCCCACCTTTTTTCTATTCCAGGCAAAAAGGGGGAGAGATATGTGTTGTAGTGGGAGTATTTATTATGATATTATATTTGTTTATTACTCCATACTTCACTTGGGTATTTTTTTGTGTCTCGTGTGTGTAGGTATTGTTTTCAGAGATTCAGATAATTATTGACAAATCAGATTAAGAGATTAAGATGATTGCCATTCAGAGACAGAATCAGATTCAGATGCTTGACGTTTATTCAGTTTCACTATGTCCTGTACTTTTATATTTCTGATTTTTGAGATAGGATATGTATTTCTTTTTGGCATATAGAATCTCTGTTTAGTTTTGTCCCCGAATATCCAAAGGCGGAGATTTGTAAGAACATAATTCTTATCATGTACTTTTATTTTAATTGGCTTAATTACGGACAAAATAAATTAAGTCTAGGCTAGTTTTAATTATGGAATTTAGTTGAGCCTACGACAAAGTTCAAGTTCAAGAATGTGTAATCTAAAGCGTTGAAGAAGATTTCAAGTCAAGAGGTATTGCATTTGTTTAAGATCACTCACGTATGAATACTTATGAGCATTTGAGTAATTTTATATATTGATTAAACGCTGGGTGATTTAAATAATTGGAAATTAAATCTTTTTATGTTTTAAAAACATTTATGAGTTGCAAAAAGTTTAAAGAAAATTCGAGGATTAATTTAAAGGAAAAATATTAATTTAAAATATCGTAGCTCGCTCGAACGAGATAGTAAGTCGTTCAAACGACATTCACATGTCGCGCGAACGAGATCTCTTCTCGCTCGAATGATCTGGAGCCTCGATTTTTGTGTTTTCATTTTCTTGGACTATGTATTTCTCAATTATAAATAAAAAGCGTATCTGTAAAAGTTTAAAAATGCAGAACAGTTTTGAAAACTTATTCCCATACAGTTTTTCATCATATGAGTTTTATTCAAGATCGTATTACTCAATTCCAAAGTTAGTGATCTTGAACGCGTTTATCGGAAGATAATTCATTCACTACACAGTTCTGAACTTTGTGAGGAGAACTCTACAACCGAAGAGTTGCGCACTATTATAGAGGGAGTTCTTATGAAGTAACTTGTGGAGAAGTCGTCTTCTTCTCTACTGCTGACCACCAGGCGTTTCTGCGGGAGATTTCAGTCGAGACATCAAAACTGACACCTGTGGGTATTTCGTATGTCACCCTATTTCATTGTAATCCGTGTAAGTTGTGTCTTACAAATTATAGTGAGATAAAAAGGTTTTGCTCTTCGAGGATTTTTCCTGAAATTATTTCTTTTACCGCATGCTTTATTCATGGAATGGATTTAATCACTTAGATGCATGTTTAGTGTTTAAGAAGTTAAAATTGGTTTTAACTAAAAATTGGGATCGTTTCAAATTGGTATCAAAGCTTGTTGCACTATCTTATTGTGTTTGTGATCCCGTGTCTTTAGGTATGCCTTTCGGTGGTTTTGATGATTTTATAATTCACTTGTTTGAATCATGTAATTGGAAATATCACATGAAAACGTCCCTTAAAAAACTGGTTAATAAGGGTGATTGTGAAAAGTGTCTTTGCTGCGAAGGTTTTGGTCACAGGATAGATGAGTGTCCCATTAAACTTAGGGAGAATTTTAATCATGTTTCTACCCTTAGTGATAGTGATCCAGAAGAAGAAAACGTTTTTGCTAGTAAGCGTGAACTTCCCACCTTTGTGGCTAGTGATGCAAGTGATGAAGTCTTACCTTTGCATTATTCTTCCGAAGCCACAGAAGTTGATACACCTGAGAGTGAGGGTGAGGTGCGTGAGGATGAGAGATATTTGCAAACTGCTTTCAAAGAATTGTATGGAGAAACATTAAAATCAAAGAATGCAAACGTGAAATTAAGAGTTATGTTGAAAAAACGTGACATGGAAATAAATAATTCCAATGCTTTAATTGAGGATCTTAGGGCACAAGAAAAGAAAATTCAAGAGAATCTAGTATATGTCGAGGGTGAGAGAGATAGTCTTCGGGGGTTGATGGAGACTATGAAAAAGGTAATTCTAGAGTTTGAAATTCTACGCGTTTACTTGAGTCTAGCGTAGGTGAGCTTGAGGAAAAACTGAGAGATTCGAGTAAAGTTAAGTTTGATTTGGAGGCTAGGTTTGAAAAGTTAGACAAGATCTTAGGCACCATCAAAATCAAAGACAACCGGCGTGGTATTGGCTTTGATAATCATGTCGCACCTTCCCCCAAAGCTAAAAACGTGCAAACAAGAGAGCCGCTTAGGAACTTTAGGAGAGAGACACCTGGGAACATGAGGTATAATCGGCCTATAGGACACGCTCCTCATCGTATATACACTTGCACTCATTGCGGTAGGAGAGGTCATCTTAGACGGTTTTTTTATGATCTTAAGAACGCTCCTAGAAAGTCTAATGCCATTCTGTTTCCCAACGTCCCTACTCGTCAGTTCACACCTACTTGGGTTAGGAAGTCGGATTTAGAAGCGTTAGGTATTAGGCTTGGTTATTCTCGTATCATTTCTTGTGGTTCTCCTCATATTTCATCTTTCGAATGAGGTTGTTGGTTGGTTTGTCATACACTAGTATATACATAATGCATTATATTTTGCTAGTGTTATGGCATGTTTCTAGTTCTTGTTATTTATTTGAGTCTTTTCAAAAAATACAAAAACATTTTTCTTTTTATAAAAACTTTTGAAAATACAAAAAGATTTTTGGTTTTTTATTCATGAGGTCACATGGTTGATGTGGTATATTGGTGTGCTTGATTCCCCCATTTCTTTCATTTTTCATGTGGCTAGTACTTTTGTTCATTATTATTGATTCCTAGAATGATCTTAACCTTTGTACTATGGGGTTGTTTCGAAGTTAATATGCATTTTGATTCGACTTTTCTTATATGCCATCCTTGCACATATGCACGAGTTTATATGAATGTTTGACTTCTCTTGCATATTTGAGTTTGGTGAGACGTTCTTATCTCAATTTTGTCATCTATGCGTAAGTAAACTTAAGGAGGAGGTGTGCTTATAAGAACCATTTTCCGCTAGAATTGATATTGAAAAAATGATGAGTATTCATGGGAAAGGGCTGCGAGAGTATAAAATTAACTCGTCATGAAATCCACCGTTTAAAAGAGCCCAAAAGAAAATCAAGGCAATAAAAAATTCATATGCAAATGATTGGGACCAATAGGACTTTCTGTAAGTTGAGATTGATAGATATTTCTAAAGATCTTGATAAATTCATATGAGGGAGTTTGGATGGAAATTAATTAAAATGGGCTTGCACCATGAATCCTGTGTTAAAACTTTACAACATGATGCTATTGTTTGTAGAATCGTCAAAAATTCGAACTTGTATGCATGTTGATTAAGTTTAGTTCATTAAACTCACACTTATTTTGCCACACATGGCTTTGATGTAGTTTGATGATTCCTTGCTATCAATTAGAACTCTTTGATCAATTCGACGTATTGAAATGATAACTCATTTGTTGTAGTTCACTCCCAATCAATCCACTTTCATAATTAAGCACATTAGTACCATGTTAACATGTATTTCCCGTTGGTTGCTTTTTACACTGTTTTCTATTTTGCAATCTGTTTCTGTCTTCCTGTACTGTTTTCGAATAATTTTTTCACTGGGCAAATATTGAATGTTTTTGGGGTGTTTCTAGAATTTTAAATTTTCTCGTTCGAACGACATCAATTGTCGCTCGAAGCTGTCTGTCAAGCGACATCCTCAAGTCGTTCAAGCGACTGATTCGAGTCATTTGAGCGACATCTAACGAGATACGGGTATCTTTTAAACATTAGACGATCTCTCTTCACTCCTGTCATTCTCACATACCCCTTTCTCTCAAGCGTCATAGTAGCTCCAGTTTGTTCAAAAATCGCCATTTTTTTCAAAAGCTTCGATTTGTCCAGCTTGGTTTTCAAGTGGACTCAAGCCACTATGTTTAGCCCTTGTTGCTGCTGGTTCTCTGGCGACTCTTCCAGTACACAAAAACCTCCATTGACAAGGTTTTGAAGCTTCATATTTTGGGGATTTCATCTCTTCTTTGGTGCATTGTTCTATCCCTATCATTCTTTATCGTTGGTTGTTTTCTGAGTTATCTCTCCAACGTGTGTTTCTCCAACGTTTGTCCATCTTATTAGTTTTTTCGGAGTGTGTTCCCCCTAAAATTTGTTCTAAGGCGATTTCCCTTTCACAGTGGTTCAACCATTGTTGTCTTCTCTACTGACTGACCTAGTTGGTTCTCTCAAGTTTAACCCAATTCTCCAGCCTTAGTTCTCCGACGAGCAGTTCCCATCTTCTGGTGATTTCGAGGTAACACTGTTCATGATTTGTTTTAAAATAGTCATCTGTTTGCGAAAAAATTAGTTGTTGTTTTTAGAATTGCATTGCTGATTTTTGAATGTTGTTGTGGTTGGTGTTCGTGGTGGTTCGGTTGAATTATTGTACGGAGATAGGTTCTTAGGTGTTTGTGTGTTCCTCGATGATTGTTCCCTTTCACTCATCACACATTACACTCTTTCGGCATGGCACCTAGACGGCATGGTGCCCCGACAGGCCAAATCGACGCACCACCTCCATCTGCTCGAGCACAGAGAGCTCAGCCCAGTAGGCCCCCGTATTCCCAAATGAGATGGGCCACTCATGCTGAGTATGATCATTACTGTTTATTGGGTCTTCACATTCGTTCGGTTATTCTAGAGAGGATGTTTCGGTATTCTAAGTTTCAGGGGTTAGGCATTCAGCACTGGTTGTCTGATAGGGGATGGGATTATCTGTTTGAGGCTCGTGGGGTTTTTTATCCGGACATTGTCCAAGATTTTTTCTTTCCGCTCTTCCCCATACTGAGGGGATCTTTTCTACTATTTGTGGCGTTCCTGTTCTCGTTACAGCAAATCTTATAGCTACTTTTTTGCACCTTCCTAGTGTCCCTGACGCTATGTTTACTCGTTATACTGACGATGGACCTACCTATGTTGATATTCTGCGTTATTTCTTCTGGGAGATTCCCGAGGCAGGTACTACTATGTACAATCGCCAGCTTTTTCCAGCCTTTCGTGTACTTAATAGGTTTGTGTTAGCATCCATTTATCTTAGGATAAATCATACTGATATTGGATATGATATTGTCTATTTCATGTATCACGTCTTTCAGAGGTGGGATATCAATCTATCGACAGTCATGCTTCATGTTAAATCATCTGTTACCATCAGCGGTACCATCCCAGTCCGCCCTGCTCTTCCGTATGGGATTCTCATTTCCATTATTTTTCACTACTGTCGGAGTTCCTATTTTAGAGGGCGATCAGCGTCTCCATTCGCGTGTCGTTATTGATCATAATACTTTCACTTATTCCGAGAGTCATCCGCCACAGGCCGCGAGAGCTTGTGCTCCACCCCCTGAGGGATCTTTCCTCGATCCTGATCCCTATCAGCCTAGTGATCACCCTGTCCGGAGCACCTCTGAGTTTTCTCAGCCACCAGTCCCCACTCCTGCTCCCACTCGTCCTATTGAGGAGGAGGTTTATACTTTACAGGCACAGGTAACTGCTCAATCCAGGATGTATGACTCTATCATGGCCAGATTTGATGCTGTGGCCAAATCCCATGTTCTTACAGAGTCCAGGATGACAGTGTTTTTTTATGAGATGAGGCAGAGAGAGAAGATGAGAGGCGCAAGTTCTTCCGAATTACGTCATATTTCATCTACATATTCTGATGATGATGATACTCATACTGATTCATAGTTGTATTTGTTTTATCATTGTATCTGAGACACTGATATTTCTGATGTATTTTTATTCTCTTTGATATGATGTACTCTTTTGATTAGTTGTATCGCTCTTGATTTTATGACATGGATATACAGTCTCGTTTTCAGTTTACTGATTATCTTATTATGCTTCAGATACTGCTCTTTTCTTATCCATTATCATACTGATATTGTTTCTCTAGCCATGTTGTTTATTCTCACATATTCATGCTAGACTTGGTGTGTTTGTCCCACCTTTTGTCTATTCCAGGCAAAAAGGGGGAGAGATATGTGATGTCGGGGGAGTATTTATTAAGCCATACTTCACTTGGGTATTTGTTTGTGTCTCGTGTGTGTAGGTATTGTTTTCAGAGATTCTGATAATTATTGACACATCAGATTCAGAGATTCAGATGATTGCCATTCAGAGACAGAATCAGATTTAGATACTTGCCGTTTATTCAGTTTCACTATGTCCTGTACTTTTATATTTCTGAGTTTTTAAAATAGGACAAGTATTTGTTTTTGGCATATAGCATCTCTGTTCAGTTTTGTCCCGAAATAGCCAAAGGGGGAGATTTGTAGGAACATAATTCTTATCACGTACTTTTGTTTTAATTGTCTTAATTCCGGACAAAATAAATTAAGTCTAGGCTAGTTTTAATTATGGAATTTAGTTGAGCCTACGATAAAGTTAAAGTCCAAGAATGTGCAATCTAAAGCGTTGAAGAATATTTCAAGTCAAGAGGTGTTTCATTTGTTCAAGATCACTCAGGTATGAATACTTATGAGCATTTGAGTAATTTTGTATATTGATTAAACGCTGGGTGATTTAATAATTGGGAATTAAATCTTTTTATGTTTTAAAAATATTTCTGAGTTGCAAAAAGTTTAAAGAAATTTTGAGATTAATTTAAAAGAAAAATATTAATTTAAAATACTGAAGCTCGCTCGAACGAGATAGTAAGTCGTTCAAACGACATTCACATATCGCGCGAATGAGATCTCTTCTCGCTCGAATGACCTGCCACCTCAATTTTCATTTTTTCATTTTCTTGGACTTTGTTCTGCTCAATTATAAATAAGAAACGTATCTGCAAAAGTTTAAAAAGGCAGAACAATTTCGAAAGATTATTCCCATACAGTTTTTCATCATCTGGGTTTTATTCGAGATCGTATTACTCAATTCCAAAGTTAGTGATCCTGAATGCATTTACCGGAAGATAATTCATTCACTACACCGTTCTGAACTTTTTGAGGAGAACTCTACAACCGAAGAGTTGCGCGCTATTGTAGCGGGAGTTCTTATGAAGTAACTTGTGGAGAAGTCAACTTCTTCTCTACTGCTGACCACCTGGAGTTTCTGCGGGAGATTTCAGCCGAGACATCGAAACCGACACCTTCGGGTTTCGTATGTCACCCTATTTCATTGTAATCCATGTAAGTTGTGTCTTACAAATTATAGTGAAATAAAAAGGTTTTGCCCTTTGGGGATTTTTCCTGAAATTGTTTCTTTTATCGCATGCTTTATTCATGGAATGGATTTAATCACTTAGATGCCTGTTTAGGGTTTAAGAAGTTAAAATTGGAACAAAGTTATTTATACCTAAAGGGGACACTAAAGGATCGTTTCAAGACTATATATTTTATGATTGGCCATGGAGTCTATAGCCTCATCGATACTTAGTAAAGGGAAGTCATCCTTTGGGCATGCCTAGTTTAAATTCTTATAATCTCGATAGATCTTAATTTTTTTTTGGTTCATTTGATTACTGGTACAATATTCAATAACCATACATGATGTGATATGGGTTTTATAATCTTGTATCTTTAACTTCATAACCTCATTCTTGATTTCACATTCTAAATCTAGCTGTGAAAATATGGTTGCTTACTTGGTGGGTTATGTGTTGGGTTTAACATACAGCAGGTGATAACGTAAATATGGATTGATTCTACGCATTTGTTCGTAGTTTTAGGAAAATATGTTTTTATACTCTTTAAGGTGATTTCTCAGATTTGTTCTTTGTTTTTTTGTTAACATTTTATCCATAAACATAAGTCTAATTCGGTGTGCTTAACGAAACATGTCTATCTCCTCAAGTTATTATAGTTAGGGCTTTGGTTCATCCTTCATGAATTTCGGATCTTCTTTCGGATCACCCACATAGGCACGTGGTTTTTTTCTCTATCATGGAACATTGATCTTCTAGGTCAACTCTTTCAATAGATAGTTTCCCATTCACGTCGTTAGAACTTGTAGAGGATTTGACCTGAAAGTAGCACTACTCTCTTCATTTTTCTCAAAGTTATTGCTTCGACCTTTCTCTTTCTCATTTTTTTACACTGTTTCTTCCTTACCTAGGGTTATTCCTTCAGTTACTTATTTTTTACGTTAGCTATAGGGGTTGAGTTTCCACTTGATAGCTTTGTTATGCAAGATAATGGTATACCTATAAGCATCGACGTGATGATTCCCATATCGGCTGCTAATTCTTTGTAGTGACTGGCATCTGAGAAATGGGCTTCATCTTGAGAAATTAGCGTTTGAGCATCCTTGTTCTTTAGCTGGTAATCATTTAGGATTTCTTTTGCGCATTAGTGGTAGGTGGATGGTACTAGATCATGGGTATGCTTCCATATTCTTTCGATTAGGAGCTGATATGAGGCTACTGGATTAATGATGTGGAACTTGATGATGGACTTGATCTTCCCCAATGACATTTAAGTGTTTACAAATCCCACTTTCCTTTATTTTTCATTATCGAAACATAGACATCTATCGATGTTCGTACGATTCGTGTTTTGGGTATCCCATTGGTATAAAAGGAGGCCATCCACATTATGTTGATTGAGGCTCCCCCATCTAATATCGATTAGTGATATTCTTGATGAATAATGTTGACCTTGATGTAGAGTGTTCAGTTATGGAAATGTGGTACACGTCGATCGGATTCTGAGGATAAGATATCAAAAACAAATTTCTCATCAGTTTTTTTATCATACTTGGTAAATCTGGCATCATGTCTTTTCTGGAAGCTATAACATCTAGTATTTCTTTGGTAACTTCTTCTCGTGCCTCTGGCATAACTCCTATTTTATCAAAGAATCCCTTAAAATTGGCTCCTTTTCTAATTTTCATATGAATGTCAGTCCCAACTCTTCTTCTTCCTTTTCATTGTGCTCCATTGACATGGTTTCTTTGGTTTCTGCTAGTTCCATCTCACTATCGACCCTTACAAGGTAAACTGTTCCATTTATAGCTTCTCCAACTATTTCATCTTTCATTGTATCGATTGTCGTTATGTAATGGGCACTTCCTTCGTTTCCTTGGTGGGTTTTTAATGGATTTTGCTTTATGTTTTCCTAGATCTATATCATGCTTCTTCTAATGTGTTTGGCAACCAACTTACGTATTTTGACCTGGGCTTTTGATGTGTGTCATACATACGAGTGGAGAATGTACAATTCGTTCTTTAGTTTATAGTATGCTAAAGGTTCTCCTCTTGAATTCCTTATTGGATTCATGAATTTGTATGCCACTATATTTTGGTGCATCGTGGCCCCTTCATCATTAGAAAAATGTTGAACGACTCCTTCCTCCTGCCTCGATCCTCGATATCCTCTCTGTTGTTCTACCTAGATATCCAATTTCCTTTTGTTATCAACTATGATGATTCTTAATCCTCTATTGAGGATGAGTGGGATTTGGCCTTGCCTTGATCCTTGGTAACCCATGGGCCAGGTTTGGTAGTTTGTTAGTGTGTCAAATATTGTATGAGGTAGCCGCCTCAATGGATAAATGCCTTAAAAGACAACCTTAATGAAAAGGTTTTCCTCTTGACCTCCTTGTGGTTCCTCTTGACCACCTCACTCCGCCTCGAGGCGGTGAGGCAGATGCTTCAAATTTTATGTCAGTTTTTTATTAAAGTATTCGATGGGGATCTATTTATTAAATTATTTTCTTACATTTATTAAATTATTATGTATTTCCATTATAATATACTATTAGTCTTTTAATTTGGTATAATCCTAAGTGTCGTAATGCGGATGTGGGTGTGCATGCGCATGTGAAAGCTATTGCAAGGGAGCATCGATTTAAAATAACTAGCATTTGAGAGCGCCTCGAGAGAGTTAGTATATTTCCCATTTTAAGATAAATATTTATTAATTCAATTCCAATGTAATTAAATATACATATAGATGTCAATTTTATAAAAGTATAGTCCAATTCACATAGGTCAAAGACCCCATATCAGATGTGAATATATATATATATATATATTAAAATTTTAACAAGGTTGATGTTTCCCACAATGGTTGCGGCTGGACAATTCTTCTACTTGTTTTATATACCAAACTGTTGACATCATCAATCTTTGCATCCCACATGAGAATGGGAGTGAAATTTCTCAAATTAGATGGAGCATAAAAATGGTCTTCGGCTTGTGATGAAGTTTTGTGGTCCCCTTTAACTAGTTAAAACATTTAAACTAATCAAATATCAAGGCTATTAATTTTTTTGTTTCCAAATTTTTGTTATTCAATCATGACCACAGATAATTGAAAATCCTACTTTTCTAGTTCGCAGTTTTTCCAGAATTTGCCAAGATTTGGATACTTTGCGAATTGAATGTGGGTACGTTACCCTCATTAGGAAAATCAGGGTAATAAGGTATATGTATTACTACTGATAATAAAAACTGTTATTGTAACACTTATTATGATATATATGATCTAAATAATAGAAAAAATATTATACGACTTTTAAAAAGTAGTGTATTCATTAACGTATTTAAAAATCATTATTATTTGTGTCATGGTAGTCATAAAAATTATATTTGGGTTTTATTAGTATATTTAATTATATTATGTATGATTTTTTTTCTAAAGTTGAGGGCTATACATTATAGGGACATAATGCCTTGCCTTCACCACGCACCTTTTTAAAAATTATGGGTATGAGAAGCGTAGTTTTCCACATTGAGGTGGAGGTGTAAATTCTATTGTGCAAAGTTGACACAGTTTTCTCTCTCTAGAGCTCCATCCCTCGCCCCTTTTCTCAGAACTATGGAAACTTCAAACCCTTTGAAACCTACTCCTAAACCTCATGATATTGACAGAGATAAAGCCAAAAGCTATGCCTCTATTCTTTCCAACTCATCTGACCCCATCATTAAATCGAAACCTTATGAAATCTTTAAAGGTGAACCACTGATTTCATTCTCTGAGGAAGAAAACCTTAAACTGGCAGACCCCTATAAATTCTCTCTCATTGGGAGATTCACTTTTGACAGACTGTCCATGGAATCAATACACAAATATTTTCTTACCTTCTCTCTCAAAGCATCCTTATCTATAGGCTTGCTAGATGATAGGAATATTCTCATTAAATTGTTCTGTGAAGAAGATTATATAAGGATTTGGCTAAAGGAACAATGGTACATTTATAAATCTCCCATGAAAGTGATGAAACGGATCTATGATTTTACTCCGGGTCAAGATAGCTCCATTATGCCAATTTAGTTTTCCCTTGCACAACTACCTGTCCATCTCTCTGCAAACCCAGCCTTATTTGCAATTGCAAATTTGATTGGTAATCCTCTAAAAGTTGATGAAGCTATAGCTAATGTCACTAGATCTAGTCAAGCTGGACTTTGTGTTGAGATTGATATAGCTAAAAAACTCCCCTCTAGATTGCACATATATTGTGGTAATAAGAGTTTCTCGAAAAGAAGTAATATATGAGAACGTTCCCTCTTACTGTCTAGTCTGTGCGAAGATTGGGCCTTTGAAAACTGATTGTGGCACCGAGAATACGAATGAACGTTATCCCATAGTAACAACTGGTAAAAGAAGTGAAGAAGAAGTTATGGTAACCTCTGGTAACTTAAAAGGTAAATAGGCCCTTCCTCTTAAGGAGAATACTTCATTAACTATACCTAAACCTAAATAGAAGGGTGTTTGGATTGAGAAACCCACTAACTTTGTGACTAATAATATAGCCACGGTAGATGAGGGTTTTGGATGCATAGATAAAGGTAAAGAACCATTATTTCTTCAAGAAGTGACGATGCATGGTCTAACTTCTACTTCGTTAGCTGGTACCCTGATCAATGCCGAAAAATAATCGAAAAATGTAGTTTTCGATTATCGCAGTTGTTTGGAAGATATTCAAATGAACGATGGAGATATTCCTCAAAATTAGGAGGTGGTTGATATCGTATCAAGTGACCTGGTAATCACGTATAATCCTTTTGGCTTGTTGACTTTGGACGGAGAAGACCAGGAAGAAGGTGAGATTCCTTCAACTGTTCAAAATCTTTTCATTACCCAAACTTCTTCCCATTTCTCTCAATCTTTTACCCCACCTCTAGTCAATAATAAAATATTGAAATTTAGTTGGAAACCTCTTTGAAAATAAGACAAAGATCTTCCAACTGCAATATCGGACTCGGTCCCTATTCTTTTGGAAGATTTCAAATCTTTTTCAAAACAGCTCACCAAAAATACTCCATTTTCCAATAATCGTCCTCTTCCACAAATAATTCTTCTCTCTCTCTTCACCTTGATCCAACTTCATTCCTTCCCTTTCATTGAATGGTAAGATAAAAATCTGCCTTCCAATATCAACACCTGTGAACAGTAGGTTGTCTCAAGCTGCAATTGGTAGTGGTAAAAAAATCTCTCAGAAGACTAAAAAGAAAAAAATGTCACAATATGGAGGGTCTTCTATCCAATCTAGAGAAGGAAGAAATGTTTCCAAAACTCATTTGCGAGATAATCATAAATGATAAGCTCCCTTTTTTGGAACATTCGAGGAGTTGGTAATAACTCCTCTATTATAAGACTTAACCGGTTAATCAAAAAACACTCTTGTGCTTGTAACTATTCAAGAACCAAAAATTGGAAAGTGTAATCTCCTAGAGCTTTGAAGAAAACTGAATTTTGAAGGAGGACTCTCAAACGGCAACAATAAAATATGGATAATGTGGAAATATCAATGTGATACAACTCTAGTTCATGAAATATATCAGATTTTTTCTATTTCCATTAATATTCCTCACATGGGAGATCATATCATAATTACTTCAGTGTACGCTAGCTGTAATAAATTGGAGAGGTTGTGTTTATGGGAGGACATTAATTTTTTGGCTTCATTAAATTATGAAAAATCGGTTTTAGGAGGGTATTTTAACATAATTTCTTCTCATGATGAAAAAAAATGGGAGGAAATTTGGTGGATCAGCAAGCAATTATGGAATTTAACTCAACTATGCTCCAAGCTGGGTTAAAGGAACTTTCTTATAATGGTTCGAATTTCACTAGGTGTAATAACCGTGTCGGTGATGCTATAATTTGTCCAAGATTGGATAGAGTTTTGGGTAATGAAGGTTGGTTTAAATATAAATTCATGTCCACTGTGGAACACTTTAATAGAGCTCATTCTGATCATACTCCGATGGTTTTGATCGTTTTCTTAGTGACAATTATCCTAAGCAATTTAGATTTCAAACCATGTGGACTTCCCACAATTCCTTTTTATCAGTGGTTTCAAATTCTTGGAATATTAAATTGGAGGGAAGGCCTATGAAAAGCTTTGCATCTAAATTAAAGGATGTCAAAAAGGTTTTGCAAATTTGGAATAAAGATGTGTTCTCAAACAATTTTCTTCGAGTTCAAAAGGCAGAGGATAATTTAATCATTAAAGAAGCCAAGTACGACATGTTTCCTTCAGAAGATAACTGAGAATATTGGCAAAGAGCCTCAGCCAAGTTTAACTAGAACTTAGGGTTGAGGAAATGTACTAGAAGAAAAAGGCAAATATCAAGTGGATGCAACATGGTGACCCAAATGCTTCTTACTTTCACTCCTTGGTTAAAAGAAAATTGTTTAACCATTCAAAAAATTAAAAATGATTTGGGTGATTGGTTAGATAAAGAAGTCGATATTGAAAATGAAATCATCAATCATTTTCAATCTCTTCTTGGTTCCAATTCTCAAAACATTTTTGATAATCCAACTTTTGAATGCATTCCTCGGGCTATAAATGATGAAATCAATTTTGGTCTTACAAAAGTTCCATCACAACTAGAAATCAAAAATTCAATTTGCTCTCTTGGAAAAAATAGTGCAGCGGGCCCTGATGGGTTTAATGGTGCTTTTTTCCAATCATGTTGGAAAATTATCAAAGAGGATATAACTTTGGCTATCCAATCTTTTATTTTCCTTGGAGATAAAATTCCAATATGTTGGTCAGCAACGAATATCATTTTAATTCCCAAAATTGATAATCCATCTTTTTGCAAATATTTTAGACCCATTAGCCTATGCAATTTTTCCAAAAAAATTATTTCCCAAATCCTTGCTAACAGAATAGAGAGCGTGCTTCCAAACGTTATCTCTTCTTCTCAAGCAGGTTTCATTAAAGGAAGGTCAATTTCTAATAATATTTTGATGGCCCAAAAGATGTTAGCTTCTTTCAACCAAAACCCTCGGGGAGGCAATCTTTTTGTCAAGTTAGATATGGCTAAGGTATATAACCGTATATCTTAGTAATTTATTATTAAAATGCTAAGAGCTTTCGGCTTATCAAAAACTTGGATTGACATGGTTTGGAGACTAATTTCGAACTGTTGGTATTCCGTTTTGATCAATAGGAAGCCCACTGGTTTTTTTAATTCTAATCGTGGTGTGCGTCAAGGTGATCCATTATCCCCAGCTTTATTCGTTATTTCTAGTGAAGTTTTGTTAAGAGGTATTCATGAGTTGGCTTTACTTAATAAAATTAAGAAGTTTTCTACTCCCAGTGGATGCCCTCTTATTAAGTCTCTTTCATTTGCTGACGATATTCTTTTTTTCATGAACGGACAAATAGTTTCAATTACTAATTTCATGAATTTCCTCTGCCAATATGAAGCACAATCGGGACAGCTTGTTAATAGCTCTAAGTGCTATTTTATTGTCCCGCCTAGCTGCTGTAGTTTACGTATAGATCGAATCCAAAATCAGTCTGGTTTTGTTAAAAAAAAACTTCCCATTAGCTACTTGGGTGTTCCTTTATTTATTGGTAGAAAACGTAAACATATTTTCTAACCTCTTCTTGGAAAACCGCATGGAAGAATTTTAGGTTGGAGTAGCAAACAGTTATCGCATGCTGGCAGATTGGTTCTTATAAAATCCACAATTCACACGTTGGGGCTGCACTGGTTTAAAGCAATAAATCCAATAGTATCGGCTATAAATGATTTAGATAAAGTCAGCGCCACTTTTTTCTGGGGCCAGCAGGAGGAGATCAATAAGCATCATTGGATATCGTGGAAAAAAAATTGTTTGCCAACGGAATAAGGAGGTCTTGGTCTCAGAGATACAACAGATATTTGCTAAGTTTTCACTTGTAAATTATGGGTCAAGTTTCTTGAAAATAAATCTTTATGGGATGATTTATGAATAAAAAATATAAGAAACTTGCTTCTTCGAATTTTAAAGGTTTAATTTCTTCTGCTAGCATCACGTGGAAAAGAATGCAAGGTATTTGGCTTTTTTAGAACTCGAATGATATTTTTCTGCCTATCCTTTCATGGGTGGATAAAGGATTTTTTTTTAAATTTCTTGGGATCAAATAAGGCGAAGGGACTGTATCCAATTTTCCTCCAAGATGTTCTAGGATAATCGTTTAGCGCCAAAAGTCTCAATCTTCTTGTGGCGATTATTTTATGACGGACTTCCTCTAGATTAAAATTTGAAAAATATTAAAATATCTATAGTTTCGAGATGTAGGTGTTGTTCACTTGGCCTTGAAGAAAATGGGGATCACTTATTTAATCAAAGTGATATTACTTGCCAAGTTTGGAAACATTTTGAAGACTTGATGGGGCATAAAGCTAGAAAATCAAATTTGAGATCTAGAATTGTGTCTTGGTGGCTTTCTACTTGAGGAAAATCAATTTGTGCAATTTCGTGTAGAATTATTCCTAGTCTAGTTTGTTGAAAAATATGGTATGCTGGGAATAAAAGTGTTTTTGAAGGGTGTAAGATGGTAGCTAGCCATATAATTATGGAAATTCATGATGACATTATAATTATTTTCAAAGCTAAACCTTATAAAGGTCCCCTTTCTATATTTTTATCTTCTTTCATTGATGATTTTTCAATAGCTTGTTCCTAATTGTAAGCTACCGGAGAAGGGTTGTTCTTCTTCATTATTAATAAATCCTTCATGGATTCCAGTAAAAAAAAAGTAAATGCCACTGTGCAAACAACCTTTTATCAGATTGGTAGACCCTCAAATCGAGTCTAACTTAGGACTCCTAATAGCAATCCTTATGGGTTGTCTAAAAATACACATTACTAGTACAAAAATACCCTATAGAAAATAAAAAAAATGCTACGGGTAAACCAAATATACCCTATATCCACCTTAAATGACGCCGTAAAAAGAAGAAAAAAAATACCGCGGAATATCGTTTTCCGTTTAAGGAAAAAATAGGTCTCCCTTGGGTGGAAAATTTTTTGTTTAAGGGTTTTAGTATTTACACATTATTCCTCGAAAGTCTTTGATAATTATGTAATGTCCCTATTTATTACCTCAAGGGGGTAAAAATGTTTTCAATAATATTTTTGATACTAAGTGTACTGCTATTTATATAAAAAAAATATTAATATAGTCGTTGCTATAAATTAATTAGAACTTAGAGGGTAAAAATTTGAATAGCGAAAAGTTAAATTGATAGCCTAGGCGGAACATCATGTTCCGTTTAAGAGTTTTTTTTTTTTATTGTTAGGCATAACAACGTTTTCCATTTTAGGTGGAACCCACAAAGCAATCAACTATGCAAATTCTATATTTGCTATTTTTTACCCTATCAACATCTAAATATATAATTTTATATTACTCACAATAATTAAATATATCGCATATATACAAATTTACCGTGCGCATAAGGGTTGCTCTAAGAGTTAACTCACAACCCTTTGAATCATCGTTCAATATTTGAAGATGATCGGTTGACAGTTGTACTCAATGACTTGATGAACTTAAATAAAAATACATGTTTTTAAAACTTCATCATTAAAGACTCAGTTCACCCATTATAAAATACATTGTGAGGCATAAAATATTAAGGCATGCTTGTAAAATATCTTTGCGGGGTGTTAATTCGGTGTGGGTTGTATGTAATAGTGGCAAATGGACGGTTATGGACGGGTCAAAAATGAATACGGATAAATTTGGGCGGGTCAAAAGCGAGTTGGACAGAATAATTTGGACGAGTTGGGTCGGGTCAAATCTGAATCGAGTTGGGTTGAACCGCTTTTTTTTTGAAAAAATAATTATTATACCATATACGGATAAATATGGTATAATAATTTTGAAAAAAAATATATAAGTAAATACGTAAATAAAAAAAATCTTTAAACTCTTTGGTAGTTTGAGTTTTATTTTTGAGAGGTCCCAAAACTATTTTGACCCGCCAACAAACCGTCTTATTGGATCACTCAAACCATTTTGCCCACAAACACAATTAATGGGCTCCAATTACATTATTTTGGGTGAGTTATGGATGGTTTCATCCTCAAGAGGGCCTAGTTGTATGTATGTATACCATTACCATATATTTTATATTTCCACAAAATGCGACATAATTGTACTTGACAACAACTAATACCATAGTGTCGATAAATAAGATGCAACCTTATCTTTGCTTTCATTTATGGAAAACTAGATGCCATGTCCAGGATATATAGTAGAGGAACTAAACTAACATTTCTCCCGCCTCATTGAAATTTTGTGTTAAAAGAACTCGTAATTCCTTCAAGGCACGGCACATCATGTGAAAGGATAACTAAAACCATAAAATAAACCTAAGAAATCAAGACCAAGTTTATAGTCTTCTTAGTTGGCTTGCCTATTCGTGAAATAAGTATTTTTCTTAGAAAAACAAAAGAATTCACCAACATATAAAACAACTGCTTCATCATAAATGAAAATATTGTTGTCTCAAAAACTAACTGAAGAATTACCTTTGAATTAGTTCAATGCATTATGATAAATACAATAAGAAAATTGTAACCCTACAAGTATCCAAAAATAATTAAATTGAACAATGAACAACAAATGGATGTACCAAAGAGGAGGGGCAGAGGCAAAAAGAAGGGGTGGGGATAATAAGTTAACCTTATATAATATTTGTACAATTTAGCAATGCATTGACAACACAATAGTTTTAGGGATGTCAACATGGTGGGTTTGGTACGGGACACCCTCCCTGCCCTCTACATTCCCCGAACAAACCTATCCCATCTTGCTTAACCCAAACTCGATTTGGAAATTAAAAAAAAGTGCTTTGTAAATTTAGGACCTATTGTAATATGTATTTTGAAAATAGGACAACAAACACTTTATTTATAGTTTGAGTCTATATTTTTTAATAAAGCTGTTGACGCGGACCCATATTCATAAAACGTCAACCAATCGCAACATGTCACGTGTCCCTTTAATTTGAAAATAGGAACTAAAAATGAAAACGGAATGTTTGTTGTTCTATATTCATAATCAATATTATTTTAAGTTCTAAATGTACATAATCTATTAAAAAATCATAATTACTTTAAACTGACAAAAATAAAGACAATAAGTCAATATTTTTTGGCTATGAATTCAACTACTTCACTGTTATGAATTTTAGAATGTGAGAACAAATTTAAGTTCGATTTATAAATTATGGGTCACGATTTCAATTCATATCGATAACACCAAAATTTTCCAAATAGTTGTTTCATGCTTTCATAAGAAACAAAAAAACAAAGTCTAAAGCCAAAGTTCCAGTTAGTTTATACTCCTATTTTCCTTTTGTCTTTGTGTGAGTTTTTCCTATATACCTAAAATGTGTGTTTGCTTGGATTTATATGAGTTTTTATGATTGTATTTATGTTGTTTCTTGTGTGGATTTGCATATTTTTATTTAGCTTGATAATTTTTTAATTAACGTTTAGTCGAAGATTTTTTACTCTCTTCTAAAAAGTTAGTCGCCATATAAAATACTCACACACTTTTTTTCTCTTCTACTAAACTTTAAGTAAAATTTATCAAAAATTAGACGATGGACATTTTGTAAAATAAAAAAATAAGATTGACTACATGCAAAGTATATGTAGCTCATAGGGACTAAACATCAACTGTCCCTTTTATTTATGCTGGGCATATATTTCTTCTTCCTTTTTTAGTGTTTATATGTTTTTGCTTATGTGGAGGGTATATTTTTTGAATTTTTTGGTAAATTTTGTATATTTCTGTTTCTTTGAGTAAGATATATTTGGGTAAGAAATATTTGAGTAAGATACATATCTTTGAGTAAGATATATTTCCTAATGCAATCATACCTATTTTAATTTTTAACATTGGTCTGTATCTATGGCATCAAACAAAGTTTTTCTCTGTTACAAATGTTCATATTTCATGTGTTATAGAAGTTGTGGTTTCTTTTTTTAAGAAACAATCTTCTCGTATATATATATGTGCTAGGGTGTACCCGTGCCGATGGCACAGCGATAAATTTGTTCCCTTGATATTTTGTACCCGTGCCAATAGCACGACGATAAATTTGTTCTCCTGAAAAATTTGTTCCCGTCATATTTTGTATTTTAAACGTGTCGTCAATTGTACATATAGAAATATTGTCGGTCATCCCATGGTACACTTACTTTTCATGGCTAGATGTAACCAGTGTTGATGGCTCGATTAGCATATTGATCAAATGTTTGTGACATGATTACGATTTTAATACGGTTATTGATACCAAATTTGATCTGCTGACATGGACAGATCATAAAAATACATGTGTCCATTTGCATGATTAATATAAAGACTTTGGATGAATAAGGTCCGAGCAACTCAAAAGGTCCGAGCAACTCAAGAGGTCCGAGCAACTAATGCGGTCCGAGGAACTAAGTCAGACCGAGCAACTAAGTCGGTCCGAGCAAGTCAAATACTTTTGGTGTACGCATCAAGAAAATCGAAAGATAACTGTGCATTAAATACGCAGTTATTATCGTACAAATGTACATGCCTACTGGATAGCTATGCATTATTCTTTCACATGTACAGCCTCAAGGCTATAAATACATTGTAACCTCCTCATTAGCAGGACCCGCTGAATCTCTTGGTAAAATCAGTTATCGAGAATTCCAGGCAAACAACTCAGTAATACAAGAATAGTGGATGTAGGCCATTTCCTTAAGGCTAAACCACTTTAAAAATCTTTTATCTTAGTTAGTTATTCATTTTTTATCTGTGATTAAAATAATTAGATCAAATCTAGTTTTTTACATCAACAGATTGGCGTCGTCTGTGGGAACGACTGTAGTTAGAATTTTTCACCAAAATAACTCATCATCAATGGTTGATAATCCGGAATCCAGTAATCAAAACACTGGGATTCCCCCGAATCCTTTCGTTCCCCCAAATTTTTCAGATCCGGCTGGTATAATGGCTAATTTAGCCCAAGGGCAAACGGTCATGCAAGAAACCACGCGTCAACTCATACAAACGGTTCAAGGCGGAGTGCCAGCCCAATTAGGACAACAAAGTGTTCAGAGAAATACTCGTTCAAGGCAAACATTATTCCCAGAGGAGTCTCAATCCAAACGCACCGATTCATATCGTACTAAAAATCTAATGATCCTTCTTATCAGCCTAGGCGGACTTCCTCGGTCCGAGCTACAGACACTCAACAAAACATCACTCTATCTCCAGAAAGGAAAAGTGCTCTTGAAAGGTTGATTAGAGTCTCTCATTTTGATCGTTTAGGTCCTAGGAGGAATAGAAGTCCCCATAGGATTGTGCCGAGGAACTCTCAACGACCATCTGATTTAATGGAAGGCTCTGCCTAATCACGGTCAGCTGCTCATCATGAAAGATCCCAAGAGGCAAATTCAACACGATCAGTTGCTCAAACCAATAAGATCGAGGAAGGAAATGATGCATAGAAGGGATCAATTCAAAGGTTGGAGGATAGATTAGGGGAGATGGTTAAAACCAAGAATCCTCCACAAAGGACTTTTGTCCGAGGAACACCATTCATACAAGAGATTGTGGACTTTCCCACACCGTCAAAATTCAAATCCACGGTAGTAACACCAAAATACGATGGAAAAACTGATCATGTTCTCCATATAGAATAATACCAAGCATCTGCTGATATTTATGTTGCTCCAGATGAGATGCGATGCAGGGAATTTTTAGGAACTCTTACCGGATCTGCTCATATGTGGTACAATAACCTTTCCCAGGGGAAAATTGCGACCTTCTTTCAGCTAGCAGAACTTTTTATTGGAATTTTTTGTTTAGGAGCAAAGCCAGTCAAATGAGTAGCACACTTGCTAAGTGTTAGACAAAAGACAGGTGAAAGCACAAGGGATTACATTACTCATTTCAATAACGAGAAACTGGAAGTAATTGATTATGAGGAGAAAATTGCAATTACTTCTTTGATGAGTGGACTGTTGCCCAATAAATTATACTACACTTTAGAGAAAGATCCACCCAGGATCATGGCAGAACTGATGGTAAAAGCAGCAAAAATCATGAATGCCAAGGAAGCCATGGCTGCGAAGAAGAATGCAGATAATAAGGAGACCAAGGAGGAAGATGGTAAAACTGAAAAGAAGGAACAAAAGAACAATGGTGGTAACAGGCAATCAAAGGGTAAGCAAGCATTGGAACCGATGAAAAAATACGAAAATTATACTCCTTTGAAGGTGGATATAAATCACAAGAGATCAAGAATAGCGAGGAGATAGCCTGGCCAGCAAAAATGAAGGCAGATCCGATAAGAGAGACAAGTCCAAATATTGCAAATTTCATAAGGATCATGGTCACATGACCAAGTGTTGCATGGCACTTCAGAATGAAATTGAAGCACTCATTAGACGAGGAAAATTGACCAAGTATGTTGCTCGACAAATCGGCAGTCGAACCAACGAACGAGGAAGGCAAAGGTCTAAATTTCCTCTTCGGACAAAAGACGACAAGAAAAGAGATCATGAAGATGATCCAGAAGATGAACCCGGTCTCCCTAAAAGACCGAGATAACCAGAATGTGAGGTATTTTCAATTCGTTTTGGATCATTTGATTTTAATGTTATTACAGGTGGAGATGCAGGAGGTGGAGACCCTACTGCAGAGAGGAAAGCTTACCTCAATGAGGCTTAAGCTTGTTCGTACATTCAACGAATAAATCTAGCTGAAGATGATCGTCCGAAGAAGGTGAATAAAGATAAATTGGTCATCGGTTTCTCTAAGAACGACCTCACAGGTGTGCTATATCCTCATAATGACCCATTGGTGATCAAAATGAGGATGAAGATATTAGTGATTTCGCGAGTATTGGTGGATAATGGCAGCTCGGCAGATATCATGTTCTACCCATGTTTTGATAGTTTGAATCTAAAGTTATCCCAGTTGGAGCCATATCATAGGCCCCTCCTTGGTTTTACTGGCGAGAAAAATTTTCCACTTGGGAAGATCAAGTTGGATATGTTCATCGGTACATGGCCCGCTTGTCGAACAGAAAGAGTACGCTTTTTTGTAATGGATAAAAATGTCCAATCAGCTTACAATATCATCATGAGAAGGGTAGGTTTGAAGAAGTTCGAAGCAGTACTATTTACTGTATATCAATGTTTAAAATTCCCAACCAACTTTGGAGTAGGAGTGGTGAAGGGCGACTGATTCATATCGAATATTGCATATTTTCGCCCGTTATCTTTATGCATTCTAGCACTTTTATGGTCCTAAATGCCTATAATTATGCTCATTAACCAGACAACCTTGAATTTGGATATATACATGCTTTGCAGGGGTTATTTGTGCTTTTGTAGGTATTGAAACGCTAAAAGTGAGGTTCGGTTGCATTTCGGAGAAGTTTCATCGTCGAATGCTACTTCAAGGTCAATTTGGTGTTTTGAAACTCACTATTTTTTATTTAATGAAGTTACCAACATGTAGATCATCAAATTATCTTTCCGTGGCCACTGACCGTGCGTCATTCTGACTCCGTATGTGGAAGTTATGCCCATTTCCGGAAGGTTTCAGTATTTTTTTCTACTTCAAGGTCATTTTGGTAATTTCATACTGCATAATTTGGAGGGTTTCAAAACAGAATCATGTAGATAATTGAATTAGCTTCGCGTCGGTTCTAACCACGCCTCATTTCGATTCCGTATGAGGGAGTTATAGTCGTTTCCGTGCAACGCGTCAAAATTGGTTCAAAGTGGAAAAGTGGGTTGTTTCCAGCCCAAGGCAAATTCCAAAAGTGCGGTCGACCGGTCCCATCAGATATGGACGAAAATTGACTTATTTTGGGTTTTTTGGCTTGGTTTTGTTTGGGGTTTGTTTTGGGGTATAAATAGAATGTTGGGGGCTTTTATTTGAGGGAGATATTTCATTTTAGGTTGGAGATAGGGGATTTTTGGGTGGAGCTTCTCTTCCTAGGGTTTGCACCCATTTGGGTATTGTAAGCATTATTCATTATCTCCTCCATTGTTATTAATTGTTGTTTCTTTGTTTAAGCTTTGTGTTGTTCATTTCTTGCTTTCTAATTTAGGTTTATTGCTTTGTTTACTTGCTTTCCATTTATTGCCTTCTAGTATAGATTTACTTTCTTTGATTTATTTCTTGCTATTTACCATGCTTTGTAGCTAGGTTAAATTAGGTTGTGTCGGATTGAACTCACCTAGGGTTGATGTGTTGCTTTGCTTTGGTGATGGAGTTTACGGGTCTATTTTGAGTGTGTTGTCCTAGTTATTACGCCTAGGGGATTTGACGGGGTATATCATGTATGTTCCATGCTTACGACCTTGCGTGCGTAATTTTCGGGATATTTGTTGACACCAAAATCTTATTAGACTTTTATGTGAATTTAGGGGTGTGACAACTCTTGATTTAATTAACTGTCGAAACGAGACGCGATCTTAATAACTCATCGACCCATGTAACCATTTTATACTAATTAACTCGGGGTGAGGGATATTCGATGCAACCTATATTTTTTATTCACTTTGTTAACATAGTTTAATTACACTCGCCTAGTTTAATCTTTTCTCTTTATTATCTTTTCCTTTTTGTTAAAATTACCTTTTACACTTTTACTTCAGAATATTAAATCATATAAATTCTAGCAACTCGTCTCTGTGGATTTTCGATACCCGACTAACCGCTATACTCACCCGTTGAGTGTAGTCGTAATTTAGGTTTTTGTATAGTTAAGGTGAGCCGAATTCAAAACGACCGGCGCGTAGGTGACTCTCGCGCCGCGGCAAAACCTTGTCTATCAAATTGCGCCGTTGTCGGGGATGAGTTTGTTTTAGACTTTATTTGATTTAGTATTTCATAGTATTTTCTTTCTATTTGTATTATTTGCTAACTTTTTGTAGGACTTCCACATTTGAGCACTTAGAAACGCTCGAATTTTTCCCGGACGCACTTACTTTGTGGAATCCTCCACTTCGAGCCATTTTTGGGGTAAGCATGTCTTATTCCAATTCTTTCGGTAATCATTGTTATAATTCTCAAAATTCCCGCAAACCTATGACTTTCGGTGAATACTTAGAATCCCAAAAATTTGCAAATTCACATATTACTTTGGGCGAGTATAACGAAAGTCAAAACTTAGGTTATTGGAATTTTGATGATGATGATAATGATTTTCGGCCTTTACCTCCTTATAATAGGAATTTTGAAACGAATTGCAATAGTTTTCAAAATTCCTATAATAATGAGTTTTCGTTTAAGTCCGATGGTCATTTTCAAAATTCCCATTCTAATGCATCCGCAACTCGACCTATGACATTCGGTGAGGGTTTGCATATGTATGAAAATGAGAAAATGGAAAATCGCTATCGGGAAGAAAATCGTTCGTGGGAACATGAGTTGGATTTATTATTTGAGTCCGACGACGATTTTGCTTCCGAGACATTCGAAGTCGAGGAATGTTTTGAACCAAATGAGGTACTTGTGCCTACTTTGGAACAAACCATTCTAAACTTTTCCCATCGCATAATAGATATTGAAAGTGAGGATGAAACTGACGTAATATCTATTTGCAATGAAATGATTTCTTCTTTGGCCCCCAAACAAGAACATTTCATTGAAAATGATATTATTTCCTTTAAAATTCCAACTTCATCAGATGATGATTCAGCTTATGAGTTTGAATTTCATTCATCCTCATTTTCATTCTCTGTTATCACACCGTCACAAGTACCCGATGATTCGGTTTCAAACTTAAATGTTTTAAATCCTATGGCCGATGAGGAGTACTTGCTCGAGTCGCCCTCCACGATCGCATCTTTGCCTTTGCGTGCGCCACCTCCTATTCCAACTTCCGAATCTTTGGGAGGATTTTTGGCTTTTCTCTGTCCCCACTTGTTTTTGTCACCCGTGCAATCCAAACCCCCCATCGTCCCTCCAAAACTTTTAATTGGCGATGGTTCATTTCTTCCGCCTTACACATGCCTTCCGTTGTTCAAACGGAATCCATATTTTCGAAGGGCATGCTTGTATGTGAGGGTACACCGGTTATCCTCCAAAGTCAAATCGTTCTTATGGTGGACCCTCAGCTATTTAGACTTCTAGTGTACAGTTAGTGTGACGCCTAAATAGTAGATTGTATATAGTTAGCTTTCTTTCTTTTTATTTTTTTTCTTTCCTTGTTAATTTAGTTTAGTGTAATTAGTTAACTCTTCGTTATTTGTTTTTTCTATGCTCGGTACTAACTTGTTTTGTAGATTCTTTGGACTTGTTCTTATGGGGATTGCTCCACTTTTGGGTAATATCGGTCTTTTCCTCTCTTTGACTTGGTTCTTAATTTACATTGAGGACAATATCAAGTTTTAAGTTAGGGGTGTGGGATATTCTATCCATTTCTTTATTTAGTCCATGTTTTTGCTCACATGTTAGTTACTTAGTATGCTTTTCTTAGAAAAATTGAAAATTTTCAAAAATATTTTCTTTCTTTTTTCTCTTTTTTGGGCATTTTGCCTTTGTTTCCGATGATAAATTTTAATAATTGCCCGATCCAATAGACATCCCAATGATGCATGTTCTCGATTTTAGAAGTTATTAGACTTTAGTCTCCATTATTGATATTATGAATAACTTCATGAATTAAATTTTAATCCCATGAGCACATGCACTTTTATGGCTATATTGATTTGGTTTAAGATTTTTATAACTCGGTAATCTTTTGTTGCATTGTATATACTTACACCGAGTAAGCTTTGTACCTTTCGTCGCTTGTGAGTGTATACACTATTATTTTCTCATTGAAAACGTTGAATTCGTCGGTAATCTCACTATTCTTTCATTTGACCGTTCATTAATTGAGTTCATATTTGAAATGTGTTACTTGAGCATGATTTTCATATATTATTTTCATTCGAGAATTGCGTAATCTTTGTGAAATGATCATAGGCCCTCTTTGTTATATCACCCATATTAGCCTTGACCTCACCCTTATATGTTTACCCTCGTTAACCTCTTTGAGACTAAATATAGCCTTTCGTTTCATAACCCATTTCCCATAACCAACTCTTAATTGGAGTTATAAACCATACATACACTTTCCATACCTTTGTTTGGAATGTTACTTGGGATTGAATGTTGTTGTTGTGATGTCGATTGCAATTTAGGCATATGAGAGTGAGAAAAGTAAGTAAAGAAAGATGTGAGAAAGTGAAGAAAAAAAGAAAGCAAAAAGCAAAAGAAAACAAAAGAGAAAATGAGAAAATGAAGAAAAGAAAAAGAAAGAGAAAGAGAAAGTTTGTATATGTTGTATATAGTTTAATAAGCTTTGGTTACTCTCCCCGATGATATATCTAATGCCGTTTTGGAACTTTTTTTCCAATTTTGATATTGCCCGCATTTTCTCATTATCCCGAGTTTTCATCCCGAACACTTTGAATCCGCATATACATTCCTTTCATTTCATACCCTAGCCATACCTACATTATAACCCTATTAAAGTCCTATGTGATCTTAAGTAGATGTAATTCAAAGGTTTAAATAGTTATGATAATATGTGAAAATACATTTTTCCGCCTTTAATGAGTGGTATCCTTTCATTGAGATTACATTTTTCATTTTATATATAGCGTTCTTCATCTGTGACATGTGTGTGGCCTAGTTTCCATTTACATTTACTCCTTATGCTCGCATGTCCCGTGTGTTACCTCCCTGTTTTGAGTGAATTCGCTTGATGAGCGTAATGCCCATGAGGATTGAATATATGCTTGCTTTAATGTTATCCGGTTTATATAAGTTTTTGCCAAATCACACTTTGCATGTGCTCGCTCCCCTCCCACATTATAAGGTTTCAATTCTATGAGGTGCATTCTATAATGTTAATGATTCAGACTTTTGTGGGAATTCATTCACATTGCTAATAATGCATATAAAATCTTTTTCTCTTTTGTTGGGCTTGTCGCACGTTGGTTTGGGCATATTTTGAGGAAACCATATGATGTTTATGGGTATCATCCCTGAAAACCCTCACGAGATGACACTCGTCCACTAGGGTAACCTAGGGGTTTAACGGCTTATTGCATATGCTAAATGCAATCGTGTTCCCTACGAAAGTGGCAATTATATTTCGATGCATATATACGTTTTGTATTTCCTTCTGTGGACTAGTTTTTCTTGTTTCATCACTAGGGACTAGCAATGTTTAAGTTAGGGGGTGTGATTCGTATCGAATATTGCATATTTTCGCCCGTTATCTTTATGCATTCTAGCACTTTTACGGTCCTAAATGCCTATAATTATGCTCATTAACCAGACAACCTTGAATTTGGATATATACATGCTTTGTAGGGGTTATTTGTGCTTTTGTAGGTATTGAAACGCTGAAAGTGAGGTTCAGTTGCATTTCGGAGAAGTTTCATCGTTGAATGCTACTTCAAGGTCAATTTGGTCTTTTTAAACTCACTATTTTTTATGTAATGAAGTTACCAACATGTATATCATCAAATTATCTTTCCGTGACCACTGACCGTGCGTCATTCTGACTCCGTATGTGGAAGTTATGCCCATTTCCGGAAGGTTTCAGTATTTTCTTCTACTTCAAGGGCATTTTGGTAATTTCATACTGCATAATTTGGAGGGTTTCAAAACAGAATCATGTAGATAATTGAATTATCTTCGCGTCGGTTCTGACCACGCCTCATTTCGATTCCGTATGAGGGAGTTATAGTCGTTTCCGTGCAACGCGTCAAAATTGGTTCAAAGTGGAAAAGTGGGATGTTTCCAGCCCAAGGCAAATTCCAAAAGTGCGGTCGACCGGTCCCATCAGATATGGACGAAAATTGACTTATTTTGGGTTTTTTGGCTTGGTTTTGTTTGGGGTTTGTTTTGGGGTATAAATAGAATGCTGGGGGCTTTTATTTGAGGGAGATATTTCATTTTAGGTTAGAGATAGGGGATTTTTGGGTGGAGATTTTCTTCCTAGGGTTTGCACCCATTTGGGTATTGTAAGCACTATTCATTATCTCCTCCATTGTTATTAATTGTTGTTTCTTTGTTTAAGCTTTGTGTTGTTCATTTCTTGCTTTCTAATTTAGGTTTATTGCTTTGTTTACTTGCTTTCCATTTATTGCCTTCTAGTATAGATTTACTTTCTTTGATTTATTTCTTGCTATTTACCATGCTTTGTAGCTAGGTTAAATTAGGTTGTGTCGGATTGAACTCACCTAGGGTTGATGTGTTGCTTTGCTTTGGTGATGGAGTTTACGGGTCTATTTCGAGTGTGTTGTCCTAGTTATTACGCCTAGGGGATTTGACGGGGTATATCATGTATGTTCCATGCTTACGACCTTGCGTGCGTAATTTTCGGGATATTTGTTGACACCAAAATCTTATTAGACTTTTATGTGAATTTAGGGGTGTGACAACTCTTGATTTAATTAACTGTCGAAACGAGACACGATCTTAATAACTCGTCGACCCATGTAACCATTTTATACTAATTAACTCGGGGTGAGGGATATTCGATGCAACCTATAGTTTTTATTCACTTTGTTAACATAGTTTAATTACACTCTCCTAGTTTAATCTTTTCTCTTTATTATCTTTTCCTTTTTGTTAAAATTACCTTTTACACTTTTATTTCGGAATATTAAATCATATAAATTCTAGCAACTCGTCTCTGTGGATATTCGATACCCGACTTACCGCTATACTCACCCGTTGAGTGTAGTCGTAATTTAGGTTTTTGTATAGTTCAGGTGAGCCGAATTCAAAATGACCGGAGCGTAGGTGACTCTCGCGCCGTGGCAAAACCCTGTCTATCAGCGACCAAAAAGTAGCTCGGTAATGCTACTATTCATCTACCGAACAGGAAGAACTGGAGGAATCCAGGAAAAAGACTACTACCTATCAGGTGGATGAAGGTGTAGAAATTGAAACATTAGATCCTAGAGGCGAGTCGCATCTTGTAAAAGGCCAAGTGGTGGAAGCAACTGAAAACGTCATTCTGGACGATGAGCACCCAGAACGAACAACTCAAATCGGCGCGTCATTGGATACTTCACTAAAACATGAATTATTAGCTATCCTAAGAAGCAGAAAACAAACTTTTGCATGGAGCCACGAAGACATGCCAGGGATAGACCCAGCCTTCCTATGTCACGAGCTTAATGTGAACAAGGAAATCAAACCAGTAAAGCAAAGAAAAAGAGTGTTCAGCCCTGAAAAGAACCAAGCTATACAAGAAGAGGTCGAGAAGCTTTAGAAAGCCTATTTTTTTGAAGACGTCAAATATCCGGACTGGTTAGCAAACATGGTGATGGTGAAGAAGATGAATAACAAGTGGAGGATGTGTGTTGACTTCACGGATCTTAATAAAGCCTTCCCAAATGATCATTTTCCTTTGCCTCGAATCGATCAGTTGGTGGATGCCACCTCGGGACTTGAGTTGTTGAGTTTCATGGATGCTTATTCTGGTTATAACCAGATTAAAATGAAGCCTGAAGACAGGGAGAGTACCTCTTTTATCACCCCCAGGGGAACTTATTGTTATAATGTTATGCCTTTTGGATTGAAAAATGCAGGTGCAACATATCAGCGACTAATGAATAAGGTGTTTGCAGAGCAGATCAGTCATAACATGGAAGTGTACGTAGATGATATGCTGACAAAGAGAAAGAAAGCTGTTGATCATCTAGTTGATTTGGGTCAAACCTTTGATCAACTAAAGAAATATCAAATGAAGTTGAATCCCACTAAGTGCATATTCGGAGTACAAGAAGGAATGTTCCTCGAATATATTGTCAACCAATGAGGAATTGAAGCAAATCCTGAGAAGATCAAGTCCTTATTACAGTTATGATCTCCAACCACAAAAAAGGAGGTGCAAAGTCTCACAGGGCGAGTAGAAGCACTCAACAGATTTATGTCACGAGCAACAGATAGATGTCTCCCATTCTTCAAAACACTCCGAAAAACATTTGAGTGGAATGATGAATGTGAGGAGGCCTTTAAAGAACTGAAGAAGTACCTAGGAACACCTCCCTTGCTATCTAAACCAGTGATGGGAGAAAGATTATACTTGTATCTAGTAGTCTCAGAGAATGCTGTTAGCTCGACATTGATAAGAGTGGAGGATGGAGTGCAGAAATCAGTCTACCACACCAGCAAGGCTTTCCGAGGAGTAGAAATCAGATATCCAAGGTTGGAGAAGTTGGCATTAGCGTTGATTGAAGCCAGCAGAAGAATTAGACCATAATTCCAAGCCCATACTATAGTTGTGTATACTGATATGCCATTGAGGCAAGCTCTACATAAATCGGAGAATCAGGAAGATTGATGTACTGGGCAGTGGATCTCGGAGAATATGATATAATTTATGAGCCTAGGTCATCGTTCAAAGGGAAACCAGTAGCAGACTTTATCGCAGAGTTTACTCAAGAAAATAACACCGAAGAACAGGATTTGAAAATTGATCAACCTGTAGATGTTACAAGATCATCAAAATTAACCCCGACCAACTAACTTCAGTAGGCGAGGAAGGAAAGATGACTGACGAGCAGTGAGAAGTATTGGAGGAGGATAAGAGGAAGTACCAGATATTTCACTGAGGAACTCTCTCGGATAAAAATTTTGATGATAAGTTACCCATATGGAATTTGTATGTAAATGGCTATTCGTGCACTGTAGGTAGTGGAGCAGGGATTGTTTTGAAAAGTCCAGATGAGTTTGATATGGAGTATGCTCTACGCTTTCAATTTAAAGCTTCTAATAATGAGGCCGAATATGAAGCAATGATTGTAGGTTTAAGTCTATCCAGAACGATGAAGGCAGAGCAGGTTGTCGTATTCAGCGATTCGCAGTTAATCGTAAATCAGATTCTTGGAGTATATGCAACAAAGGGAGAGTTAATGAATAAGTACCATGAAAAATCAATGGAGTTGGTATCAAGTTTTATTATTGTTCAGCTGTTCAGAGTACCAAGACTGAAGAAGGCAAGAGCAGACGCACTAGCCCGATTAGCATCAGCTACACGCACCGAGCTATGAAGAATAATCCCAATAGAGATTCTAGCTGGTCGGAGCATAGACGAAGATTTGGTTATGGACTTCATTGCTCTTGATTTGGGTCCATCATGGATGGATCCCATCAGGGCCTATATTGAAGATGGAACTTTGCCAATTGATAAACTAACAGCCAAGAAATTAAAGTTCAAAGTTGCTCGTTATGTGTTAACTAATGGTATTTTATACAGACGAGGAGTTATAGCAGCACTGCAAAGATGTGTTCATCCCTTTGAAGTGAAAGACTTGATCGAAGAGGTTAATGAGGGGTCTTATGGGGCCCATGTAGCTAGTCGGACGCTCTTACGAAGGATAACCATGCAGGGGTATTACTGGCCAACATGAGAGCTGATTGCGCAGATTATGCTAGGAAATACGACAAATGCCAATGCTTCTTGTCCATCTGAAGAACTCCTCAGGCATTATTAACACCAATAACATCTCCTTGGATATTCGCTATATGGGTAATAGATTTGGTCGGACCATTACCAACGACTAAGGGAAGATTTAAATACTTAGTGGTCGTAGTGGATTATTTTACTAAATGGGTAGAAGCTGAGCCTCTTATTAATATAACATACAGCAAGGTCTATCAATTTATTTAGAAAAAAATAATTTGAAGATACGGCCTCCCACATGCATTTATTACTGGTCATGGAACCCAATTTGACAACGAGGAGTTTTCTGCAGAATTATCATGTTATGGGGGAGTTTATGATTTACTCTTCTATCATTTCAACTCGATGCGTCATGAAGGTTTTTGTTTTTTCTCATCTGTGTAGGTACAAAGATTGATGATCATTATGTTGCACACCCTGATGAGAAAAGCTTTGAGAGTTTCTGAAGAGCTAAAGTTTTGAAGATGTTGAAGTTTGATTGAAGATATGTCATTTAGTATTCTCAATTTGAGGGTTTGATGGGGATATTATCTTGTATGTCATTTGTTTTATGGAGATTGCATAATTCGGATTTTTTATGTATGTACCGGCATAGACATAGGGGAAAGATTTGTGAGGACATAATTTTATAAATGTTCAGGGTGGAATCTAGGAATTTTCTATTTTTCCTAGACCATAGTATGTATGTCTGATACCGCTACATTCGGCACGTTAACACGATCATCCACGACGGCCATGATCCGAATCCATGCATCCATCATCTTCACACGTGCATCATGATTCATGCAACGTTCTGCTCAACCGTTCCCACTACTCCACTACACAATATTGGTAAAATGATTTATTGGAGTTGTTTATATTTGCATAAATATTTAGGAATTTATTAGAAAATATTTTTTTAAGTCTGAAATATTTTTTATCGAAAGCAGAAATTTTTCAAAGTGTAGAAGCGGGGTGCCTCAATCGACAAGCTCGTTCAAACGAGTTTTCACTATCGTTCGAGCGAGATAAGCATCTCGCACGATGTCGTTCGAACGACACATGTCCTTCGTTCGAGTGAGATGCCTATCTCGTTCAATCGAGGCCTCCGCCTCGATTTTTGTATAAATACCAGTGTGCATTATACACATTTTCCCACGTCTTTTACACACCAGTTTCTGCATTTTCACAACCCAGAAAATAGACTTCACTTTTTTAAGGTTTGATACCTTTTTTGATTCACAAATTCATTACCATATATTTGTGTGAATATTTAAACCTTCAAGAGGATTATTTATTCATCTCGAGTAACTTGTGGGGAGAACTCTACAACTAGAGAGTTGCGTACTATTGTGGAGGGAGTCCTTACGGAGTAACTTGTGGAGAAGTCGTTTCTCTTCTTCATTGCTGACCACCTAGAGTTCTTATGGGAGATTCCAGCCGAGACATCGAAACCGACACCTGAGGGTATTTCGTATGTCACACTTATTTTTATTGTAATCTGTATAACCGTTTTTACAAATTATAGTGAAAATAAAAAGGGTTTTCCCCTTTGGGGGATTTCTATTGAAATTGTTTGTTTTATCCTACATGATTTATTTTATTGGATAAATCATCTAGATGCATGTTTTAGGGTTTAACAAAAATTTGGGAATACTTAAAATTGGATTTTATTTGAGAAGTCGCTATATTTCGTTGTAGCGATTCTACAACACATAATGGAGTCGAATATAGTTCTAAGTCTTTAGGTTACGTACATACCTAACGTACCTAAATGACATGTCGATACCACTATTATACACTCAAATAGTGATCTGCCCTAAGTTTTATGTTTTGGGGCACACATCCAGACCATGCTAGCATCGACAAGGAGGGTCGCCCACTACGCATGACCTCCCTTGATAGTGGAAAGCATAGGTATGCTCACCCAACCTATAAATACATCGTGTATAGGTGTACACACAACCTATAAATATAACCGGTACATTTTACGTATGTCCTAAATGCTCAACGTTCTTAAAGATCTACATTTAATATAATTTTCTTATTTTCCCGAGTATCGCTCACTACCCGAAGGGTCCTAGTTATCCCTTAATTGAATTCAGTAGTTCATATATCACTACCCTACTGGTATCATATCTTGGGTTATTATCATGCTCCCTCTAGCCCGTTATTAGGTTCTCGATATTCAACATAATTGTTTAACTCTCGCCGGTCCTAATCTCATTTTACACTCATGAAGACTAAGCCGAGCTTTAGCTATAAGCCTACTGATATTCTCCAAGTTCTCATATAGTTATTAAAACATTACCACAGTACCCCCATAATCGTTGGTAAAGAAAACTACACAAATAAGCAAAAGACTCCATTTTTTGCACTGTCAATCGATTGATCGATCGACATCCCTCAATTGATCGATCGATACCTGCTACAATCGTCTTCTTCCAGCTTCATTTTTCTACCATTTACACACAACCCAATCTTTGAGAACTTACCCAAACGTTCACCCAAGTTAACCAAATATCATGTAAGGAGATTTAAATAGTTTATAATGAAATTCCATCACTAAGTCATCAATAAATCCATGTTTAACAAGATTATATCATTAATTTTTCCATGCAAACCCTAATTTCACTTTCCATACATGTTCTTCATAAAACCCCAAATTTAATCCATCAGAAAACCCCAGAGGTTAGATTTCGTTTATTATAATTCAAAAATCAAGTCTAATTTGAATCCCAATTGTTAACATAAATTAAACCCATTATTGTCTCAAAATCACGTGTTCATGTTAGATTACATCTAAGTCTATCGTGGATATTATAACTATTCAAGAATATGTAAGATTAAACACTTGACTCTTATGAAGGTGGTATGATTTGTCGCTTGATGATGAAGGTGTTAGAACTCCACAATCCGCTTTTATTTTGGCTCCTAAAGCTCTCCTCCTTCTTCCTTCTTCTTTTCCCTCTCTTATTTCAATCTCTTGAGGTTTAGAATATGATTTATGGCTTCCTCAAATAATTATACTTAGGTTTATAAACCTATATTCCGAAATTAGGCTAATGGGTCAGGCCCAAATACCCTCGTGTGGTCCCGGTCTTGTCTAAAAAGGCTCCGTGACCCAAATACTACCCTCGGGTACTCTATTCTGACAATCTCTACATATCTTAAACTAATTGTGCACTCGAAATCACCATCCGAGTCACTCTACATAAATTTCCTATCTCGGCCTTAATATAGCCTACACACGACTCCCGATTGAGATATAACATAGTCCCATTGAAATTACGCACTACGACGTATAATGATTATCACATGTTGTTTACTACACACTTAGTAAATTTATTTCATAAATATTAATCATTATCTCTCTTTTGATCAATATTTAATAAACACATAATATTGTATTTTAATTAAATTACTGCATAGGTGTAATTTAAAAATGCCGGAATTAATTAAATTCTAAATATTCAAAAATACAGGGGGTTACATACTTCCCATGTGTTCTAAAAATCTCTCCAAGGCTTAAGTCTTGGGAGAAATGCCCCGCCTTAAGCCTTTTACGCCTTATTCTTTGTAAAAGGCTTAAGGTGAAATTTTTTTTTAAACAAAACTAATTTCGTGAAACGTTATCGCCTTTTAAGGACTTTTTTTAAAAAATCGGACCAATATCTCATTTAAAACAATCAAAAGACAAATGGTATCTCAAATCTCTCTGCCTTTCATCCAAAAAAATGAGTGTTTTTTCTTTTTTTGTTCTTTCTTAGTATTTTAAAAAAATAGTATTTTAGTTTGCATATATTCAAACATATTTTAAGGTATGTACCATTTTAATATTTTTAATAGCCTTTTTATAATTAAAAATGTTAAAATATATTAAAAAAAGGCATAAACACCTTTTCATGCCTTTTTACGCCTAAGGCCCGACTAGACTTCTAAGGCTTAAGGCTTGGCCTCGACGACTCGGTCATGCCCCACATTTTTTAGAACCTTGCTTCCCCCTTACAAAGGAATGTCATCCTCAAAATTTGGACGTACCTAGGGTAAATAACTCTGGATACTGCTATCACACATCATCCTCCTGCTCCCACATCGACTCGTTTACATTATAGTGCTCCCATTGAACTTTAACCAAGGGCACCACTTTATACCTCAACTTATGCTCACTACGATCAAGTATATCAACTGGTCTCTCTTCGTAGGATATATCTAGTAACAAGTCTATCCCCTCTAATGGAACACGCCAAAAATCCATCTCGCTCCTTCGGTACTTCGTCAGCGACGATACGTGGATCATGTCGTGAATCTGCTACAAGTGCTCTGGTAAGCCTAGCCTATACGTAACTAGTCCCACCCTCTCAATAATAAAAAAAATGTCCTGCATACCTCGATGTTAACTTCCCTTTCATTTCAAACCTCATGACTCCCTTCATAGGAAGCACCCGTACTAAAAATTGGTCACCAATCTCGAGCTCTATGTGCCCCCCGTCTACGTCGGCCCACCTCTCCATCCGTTTGCCATCTGAAAGCAAACAAGGTTTGAATTAGTACAAATGTAAGAATACAATGAACCCTAAGCATATGATCTAAATTATAAACACAATCTTTCTCTTTTCTAGGCTCACCACTAGGTGACACATGTCCTGTTCGCACGCTTAAAATGCGGACTAGTCCGCATATATATATATATAATAAGGAGCAGAATAGTTGGCACTATTCAATAAGTTCATAAGCTAAGTAGGGGTCATGATTTAGCCAACAAGGCAAGAAATGGATGGTTGAGATGAGGTGAGAAGAGATGAATTTGATTTTCCTCTTTTGTCCCACTAGAAATTTTTCCCCCTCTTTTGCCTTAGTGTTAATTGGTTTATCACCTTCCACTTTAATTCAAAATAGAGGATAAAATGGTAACACTCTTCTTACACACTCCCAAACCCACCTACTACCATCAACTACGACACACATCCCCAAATCCTCTCGACTCTCTCTCTCATTTTTGCCTCCCTCCCAACACTCCCCCCTCATCCGCTGTCGCTTCTCCTACCACCCTCATCCACACGAATCCCTCATTTGGTAGTCTCTTCTACCCCATCTCTCTCTCTCTCCCCTTCAACTTTTTTGTTCTCTCCATACCCACGTTAATCTGCCAAAGTTAAATGCTTTTATTTCTTTCTTATGGTTAACATAGGGTATTTTTAGGTTCAAAAGGTTTGAAATAAGGTTCTTCTCTATAGATATACACATCTCACCAAAATATGTATCATAATATAGGTTCTTTATGTTTTTAGGTTGATTTTTTTTTCCAGGTTTGTTGACTGAGCATCTCATAAATGGATCCTTAACTTCAGGAATTTTGACGGTGAGGTAATTTCTCTCTCTTTTGTTTAGTCTTTCTATTTTGTTGGGCTTAGGATTCTTGACTGTGTTAGTTTTGATTATGTTTATTTGTTCAGGTACACATATGCGGCTCTTAATTGAAAGGCACTTCTATGTTGATCTAATTTCAAGTTATCATGTGTGTTCTCTCTCTCTCTCTTAGACACGGTTCTGAGTCTACATTTTGTTTTTACATGGATTATTTCTGACTTTATTTTTTCTAATTAGTTATATTTTGCAGATGTAATCATTGTTAGCTCTTGATTCCATCTCTGACCTATGATCACGGTATGTGTTTTTATATTTTTCTCTAAATTTTGATACTATGTTTTACCTTTTTTTTATTGGTTGAAAATATTGTATTTCTTATTCAATTGGTTGAAAATAGTGTATTTTTTATTTAATTATTACGTTTCCTTCTATTAATTGGTTTTGGATTTCAAATTAGGGTATTGGTGTTTTTCGGGTTGAATCAGAGTGTTGTGGGGGTCTCATGCTTTGAAATAGTGTATTTTTTTTAAATCCCACACACCTTTTTAAGGTTTTATTTGATTTTTTCGTGTATTATTGCTATTCTAATTTGTTATATTCTTTCATCCTATAAACATTAACCTCCCCATAGACTTTAAAGCATATTTTTATTATTTGTTTTGATTTTGGGTTTTATATTTTTAGATGTTTTGACTCGAAACAATGTGTTGTGGGATTAATATGAATTTTAGTTTTATAGATTTATAAATCGTTTTGCCAAATTATATGTGAATTTAGGGTTTTTCTATGCGATTGTGAGCTCAATTTTCTACTTATTTAGAACTTTGATTATTAAGCTTTTAATTTCTGTTTTTGCTCTATTATATGTGAAATAAGCACTATTTTTTACTATTTTGCTTTTAATGACTGATAAATCACAAGAAGAGGCACCACATTTGGAATTCTAAAAAGAACATGCTATCTTCCTATAAGCTTTAATGGAAGATTTGATCACAGGATGTTGCACGGCATATTAAGGCCATCCTCATGAAGAAAGTCTGGGTCTGATTCTTTGATTCTTTGAATTTTGATTAGATATAATAGAAGACACAATCTCGAGCTTAAAGTTGTGAGTTACATGTTTATGCAATTCTTTGTTGTTCCATTTATTGTACAAATTTGTTATTAGTTTATTCTACAAATTTAAGTTTTAAAGACATATACTTTGTTGAGGACATGCCATGGATAATGCTAAATTGATGGACATATACTCTATTGAGGACATGCCATGGAAAACTAAATTGAGTAACAATTATTTTATATACTCTGCTGTGTTTATTAACAATTTTCCATCTACGTGTGTATACTCTATAATATCTTTGTTTGTGATTTTGCTATGTGACTAATGACTCGATTCATAATTTTTTTCTACAGGTCCAGCACCGAAACATATTCTATTATCATCAAATGTAAAGGTGAAGTAATGAACTATAAGTTATAGGTTATATTTTAAAGCCCTACAATTTATCCGTGATTTTAGGTATGTTAATTTTAGGTATATTGTTGCTATTTATGATTTAGATTATTAGTTTGATAGAATCATGTAATACGACTTAAATCAGGGAGTGCATTATTGTAAGGATGTTTGATCAGGCTTTGCCACAAGAACACCATGTCTTTGGCCTCTTATTGTCTTTGGTCTATACGGTAAATAATATGTCGCGACTTGGGCTTATTGAGAGGTAAGTTGTGTGGTGGATTATTTAATGTAACAATAGGTCGTGACTTTAGGCCTCTTCTTTGAGTAAATTATTTCATTTATTACTTATATATTTTAGGACTTTTTTATAGCTTTACCAAATATGAGCGCATCTACTTTTAAGCTTTATCTTAATACATAAGAATTTTAGTTTATTTATTTTATATGAGCCCAACCACTTTATTTATTTTAGAACCTGGGCCATCTCTATATTGATATGGGGACTGCCCTCTTTATAGTGTCCAACTATGGGGACTGCCCTCTCACCAAGGTTTTAACTAACTGTTATTTTGCAAGTCGAAAGTTGGAGATGTATGGTTTATAAAAGTGAAAGTATGGGATGCAATTCATGTTCTTTTGCCTAACAATTCATGTGAATGTTTATTGAATTTCTTTAATGATTTTTTTGCTTTGTTAATTCTTTCTTTAATCATGTGTGTGTTAGAAAGCTCTGTTTTCTAGAGTAGTACTCAGTTCCGGGTGTACTAGACATAAAGGTGTCCTGTGGGTGTAGAATTTATGCGTCTATTACTGTGTCAATTCACAACATCGGTTGTATATGTTCTAATTATAATGAATTTGTTGATTTGGCACATTTTTTTCTCTGTTTTATGAATTAGTATGAGAAACTCAGTTATTTATATGGGTTGGAATCACAATTACATAGATCCAATCAATTTCCCGCTATTGGATTATTTTGGTATTCTATTTTTTTATCCAATTCTTATTTTTACATTCTAAGGGTAGCACATTCACAATTACATATATCCAATCAACTTCTCCTGTTACAGTTGTTGAGAAAGCAAAAAGAATATCAAGGCTCTATGGGTACAAATTCTTACACTAGAGCAGTACAACATACTTCTGATGGACCTTCACTTGAGGAGGCGGTAATGCCATTGGATCCTCAAAAAGAGGAACATTTAGCAGCTGTATTTGAAGAGAAAATGCTTTGCCTTTATCTACAGAAAATGAAGTTTGACGTCCGATTTATTTTCTTTTTTTCCCAGCGATTGTGACTCATATGGGTAAATTTGCATGGTATGATTCGGCCTTTGTTTCATTGGCTACTTGATGATCTCCAATGGTCAAAATAAAGGAAGTTAGTGGTCTTCATAGATCTCTCTTATTTACTTATAAAAGCATAGGTCTTTCTTATTATTGGTACAAAGAAATGAGTAGTTCCCCCTCAACATTGATGTTTTCATTGAATAGTGAATAAGCAGTGGTAGCTCTGTTTCATTTTTCTTTTTACATTATTTTTAAAGTTTAATTATTTTGTTTGCGTGTTCTTCATAGGTCACATTTGAAGAAATAACACAATCAGATATGTGTTAAGCCTTGGATATGGGACAAACTCCACAATTTTCCGTTGCGTGTTATATACTATATTTCCTTCATTGCAATTTGTGTTTTTTTTTATTTTGATCCTAACAAGTTAGTTTTCATTGTCATTTTTTTGCAGGATTCATCCCTTTTGTTGGATTTCTCTATAGGCTGGTCTAATTTAGAATTGGTGAGGCACTTATGTCCCCCATCTTTCAATAAATGATTGTTCGATCAACGGTGTTCTGTTTGTCTTTTAATTTTAGTACAATTTATTTTTTGTTTTGATTTCGTAGGTTTGTGGGACCCTGGTCCACTCTAGCTTTGCATTTTTTCTTTAAGAGTAATAAAATTAAATGCTTTCTGATCCATTTTATTATTTTTAGGGAAAAAAGAAATTGGTTATTGAGCTTGAGAAGCATAAGTAGGTTATAAGGACCCTCTACGATGAAGTTTACAAGCTAAATCATGTCAAATACAATAAGTCCGAGGTGAACAATATTGGCCTCCATTAGTCAGCAATTGAGTTCAACCCGTACATGCTTATATTTTGTAGCTGCAGACTGATTCTTCTCTTATTTTTTATTCTCCATAGTTTTTATATTTTAGGTAAAGTACTCTTTCTTATTTATCTTGGTATTTGAATTACATTAGAAATTTGTAAGTTTTATTATCCCCACAATAAAAAGGATAATACTTAGTTGTCAAATATGAATAGCAGGGTACTCTTTCTTAATGTTATTTTTAACATCTCATTTTGGGTTATGATTTTACTTACAGTTTCGTGCGGGTGTATATCGGGATTTCTAAATTACCCATTCACCGGTGTGTGTAGTATGTTAATATGGTTGAACAAAAAAATTAGAAGGTGTTGTTGTAAAGAAGGTGCCATGAAGCCGAAGGCTGTTGAGACCTCCCTATTCCTCGGGAAGCTAATGTCCTGCTATACTAATGTACGATGTATTTGGACCTGCTAATGTCCCTGTTCCTCATAACATCTTTTGCGGGTATTTGGACATGCTATACTGATGTCCTGTTTATGCAGGTAATTTTTTGGCTTTTGGCTATGCCTTTTATTCTGCTTTGCTGCTGCCTTACCACTGCAAGCCTCACTTTTTCAATGCTCTTAAACCTGGGATGCTGCCCTACAATAGCAGGTCTCAATTTGACTTGGCATTATGTATGTTATGTTAATTTGTATGTTATGTTAATTTCTGAATGATTTTAGTTATCTATATTTGTTAGTCATGTGGTGATCTTATTACATTCAGAATGAGTGAGTTGTTTTGAGTCTAAAGCTATCATCTTGCTGCTGATTTTTTTGATACCTTTCATGTTAAATTACAGGTACTAGCGCGGTGAGTTAGTTGGGGAGCAAGTATAATGAGGCGTTGCAACAAAGAAGATTTTATCCCTAGAAAATTAGTGATTCGTCAGGTAATTGATTGAAATTCAGTTGTCATCACAAGAAGATTTTCCGAATTACTAAAGTATATATGTTAAAGCCTGTCTATGACCAAAGTGAACTTATAATATGAGTGAGTTAGAATTTTAGTCCCTTTGGATTGCAATTTGTTCCAACTGTCACATCTCAACTATATTTGTTTGTAACAAACTTAGCAGGGGCTTATAAATAGCTCAGTGTGTAATACCAATATTCATTCATTGATCAATATATAATGTGTTTCCTTGCAGACTTCATCTCTATTCTTTCATTATTGTTCTTCCCCGGACTGTTTCCCTAATTTCTTTAGTGTGTAGCACCACGTTAATAATTATTTAAAGAAACTATTACTATATGCGCTCGATGATTATCTGTAAATTAAATGGCAGGAATATAGTCATTATGTTTATGTTTTACATTTCCAGTAATTAGACTATTCTTGGTAAGTTTCACATTTCTTCCAAATGGAATCATGATTGAAATTACAAAATGAATGTCTCAATATTTAAAAAGAAATCGCTTTAATTTTTAATGAACTGTAAAATTCAAATTCTAATATACATTTCTGGTGAACTGTTGGTTCAAAATCAAGTGATCCAACCTCTGCTGAACTATTAGTTTTCAAGAAACGTACCAAGTTATATACAATCGATTTGAACTCATGTGTGATATATTTTGATAATCTAACATAAATGTTCTTTTTTTAAGTACGCATTTCTGTAATCTATCATGGATTCATTGATTATCATTTTTATTAATATGAATATTTTAGATGAAATGTGTGCTAATGCTACTATAACATCCTTGAGGGTATATTGTGGTCTTTTGTTAATGTTAAACCACTATCTTCATTAGACAACGGCTTTCTTATTGACCTACAATCGTCTTTCGTGTCCGCAGGCTTCTCACAATCGTTTAGACAACTGTCACATCTCTGTTTCTTCATCAGCACCCAATAAAATCTCAAGCTCAACCCCCTCAACCAATCCCGATGCTCTGTTGTTGCATTTACTCGCCGCACATCCACATGACACTGAACAACTACTCCCTACAACTTGACACTCACATTTATTCATCTTGATAAACTTGAGATCTTTTCCCATATGTATGAATATAATTTTGGTTTTTGATTTATACATTTTTATAGTTTTCCCACTTGATCATGCTATTAGGATATCGAAATGATATTTTAATAGGTAGAATATAGTTTTTTTGGCCCGTGTGAAAGACAAGTTTTTTTGGTTTTTGATTGATAAAATTTTATGCTCTTTCCCCTGTACGAATTTATTTTCTATTAATTCAATCGTTACCACTCATATATTGATTTTAAAGTAGACAGATTGAGTTCACGCTCAAGAAGTTTGGCATGTTGAATAATTTGTTACATGAATTTGGGCTTTTGAATATTATCGAATTGGTTGTTACCCATGAGGCGGAGTGGATTGTCTAATAAATAAAGGGGATTGTCCATTTTTTTTTAAAATTGATATTTTGTTTATTTGAGCCACAATGTGAATTCAGTTGATAAATATTGTATATTTTATGTTATATGTGAATTTATTTGATGATTTAGAATGTTGTTGGACTGTTTATTTATTATTTGTTAACCAGGTGGATAATTCTAGAAATAAACAATATTATGGCCAATTTTGTAAAATTACACTTTGTTTTATTGGAGAATGAAATTTTTGCAGTTACATACTTCGAATTTTTGTCGTTTTGCGATTATGTATGTTGGAAATTTTCTCCGTGCCTTCACGCACGGGCATTCCGCTAGTGTATATATATATATATATATATATATATATATATATATATATATATATATATATATATATATATATTGTTTTGGCTACTTACCAAAATTATTAACATTTACCATGTTCACAATCATCATCAAGCAATTTTTGTACGACTTGCCCGTTGGAAAAGTCCTCTAGGCTTTCTTTACTTAGGTCTCAACATAAATGTATTACTACTTTGGATTTAATTTTGAGTGATGTTTAGGCCCCGCTCCTACCCTTTTGTGTGATGGGCTTAGATATTTTTTTGTATTCATTTATCATTTCTCTTAATATATTTGGTTATATCCCATGCATAAAACGTATATAGAAAATTAACTAGATTATTCCTTAATTGTGTAATTATCCATCGATGATTTTTTCCCATACTCATGAACAATGAGGAACTAATGAACGCTGCCATTGCTACATTGTGGAAATCGGACTCACTGTGCTTGAAAAAAGTGAAAGTACCGAAAGGTTCTGGAATTATGCTTTTGGTACCGTTGTGTATTGAATAAATTGTATTCCATCCTCAGTCACTCTAAAATTATCACCATATAAAATTTTATTCAAATCTCCACCAGATTATAAATTTCTCTTTTTCGATGCCTCTCTTTCCCTCATCTTCGTCCCTATAAATTACAATGAAGTATACCATTAACAACCCGGGATTTATTACAATGAAACTTTTAACTCTTTCATTAAGCCAATAAATGTCCAACTAGTACTCCTCGTTGCTATATCGTAGGAATGGTGTATCTCCCAACTCGATGTACACAATGCGATGCTACATGGATATCTCAATGAAGACATGTATCATACACTATTTATGTTATTGAAAGTCTCATCTAACTATGCATCATAAAATATTATAATAAAAATAAATGTAAGATATATAATTTCTTTTACATGACTACCTAATTAACTTTTTCCGTGTTACGTTTTGGGAAATTTATATTTAACATTAACACGTCACGTCAATTATTTATGTTGATATATCGGGTCAATTTTGGGAGCTTTCCATCGTGTTCAAGTCAGGTTGTCATGTTATGTCAAAAATTATAACCCCTAATTATATTTTAGAGATATCGTGCATTATAATTGTTGAGATCGACTCACCAACTGGACCAAATCGATCCCAACCAAAATTGACAAACATCTGTCGGGCAACCATTTAGAACAGACTTTGGCCCAAATTGTAAGCTACATGGTATTTTCAAATTAGATCTAGAAAACTTAAATTGGTCAATGATATTTTAAGAGTAACTATTATAAAGGTAACGAATATATAAGAAGAATTTTCAAATAAATCAAAGCCCTCGAACGATTTCTATATTTATCCAACATTTGATATTCATTTCATGAACTTATAAAAAAACATTTCATTTAAAATATACTTTCTCAAAAAATAATAATTTATTAACAGAGAACAACAAATTTATTCCATCCATCCCGAATTTAGAGTCTCTATCTTTCCTTCATTTTTTTCTATATACTATAAGAATACACTAATTCAATGGCCAAAATCAATAGTTGTTCGGTATAGTCGAATTTGATACATTAATTATATTCAAAAAATAAAAAATAGCCTATTAGTTTTGCACAACCCACAAAAATATGGCATTGTTAACTTAGGATTTAGAGCGTATATTACTAATTCAATGTTTATTTATCAAATATTATAAAATAGAATTATCGACGGAATATATTGAAAAATAAAGAAGAACATAATTTTGAAATCAAATAATAAAAACATATAAGTATATATTTTTTTCAAAATAAATTTAATTTTTTTCAATCTTGCCTGCAAATGGATCATAAGAGAGGGGGGATTATTTTAGTTATGGGTTAATTACATTTAGGCCCCCGAAACTTTGACCCCTTTACAACTCACCGCCTCAACTTTTAGTTTTTTTTACTTAACCCCCTTAACTTCCAATACGACTGTAAATTGCCCCTGTCGTCCAACTCCGTTAATTGTTGACAAATTTTCACATTTTTAGATGTCTTTTTTTATTTCAATTTATTTTTTAATAATTACTTTAAATATATTTTCTAAATTAGTTTTTTTTGTAATATTGAAGATTTTCTTTTTCCGAATTTTTAAATATATATTCGTATTTTTCAAATCTTTTAAAAATTTTGTAAATTTTTCCAAGGATTTTTTACTTTTTTAAATATTTTTTAGTTTTTTTTAATTTTAAATGTTTTTACTCTTATTTTAAGATTTTTTTTTCAAAAAAAAAATTATGTTAAGACAAAAATGCCCTTACTTTAAGTCATGCTCCATGCAAATGACTAAAGTTTCCCTCCAAAAATTAACGGTGTTGGACAGCAGGGGTTAATTGTAGCCATTTTCAAAGATAGGGGGTGAATTGGAAGAACTGAAAGTTGGAGTGATAAAATGTTGGGGGATCAAAGATCATGAAGCTTAAGTGTAATTAACCTTTTAATAATTTTATGGTGACACATCATCATAGAATAGATTTCTCGTTATCAAGAGAATGTGATCGTCTCTAGTTTGACTTTGTCGTTTTATATGGAAATTCTAAACAAATACGGTGAAGACTCTTTTAGGATAATAATGGAACTTGTGGCGCACTTTGACCTTGAGCTTCATCAGATGGATGTTAAGACTGCGTTTCTCAATGGTGACATTGATGAAACAATATATATGGTGCAACCAGAAAACTTTGTTGAAAAGACGTGATGTATGATAATTGATTAAAATTAATTCGCAAGTTTCCAAGTACCCCTTATTTAATTAGAGTCCATAAACATGCATCTAAGGTGTGTGTGTCAACCCATGAATAAATAAAGCATATGACACAAAAATTTGATGAGACACAGATTTCAGGAAAAAAACCCCTTTCGGGTAAAACCTTTATTTCACTATGAATATATAAATCGCAACTTACAATTACGTAGAGAAATCTGCAATGGATCAACGCGCAGCCAATCCACAAAGACACGCAGTCTTGAACTCAGCAAGAGAATACACGCAGCACCCTCCAAGGACTCGCAGCCCAAACAATAAAGGAAGAATCGCAGCTCTCCTTAATGACACGCAGCCATAACACTTTGTAGAGACTCCCTCAGCAATGACACGCTGCCCTCGGTTGCAAAGAACTCTCCACAAAGGTTGAACAATAACAAAGCTTGTGTTCTAGGGTTCCAAAAGAATCACAAAAGTAATTGGTATTTTTGTGTGTGAATCAAAAAGATGTTTGGCACATCAAAAATCGAAGTCTTGTTATGTTTGAACTCTTAAAAGCGTTTTCTCAAAGACTTCGAAAAATACACCACCGAAATAGGTATATTTATAGGAAATATAAGATAGTGGATAAAAAACTCACGGATCTGTTCGAATTTATCCCAGGCGGACCGGTCCGGTATGGGGGCGGATCGGTCCGACCTCGGATCGGTTCATTTTTCCAAAGGGCCTTTTCGGTTTGCCTGCGATCCGGGGTATTTTGGTACAAAGCGGATCGGTCCGGTAGGGAGGCGGACCGGTCCGGTTTTCCAGAAAAATTAAAATCTTTTAAAAGCCTCTTTTTTCTTGAAAAAACTTGCTTCTTATTTTTTATAAAAACATTTTATAAAAATTTCCCAATACTAATTATGAACTTTAAGGGACTTAAAAACAAAACTTTACTAAGTTCATTCTCGCAGAGGTTATGATGTTGAAGACCCTTTGATATTCGGATCCGTTGATGTAGATGCGATCTTGAGTTTCTTCAACGGTGTAACGGCGTACGACATACAAATTGATAATGGACAAAAATGTCCTTACATTTGTGTCGGGAGATGCAAAGAAAATAGTTTGCAAATTAAAGAAATCCATTTATGGGCTTAAGCAAGCTGTATATTTACTTGGTTTTATATGTTGATGACATCTTGCTTGCCACCAATGATATAGGTATGTTGCACGAAACCAAGAGATTTCTTTAAAAGAAATTTGAGATGAAAGATCTTGGTAACACTTCTTTTGTGTTGGGTATACAAATACACCGAGATCGGTCTCGGAGTACACTTGGTTTATCACAAAAGAGCTATATCGAGAAAGTTCTTAAAAGATTTGGCATGCATGATTGTAAACCAGGTGACACCCCTGTAGCTAAAGGAGATAAATTTAGTCTCAGTCAATGTCCCAAGAATGATTTTGAGATTCGAGAGATGCAAAAGATTCCTTATATGTCAGCAGTAGGAAGTCTTATGTATGCTCAAGTATGTATGCATTCGGATATTGCGTACATTGTTGGCATGTTGGGAAGATACTTAAGTAATCTTGGAAAGGATCATTGGATAGCAGCCAAGCGAGTCATGAGGTACTTACAGAGAACAAAAGACTACATGCTCACCTATCAAAAGTCAGAACAGTTAGAGATCATCGGATATTCTGACTTCTATTTTACTGGATGCCAAGGTAGCAGGAAATCTACTTCAGGTTATATCTACTTACTTGCTGGAGGTGTTATATCTTGGAAGAGTGTTAAGAAGCCTATTATAGCTTCTTCTACCATGGCAACCGAGTTTGTAGCTTGTTATGAGGCGTCCAATAATGGAATATGGTTGCGAAATTTTGTCAGGAGGCTACGTATTGTGAATGGCATTGAAAGATCACTTAAGTTATTTTGTGATAATAAATTAGCAGTATTGTATTCCAACAACAACAGGAGTTCTACAAAGTCAACGTTTATTGACATTAAGTTCCTAGATGTAAAAGAAAGAGTTAAGAGTGGACTTATATCTATAGAGCACATTGGGACAAACTCCATGATTGCGGATTCGCTGACTAAGGGATTACCACTCAAGGTCTTTCATGAGCACACTGCTCATATGGGTGTAATTTTTTTCCAGGATATATCGATTTAGTGGGAGTTTGTATTTTATATGCTTTCATAAACATATTTGATTTAATGGTTATTGTATGGGTATGTACTGCAGTAAAGTATACAGTTTATATTCACTTTGACTTTATATGGTTTGATATCACTAAGGTTTAAGGAGGACTAGTTGGAAATAAGCATGTTAAGATCACATTGAATGAAATTTCCATGCTACACATCCATACTTGATCTTTGTCATTAGTTGCATTGATATATGTGATCATTGATGGGTCTACTTACGAAATATGTAATGACGATCGCTTTGATTCTATATTGGTGCAATTAATGGATAAGATTGTTAAGATACATAAAGTTTTGATAGCAAAAACTCATGAGCTCATAAAGTATAATTCAAATTTATAAAGTTACATATATATATATATATATACCCCAAGTGGGATATTGTTAGAGTAAAATTTAATATATGGGCTTATATATGAAATAAATATGAATTATAGGCTATCAAATAAAAGTAGGCCAATTAAAGTGATTAATTTAAGTTTTGGGGTCTTACTAATGTATTATTAAAGTGTGGGTTTTAATGTGTAGAGACAAGCGTAATTTTTATTTTTATGATGGGTTAAAATAGAAATATACGAAATATGAAAAGACACGATTGTCTTATAAATAGGGGTGGTCTCCAGATCACACTACACCATTCTTCTGATTCCCATTGTCATAGAGAAATTTAGAGAGGAAATAAAAGTGTTGATCTGGAAGAGCATAAGATCTCAAACTCAGATATTTTAATTTTCTATCATGGATTCGGGTACGCTTTCGCAAAATCAATATTTATATTTCTTGATAATTCAATATGAATGTTCGTGTTTGTGTGATAGTTTTCACAAAATAGAAATTAATCCATTATAATCTTCCATTTCTTCTTCAGTAATAGATTGCTTATTGGTTCTTCTAGAAATAATCCTTTTATTCCTCTTACTGATTGCTTGACCTTTTGACTCCTTCTCATGTTCCTGGATAAACTAATCATCCCAATCATCCTCTTGAGCAGGTTGATGTTTATGTGGGATTGGTTTGTCAAAAGTAAGAGGGGGTTTGCTTTTATTAATCTGAAGCTTGATAAAATTTGATACTAAATTTTGGTTTCCCTCTATTAATTCCATTTGTTGATTATCTTGGTAGGTACACTCAAGGTTTCTACTGTCAGACCACTTTTATATAACCCGAACCTCCCAATGTTTGTTTTTCCTTTACCTTCAGACTTGTGCACCACTAAATTATGGATAATATCTTCTAGGGGGTGTGATGGATATGGGATGGGTTATGATGAATGGAAATCACCAGGGATGAAAGGTATTGAGGCAATCTCATTAAGCAAGTTTTTGGATTTGTGGGTAGCTTTAGTTTTGAATTTTGGGTGATTGAGAGAGATGTATGTGGCTTGGTTTTTTTCTGACTGGGGAGATTTTTTAGTCTTGGGTTTTGTGTATTTTCTGGGGGATTTTGACGATTGGGGTAATATTTGGGGGGTAATTAGTGTCTTCGATTTTAAATCTGTCAGATATAAGGATGGGATGGATTACTCCCTCTTCACATCATGGAAGAGGAGTAGTAAAAAGGATATTTTATTGACAAGAGTCTTAATTGGGGTGGTTGAGGTGATGTTTAATGGAGAGGTGACAACTGGGGGGTTCTATCCAAGCTTTGTCTGAAATAATAAATGGGGGAGGTGATTGGGTTTAATCTACTGTCACCTCAGTCCTAGATATGCAGGGGTCTGAAATGGGATTTATTTGATCAATTTGGAAAGAAAGTAGAGATGAAGTCATCAGGGGGTTATTTGGTGTGGTACTAGGTAGAAAAGATATGGCTCAATTTTCTGTACTAACTGGGCTAACTATGGTAGTTAGACTTTCTGTGGGGTCTCTTTGGGTTTTTTGGGCAGCGTTGGTAGTTTGGTTGGGGGATAAGTATGGTATTTTCCTCAGAAACTCCTCCAATACATCATTGAATGATGGAGAAGCACACATCCAAGGACCAAAGCTAATGGGGCTTCCCCCCATCCTCCCTTTCTTCTCTTTCGCATTCACTTGATATATGACGAAATCTTCCATATTTAAAAAAAAATCTTTTGACTTTTTCATAAGTAAAATAGATCCATTTTTCATCTTTTTCTCTTTTGAGATTAAAACCTTTAAATAAAGGAGCATAAATAGGTAAACTAACCTTTAACCTCATGTAGGAGTAGTGTCCTGGTCTAATATCAACCTTCACATGATCAGGCCTATCAACAGACCATTAGCTTTGTGAAATCGATCTTTGGGAAGCCAATGAACTCTGATCCAAAGCTCAATGGTGTTTAAACAAACCTCCTCTGTAGCAAACTTTCAGAATGAATAGGCCATTAGAAAGAGTCCATGGAGATTGATATAGAATCCTCAACATTTCATCCTTTCTTTAAAAGTCAAAAGAAAAGATGTTAAGCTCATTTTTTGCTAACTTAAAATCCCTTTTAACTTTCTAAGGATTCGTTTGGTTGGCATAATTTGCCTAGTCAAATGTCAAAAAATTGGCAAATATGAAAATTTGCCCACATTTTAGCTGTTTTAGTTTGCATAATTTGCCTAGGCATTATTTGTCAACATACAACACCTCCTATGCACAATCTGTGGGCAAATTTTGTTTACCTATTTGAGTGGGAAATATTTGCCCACAAATTTGCCAACTTCTTAAACGATTTTAATTTTTAAAAAATAATTTAAAAACTGTTTTAAATAATTAAAAAACTGTTATGAATATTTAAAAATTGTTTTGTAATGTTTCAAAAACTGTTTTTAATATTATAAAAAAATGTTAAGAAAATGTTTACAATTTTTTTAAAAAACCGTATTAACAAAATATTGTAAAAACTGTTTTTAACATTTTTAAAAACTGTTGTAAATATATTATAAAAACAGTTTTAAAGTTTTAAAAAATTATTTTAAAGAATGTTTTAAATATTTAAAAAAACTGTTATAAATATTTAAAAACTGTCTTGTAATGTTTTGAAAACTGATTTTAATATTATAAAAAATTGTTAAGAGAATGTTTTACAAATTTTTTGAAAAACCGTAATATAAAAATATTGTAAAACAGTTTTTAACATTTTTAAAAACTGTTTTGGATATATTATAAAAACTGTTTTAAAGTTTTAAAAAACATTTTTTAAAACTGTTTTAAAGAGTTTAAAAAAACTGTTGTGAATGTTTAAAATTTGTTTTGTAATATTTAAAAACTGTTTTTGATATTATAAAAAATTGTTAAGAGAATGTTTTACCAATTTTTTAACATTTTTGAATATAATATAAAAACTGTAATATAAAAATATTGCAAAAACTATTTTTAACATTTTTGAATATAATATAAAAATTGTTTTTGACTTTAATTTCGCCTAATGTTGTTTGATAGCGTCATCTAAATTTGTCTACGTAAAATTTGCCATGCCATGCTTTTGCCCGCTTATAATCAAACACGGACTCTTAAGAGAAGAAAAGTAGTTGGAGATGAGGCAAAGCACTGCTCGTTGTAAAAGTTGATGTTTGCTTTGTTAACAAAAGGAGAATACTCTTACATTCAAGTCAATAAAACTTCTCTTTTCTCCATGCAAATTGAAAATACAATGCCAGGTCGTCGTCACTATATGTACACTTTGTTTATCAAATTTGACTAACTTTCATCTTCGACACTAATCTTTCTAAATAAGGTCTTCATAACTTAAAAGACCAAAAGGCATATATTAAAAACTTAAAAATAAGAGTATGACTAAATGAAATTCAGGTGGGTACTATGTCACTCTAAAAATAATATATAGTCATACTTTTTAATGAAATTACTCCACTACATGAAGAACAATGTTTGTAAGACTTTTTTTACTTTACCCCATACAATAATATCGTATTTTGACATAATCAGATAAAAAAATTAGGCATAATCCCCAAAAGTATGACAGACGTTTCTATCCATTATAAAACAAAATTAATCTATATTTTGACTTACCCCCTGGTATATTTTTAACGAAAATGTCCTCCTTTGAGGGGTTATGTCAAAATACGACATTATGACAACGGATTAAGTAATAAAAGCCATTTTTTAATAAAAACTTGACGCGATTTTTTAAAACTCTCTTTTTCTAAAAATAAAATTATTCGTGATTTTTTCAATAGTTTTTTAACCTTATTTATAAATATCATAAAAATTATAAAAATAATGAAAATAAAAAAATTATACACATATAATATTTCTTAAAAAATTATTTATAAAAAATGATACATTATTATTAATAATATTATGTTTTTCTAATTTTTATATAGATCTATTTAACTATTTCTTCTAAATGTATGTGTTTTTAATAAAACAAAATGTGCGTTATTTTTGTGTAAAAAAACTATTTTAATGCTTTTTTAAACTGTACATGAATACTACCAAATTTCATTATAAATGTAAATTAGTTAAATCTTTTATATAAAAATGTATATTAATTAAAATTATTTTCAACCGTTTTTTTTCAAAAATGCATATATTTTTTTTAATTAACAATTAAAAGAGTTGTCTAAAGTAAAAAATGTACAGTCATTTTTTATTGCCTTTTTAATGTATGTTTTTAAAACAATTGTGCTTGTTTTAACTATTTTTTATAAACAATTTCAACTATTTTTTTGTATAAAAAATGTAAACGTTTTTTTTTTCTATTATAATGTACTTTTTTATATAAATCACTATATTTTAATTAATAAAACTATTTTCAACAAATTTTTTTACAAAATGTGCATGTTTCAAAAAATAAAACTATTTTAACTATATTTTGACTTACCACCTATAATAATGTCGTATATTAAAGTAACCCACCCGAAAGAGGGGGGGGGGGGGGGGGGGTCCTTTCAAATATAGCGGGGGATTAAGTCAAAATACATGTTAATGGAATTTTTCTACGGAGAATAACATTTATCACATTTTGGAGCTTAAGTATAATTTTTCATCTTCCAAGGAGTTACATCGAAATACGGCCTTATTACAAGGGTTTAATTAAAAATAAATAAATAAAACTTCAATGAAGTTAGTCCGTGCATGTTGTTTGTTGGTATAAAATAATGTGAAATTAGAAAAAACAATGCTTACTATTTGGTAATTGTACTTACCTAATTTTAATCTCACGTGACTTTTATCACTAATCAATAACTATCAGCATTATGTCTAGAATAATGACTTCAAAAGTGACACGTGTTAGCAAATGTTGCACCGCCAAATTATCATTACTACCTACATAAATAATGAGGATGATGCAAAAGTTTAATTTCAATTATAAAATTAGTAAATCATTTTTAAGTTAGGTATATCTTAACTAATGTCATTATTTTGTTCGACAATGTCATTGTTTGACGAATATTATATTAAAGAATATATTAATTAGATATATTTCAAGCGACTTTTCGCATAATATTGTGGTCACAAACACGTAATCAACAACGTGGACGTGATAATTGGTGGTAGCGTGATATGTCATGTGAGATGTCACATGCGTCACTATTACTATCACTAGTTTGTGAGATTAATATCATTGTTTTATTCAAGATTAATACCAACACGTATAAAAACACAATAACATAACTCATGTAAGGACATTTTTCTCAAGTCCGATATTTTACATTTGTGTATGTCGTACGTCGCTACAAAAGGCACGTCACTTCACGATCTCACATGACAACCTCTATCCGAATTCTAGAGATCAAGCATTCATCATCTCCACCAAGTGTCTCACATCTGCCTCAACGACTTCACGTTCCACAATTTTAGGGATTTTATGCAAGTGGTACGCAAGAGAAGTCAAAACAATGAAAGAAGGCAAGATAGTAAAGTTTAAGGGCATTTTGGTAATTTTACAATCACCGTCCGGAGGTTCGGTCAACTGAAAAGTTGAAGATCTCGATGCTACGAATATACTGGAAGAAACGGCACCTCAATCCGAGCTACAGTGAAGGAGTTATGGCCCTTTGAAAATGGAGAAAACTCCTTATGGAGAATGTTGTGATTTTAGCCCCAAAACCAGCGAAGTTCTGCGAACCGAACAATGAACCGGTTCGGGGGGTGAATCGGTTCGAGGGACAAGCCGAACCAGTTCGGGGTACCTAACGCTAGCAAGAGTCCCAATGACTTAAAATTCTTTTTGGTTTCCTTATAAAAGCCAACTTCGGGGGAGTTATTTTTCAAGACTTGGAGAGACGATTTTGAGAGTTCTATTATCTCAAGTCTTCATATTTTTGAGTCCCAAAACTCTTGTTTTGATACACACATCATTCTCATACCTTTGTGAATCCTTTTGAAACCCAAGAACAGTTATTTGCTTTTGTTCATACTTGTGAAGAAGTCGCTTTCTTCTTCATTGCTGCTCACCTGGAGTTCCTAAGGGAGATTCCAGTCGACGACATCAGAACCGACGTCTACGGGTATTTATGTATCAGACTTATTTTCATTGTAATCCGTGTAACCGTATCTTATAAAATTACAGTGAAAATAAAAAGGTTTGTCCCCTTTGGGGGATTTTTCCTCACTTGTGTGTGTTTGAATGTTCTAGCATGATTTCATCATCTTCAATCACACCTAGATGCATGTTTTAGGATTTAATTGAAAAACTGAGATTTAATTAACTAATTTTTTAATTTGAACGCAAGCTCACGTTTTCAACTCATAATCAGACACATGTATATGTTAAATACACATCAAGACGCAACCCCTACATTTACCTTGTAAATTTCAATGGTAAAACCACAAATTAAAGAACAACGTTAAAAGTGCTTACACACAACTTAAAGGATGAAAGTTAGGTTGCGTTTGTTTTTTCTTCTGAATCTAAAGTCTGAATCTGAAATCTAAAGTCTAAATCTGAAGTCTGAAATCTGAGTTTGAAAAATATGTTTATTTTTACATCTAAATGAATGTGTTTAGACCGATTCAAACTTCAGATGTTCACTTACCTCTTAATCATCCAGAGATAAAAATTACTGTTAGCCTCTTAATCATTTAAAAAAATAAACATTATCTGATTCCTCTTAAATTTAAATGGTTAAAATTTAAATTTAAGAAGTAAAAATAAACAACACTTTAATCAATCATTCATAATATAAAAGGAAACTCGTTTTATATAGTGTTGGGTGGTGGTGAAACTCGACGAAAAGAGAAAATTAAAAAGTCATTTTGTTTGTGTGAAAACTAAAGTGAGAAAGTCGTATACTACATTTACCTATGTATTTGACCAAGCACCTACCATGCATTCAAAGAAATATTAGTTTAATGCACTTGAAAAATCCGAAAAATGGCTGGAATGTACAAGGTCAGGACTAAATTTTGAACATTGCCCTTTTTTTGTTGAGAAACCTCATGACAACATAAAACATTAGTGATGATGATTTGGAACATTTAGATGCATTATTTATCAAATGACTATTTTATCCCCAAAAAAATGGGTTTGACACACAAATTCATCCAGGAATATTTCGCTAGGAAATATTAGCATTTTCCCACATTTATATCATTAGATTATGTACTTTTAGGACATAAAAAATAATATTGATCATGGCTATAGGACAACAAACATTTTGTTTTCATTTTTAGTCTCTATTTTCAAATTAAAGGGACACGTGGCATGCTGTGATTGGTTGACGTTTTATGAATATGGGTCCGCGCCAACGGCTTTATTAAAAAATAGGAACTAAAACTATAAATAAAATTTTTATTGTCATATTTTCAAAATACATATTACAATAGGTCCTAAATTTACGAAGTCCATTATATCATAGAGGCCCTAAAAGTAATGTTAATACATCCTCAAAGTTCATAGAATTTTCTCAATCAATTCCTAAAAATGCCATTTTATTTCAATTTCGTCCATATTTAAATGAACCGTTAATTCCACTAACGAAAATTAAAATGTGCCACACACACAAAGAACTAAAGTGAGATTAAAAATTTATTTTAGTACTAGTTAATTATTTTTCCAATTCAAGATCATTGTAAAATACATTATCTATTTAGGTACTATTATTTCTTTAGTTAGACACATTATAATTTAATTACACCCTTTTTACTTGTTAAAAATTACTTTATGCCCATTTTTTCAAATTAAAAAATGACTTATATAGTACAACGGTAATAACATGCAGGTGTGTCATAAGCATAAAAGTATACTAAATTATCCATTTGACACTATTTCCGATGCTATTATTATTGTTTAAAATGAATAATTCAGTTAAAATATAAAATAAATAGAAGAAAGTTACAAAAAAATTACATTATTCAGTACTTAAAACAAATTTTGTCCCCTAAATTTGGTTCAGTCCCAATTAAGTCCCTCACGTGATTGGCGTAAACCAATTCCCTTAATGGAGTCAATGGTCCGTTTAAATTTAAACTAATTGTTGTGAAAATGAGAATATAATAATTCAGTTAAAACATGATATAGATAGAAGGAGATGGAAAAGAAAAATTACACTACGTAGTACTTTTAACAATTATGTCCCCTAAAGTTTGGTTCAGTTTCAATTTTCTCCTTCACGTGAGTAGCACATGACAATTCTGTTAATGGAGTTAATGATTTGTCTAAATTTGAACGGAATTAAAACAATATGTAATTTTAAGGGCTTGATTGAGAAAATTGACACATCAAGGACTCAATTGAGATCACCCGACATATATGTCATTAACTCTACTTTTTATGTCTACACAGATCTTATTACATTCTCCCTTTCCTACTTAACTTGCAATAACAATCTTGAAGAGGATGGTGCCATATCCAAAAAAAATTCTCAACTAAAGCCTTACCCATTTAAACCGAAAGAACTAAAGAAAAACTATTCATGTGAAAGTCCATTAGAATGTTCTTAGTTTTAGATACCTCAAATAAAGTCAGAAGTTGTAAATTCCTATAAACCTAGCATTCCTTATGATTCGGTGTACAAGATACTCTACTAAATTTGAATTTAAAATTTTCTGAATGATCTTGTGAAGTGTTGTCATGCTAGGAAAAAAGAAAAAGATTTCATTAGTTATAGAAGATTATAATTTAACATATTAATAGTATATCAACCTTGTTCATAATAAATTGTATCACTATTTTTTCAGTGTATGATCATTCATTTATTCTCTAATAATATATGTCTAGGTTCAATTTCTTTTCCCAACTAAAAAAACATATTTAAAAAATTTCTTTGCTAAAACTCAAACAATTTTCCAGTAGCGGTTATAGAACATATGTATTATGAAGTAGTAATGTAATTAATTAGAAGGATCTCTTGTAAAGAAGAACAATCCTTCACAATTGCTGTCGAACCATAAGTATAGACCATATCATAGATATATTTGTCCTGATAACATGTGACCTAAGAACACACATTAAGAACCCAAAAATAATAGGGACAGAGTTCCAACATACATTTAATATGGAACAGATACTCATGTGGAGCTCTAATACTTACTATTTTGAGGCTCAAAACTTATGCGCTAAGGGCACATGTTATCATTTTCCTATGTATATATATATATATACACATAAGTCAACTCAGTTTTTCACTTAACTTCCCAACTCGCTGATGAGTTTACACGTGACGTATCCAACGATCTTGAATACTTTAACAAATCTATGGAATTTTGAAAATTACAACTTTAAGTTTGGGTTTTGTTTTAAATTGTTAATTAGGATGCATACACCATAGAGTGGCCCGAGCAGCCTAAAATATGGAATCTGACATAAATTTGACATGTTATCGAACATTACCTATATACCTCTTAAACACTCTTCTTCCCAAATACCACCACACTCGGTTCAAGTAAGTTCCTCACAACCAACAATTTTTCCTTTTGTGTTTGTTTGTTTGTCTTTGTGCGAGTTTTTCCTATATACCTAAAATGTGTGTTTATTTTTATGAGAAGAGGGAGGAGGTTGGCCAGCAGATATTGATTATGTAAGGAGGAGAAGACGGCCAATCACCTCTTTCTACACTCTCAGGTGACTCGAGGTCTTTGGAATTTGTTCTTCTTGTTATGCCAGATTTGTTGGGTTATGCCCGGTACGGTGTACGAGCTGATGGAGGCTTGGAGGAGTCCTAGGGGTTGGAATGGTTCGCGGGTGGTCTGGAGGATGGTCCCTCATTGTATTCTTTGGACTGTGTGGCAGGAGAGGAATAGGAGATGCTTTGAGGGGGTCAAACTCGATCCCTCTTGCATTGGGTACAATTTTATGAGCCTTATTCTTACTTGGTATTAGAAAAGGCATGATTCTTCATTGGCTCTCTCTTTTGAGTTTTCAAAGGAGGTCCAGGTGCTACGCTAGTCTGTTCTTGGTTCCGTCCCTTGTTTTTTTCTTTGTATACTTCCTATATACAGGATTTCGCCCCATTAGGCGGGTTTATTTTATGGAATCATTTACTTATTAAAAAAATTATTGTATTTCTGTTGTTTTTTGTGTGAGTTTACATATTTTTTTATGCTAGGTATATAATTTTTCTTCTTCTTTTGTAGAGTTTGTTTGTTTTTGTATATAATTGTTGGGTGTATATTTTGGGAACTTTTTGGTTAGTTTTGTATTTTTATGTTTCATTTGGTATATATCTCTTTGAATAATACATATTTCCAATTGCATTCCTATTTTATTTTTTTAACATGAGCCGTCTATATGTGGTATCAACCAACTTTTTTTCCTGTTAAAATTACTCATTTTTCATGTGTTATAGAAGTTGAAATTTCTTTTATTTATTTATTTTTTCTTTTTTAACTAAAAGATTGTTATTAGAGAGGAAGAAGAACACCCCTTCTTCGGCAGCTTACAATTATGAACAAGGTATGGAAAAATCATCAATGTAAGAAGATAAAAATCTAGAAAGAGGACCCTTGTAGGGTTTAGCTTTGAAAATGGCCCTAATCTCATCATGAATTTCTCTAATAATATGCTTAGCTTCCATTTTAATCCCTTCAAAAACACTATTATTCCTGGCATACCATAATTTCCAACAAACTAGACTAGAAATAATTTTGTCTAAAATTGCATAAATGGATTTTCCCCGAGTAGATAGCCACAAAGACACAATTCTAGAACTCAAATTCATTTTTGACGTCTTTCGTCCCATCAAGTCTTCAAAATATTTCCAAACTTGTCGAGCAATATCACTTTCATGAAATAAGTGATCCCGATTTTCTTCTTGGCTATTTGAACAACAGCTACATCTCGAAACTATAGGGATTTTTATATTTTTCAAATTTTGATCTAGAGGTAGGCCGTCGCAAAATAAACGCCACATGAATATTAAGACTTTTGGTGCTAATCGGTTGTCCCAAAACATCTTCGAGGTAAATTGGATGCAGTCTCTTCTTCTAATTTGATCCCAAGCAGTTTTGAATACAAATCCCTTGTCAACCCAAGACTTAATTGCTTGAAATATAGTATCCGAGTTCTCAAAGAGGAAAATACCTTGCATTCTTTTCCACGTGTTACTAGCAGAGGCGATTAAACTAAAAAAATTCCGATTTGCAAGATTCTTAGATTTTTTATTCATATTATCAGCCCATAAGGAATTATTTGTAAGGAACTTGACCCATAATTTGCAAGTGAAGACATTGCAAACATCCATTGTATCTCATAAACCAAGACCTCCTTCTTCTTTAGGCAAACATATTTTCTTCCACAAAATCCAGTGATGCTTTTTAATCTCTTCCTGTTGGCCCCAAAAATAATTTGCACTGACTTTGTCTATTTCAATTAAGGTCGAGAAAGTAGGATTAATCGATTTAAACCAATGCATCCCCTGCGTCTGAATGATAGATTTAATAAGAACCAATCTTCCTGCATGCGACAAATTTTTGCTACTCCAACCTGATATTCTATCCTGCACTTTTCCAAGAAGAGGTTGGAAAAATTGATTACGCTTTCTGCCATTGAATATAGGGACTCCTAAATAGATGAATGACAATTTTTTTTTGGAAAAACCCCGTCTGATTCTGGATTCGTTGAACTCGCAAACTGCAGCAACTAGGAGGCACTATAAAATAGCTCTTAGAGTTGTTAACAAGTTGACCCGACTGAGCTTCATAGTGGCGAAGAAATTGCATGAAATTATCAACTGAAACTTTGTGGCCATTCGTGAAGAAAAGAATTTCATCCGCAAACGAAAGAGACGTAACTAGAGGGTACCCACTGGGAGTAGAGAACTTCTTGATTTTATTACATAAAGCCAACTCACGTATTCCTCTAGACAACACTTCACTAGCAATGACAAATAAAGCTGGGGACAAAGGATCATCTTGGCTCACACCACGATTAGATTTTAAAAAACCAGCTGGTTTCCCATTAATCAAAACGAAATACCAACAGTTCGATATTAATCTCCAAGCTATGTCAATCAAAGTTTCTGAGAAGTCGAAATCTCTTATCACTTTAAGAATAAATTGCTAAGATATCCGGTCATATGACTTTGCAATATCTAACTTGAAAACAAGATTCCCTCCCCGAGCTTTATTATTGAATGAGGAAAACATCTCTTGGGCCAGGAAAATATTATCTGAGATTGATCTTCCTTTAATGAATCCTGCTTGAGAAGAAGAAATAATGTTTGTAAGAAGACTCCCAATTCTGTTAGCAATGATTTTGGATATAATTTTGTTGGAAAAATTGCATAGGCTTATGGGTCTAAAATCTTTGCAAATAGATGGATTTTCAATTTTGGGATTAAAATGATATTTGTTGCTGACCAACATACTGGAATATCTTCTCCAAGAAAAAAAGATTGGATAGCCAATGTTAGATCCTCTTTAATGATATTCCAGCATGTTTAAAAAAAGGTACCATTAAACCCATCAGGACCCGCAACACTATTTTCTCCAAGAGAGAAAGTTGTATTTTTAATTTCTGGTTGAGATGGAACATCCGTAAGGCCATAATTGATATCATCGTTTATAATCTTAGGAATGCAATCAAAAATAGAATTATCAAAAATGTTTTGAGTTGAAGAACCAAGAAGAGATTGAAAGTGATTGATGATTTCATTTCCAATATCTTCTTCTTTATCTAACCAATCACCCAAATCGTTTTTAATTTTTTGAATGGTTAGACGGTTAACTTTATTTTCACCACGGAGTGGAAATAAGAAGAATTTTGGTCACCGTAATGCATCCACTTGATATTTTCCTTTTGCTTCCAATACATTTCCTCCACTCTAAGTTCAAGATTAAACTTAGTTGTGGCTTTCTTACATTCTTCTCGGTTCTCTTCTGAGGGAAACATGTCATATTTGGCTTCTTTAAAAATTAAATCTTCCTCTGCTGATTGGACCCGAAGGAATATATTTGAAAATACTTATTTATTCTAAACTTGCAAATCTTTTTTAACTAGCTTTAATTTTGATGCAAAGATTTTCATGGGCCTTCCCTTCATATTAGTCTTCCAAACGTTTGCAACCACTGATAGAAAGGAGTTATGGGTAGTCCACATGGATTGAAATTTAAACTCCTTAAGGTTATTGTCACTAGGAAATCGCTATTTTAATAGCATCGGAGAGTGATCAGAATTAGCTCTATTCAAATGTTCCACCGTGGACATCAATTTAGATTTGAACCAACATTCATTACCCAGAATTCTATATAATCTAGCCCAGATTCTAGCATCTCCAACACGATTGTTACTCCAAGTAAAACTCGAGCCATTATAAGAAACTTCCTTTAATCTAGCATGAATCATAGAGGAATTAAAGTCCAAAATAGCTTGTTGATCCACTGAATTACCTCCCATTTTTTCATCATGAGAAGAAATTATATAGAAGTCCCCTCCTAAAATCCATTTATCAAAATTTAAAGAAGCCAAAAAATTAATGTCCTCCCTTAAACACAACCTCTCCAATTTATTACAACTAGCATAAACAGAAGTAAATATAATATGATCACCCATGTGAGGAATATTAATAGAAACAGACAAACTCTGCTCATTGTCTCGAACAATAGTTGCCTGACATTGATATTTCCACATTATCCAAATTTTATTATCGTTGTTTGAAAGGCCTCCATGGAAATTCAATTTTCTGCATAGCTCATTTAGCTTACACTGATCAATCTTTGGTTCTTGGATAGTTACCACCACTAGAGAGTGTTTTTTAATTAATCTCTTGCGTCTTCTAATGGAGGAATTGTTACCAACTCCTCGAATGTTCTAAAATAAGGAGCTGGTCATTTAGGAGTGTATGGCAAAGAAATTTTCGCAACATTGCTAACTGCTCTGGTTTGGACTGGTGTCCCTCTTAATTGAGATCCATTTTTCTTTTTTGACTTTTGAGGGATCTTTTTCCCACTACCAGCTGTAATTTACGACCTTGCACTGTTTACAGGTTTAGATAATGGAAGACAGATTTCTATCTTTCCATTCAAAGAAGATGAAGAAGTGAAGTTGGTATAAGGTGGTGATAGTGGTATATTATTTGTGGTAGAAGTCAATTTCTGGAAAATGGAATATTTTTTGGTTAGCTATTTTGAAAATGATTTAAAATCATCCAAAGAAATAGGAATTGATTCTGAAATTCTTGTTGGAAGATCTTCATCAGATTTCCAAAGCGGTTTCCAGCTAATCTGTGTGTTTTTAGGGTAAGCTAAAGGAGGGGTTGAGGAATGAGATGGATGGGACGTATAAAGGTTAAAGGAAGTATTTTGAATATCCGTAGGAATCTCACCATTTTCCTGGTCTTCTGTATCCAACATCAGCAAGTCAAATGGATTATGCATGTATACCGGGTCACTTGAGACGTTATCAACTAACTCCTTATTTTGTGGAATACCATCTTTCTGATGAGTATCTACCAAACCACTCTGGTTGTCGTAATTTAAATTTTCTGAGTGCTTTCCAGCATTGATCAAAGTACCTGCTAGCGAGGTAGAAGTTAAACCATGCTTAGTCACTTCTTGAAGCAATATTGGTTCTTTACCAATATCTCTGCAGTTAAGACCCTCGTCTACCTTGGCTAATTTTCCCCGTGTTAATGGTTTTCTCAATCCAAACGCCTTTATTTTTAGGTTTAGGAACATCTATTGAATAGTTCTCCTTAATAGACTGTACCTCTTTTCCTTTACTAGCTATAACCATCTCTTCTTCAGCACACCGTTTTCCATTTGACAATTTAGAATCACCTCCATCTAACCCACACTCAGAGTCCAGGTGCCCAATCTTTGCTCATCCAATGCAGTAAGCCGGAACATTCTCATATAATTTTTTTTGCCAAAAACTCTTTGTACCACAACTTATACGCAGTCTAGTTGGTAGTTTTTAGCTATATCAACCTCAACACAAAGTCTTGCATGACTAGGTCTGGTGACATTAGTTGTTGCTTCATCAACTTTTAGTGGGTTACCAATCAGATTAGCAATTGCAAATAGGGCTGGTTTTGTAAATAAATGAACAGGTAGTTGAGGAAGGGAAAGACAAATGGGGAGTATGGAGCTATCTTGACCCGGTATAAAATCGTAGGTCCATTTCATCACCTTCATGGGAAATTTATAGATACACCATTGTTCTCTTAACCAAAGCCTCATGTAATCTTCTTCACAAAATAATTTAATGAGAACATGTCTATCATCCAGTAAGCCTATAGAAAAGGCTTATTTGAGAGAAAAGGAAAGAAAAGCTTTGCGTATTGATTCCATGGAAGATCTGTCAAAGTTGAATCTCCCAATGAGAGAGAACTTATATGGGTCTGCAAGTTTAAGGTTTTCCTCCTCAGAGAATGAAATCATTCGTTCACCTTTAAAACTTTCATAAGGTTTCGATTTAATGATGGGATTAGAAGTGTTGGATAGGATGGAGGCAAAGCTTTTGGCTTTATCTCTGTCAATGTCAGGCGGTTTAGGTGTGGGTTTCAAAGGGTTTATGGTTTCCATAGGTTTGGGAAAGAATGCTTAAGAGAGAGAGCTCTAGAGAGATATTTGTTTAGAACGACCAATAATCTCATATATATAGGAAGAGTTCAGGAGTTTTGATTTGTTTAAGGTTTAGAGAGAAGCCCTAAAATTTGGAAGAACGCCGCTAGGGATATTTGGATCAGTTCAATAATTTTTAAAAGTTAAATCAAGAATATTTAAAAGTTAAGATTCATGGTTGAAAAAAAAACTTTCCAGTTTAGTGATTTCCAAAAATAAACAAGGATTGATTAAATATTGAAGGTTCAAATTTCAATCTATTCTAAAAAATTTCTTTTCCAGTTTTTTTATTTTGCATGCAGGTGAAATGTGGAAGGCATGAAAAATGTTAGAATAAAATAATTTTTTGTAAAAAAATAAAATAATAAGTTAATTCTAAATTAATTGATAAAAATGTTTAAGGAATTTTTAATTAAAGTATACTGGACACATTTGGGTATTGAATTTACTAATAATATTTTAGTATACCCACTCATTTATATTTGTTCAAATAGAGTTCACTTGATGAAATATTTCTCTTGATTCACATCCTAATGGAGGAATGCAATGTTTATTTTTATCTTTAAATATACATTTAGTCTGACATGTGAAGCTTTTTATTTAGTAGTTATCTAATGTCACACCTCATTGAAATGAAATTTTTTTAGGCACAATGTGTAAATGAGTCGTAAAAGTAATAAACTTAGGTCTAGCAAATTCTATCTTCAAATCGTAATCCATGGACGAACCCATTAGTACCATTAAAGAGAGAAGCCAACGTTCCACGAAGAAAACAATATAGAAATTTAGGACTTGGTCCCAAGTTAGAATATTAAGATTACATTGTCTCATTACATTTCGTAGGTGAGATCTAGAAGAGAGCAAAGCAATTTAGATATATATATGTCTATAAATAGAGATGAATCATATATTAAAATTAGGTGTAAGAAAATGCTAAATAAACCCACAATATTAACTCAAATTCGAAAGAGAAAAATAGGAAGTGAACACAATGAAAGATGAATGAACAATGGAAGATACAGAACATCGTGAGGGGGATAGACATATGCATAGGTCAGTCGTCGATCGTAGATTTGAGTGACTTCTGTAGAAATCATTTCCCATAGGAGATGAAACCAATAACAAATAATGCTTCTAGACTTTTATAGAATGAAAAAATTTTGTAAGTCACTTGTTATTCTATAAACATAGAACTTTAGAACTACTCGCAATGACAAAAATCATACTAATGCTAAATGAGATGAAGTCTACAACAATAGTATTTCTCATTAATTATATAATTGGAGAAAAAGTCAAATATAGTCTGCAAATAATTGGCAAAAAATTCTATGGCTCGATAGATATAGATGTGAAAAAAAAAGGCTGTGATCAAATTTTGGCTAGACACATAGATTCTTTACATTGAACCATACGTATAGGACGTCCAATTAAAAATGCTTGTGTTAAACAATGTAACGCTTTTTGAATTAGAAAAAAATATTTGGCTTGAGGTGTAAAATACATTATAATTTTTGGGCCCAAATCTCTTTAGCATCTCATACAGTAAACATTAGATAAGTGGTAGTGATCTTTTTACAAAAATCTAGTTTTCCTTAGTTTCCAGTTTCCACAACTAAAAGCAAAGAAATAAAGTAAAACCAAATTTCTTTCACAACATTCTGATCTACTGATTTAAAAAGAATTCGAGAAAGGATATATACATATACAACATACCGTTCAACTGAAATTATTAAATTAGAAGAAAAAATATGGTAGGTAAATATTAGTATTGTAATAATGAAAAAATATACCATGCATAATTTCAATGTAGTTGTAACTTAGTAAACATTAATAAACAAAAATTACGCGGAATTAGGAAGGAAAAAACTAAGCTGGAAAATCAAGGTGGGAGGTCAAGATGTATATACTTTGAATATTATAAAGTTAGATAAAAAAATAAAAATAAAAATAAATGATGACAACCCTTTGCACCTTGAATAATGATGTTTCGATTGCTAAGAAATAGTACATGGACAACACTATATAATAAAAACACGTGTATCTTAGAGTTGAGTATGAAGTATCTTCTCTATCATTATGTTTGTTATCCACTGAAAATATCAAATCTTTTGAAATTGCAAAATAATGTGTACTATATAAGAAATTGTAACTGGTACCTAAAAATAATGTGTACCCATTGTCCCAAAAGCATCATAGTTGGTTTGTAGGTTCGATCTTTCAGAAGATAAAGACAAAGATTCGAATCGTGTCTTACGGTCCTGTTTCTCCCCACAACAACAACAATAGCAAAAAAAGCCTACTAAATTATTGTCGAATAATAAAAAAGAAATAAAGCAAATAAGAGATTGTAAATTAGAATGTGTAATGCCAAAGAGTTCAAACCCGTATTGTTAAAACCTTAGCTTTGAAGTAAAAATTAATTAAAAAAACCAATGCATACAGGAGTAATAAAATGGATACAAACAAATTACACAAACTAATAAGTCGTTGCAACGGATCACTGTACACCACTTATTCCAAGATAATGTGCAACACTTTATTGCACTGTCACATTACTTTTTGCACTTTCTTTATTCCTCGGCATTTTCCTAATTAAATGTCATACAGTTGATTCTTATATTTACTTGGAACGAATATAGTCAATATAATGTTGTAACACAAGGGTGTTCATTTTGCAACAGGTACATTGCAAATTGAGGTTTGGAACCCGTTCCTTAATTTGGAGATATTTTATGTCAGTCACATCAACCTAACCTAAGCTTCAATCAATTCTCTGGTTCTCTTTCATCACATATGGGTCTTTGTCTTTCGAATCATGAGAGCTTTACCTAAACAGTAACGATCTCAGTGGAATAATTCCAAGATTTGTCGGCAATGCTTTTAACCTTTCCATCCTGGCCATGAGCTATAATTCATTTAATGAGACTCATCCAAAAACTTTACCTTGCACTTAATTATTTGACCAAAGATTATCATGGTCTAGAATTAGGGTTTTTCACTTCTTTAACAAACTGCAAACAACTGGTATATTTGGACTTATCATATAACCAACTAAATGGTACTCTCCCAACTTCATTTGGGAATTTCTCCACCCTATAAGACATTTTGATACAATCGGTTCCAAAATTGAAGGCAACAAATCCCATTGTAATTGGAAACTTTACAGGCTTAGAGTACATAGATTTAGGCAGGAATGAGTTAAGAGGATCAGTCCCGACGACACTTCAGAGATTAACACATCTACAATAAGTATATCTTGAACAAAATAGATTGCAAGGATCGATCCCAAATGAGCTATGTATGCTTAAAAACTTAGGAGACCTTTATTTAAGTGATAATGAGTTCAATGGGCCCATACCGACTTGTTTAGCGGATAGTAAATCTCTAAGATTCTTGTACTAATACTCCAATAAACTCATTTCTACTATTCCATCGACCTTGTGGAGTTTGAAATATCTCGTGGGCCTAAGCCTATCCTCAAATTTTCTAAGTGGATATCTAGCACCAGATATAGGAAGTATGAAGGTTATAAACCAAATTGATTTATCTTGGAATCAGTTAACAGGTAATATCCCAAGCATGATTGGAGGTGCACAATTTCTAAGTTCACTCTCATTGTGGCATAATAATTTTGAAGGATCTATTCCTTAATCAATGAGTGATTTTATAGGTTTGGGATTCTTTGATTTATCAAGTAACAATTTATCTGGAGTGATTCCCATGTCCTTAGAGAAACTTAGGTATCTAAACAACTTCAATGCCTCTTACAATAAATAAAGAGGAGAAATTCCCAATGGGGGACAATTCCCAAACTTCACAGCCCAATCATATATGAAAAATGATGAACTATATGGTGCACCTCGGTTATAAGTTCAACCGTGCAAAGCCAAAACTTATCGATGGTCAATAACAAAAGTTGTACGTCTATTAAAATAATTTTACCCCTCATAATAGTAGCAATGATTGCAGTTTCCCTAATATTTGTGTTCGCAAGACACACAAAAAGGAAGATGAAATTATTGGACCACAAAGGTTCATTACCACTTGCGTGGAGAAGAGTGTCTTAACATGAACTCGTACAAGCAACAAATTCAATTTGGGAAAGTAACTTACTCTGCACGGAGAGTGTTGGTTCGGTATTGTGACAACCCGCCATCCGAAATAAGGGGTGGCCTGCCCGATACCTCAAACATAACGGAATCATGGATGGGCATCATACTCAGCATCATAACAATAAAATAGGTATACGGGAAAACCACCCAACAAATCAGAAAACGGGTTGCCAAATTTTTTTTAAATTTAATTACAAGTTAAGAAAATAAATTAAACAACCCAATCTGATAATAAAGTGGAATTCCAAAAGAACTTATATTAATACGGAAGCAACCATACAATAAGAGGACGGAATAATCTGTCGGTCAATAGTTACATTCAATGTATTACAACAGTTCAAAAATTTACATAATACATTCATTAACAATTACAAAAGTTGGGCCACCCGCCCGAGTGAAAGACCCGATCATATCTAGAATTCAAAAATGAAGGCGTCTAACAAAACATCCTGTAATGATCCGTAAATTCTTACATCTCGTCAAAAGCATATGAATAGGAATATCACAACAGGCGCCCTTGCGGAGGAGCACCTTAGCGGATACAATAACATGCACAACATGGAAAAAATGAACGGGTTAGGGCCCGATTTATATATGATTCCCAGTTGAATAAGAAGCATGATAGATATAGAAAATTAATCATGAATGACATATATGAGAATCTAACAACCTAAATGTCAATGCATGATAAGGCAATTTAAATGATTCTAACAATTACTAATAAAACAAGAGAATAGAATTTAACATCATTATTCATCACATTTTCTCCTTTTTCCATTCCTCAACAGGAATATAATTACCATTTTATCTTTCCGTTGTCCATTCCTTAGAAAGAATATAATTACCATTTTATCGTTCATATGGCAATTCACATAATCAAGTCCCACTTGAATTAGAAAGGTTATACTCTTATACATATAATGATTCTAAGACCGCCCCTCCGAGTTTCCGCACTGGGCGCGCCCCTAAATGACTATCATCTTCCAGGGCCTATCTATACAAGACAACCTGGGCACCTAACGCACGTTGGGAAGTGGCCATATACCTGCGAGTGAGTCATAACCACACCCGTAATTACCTCACTAGCGCAGAAAAACATATACAAATCCCGCATATGGCCGAGGACTATAGTCAGCCTGCATTCACTAGTCAGGGGACATCACCTCATGCGCGAGCTTCCCTTATGATAGCATTTAGAGAGGTGTGTTTAAGTAAATTAACATTTACCAATCTAAATCATCATTACCATTTTCAATGATCACATATATGTTTCAATTTATTTGAAACCATTATCCTTGAATATTTCTTATTCATTTTCATCATATTTTAAGTCCCGAAGTATTTTCCCAATGATCACCAAAATCTTACGAGTCCCCAAGGTGCTATATACCTCAATAGGGCCCCTAACATGTCCAAATATGGGCTTAGAACTCTTAATTCCTAATAGCTTATAAGATGAAATTGATGCCTAAACATCACTTTATGTACCCTTGCATTTAACCCCAAGTGAACCCATTCATCCCTAGGGTAGCGACCAAACTCAACTAAAACTCTAGGATCCTATGTTTACTTCTTACAAGAAGGTTCCTAGGTTCTAATCCTAATAAAAAAAAGGGGTCAAAATTCAAAAAGAAAAACAAGGGAAGATGCAGGATTTTCGAATCGATTCGGCATGGGGCGAATCGATTCGGCCAGACCAGCGAATCGATTCGGACCAGCCGAATCAATTCGGTCAGGATAACCAACATTCTGCATAACAGTCGAATTGATTCGGTAATAGCCGAATCGATTTGGTCCACCCAGACCTGGACACTGCCTCCATGCGAATCGATTCGGCCTGGGCAATCGATGCACCCCTGCGAATTTTGCCAATTTTGGCTATGGAGTCTTGGACTCCCAATTTCTTCCAAACTCCACCATCCCTAACTATTATTATTTATTTCTACCAACTGATCATGAATACATCAAACAACCATAATTTATGCCAATATCAACTCAAATTAACCTCAAAAGATTCAAAGCCCATAAAGTCCATGAAAGCCCTAACTTTCTTAAAATATAAGTTAACCACAACTATCAATACTAATTATCCAACTTAAATCATATAATAGCAAGTAGAAAACTTTCCTCAAGCTTTCCAATTCAAATTTTGATGAAGTTGTATGCAAGAACAATCACCAAAGCTTCAATCTCTCACTTTCTCTACAAGTTCTCTTCCTCTCTTTCTTTCTCTAGGTTTACTAATTCAATTAATGGAATAGTGACTTAATCAAGACATAAATCGTGGCTTAGGCTCAAAATTCCAGCTTAAGTGATCAATACGCGATAAAATAATACGCAACTACACATTTAAGGTAAAACCAGTCAAAAGTGCCCAAATTCTCAAAATACAATATGGCACACAAATTGACTATCTCGCACCTCCCGGAACGAACTACACCCTCCAAATTATCATTTGGAAATTCTATAATTCATTTTAAGTTTCGGTCTCATTATTAAGTCAAAATGTCATTTTAAATTTTATGACATAATAAAACACAACATGGTGATATTCACCTATATTTAAGGTAAATATGCAACATCATAGTAAATATTAGCGTTTCCTCAATAAATTATTACTTACTCCACATTCCAACATTTTACATCTAATTACTATATCTAGTAAATAAATATAAAATAGGTTCTCAAAAGTGAGGGTTGTTACATACTCCCCCCCTTATGAGGGAATTTGGTCCCCAAATTCAGGCGTACCCTGTATAAAGAGATGCGGATACTTTTCCCGCATGTCATCCTCGCATTCCCATGTTGATTCTTTGGCGTTATGGTGACTTCATTGAACTTGCACCAAGGGCAACACTCGTGACCTCAATCGACGGTCACCATGCTCTAGAATAGCAACCGGTTGTTCTTCATATGAAACGTCGTGTTGCAAGTCAATATCCTCGAAAGGGATATGCCAAAGTGCGCCTTCACACCTCTTATACTTCTTTAGAGAGGAAACATCGAATACATCATGAATTTGTTGCAATGGTTCCGGTAAAGCAAGTTGGTATGCCACTGGACCCACCTTCTCAATAACTGGAAAAGGTCCAACAAAACGTGGCGCAAGCTTCCCCTTCTTCCCGAAACGCTTGATGCCTTTCATTGGTGACACTCGTACTAAGACTTGGTCCCCAATCTCCAATTCCATGTGCCTTCTACCCGCATCGGCATAGCTCTTTTGACGATCTTGGGCTATCCGAATGCGATTCCGAATGAGCTCTATTTTAGAAGAAGTATCTTGGATCATTTCAAGTCCAATAAATTTATTATCGCCCACTTCTAACCTACAAGCGGGAGATCTACAAGGTCTTCTATACAAAGCTTCATAAGGTGCCATTCCAATAGTCAATTGGTAAGAGTTGTTATAAGCAAACGCAACCAATGGGAGATATTGTTCCCAACCACCCTTGAAGTCAAGCATACACATACGAAGCATATCCTCCAACATTTGGTTTACTTTTTCAGTTTGGCCATCTGTTTGAGGATGATAAGAAGTGATTAACCTCAATTCGGTCCCCATCGCCTCTTGGAAACTTCGCCAAAAGTGGGAAACAAAGATCTTGTCCCGGTCAGAAACTATATTCAAAGGCACCCCATGGAGTCTAACAACCGCCTCAATAAATAATCGGGCATATCGAGCAGTGTCATAATCAGTCCGCACGGGTAGGAAATGTGTCGACTTAGTCAAACAGTCGACAATCACCCAAATAGAATCACACCCACTCTGTGACCTTGGCAAGCCCGTAATGAAATCCATCGATAAGCTTTCCCATTTCCATACCGGAATCTCTAACGGTTGTAATAAGCATGTCGGTCGTTGATGATCGATCTTGACCAATTGACAAGTGGTGCATTGTGACACAAACTCATAAATATCCCGCTTTATGCCCGCCCACCAATACTGATGGCGCATGTCTTGATACATCTTGTCCCCACCAGGATGTACCGTAAATTTAGACCCGTGAGATTCGGCCATCACCGCCCGTCTCAAGTCCCCTTCCTCTGGAACGATGAGTCTTCCATGGAAGTATAGTCCACCCTCAGAACTAATTGAGTAGGATTGTGCTCCCTCGGACAGTAATCGGCGTATATGGTCTTGACAACCCTTATCCCTTCCTTGGGCTTCTACATTTCTTGCCACTATGGTAGGGGTAACGGTCATTACCGACATGAATGCTCTCACCACCGCATCCTCCTGACTGAGTTCCTTCCATTTAGCTTTCCAAACATCAGCTAACTCTCCCTCGGGCTTCCTACTCAAGGCATCCGCTACAACGTTCGCCTTGCCCGGATGATAATGAATATCAAATTGATAATCTTTCACGAACTCCAACCATCGGCGCTGTCGTATATTCAAATATTTCTGTGAAAATAAATATTGCAGCGATTTATGGTCCGTGAAAAGACTGAACTTTTCTCTCAAGAGATAATGCCTCCATATCTTCAAGGCAAAAATAACCGTGACAAGTTCTAAGTCATGCACCGGATAGTTTCTTTCATGGGGCTTTAGCTTGCGATAAGCATAAATGATAGCCGGTCTCTCTTGCTGGAGTACACCTCCTTATTCTTGAAGAGATGCATCGGTGAAGACTAGATATTCCAATCCCAGTTTTAGCAATGCAAGGACTGGAGCCAAAGTCAATCTATCTTTGAGCTCATCAAATGCAGCCTGACAAGAATTATCCCAAACAAATCTCACTCCCTTCCGGGTCAAATTAGTCAAAGGGCTAGCGATTTTAGAAAAACCCTTGATAAACTGACGGTAATAACCCGCCAACCCCAGAAAACTACGAACCTCGATAGGTGTCGTGGGCTGACCCCACTCCCTTACCGCAACCACCTTGCTCGGATCCACCGATATACCCTGGGACGTCACCACATGACCCAGAAACTGTACCACCTGTAACCAAAAGACACACTTCTCGAACTTAGCATACAATTAGTGATCCCTCAATCTTTGTAGGACCGACCTCAAATGCATAGCATGATCAGATTCCGTTCGAGAATAGACTAGGATGTCATCAATGAATACAATAACAAATTGGTCCAAGAAATCCCGAAATACCCTATTCATGAGATCCATAAATACAGCGGGGACATTGGTTAGTCCAAAAGGCATAACCAAAAATTCATAAGACCCGTACCTTGTTAGAAAAGCAGTCTTGGATACATCCTCCTCCCGTATCCTCAATTGGTGATACCCCGTCCTCAAATCAATTTTTGAGAAGTACGACACTCCTCGAAGTTGATCAAACAAGTCATCGATACGAGGCAAAGGGTATTTATTCTAGATGGTGACTTTATTCAACTCTCTATAGTCCACACATAATCGGAGAGAACCATCCCTTTTCTTTACAAACAATACCGGAGCACCCCACGACGATGTGCTACGCAGAATAAATCCCTGCTCTAATAACTGTTGGATTTGATCTCTTAACTCCCTCATTTCCATAGGAGCCATTCGATATGGAGCCTTCACAATAGGCCTCATTCCAGGCGCTAAGTCGATCACAAACTCAATCTATCGTCTAGGAGGCAAACCCGGTATTTCTCGAAAAACAGCCTCAAAATTTCTAACAACCGGAATAGAATCCAAGGGAATAACTATATCCCTAAAAGTCTCCTCGGCAATACAATACAGATAAGTACTAGTACTCCCCTCTAAAAGAGGTAAAACTACCAAGAACATTTGTTGTCCCGGAACGACGAAGACTATACTCTTCCCGTAGCAATTAATAATAGCATGATACTTCATAAGCCAATCCATGCCCAATATCACATCATACCCGACCATGTCCAGGACGAGTAAATCGGCCTCAAAGCATAAATTACTAAGAGTAGTTCCTATATTTTTACAAACAAAGAAAATGAGTGAACCATCACCCATAGAGGACTCCACACTAGTAAAAGTACTCTCAGCAGCTTTAATCAACCCTGTGGTCTGAGCAAGGCTCTTAGAAATGAAAGAATGCGTCGCACCCATATCAAATAAAACGTGACCCATATGTCCCTGAATAAGGAACTTACCCTCAATGGCTGGCGGTGCCGGAGGAGCTGGAGGAAGCATAGCGTCCTGAATATGATAAACCCTACCATACTGTAACTGACCCTGTTGTGGAGGAACAACTCGGTTAGGTACCTGTGGAGGGAACTGAACATACGGCTGCTGTGGAGCTCTAGGAAACTGTCCCCCAATCAACTGAGGACACTCCTTCTTATAATGACCCGCCTCACCGCATTGGAAACACCGACCCAACATATTCTCCGCATTACGACCACGGTTATTTCTAAACTGATTCGCACCTTGGCCCTGCTGGCCTCTACCTCCTTCACCACCCCGGCCTGCTTGTTGTTGTGAGGTACCTTGACCGTGCCTATTATTCTGGCTCCCAGAATTGAGCCCACTGGAACGTTGCCTCTTTGACAAGTCCCCCTGATGGGGATCCCTTTCTTTCTGCTTACTACCCGAAGGTTGGGACGAGGGAAAAACTCCTCCTCCAATCCCACTACCTCCAGGCCTTCCCACATGCCCCACTACGGAGGCTTTCTTGCCACTTTGCACAAATAATCTATGCTCTTGGCAATATAGAAGAGTTGCATTCATTACGTCACTAAAAGTTTGTAAAGACGGATTACCCAGCAAGTGTTGCCGGATTCTCCAGTTCAAGCCTCTCATAAATTTCGAAACTTTCCTTTCCTCGGGAGTCACTTCATCCGGTACAAAACTTGCCAACCGGGTGAACTCCTCTTCATATTCAGCCACGGATCTCTCTCCTTGCACAATGTCCTGCAGCCTCCTTCTCATCTCCCCTTGTATTGCTGGAGGAAAGTACTTTTGATAGAACAAAACCCAGAATTCAGAAATCGACATCGTATCCCTCTGTTCTGGCGTAGTCATAGACTCCCACCAAAGCAATGCGGATCCAATAAGTTTAAAAGTAGCAAGGACTTATTTCTTTTCCTAACTACATTCCACCATACATAGATGGCATTGTATATCTTTCTTCCACTGATTCGCCCTTATAACATCCGAGATTCCGTCAAATTCTGAGGGTTGACCCTTTAGAAAAGACTCCCTAGCTCTCTCCTACGGAGAAGGTCCCGTCGGAGCTTGAGCATCTGGCAGTCGTTGTTGAACCTGTGGCATTTGTTGAGCCACTGCTGTCATAGTCGCATTAACCGCTTGAGCCACTGTGTTCGCTACATCTGTAGCATTTATTGTTCCTTGTGGCGGCGGTGGAGGACCAATATCCTCTTCTACAACCCTATTACGTCTCGTAGGGTGACCTCTCTTAGGCGGCATCTGAGATGGAGAACAATAGAGTTAGAATACTATACAAATAATCCATCTTGAAAAGATCGTAAACATAAGCAACAAAGCAGTCCTAACATTAGGCTCTATATCAAAGAACGCTACGGTAGAACGTGACAAGTCCACATAGACCCTAAAGACTCTAGAACTTGATGCTCTGATACCATCTGTGACAACCCGCCATCCGAAATAAGGGGTGGCCAGCTCGATACCTCAAATATAACAGAATCATAGATGGGCATCATACTCAGCATCATAACAATAAAACAGGTAAACGGGAAAACCACCCAATAAATCAGAAAAAGGGTTGCCAATTTTTTTTTAAATTTAATTATTAAGAAAATAAATTAAACAACCCAATCTGATAATAAAGTGGAATTCCAAAAGAACTTATATTAATACGGAAGCAACCATATAATAAGAGGACCAAATAATCTATCGGTCGACAGTTACATTCAATGTATTACAATAGTTCAATAATTTACATAATACATTCATTAACAATTACAAAAGTTAGGCCACCTGCCAGAGTGAAAGACCCGATCATATCTAGAATTCAAAAATGAAGGCGTCTAACAAAATATCCTGTAAGGATCCGCAAAGTCTTACAACTCGTCAAAAGCATATAAATAGGAATATCACAATGGGCGCCCTTGCAGAGGAGCACCTAAGCGGATACAATAACATGCACAACATGGAAAAAATGAACGGGTCAGGGCCCGATTTATATATGATTCCTAGTTGAATAAGAAGCATGATGGATATGGACAATTAATCATGAATGACATATATGAGAATCTAACAACCTAAATGCCAATGCATGATAAGGCAATTTAAATGATTCTAACAATTACTAATAAAACAAGAGAATAGAATTTAACATCATTATTTATCACATTTTCTCCTTTTTCCATTCCTTAACAGGAATATAATTACCATTTTATCTTTCCGTTGTCCATTCCTTAGCAGGAATATAATTACCATTTTATCTTTCATATGGCAATTCACATAATCAAGTCCCACTTGAGTTAGAAAGGTTATACTCTTATACATATAATGATTTTAAGACCGCACCTTCGAGTTTCCGCACTGGGCGCGCCCCTAAATGACTATCATCTTCCAGGGCCTATCTGTACAAGACAACCTGGGCACCTAACGCACGTCGAGAAGTGGCCATATACCTGCAAGTGAGTCATAACCACACCCGGAATTACCTCACTAGCGCAGAAAAACATATACAAATCTCGCATATGGCCGAGGACTATAGTCAGCCTGCATTCACTAGTCAGGGGACATCACCTCATGCGCGAGCTTACCTTATGATATCATTTAGAGAGGTGTGTTTAAGTAAATTAACATTTACCAATTTAAATCATCATTACCATTTTCAATGATCACATATATGTTTCATTTTATTTGAAACCATTATCCTTGAATATTTCTTATTCATTTTCATCATATTTTAAGTCCCGAAGTATTCTCCCAATGATCACCAAAATCTTACGAGTCCCCGGGGTGCTATCTACCTCAATAGGGACCCTAACATCTCCAAATATGGGCTTAGAACTCTTAATTCCTAATAACTTATAAGATGAAAAGTGATGCCTAAACATCACTTTATGTACCCTTGCATTTAACCCCAAGTGAACCCATTCATCTCTAGGGTAGCGACCAAACTCAACTAAAACTCTAGGATCCTATGTTTACTTCTTATAAGAAGGTTCCTAGGTTCTAATCCTAATAAAAAAAAGGGGTCAAAATTCAAAAAGAAAAACAAGGGAAGATGCAGGATTTCCGAATCGATTCGGCCTGGGGCGAATCGATTCGGCCAGACCAGCGAATCGATTCGGACCAACCGAGTCGATTCGGTCAAGAAAACCAACATTCTGCATAACAGTCGAATCGATTCGGTCATAGCCGAATCTATTCGGTCCACCCAGACCTGGACACTGTCTCCATGCGAATCGATTCGGCCTAGGCCGAATAGATTCGCCCCAGCAAATTTTGCCTATTTTGGCTATGGAGTCTTGGACTCCCAATTTCTTTCAAACTCCACCATCCCAAACTCTTATCATTTATTGCTACCAACTGATCATGAATACATCAAACAACCATAATTTATGCCAATATCAACTCAAATTAACCTCAAAAGATTCAAATCCCATAAAATCCATGAAAACCCTAACTTTCTTAAACCATAAGTTAACCACAACTATCAATACTAATTATCCAACTTAAATCACATAATAGCAAGTAGAAAACTTGCCTCAAGCTTTCCAATTCAGATTTTGATGAAGTTGTATGCAAGAACAATCACCAAAGCTTCAATCTCTCACTTTCTCCACAAGTTCTCTTCCTCTCTTTCTTTCTCTAGGTTTATTATTCAAATAAGGGAATAGTGACTTAATCAAGACATAAATCGTGGCTTAGGCTCAAAATTCCAGCTTAAGTGATCAATACGCGATAAAATAATATGCAACTACACATTTAAGGTAAAACCAGTCAAAAGTGCCAAATCCTCAAAATACAATATGGCATACAAATTGACTATCTCGCACCTCCCGGAACTAACTACACCCTCCAAATTATCATTTGGAAATTATATAATTCATTTTAAGTTCCGATCTCATTATTAAGTCAAAATTTCATTTTAAATTTTATGACATAATAAAACACAACATGGTGATATTAACCTACATTTAAGGTAAATATGCAACATCATATTAAATATTAGCTTTTCCTCAATAAATTAATACTTACTCCACATTCCAACATTTTACATCTAATTACTATATTTAGTAAATAAATATAAAATAGGTTCTTAAAAGTGAGGGTTGTTACAGGTATATAAAGAAATACTTTTAAACAGGATGAGTGTTGTTGTGGAGGTTTTCAATCTAAATCTAGAAGGAGCATTCAAGAGTTTTGATGTTGAATGGGAGGTAAAGCGTAACATTCTCCATAAAAAACTTGTCAAAATCATCAGTAGTTGTACAAACTTAGATTTCAAGGCCTTGATTCTAACTTACATGCCTAATGGGATCTTTGAGAAGTGGTTGTACTCTCACAATTATAGTTTGGACATTCTGACACAGTTAAATGTAATGATAGATGTTGAAACATCCTTGGAATATCTACATCACGGCTATGCAACACCTATTGTTCATTGTGATCTAAAGCCTAGAAACATCCTACTTGATGAAGATATGACTGCACATGTTGTCGATATTGTTATTGCAAAACTCTTGGGTGGAAAGGAATTTATTGATCAAACTAAAACCCTAGCAACAATTGGGTATATAGTAGCAGGCGAAGTTTAATTTTCTTATATTTGGATAACTTTTACTTGCTTAAATTTTCTATCATAATTCAATTCTATTAATTTATTTATATATCATGAATCTTACGATCTTGTAGAATATGGAACAGATGGAATAGTCTCTACAAGTGGCGATGTCTATAGTTACGGTATTGTATTGATGGAAATGTTCACAAGGAAGAAACCAACCGATGAATTGTTTTATGGTGGTATGAGTTTGAGGAGTTGGGTTCTTAAAGCATATTATGGTTCAATAATGAATAATATTGATACAATAATCATAGAAATAGAGGATGAGTATTTATCTTTCAAGGAGCAGTTTTTGTCATACATCTTTTCTTTAGCCTTGGAATATTGTACAAAATCACCGACAAAGAGAATCACCATGGAACATGTTGTGGCTAGACTCGTGAAAATTAAAAGCATTTTCTAGCCAATATATGAATGAATTCGTGAAAAAGGAAAATGATAATAACAAATATAATGTTCAATACTGTTTACTATATTAAATGTTTACATATCAGTATCATGTTTTTAAATGATTAAACTTCCTCTAGTTTGAAATCTCTTTTGGTTGTTAAACAAAATAATAGAGTCATACTCTTGCTTCATATGTGGTTAGAAGAATTCTATTGTAGCCTATAATGGTCAATAAAATAATTTTAAAAATGTAATCTTTTAAACCAGAAATAAAAAAGGAACTCAGTAAAGATACATGATTATAGTAAAGAAAATTTTACGTCCCAAGTCCCATACATTTAAGCTGTAGTCATTTGAATAAATTACATATAAAATTTAAACTAATCATAATATCAATTTTAAGTACTAGAAACATGCCTCCCTTTACTTGACGCATTTTCATATTATAAACAGTCATTTGGCATTTGTCCCGAAATTATAAAAGGTCGTTACTTTCGGTAGAAATTTTTAAAGGATTATCACTCTTGATACCATTTTCATTTTTTGCAATGTATTTTCACACTATTTGTGCAACATATTTTCCCACAAAAATGTAAGAAAAAAATGGAAGTGTAATTTTCTTACAATATATACAAATTTAATTTATGTTAGTATTTATAACATTACAAAATGTAAAGGAGTGTTTTTTTTTAATTGTAAGCGTTCTAAAGATAATTTTTCACGAAAGTGTTGCAAAAATGAAAATAGGGCCCAACGTGTAAATAATAAAAATTTGGACCCCAAAGTGCATTATCAGGAACTAATGGATCCCCATGTATAATCATAACACTGCTATGATCCAACTGTTTACATTACACATATTTACTTCTTAAGTACAAGCATATATTTAAACCTAATTATTTATCCCAATTTGTTAACTATGTATGCTCAGCTTTCCCACCATCAAAATTTGGAATTTTAAACTCGTTAATATCAAGATCCATAACTAAATCGTAAATATAACATAGCAATTGAGATAATTTACCTACATTAAACCAAATAATTTATGTCGAACAAAATGTATAGAAGATTGCAAGAAAGACTCCAAATTATGCGGAACAAAATCTACTTGCATTCATTTCCATAAAAATGAAAAAATCATCACATAAAACAAAAAACAAAAGAACTAAAATAAGAAAGTGTTGGGAGAGAGAGAGAGAGAGAGAGAGAGAGAGAGTATTTAATAGCAAAAGCAAATCTAGTAGAAAAGTCATAGGTAAATTCAATTTTGATGTCTTCCACCAAAAATATATTATTAGCATTAAGATTCTTCCTACCAAGTCCAAATATTTGCAATTTGTTCTCATGTAAAATAAATGATGATAAGATATTATACAACATAGGCTTACTTGTCATTTTATCTTCCGCATTGGGAAGAGAATCAACCCTTAGCTTAATGGGTTAAAAATATGCTTCCAGCTAATTCACCAGTCCAAATTTCTCTACATCATCAAAATGTGAAAACTAGTGACGTAATAAAGAAAACCAATCAGAGCACATTTAACTAAAGATACAAGAATATTCCACTACAAAAGTATATTTATCACCACAATTACATAATCAAAGTATTGTTTATTCATCAATGTTTTAAATATAGCCCAACATTATGATTAAAAACACTTATATAACAGATGTGAAATATCATAGAGAAGCCAAATTTACTAAATTGCAAACATAACATTACAAATAAAATAGGGAGCGAGTTTTACAAATCGGGCATTTTTATAATTAACATGTCATCGTTCATCATCGTGTCACTTTCCAGTAAATGTTTACCCATATTGAAGGCTTGGACCTTGTAAGAATAATCAACAGATCCACCATCCTAGATATTTCCCCAAGTTGTTATCATCATTGTGGATTAAATTAAAATTTCTATCGACAAATACTAACGCCTATAAAAATTAAACATAAATTGTAAGTAGCTCCGTTGATTTATACAGCAAGATCTTGTTTTCTAGCGTGGATGAATGAACATCCAACATATGAAGGAAATATAGAACGAGTCATTTTCATTGGTAACTGAATTAAAAATGTGGATATTCATAAGCAATGGACTTGTTATCTTGTTTCCCACTTTAAATTCTATTTTCTAAATAAATATTTCGATATAAATAAATTTTATAATTTTGAATTTATTTTTAAATGGGTAAGATTTAAATTAAAAATAAATATTTATTCATGCTTAGATAAATACAAGACTCAATTTGGCATAATGAATCCACCAGTGAAAAATAAATCATACGTTAATAAATTTATGGGTGCGTGTCATTTAAACACAATAAAAAAATGTCTAAGTGAAATAAATATAATTGGAATGCGTTTTGAGAGGCTTTATGGGATCTTTTAGCTATTTTAAACCTTTAGAAATGGTCACATGGTATAGGTATATGAGTTGGGAGGTTATTGGGTTACTTTTGATATGGGTTCGGGCCCATTTTGGGGGGGGGGGGGGGGGTCTAAAAATAGGACTTTTATCCTAACTCAGGATTTAGAGTAATATAAGCTAAGGAGGGAGGTTAAGAGACTCCCCACATTTAACAAAACCTAAATCTAGTAGTCAGAGGAGACTAAAGATCTAAAGGGAAGAACTTAAGAAGGGGAGGCAAAAAGATTCAAGGACAAGTCATCCAACTATTATAATCAGGCAAGAATTCTCTTGCTTAAATTTAAATGTCCAAATTACTTCTTAAATCATTGAAGCTCTCTTCCCTATATATTCTGGATTTCCATAGGGAATTGATGGAAAATTGATACAATTAAATCGCATGTATGTAGACAATAAAAATCTGAGATAGGTTGGTTGAATCCAGAAATTAGGATAAGGCTAGGTTGACTTTAAACGATGAACTCATGAATTAGAAACTTGCTGAATTTTGAAAAGATCGATTCATATGTAGAGTATAGGTATTCGTGTTTAGAAATCTGGAAACTTTGATATTTGAGACCCTTGTTTAGGATAGAACATAATGGGATTATATAAATGAAATCTGATTTGTGTAGGTATGTAAAGGGGTTAAATTATGGGATTTTTGTGACTGAAATCCATGTTAATTAATGAAAATAATTAACCTAAGATGATAAACTAAGCCCTAAAGACATGCTTTAATGTTTATGTAAAGGTAGAAACCCTTTGGTTAGGAGATGAAGAAGAAATAAGAAATTTCGTGTTAAGAAAACGTAGCAGATCTGGGCTTTTGCCCGGATCCAAATAGATTCAGCCTCCTTGTAGAATCGATTCTCCCCAGTGAATGGATTCGGTCCCTCGAGCAGGTTGAGTTGGGACTTGGGATTGGTTCGAAATTTTTTTAGGAAAACATACGAGTGGGTTGGACGGTGTTTGGGTAAACGACGATTTTATTAAAAATACATTAATGGCACAACTAGTAAATTGGGAACTATTATAGGTGGTTGGATATTTTTAAAGAGGAAAAATTAATTAAACAATTAGGTGGTAAATTATAGTGACGGAATTAACTATAGGAAGTTATTTAGGATTTTTGGGATGATTGTAGGGTGATTACCTATATGTAGTATATGAGTATGATATGTACTTATATTTTGTGTGAACATATGTTCTTGGACAGTCCTGTCGGTTGGGGTTGCGCCCGTTTGGGTCCATAGCACACGTCGGCACAGGTGGGTTAGGCATTGTGTATGTCATTTTAGGTACTACATAGCAGCGCCATCTACGAGATGTAGGTGTTTATACTAGGATCCTTTGTCACCGCTAGGTATAGGTACTGAACTGGTGTACTGTGTAGGGACCGCCCCACTTATGTGTGTTTTGTATTGTCTAATTGGATAAGAGATTCCGTCAGACTTACCGATAGAGCACAAACGAGACACTACTGTTAGATGCCTTTAAGTGTCACGTATATGAAAGAACATATAAATATAACTATATTAATATAATGAGATTAAATTCATATGTCTAAGAACATAGACAATAACTTACAGACCCAATACAATGTAATGTGCATATTAAATGTTTTGTCACTTTTACGGGTAACATGATTGGGTCACTTTGGGAAAAATGGTAGTATGAAGATGGATAATTATGTTCAGTATGTTGGTTATTACTTAATGCATCTAATATTATAGTGGCACGGTTAGTATGCATCATTTGGGACTTGTTCGGTCATATGGGATATATTAAACTTAAATGAGGGGAAAGATTTACTTACTTTGGATTAACTATATTTTTTCACTTTAAATTTAGTAAGTTAATTCTTGCAACTCTAGGGCGCTGACCCTAAAAAAAATGCCCCCCCCCCCCCCCCCCCATTTGCTTAGGTAGGGATAGCGGGACTGAAGGAAAATTAGACTTTCTGTTAAGAGCTGCTTCTTGAAGATTCATTTATTGATTCTAGATTAGGTTGTTACTTCTTCTTATCTTTATTTATTTTGGATTATTGTAAAGGCATAAGCTCCGAGTCATATTACTTATTAGCTGAGATAATATTTGATCATGTTGGTTTTTATTTTATTGGATGTGGATGATTGGTTTTATTATTATTCATTGCTAGTTAGTTAAGTTTTAATTCAAATGTAGTTAATTATATGAATGATTATTATAGTCGATGCTAAGAATGATATAGATTGTATAACAAACCAATCTTCGGCGTATTGTGTCTAGTCAACCTTTACATGAGAAAATGGGAGCTATATATATATATATATATATATGTGATAGGGCGGTTTTTGAAAATATACACATTTTTAACGGTGCAAATCGATGCCACCTCCTTACATATTTTAATGGTTGAGATAACATCTTTTTTTTTACAAATCTACCCTTCAATTATTTAGTTTTCCCCCTTTCTTACTCATCAAACTTACACTTTAATTCAAAAATTGGGAAATTTTGGTAACACACTACAATTTTACACAACCCCATCTCTCCTTCTCGATATCTCTAACTCATACCCGTCGCCCTCACTCGCAAAGCTCTCCATATCTTTTCACAACTAGTAGGGTGTATCATTGTGTTTGTTTTGATATTTCAAAGGTTTAGATTTTGGGTAGACCCATTTTGGTTTATCTTTAAAGATACGATATATTTCTTTGCATTTGGGGTATTGTTAGATTTGGGTATGGTTAGATTTTGGTATTGTTACGATGCATTTGGGTATTGTTAGATTTATATTTTTTATCATTATATTTGGGTAGATGCATACCCATTGTATTTGCATTTTTCAAAGTTAGGGTTTATCATTAGATTACTTTGCATTTTTTATTACTTTATTAGGGCATTCAATGGTTTTCATTATTGTTGATATGTTGATATCCCAATGTGATTTTATTGAGGTCTTTAAATTATATTTTTACTATTGTTGATGTTTGATATAGATATTGTGTAAATATTTGGGTATGTTTGGCGAAGTATTATTTATTTCGGTATTGTTTTAACATTCCAATTTCTTACTATCAAATCATATCATTGTTAACAAGTATGATCTCATTTTCCCCTGTGTTTAGTGCTACTTTTAAAGTTCTGTTTACTCATGACCTGTGATTAAAAAAGTCTCATGGATGGTTCTAATGTATGTTTTGCATTCTAATGTCTATTTTGTATTCTATAACACTGGACTGAACAGCGCTGGAAATAACGCTGAACACTGTGAAGGTTTTTTCATCTTTTCATTGCTGGATTTTGTTCAGGTAAGGTTTTCAGCTTCTTCAGTTTTTGTTGTGGCATTAAGATGCATTGCTTCAGTAATATAATTGAGCTCAGTTAAATCTCCCTAGAGTAATAGTTTACACAGTACTTAATGTATTAACTTAATGGTTGCTCTATCTCAATTTAACTTTGTTTTTTATTCTTGTGATAATGTATAGGTGTTTATTATTTTGTACGGGTGCACATTACTGGACATTAATTCGTTTGGGTAATGTTTTGACCCTATACAATCATTACTCATGTTTTAATTCACGTGTTAGTCATTCTTTTGGTCAAGAAGGGATTTCTAATGTTTGATACTTTTTCATATACCAGTCAGTTTTTATATTTAGGGCTTGAATGAAACCATTATTGTTTTTTGGTTAATTTTTCTTCAATTGTATGGCTATTTTTAATTTAGTGCAACTACATTTAGCTCCTTATTGTTGAATTCGAGTCGTACTTGAAGAATGGTCTCAAGAAAGTTTGAATTATGAATGGTTCAAGGTCACCATAGTGATTCGATCAAGGCATGAATGCCCTCAAACAATGTGTACTCGCATGTCATGTTAAAGTTCAAGTATCATGTATGTAAGGAAAACTTTACATTACCTTCTTGGTCTGATCTAAGGTTAAGATGATCACATTTATGCACTACTTTATGTCATGTGTTTCTATGTGTGCCTTATTTATTTTGTCGGTGTCGTAGTTATAAGAACATTAATATAAAGAGTTTATAAATCAGTAATTTTTTGAAATAGTGTACTTATATAAAAACAAACACACAATATGCATTGAGTTCTCGCGATTATACCGTAAGATATAGACATGCCGGAATGAAATTAATTTGTTGTTATCTATTGAGATGGAAATTGACTATTTTGTTAAGCTTATATATTTTATTTTCATATCAACTAGGCTTTAAGATTTCTTAAGATTTCTTATGTTTGATGTGTTGTATATTGAATTATGTTAGACTAAATCAATTAGTTTAAATTACATTAGTTTGAATTAATTAGTTTGAATTTCATTATTTTAAATCAATTAGTTTGAATAGAATTGGTTTGAATCACATTCACATTGGTTTGAATTACATTAGTTGTAATTATCACATTCACATTGGTTATCTGTAATTCACAAATTGTTATGAATTACAAATTTTTAGTTGGTAATTGCAGATTTAGATTAAACCAATCTGATCAGGACATTGCTGGAACTGATTTAGTCCAAATTTGGGTGCCTTAATTTAACAATTTACTTATATGATCAGGACATGGCTGGAACTCAAACATATGTTGATCTTTCATCTTTGGGTGACTTAATTTGTCAAATTTTGGGTGCAATGGAGAAGGCATCTCCACCATATAGAGTCCTCCATCTTCTGTTGATAGCGTAGGCTATAACGGGCTAAGAAGTGGGCCCCAATGGGGTTATTTAAGACATGATAATGGTCGTTAAGGGTATATATAGTGGCCATAGCGTAGGAATTAGTTGTGGTGGAACTCATTAATGGAGGAAAATACTTGGATTCAAATTTGGGAGAAAGTAGAAGTTAACTAAAATATTAACATACTTGGATTCAAATTCTTTAGCTCCATGACGCTGACTTGAATGAGAACAAGCACACAAGTTGTAAGTTGAATTTGGTATTATTCCTAAATAACCAACCACTATCATCCGATCGACCCTATCTAATCCTTCACATTCAAGCATTGCATGGACACAGAGAGCTATGTAATTTTTAGTATGGTAAATTATTATATCCATAATTGCATACATATGTTCTTCAAATGGATTTGGAATTTTAACTTCTGCTTTTAGTTTGTTCCATTTTTGCATCTTCTGATGTATATACTTCAGTTGACTTCAAGAACGCTTGTGTGATTTGAATTCTTTGTATTCACTAAGCAATTGAAACATTAAATACCCTTTTAAGAAGACCCTTTTGGTACTACTATTTAATGGACTTAATATATGCTGCAGCTCCAGCTGCACTAACTTTTCCTTCAATGATATGTATATCATTTCAATGAGGGTTGTTTTGTTCATAGTTTTGCTATTTATACTATTTCAGTTCAGGATGTTGTTAAGTCTGATAACTAACAATAAATATGATAGCACTGCTTTGTAACTAGTGATGAAAGATTTCGAATCAAAAGTTCAGAGTTCTTTTGTTATTACCCGATCTCCCCAAAAGCCACTAATCATAGGCAAAAACGGTGGGGCTTCTTCTCTGTTCCCTATAATCGTTTGATAAGTGTACAAGATTGTATTATCTATGAAGAATGATTGATGATTTGTTGAAGAGTCTGGGATTTGTGTGGTGGGAATTGCTCCACATTTTGCTGAATAACTGTAACCCCAAACCTTATAGATAAATTTAGTGGTGTAATTTCCCTTAGTGTTTCTTTCCAAGAGATAAATTTAGTGGACTTCAGAAAATATACCGAGCAGGTGGGATATCTAACCCCAATTTTTGCTGAATAGCAGTAACCCCGAGTGAGTTCAATTCAAAATAATTTTTTTATGAATAATGAGGGTGGAGCCATGGTGTACACAACAGTCTCTTCCTAGTATATGGAGTGGAAGTCCACTGTTTAAGTTTTCAGATATCTACATAAGCCTCACTCATTTACACCATTCTACATTTATCATTCAATGCGTGTGATGTTACCAAGGATATTTAGTTTTTATTTATCGAGTTTTATAACAGTTCATTCTTATTTTTGATGAAATTTGTGGGCATTAGCAGAAGAGATCAAGTCAAAATATGACAAAGCAGTCGTCAATGTCATTGACTTGGTATGCTGATTTGAGAACAGTTACTTGATCTTTCATGTTCTGATTCCTCTAAAACTAATCCTCTTTCTGATACCTCTAGAACTAATCCTCTAATGTATCATTTTGTTTATGGTTTGGATTAGGATGATTATGATGTTGACGATGATCAATACGAACAGAAACTAAAGAAATAAACTTTGGCATTTTTCATGGTGGCAACGTAAGTATTTCACTTTAGTGGAAATGTTTATCACCGTTATGTTTCACCTTGCAAATCCTGGCATGTCAATGTGAATTGAACATTACTTTTTTCATTGGAGTTGTATATGACTAACATTGCTTAGAACAATTAACACTAAGCAGATAACAAGGGAAGAGTCATGGATTGTGCACTATATTAGATTATTAAAACAATCCAAGAGAAAGTTACACTATTTCATCTATCTTGACTGTTTCTAACCAATATGCCACCAATTCAGAATTCTAATCTACATATATGTCAGTTTGACAATAGATTATTATGGTAAAATAGAATAATGAATGTTTTTTATTTATTTTGCTGTAATAGAAGAATCATGGTATATCCTGTTTGTGAAATATGAGAAATTTCAAGTCAAAATACTTCGTAAGTTGTGCTTAAATTATTCATAGTTGACTTTTACGTCTCATTACGTGAGTTTCATATACGTGTAAAAGTAAATACAATATATATTAAACACACGGGCATCACACAAGTTGTTTTAAATTTGCATTATCAAATTACATCAATTCAAGAATGGTACTTAACACATAATTTTTTTTTTTTTGCATTTGTGTTTGACAATTTTCATTTTGCACTTAGTATGTTCGGATCATATATGTGGCTCTTTATTTACAATTTTTGTTTTGCATTTGTGTTTTAAAATATACAGGTGTTTGGAAAATGAAGAGTTTGATTTAGGAGGAGGGTGCAACCAATGTCACTTTTGTGGCTACTCATTCTCTATCAACAGTGTAATCCATACCATCTCCACTTCATAACAATAATGCCCTTCAGAGATAAAGCTTGGACTTCCCGGATCCCAGTCTCTTCCTACGAGGGATTTGTAATTTGTCCTGTTGAACTCAGAATAACTGGATGACAATCTACTCTTCACTTTTTATCCTTATCGTACGCTAATACCAATGATCCCAGAAGGCTATGGTTCTTGCAGCAAAAGAAGGTTCCATTATTTCATGGATCGAGGTGAAAGCCACAGGTTTACTCAAGAATGTAAGATGTTTTTTGTTAATGGGTCATATTTTAAAACGGTCCGATTAATAGTACGAGGAAATCTTCTTGCTAATTCTGAGGTTAATTTGATACTATCACTTGGGCCTTCATCGAACTTGGTTGTGATATCAGGTTCTATGAAAGGGAATACTGGGGAAATGAAAGAGGTGATTCCTAAAAATAAAGTTCGGGAGAGGGAAAGAGGTGATTCCTGAAAATAAAGTTCGGGAAAGGCCTCTTGCTTCTAACGGGACCAGTCTAAATCATTCTGGTGCTTCAAATAACAGTAGCAATCCCTGCTACTAAGTGTGCACACATAACTTCAGAGGAGGAATTTTGTGCTATTATGAAAATGATACATGGTTCAATGTAAAGGCGGAATAAGACCCGAAGTTGACTTGATTTAAGTGCTAAGCAGTCCATGCCGTTGCTCGAGTTCACCACATTCATTACTTTATTTCCATTGCGACGCGAGTTCACCACATTCATTATTTTATTCTATTTTAACTTTTTTTTGTTCATTTTCAACTCTATTGGTTAATTATCCCTTCATTTACCCCACATTCTAGCATGACATACATGTCTCTGCAAGTATGTTATATGACCACATAAACCTTTTTTATGCTTTTTAAATTTTTTACTTTCGCTATAAGTTTATATTCATATGTTCATCGTCAGTGGAGGAGCTAGGAATTAAGGGCTGGTGGGACACAGTGCATAGATGGGGGTTCGGGTGTGGTAGCCCCCGAAAAAAAAAATAGGCTTATTTTTACTTTTTTTCCAAATATTTAATTGATAATATATATTTTTAGACAATTAAATAGCTGAAATTGGAATTGGAAGTTTAAATATTAAACAAATTTATCTCACCAAACATTATATTAAAAAAAATTAGCTCATACCACATTTTCGCGAGTTCTTTTATAAAACTTTTCCATAGCTGAAATTGAAAGTTTAAATATTAAACAAATTTAGCTCACCAAACATTATATTAAGAAAATTTAGCTCATAACTAATATTGCAAAACTGAAATCTACAAAGTTCTTAAAAAAAATACAAATTGCATATTAAATAAATACAATTAGGCCAAATCCCTAAAAAAAATTGGGGCAAATCCCTAAATAAATAGTAAATATTAAATAAATACAAGATGTTTAACTTAAGGGATAGAGTTGGTCTTACTCTTACATTATAAAATCTGGAAGGAGGAAGAGAATGGCAGAGCAAGGGAGGAGCAGCCTAGCAGGGGAGGTCCGGGTGGAGCCCAGAGGTCCGGGGGGAGGAGCAGAGCACAATAGCAGCGGACAACTGTAGAAACTCTAGCCTCTTTTTTTTTCTTTGTTATTATGTTACTCCGAAGAATAGAAAATGTAGGTTAAGTTTTAGGGATGTATATTGTTTGAGGTTTTAACTTTTTCCCCTGTTTTCTGGTATATTTCACATATATCCCAAAATAATTTTTTCCCCCAAAAAAGATGGCTTGGGCAAGTGCCCAGGCAGCCTACAACAAGGCTTTGTATCTGGTCATCGTAGTCTTACTCGATGTTGTTATATGCAAGGAATCATGATGATGACTAATGGGTTCTTCCGGTTGCTGCCTCATCTTCCGAAGCCATTTTGGTGCTACCCAACTTCATACATAAGCTATGGGTCATGGTCATTACACAGGTCTACTATATGGAGTTTCTGAATTTCAAAAATTTAAATTTTGATCTTGGTTTTCCAAAATTATTCCTTTGTGATTTAATTTTCTCATGTGCTGATGAGAAATTCTGAAGTTGGAAGTGCCTTATAAGGTAGATCTGGTGGTGTAATATCGCAGTTTGGTCATTTAAATTGCGTCGGTTTAAAGTGATGGTGATGAAAAATGGATAGTGGAAAATAGTCCAGACTTTAGTGTTCACTTTTTTTCTTTAATGCTTCAAGAGTTTAAGGCATAGTGTTTATGTATGCTGCCATATACGTGTTTGATGTGTTCTTCCAACATGTTTTTTACTTCTTTTTTTCTTTCATGTTGTTTGCTGTTAGTCGTGTGTAATGTGACCACTTTGTATGATGTATATTATTGCTTATATATGGAATTGTTGGTAATTGTGCATTTTTTAATATAAAATCTTTGCACAAGAAGATTGAGCAGGGTGGTTGACCCGTGGTTCAACTTTATATTTCATGATAGGTTACATGGACATTCGTTTGTTCTCATTTCAAATTGTACAAAGTTAATGTTGCTTGGTATTGTTGTTGAGTATTGGTATTGTTGATTAATGTTTTTTAATTTCTTAAAAAGGGTGGATAGAACTATAAACAAAAAAAATTTTGTCAAAATTTTTTAAATTGTTTACAATTATGGATTGTAATTTTTTTTTGACTGAATACGTACCTACCACGGTGTATGTATGTATGTTAAAATACTTTCAAAATTTCCCAATTTTTTTAAATCAATAGGTTTGTATCATAGTTTATTTAAAAAACTGTGTTTATCTATTGGGAACTAAATATGACGTATGGTCTTATCAGCGATGTACATTTTTAAAGATTAGCATCGTGCCTTCAGGCATGGGTATACCTTAGTATGTATATATAAATATAATGGTGGTTACCATTTTTGTTTTTATATTTATTGACCTCAACTTTGTGAAATAACTCCTTAATATCGTTTATATAAAGGTAAACAAATATTGGGTGAATTTGACTTTAATACATTTCTAGTTGGCGAATTTAGACTTAAATACAAATTTGTTTAAAATTAGACTTCACTAGAAAAGGTCAAAATATTTGTTAAGTTTTAACGGCCACGTAGCATTTTTTAATTAAAATGATTTAAAAACCCAAAAATTTCGTAAAAATTAAAAAGAAAACTTAAAAGACAAAAACTAAAAAACATTGTTTAAAAAAATCACTCCCCCCCCCCCCCCCAAAAAAAACTCTCTTTACCCCCCCCCCCCCCCCAACCCACACACACCCCTCCCGGCCATCCACCACCACACAAACCCACACGTACATACCGACACACACACTGAGACTCAATTTTTTGTTTTGATATTCAATGTTGCCGCCGAGAGTGGGTGGTGGGTGTTGAGATTGGGGTGCTTTTAGAGGTGGTTGGGTGGGGGTTTGTGTGGTTGGGGATAGAGATATGTATTTTTTGAATTAAGGTTTAAATATTGTTTAAGAATTTTAATTTTTTTAAGCAATTTATTTTAGTTTTTGTCTTTTTTAAGTTTTCTTTTTTAATTTTAAGAGTTTTTTGGGATTTTTAAATCATTTCAATTTATAATCCCACGTGATTGTTAACACTTAACAAATTTTTTGATGTTTTGTATTAAAGTCCAATTTTCAAACAAATTTGTATTTTAAGTCTAAATTTACCAATTAGTAATATATTAAAGTCAAATTCACCCAAAAATAAATTACACTACACTACTATTTTTCATAAATTAGTAATTATATCAACTAATTATCTTCAAGAGTGATCCTGAGCATATGAAAAGTGAGCGAACGGACATGGCCCCCGTTGATCTATTTGTTATTATTTATATGTTGATGACCCATTTTCTTATATCAATTCACATAAAAGAGGCTATTTTACAATTTTTCCAAGAGACCTTATCAAATTTTATCAATCTGAGGACCAGCCTTGATTATCTTGACCAATATTATTACTATATATAGTACAACATAATTTGAAGTATCGCGTGTATTAAATATTATTTTGACGATGATAATCCAAAATTCTATCATTTACCATTTACTTAGCTTTGAGGATGAGTAAAGAATTATTCCCAGTCATCTTTGAGGGTAAGTATAAAGTTAAATATGATAATGATGCTAATAATAAGATAAGAATCTATTACATAAAATTATATAAATAGTCCACTCTTTTAAAGTACTATATATAGATACAAGGTCCATACACACAGAGACACGTTATTGAAGTGATAAGTGGGGATCAGTTTTACATAGTGAGAGTGAGAGAAAATGACGAACCCATTAATTGTGTGTTTTGGTGAAATGTTGATTGATTTTGTTCCAGACATTGCTGGAGTATCATTGGCAGAGTCTCAGGGTTTCAATTGCTAAGCTGGGGGGTGACTCAACTCTCATTATTGGCAAGGTTGTTGCTCTCCTCATTTTTCTTTAGTTATAATAGTTTATATATTTTTAGAGACTAAAATAATATTAATTATGAATATAGGATAATAATCATTTGATTTTTATTTTTAATTCATATTTTCAAATTATCGATTAACGTGACATGCTGTGATTTTGTTGACGGTTCATGGATGTAGGTCCGCGCCAGTTACTTTATTAAAAAATAGGGACTAAAATTATAAATAAAATATTTATTATCATATTTTCAAAATACATATTACAATACGCCCTAAGTTTACAAAAACCCGTAGTATAATATAATTTATGGTTGTGTGTGTAGTGTAGATCCCTGAGGTATTTTTTTTTTTCTTGAAATAGAACTGTTGGTTAGTTTTTATGTGCATTAACAATGTTGCTCATCATATGCAATTTTGTAGTGTAGTATACTATGGGGTGCATGTATACATTACAATGCACCCATTTTTTATGGTGTCTGCACTCATAAAATATTATAGTAAATAACATAAAAATATTGTACTAATAAAGTTAAAATTTTCTTCTGGTTTTTGTCTCACAATGGCTTACCTACTGGCGATGTTTTAAGGGCAGAACATATATACCATTCGGATAAATGCTCTTTATGTCAAAAAAATGATTCCAATAGTCATTTCCTAACCAACTGTACCGCTTTTCAAAATATTCTAGATAACGTTGGATTGCAATTTCCTACGGATATTCACTTCTTACTTGCTATTGATACAAGCAATAGAACTGGGAATCATTCAAACATTTTAACCACTACAAAAAACCTTTTTACTTGTTGGCGAATATGGAATTCCCGAAATAACGCACTTTTTAACAATTGTCCTATCCAATTAAATCTAATTAGGCATCAAGTTAGTGAGGATATCTATAATTACAATTCGATTCATATCTCAGAAACACAGCCTCAACTTAGGCATGTTAAGATAAATATCGCATGACATCCTTCAGATAAAACTATTTATAAACTAAATACTGACGGATCATGCAATACTACGAATCTATCCGCGGGCATTGGAGGTGTCCTCAGATACGATAAGGGCATTTTTATTTGGGGTTTTGCTAAAAATATTGGTTACAATTCCAATGCTATAGCTGAAATGTGGGCAATAAAAGATGGCTTAAAATTTGTTAGTAATCGAGGTATTCGTAATATACATGTGGAAACAGATTCTTTGTCTACTTACCAACTGTTTTGTAGGGTCCCATGTTCGAGCCACCATATCCAGGAACTACTCCGGGACTGCAGTAAGGAGATTCAGAAGTTTGATACAGTGTGGATATCTTTTTGCTATAGAGAGGCCAACTCGGTAGCTGACGTCTTGTCCAAGATCGGAAATAGTTGTCATTATATGAATAGTTTTTTTGATATAGCACCTAGATTTATCTACAAACCGCTTTTGGCAGATAGTACTAGTACTATAGTTAGTAGGTTTGTGGATAAACCTAACTGTTGCAATACGGTTATGATATAATATTCTGTTTGAGTTAAAAAAAAATAACATAAAAATTATAAAATTTTAATATTTGAAGCTATCAAAATAAGATATATAGATATAATCATACAGACACGAATAAAGGGTTAGAATATATATAAATAAAAGGGTAAATAATTTATGTTCCGGTGAAAAGTAACCAACATGCACCAACTTTCTCTACCTTATAAGCACGGACTCGACACGTAATACGTGTTTCAACACGACACGCGACACGTGATTTTTTCAAAAACTAGGATAGTACACGCTAGGATACGTATAATATATGATATATTTTCAAATATATAATATATATTTACATATATATATTAATGAAATAAAACAGATTTTTTTTCCATAAAATACATTATTAGAGCGTTCTTAACATGAAATTAAGAAAATTGACCATATATAATAAAATTCAAACACACTTTAACATTAAAAATCATAAAAAAAGCAGAATCATAATCACATAAAAAAAACGAAAAAAAAAATGCTTTTTTTACGTGTCCCATCGTGTCGGGGCAACGTGTCCCGGCGTGTCGGGAACGTGTCCAAACATGTCCCAGCGTGTCGGCAACGTGTCGGAGCATGTCGCGTGTCGGACTCGTGCCAAAGCTGACTCGTGACTTTCGGGAGAGTGTCGGTGCTTAATAGACGCGCGCGTACGTGTGCACGGGCAAAGGGAGTTCATGTTCTATAGGAACCCTAGCGCGGACATGTTGCTAAAGGAATCGGAGCTCAACATGGGGTTGATAAAGGGGTGCAAGATCTTTCATTACGGGTCCATAAGCTTGATAACGGAGCCATGTAGGTCCGCCCACACTGCTGCCATGAAAGTTGCCAAAGACTCCAACGTTCTCCTCTCTTATGACCCCATCGTCTGCCTCCCTCTTTGGCCTTCTCCAGAGGCAGCTAGGCATGGCATTAAGAGCATCTGGAAGGAAGTTGACTTCATTAAAGTAATTAGACGAAAATGATATGGCAGTCTCATATTGGTTGATTTTTGGGATCCACTGTCGTGGACCCCCAATAACAACTTGACACATTAGTGTCTCTATGATTTTTATGTCAAAAATTCAGTCCAAATAACTTTTATGTATATATATAATAATAATAATAATAATAATAATAATAATAATAATAATAATAATAATAATAATAATAATAATAATAATAATAATGCTCTTGTGCGGACTAGTCCGCATTTTAAGAATGCGGACCGGACATGTGTCTCCTAACGGTGCGCCTAGAAATTATAGCCTAAATTATACGCATACTCTCTCTCTTTTCTGGTTTACCACCAGGTGATACATGTCCGATCCGCACAAGAGCAGGACTGTATATATATATATTGACAAAATTTTTAAATTTGAGTTTATTGGAAGGTTAATTTCAAGAGAAAAAAAAATGGAATTTTTTTTAGCGCCTAACACTATGTGGGATGTATGAATGATGCATAGAGCATGGTGTAGGTGAATCTTCTCTCTCTCTCTCTCTCTCTCTCTCTCTCTCTCTCTCTATATATATATATATATATATATATATATATATATATATATATAGTATTGCTCTTGTGTGGACCAGTCTGCATTTTAAGAGTGTGGACCGGATATGTGTCACCTGACGGTGAGCCTAGAAATTATAAGCATACTCTCTTTTTTTTCTGGGCTCACCGCTAGGTGATACATGTCCGGTCCGTACTTTTAAAATATAGACGGATTCGCAAGAGTAATACTATATATATATATATATATATATGTGTGTGTGTGTGTGTGTGTGTGTGTGTGTGTGTGTGTGTGTGCGTGTGTGTGTGGACATGGACTTCATGAAGTGACCAAATATGATGTAAACTTGACTAATGGAGTGCCAAAGGGACTCAAAAAATGTAATAGAGGAATAAGTTTAGCAATGTAAACTTATTCCTCTATTATCCATTGCTAAACTTATTAAAATTTCATTATCCATTGCAATGGATAATAGAGGAATAAGTTTACATTGCTAAACTTATTCCTCTATTACATTTTTCGACACTCCATTAGTCGAGTTTACATCATATTTGGTCACTTCATGAAGTCTATGTCTACACACACACACACACACACACACACACACACACACACATATATATATATATATATATAAAGGAGGAGGGTTTTTTTTGTCATCCCCAACTCACGGTTGAGATTAAAAGTTGATGGATTTTGTGTTTATCAACTCACGGTTGAGATTTAATCAACTAAGGGGTGGGTTTGGTGCAAAGAGCACAAGGCTCAAGAAAATGTGCAGGTACTCTGCGATTGAATAGAACAAAGCACAAGGCTCGAGAGAAATGGCCTCTCCGTTTTTGAACTCTGCGATTGAGCTCCCTGCTCTTACTTTTCTAAAGTGCTTAAAGTACACAGCCTAAGAAATGGGGTCATATCATATCTCATATCTTTGAGCTGGTCTCTCACGTTACCAAGAGAATATAGAGAAAGATTACAGCTTCACAAAAATAAACCCACTTTATGTTCAAGAAATGGCGTCTCAAAGTGTTAACGCTTAAAACTAGCCACTTACCTCATTCGCTCTGGATATGCTATTTAAGCCTCCGAGTCCAAGGTTTAGTTTTGTTGATGAAAACCAAGAAGAACTCGATTTGGTCTAATCTAAACTCGGTATGTTTTTTTTTCTTAACTGCTTTGATTTTGCTTTAATTGCTTACATTTTGGGTTTCCATCTGCAGATAGGTAACATCTAAAATAAAAAATGGTTACAAACAATGCCAAAGTGGGTAACATCAAAACTCCGACCACCATCTTAACACTACGGACGTCCAACCCAAACCCACAATAAAACCCAAATGCGAATCCACCGTTTGCAGAAGATCAGGTGGGCAACCAACACAGCTCTCTCTATTTTTTTTCTGGTGGTTTGAAATGTGTAAATATGAGCCCAGCTTTGTAACACACTGTGTAACATACGGATACAAAAATGAACCCATCTGATGAACTCATCAGCGGTGGATGTGATGGTAGAGGAAATAGCGAGAGCAGTGAAATGGAGTGGGAAGAGAGGGTTTAATTTTGTGTGGGGTGGTAACTCAAATCCACGTTCTCTCTCTATTTTAAGGTTTTTTCAACTGGGCCTCACCGCTTATTTTGCATCGGCAATCCCTGGTGGGTTCTCCACTGTTGATGCCATCTTCGGGGTGGCCCGATCCAATGGAGCTCGCGTGCTCCTACTCCGCCAAGAATACCAATTGAGACTGATCTCCTTATTGTGTGTAGATTTAAGTTTTCTGATTCTCTTTTCTATTTATGTCGTTATCCTTATCAAGATATTTTGGGCCTTAAGTTTCTGCTTTGGGACTGAACAAGGCTGTTTCTCTCTCATCTCCAACCTTTTTTTTTACAAAAATCTGATTTATTCTTTTGATTGTTGTCACTTGAACGTTAAGAATGTGCTCAATAATGATTATTTATTATATTTTAAGTTTTTTTTTTTTCCAGTTTCAGTCGATTGTTAATTACCTTAGGTATTTGCTTTTGTTTTTAAAAAATTAGGAAGGAATATAAATTTTCTTATAGTTTTTCAACTCTTTTGCAAATCATGTGGTTATGCAACACTATATGAGCAGCCACGCTCATTGCCCTGATTTTTCGCCCCTAAAAAAGGTCTTTGGTGTAGAGACTTAGAATCTGTTAAAGGTTTATCATGGGACAACAATCATGTATTTTAAGATGTTTTTTGTTTTTGTAATAGATGTCATTTTATGTAATGAGTAATTTATATGAATTTTGTTATTCTTAATCCATATAAATCCTCCCATCCATGTAACACTTTGAGTGATAGATACTGTGTAAAATCACAACTGAAACAATTTTGTATTGGAGGAGTTCAAAATTAGCCATTTCTTTATCTTAAAAAAACAACCATTCCTTTATAATTTGTTTATGTAAAAACGAATGTATACATTTGAATATGTTAAAAGACTATTGTGTTTTAAATTTTAATGTCACAACTTCTTCATTTTTTGCACTTTTATATTAGTTACATTAAAAGAAGGGTGTTTTTCAAATCACTTTGGGTTGAATTAAAGACACCATTAGTAGACTTTGAAAAAATAATAGAGTTTAAATAAAGACACCGTAAATGTTATGGTGTAGATGGTTACACGATTGTACATTTTTGGGCAATTATTTTCATAAATAGTTGATTTTTATTTTGGATAATTATTTTCATAAATAGTTATGGTGTAGATGTTTACAAGTCGCTGAAATTTGATAAAGTGAATTTAAAAGGACTAGAGGTGTTAGCCATAGATATGTCTAATAATCTAGATGCAAATAAAGTTTTAAGACTGGGTTTTAAAAAAGGAACAACCCATGGGATGGGTCAAATCATTATTACTACTTTGTCATTGCCACGGGGACGTCCTATTCTTTCAACGAACATAAAAATATGCATATGCGATTATTTTCATCGTAGATCGGTTGGCCGAGGGTTCCTGGTTCACATATTCACATCATTTGGGTTGCTAAAATGACCCGTTCTTAGGAAGTTCTCATTTTACTTAAAATAAAAAATAAAAAAAGATAAAACGTCATTATGAATATTTGAGAAATTACAAATCATTGAGGGTTAAATTAAATTACGAAGAATTATTGAGGGATCACACAAAATTAACTATATTAATTAACATATTCTATCATGGCAGTTTGGTTAGGAAGCCACTTACGAAATTTTTGGTTATGAGTGTGATATAACCATATATAGTCGAGAGCAAATTTATCATCGTGCCATCGGCACGGGTACACACTAGTATATATATATATATATATATATATATATATAGAGAGAGAGAGAGAGAGAGAGAGAGAGAGAGAGAAGCTCAAGTGCACACTAAGTTTGCACATCATTTTTTTAAAATAGTAAAAAAAATACTTTTGAGTTGATTTTTTTATATGATATTTAAACATTTCAACGGACCCATGTAAAAACAATCAGCCCAAAAAAACTTTTTTGCTATTTTTAAAAAATCAATAAAACTTTCTTATCTTTTAAGCACGTTAAAAGCTGCGAAATTTTGACCGATTTTTTAAAAATAGCAAAAAAAATAATTTTTGAGCTAATTTTTTTTACATGGGTGCGTTGAAATGTTTAAATATCACATAAAAAAATCAACTCATAAATATTTTATTGATGCTTTAAAAGTGCGCCAACACTGTGCAAACTTTGTGTGCACAGGAGTCTGCCTCTCTCTCTCTCTCTCTTGTTGGAGTTTTATAGAATTTGCCTTCAGGATACAATGCAGTGTATGAACAGTTGTTTGATTCAAACTATATACCGTTTGATCAAACCGAGAACACTCTAAATTTGTAACTTGATAATGTCAAAATATAGAGGAAGGAGAGAGGAGAAATTAGCAATTTTCGTTATCCAAAACAGAGGTCTGGAACCCTTTTTATAGCCATTTCTGTGACTGTTACAGTTCCTTCCATTTGAGTGGAGTAATAAGAATAATTTTTTGCCTAAAACTGTTGGAGTTTTATAGAATCTTCCTTCGGGATATAATGCAGTGTATGAACAGTTGTTTGATTCAAACTATGTACCGTTTGATCAAACAGAGAACACTCTGAATTTGTAACTTGATAATGCCAAAATATAGAGGACGTAGAGAGAAATTAGCAATTTTTAGTGTCCAGAACAGAGGTCTGGAACTCCTTTTATTGCCATTTATGTGACTGTTCTTCAACAGTCACTACTTTTCATGTAGTGACTCAGCAAAAGTTGAATCGTGCCTGTTTAGAACACCTTCGATCTAACGGTTCAGATTAGGCGTCCCATCGTAAGCGAATGGACATTCCCTACACGAAACATTACAAGTTTATCTAATGGTTTAGATCAAGTGCGCGTCAAAGCGCGCAATGCGCCCTAAGTCGCCCAATCTCCCTTTCGCGCGTTGCGCGTCGCAATTGGTGGTGCTTAAGCACCACCGCGATGCGTAGGATCATAGCCTCTTATTTGACTTGTCAACTAAGAATCTTAGTTGTCTTTTAGTTGATATACCACTACTTTTTGTAGTATTCTTCCAATGTGGGACAATATAGGATTTTGAGTACTCCCATATCTTTTACACCCATTTGCTCATGTTTCTACCTTCTAAAATAAAATCCAAACTATGTTTAAATTAAAACACCAATAATATAATAAAATATTAACAACTAAAGATTAAAATAAAATATCAGTTAATATAATAAAATTATTATATTATATTGAAATTTATCCAACATCTGTGTGTGTGTGTGTGTGTGTGTGTGTGTGTATATACGTGTGTGTGTGTGTGTGTGTGTATATACGTGTGTGTGTGTGTGTGTGTACACAAAGGAATATGCTTAAAGTGTTAACCATAAATATTGTTGGACGAGTAACATATGTTTTCATAATTTAAGGTTATTTTTTTAGTATATCGATCTCTATCTCACTACACCAAAATGGGCAAATTGTCACCTTTCAGCCGGCCAGCCTTGTCAAGGTCATTGACCGTGACAAAAAAATACGCGTTTTATGTCACGGTCATTGACCTTGACACGACCGTGACAACTAATTGTCACGGTCATTGACCGTGACACGACCGTGACAACTTTTCTAGCAAAAACCCTTTCCCCCTTCTTTTTTCCCTCCCACCGTTCCCTCCCTCCCTCTCTCTCTCTCTCTCTCTCTCTCTCTTCCATTTATATATATATATATATATATATATATATATATTTGTGTGTATATTTATGTGTGTATGTGTATATATATATGTGTGTATGTGTGTTCGTGTGTGGGGGTGGGGCAGGGTGGGGCGGGGTGGGGGAGGGGGTGGTGGAGGGGGGCAGGGGGTGGGGCGGGGTGGGGCAGGGTGGGGGAGGGGGTGGTGGAGGGGGCAGGGGGTGGGGTGGGGTGGGGTGCGGTGTGTGTGTGTGTGGTGGTGTGTTTTCGGGGAGGGGGGAAGGGGTGGTGGAGGGGGGCGGGGGTGGGGTAGGGTGGGGTGTGTGTGTGTGTGTGGTGGTGTGTGGTGGGGGAGGGGGTGGTGGAGGGGGGCAGGGGGTGGGGTGTGTGTGTGTGTGTGAATAGGTATAATTTTTTTCACTCCCTCTCTAACCCTCCACAATTGATTCTTATGCTAAAATCCTCGCTTACACAATATATATAGGTATAATTCACGGGCTTTAGCTAAACTAGGGTAATAATTGATAATAGTTGGATAATAATTGGATAATAGTAGATAATAGCTAAACTAGGGTAATCAATAAAAAAGCCGAGGACTAACATATATACACAACACTAAAAGTAGACATCAATTTTATAAATAATTAATAATAGTTGGATAATAATTGGATAATAAACATCGGGAGGGGGTGGGGGTGGGTGGGGTTTTGAATATTATTTACATTCAAAATAAATAATTGATAATAGTTGGATAATAATTGGATAATAATTATTTTTATACCTATAGAACAGCTTAGATAGTGTGTGTGTGTGTGTGTGTGTGTGTGTGTGTGTATGTGGTCAATACATGAATTTATTTTTGTATTTGAATTATCCCATGAATTTATTTTTGTATTTGAATTAACCCATTATATGAAACATAATTGAAATTAAATATAGTGCGCATAGATACTAGCATTCTAGTTCTTATGCGTACGCATTCAATAACCCTTAGACCCGTTCGAGAGTCATTACCCCTGTAATGAGATCTCTCGAATTGTCCCGTTTGGACAGTTTGAGACTGTATAATTTCTGTATAATATTCTTATTGGCTTAAAGTTGTTACTTTTAGAGGAAGTTCTGCAGTCGTATCTTAATGTTCTCTGGGTACATACTAGATTGACAAGGGTGACTGTTATTTTAATTGACCAATTGAAATAACACTCACACCTGCCAATCTACGTCGTGTACTTGGAGAACTAAGGGGATATGCTGTCGAATTTTTTGCAAATCGTAACAATGTGCATGAGCTGTTAAGTATATTACAGAAAAATGCATTCTTGAATGGGATATAACCACTTACCCTTTAATAGGATAATTAAATGATGGGATAATTAAATAAAACATACTATAAATCTAAGTTTTGTTTACCTTTAATAGGTGTTTAGTTGGGTAGCTGTGATGGGATATCCGAAATACAAAGAGTGGATGGGTGAGACTAATAGAATGGGGGATGTGTTTCGCAGAAGTGCTAACGAATTTGTGAAATATGCAAAGAGATGTCGTAATGATGAAGAGTTTCCGTGTCCGTGTGCTAGGTGTAAGAATGGTAAGGTGTTTGAGTGGAAAACAGTTGAACTACATTTGTTAAGATCGGGTATGCAAGATAGTTATCGATTTTGGAGTTTTCACGGTGATTTGAAAGTTCCTTTTGTCCCTGACCAACCTTCATAACATCCTTCAACAAGTAGAATAGATGAAGAAGGGGACGACGTAGATCATAATATGTTAGAGGATTTAGTTGATGATGCGTACGGAGTTTATGAAGCTGAGGAGAATGAGGTTACTGATGATGTAGAAGATTCAAGTGCTCGTGAAGATAACACGATAAAACTTGACGATGACTACCAAAGTTTAAAATTTAAGGCGACCCAACCGTTATACTCTGGCTGTGAGAAAGATCAAACAACTTTACATGTCATGGTTGGTTTGCACAGTTTGAAGATGCAGTACGGTTTGTCTGGCAATAGCGTGACGGGAATTCTGAAATGGGTGAAGGGCTTATTACCCAAGGTGAATACACTTCCAAATAGCTATCTTGTTATGAAGAACAGTTTGAAAGGTTTGGGAATGAAGTTTAAATCGATTCATGCTTGTGAGTATGACTGCATACTATACCGAAAGGAGTATGAAAATCTCGATCGTTGTCCGGTATGCGATGAACCTAGATATGTCCAATCTACTAGTAAGGAAGGCACACGCTCAAAAGTGCCTCAAAAAGTATTGAAATATTTTCCCGTTGGACCTAGATTAAAGCGATTTTTCACAGTACCATGGATTGTAGAGGCAATGACTTGGCATGCTAGGGAAGAAGTAGGGGGTAATATCATGCGTCATCCTATTAATTCTACTGCCTGGCGGAGGATGAATTATGAGTATCCCGATTTTGGTCGAGAACAACGCAACATTCGTTTGACTATATCAACAGATGGTTTCAATCCATTTGGAAATCTAATCACCAATCAGAGTGTATGGCCAGTGATCCTAGCCCCACTCAACCTCCCTCCTTCACAGTGTATGAGACCTGAATTTTCGATGATGGCTTTATTGATACCTGGGCCAAAGGCACCAAGTGAAGACATTGATATCTACCTGGCTCCTTTGGTAGAAGAATTAAATGTGGGAAGAGGGTGTGCAATCATTTGACTCTTTTAGAAAAGAAGAGTTTACGCTGAAAGCTATGTTGATATGGGCAATTCATGATTTTCCAGCTTATGGGACATTATCCGGATGTGTAGTACATGGTTATTTGGGGTGTCCTATTTGTGGAGAGGAGACTGAATCTCTTCGTCTATCCTCCAGCTTAAAAAATGTATACCATTGCCACAGGAGGTTTTTACCCCCAGCTCATAGTTTCAGATTTGAGAAAGCTTCCAGTTTTTTATTGGGCGGAGTTGAACATAGGCTACCGCCGAGACAACTTTCGGGTTCAGAAATTGAAAGTAAATCTTCTGAATGTGGCCCAAATATGCCAGGTAAGAATCCCAAATTTAAGAATGTCAAGCATAAGAAGACCCCAAATGGGAATGAAACTGAGATAAGAAAGGCATGGTCTCGAAGGTCAATTTTATTTGACTTGCCTTATTGGAAGAAAAACCCGGTGTGCCATGTATTGGATATGATGCATGCAGAGAAGAACTTCGCTGAACATATTGTGGGTACTTGCCTTGGGGGGAGTCATTCGAAGGATGGAGAAAATGCACGAAAAGACCTTAAAACGTTAAAACTTAAACCACAACTATGGTTGAAAGAAGATAGTAGGGGAAGGACAATAATTCCCCCTGGTGCGTTTACTTTGACGAGTGAGGAAAGGAACGTGCTTCTAGACACAATATATAATTTGAAGGGCCCATCTACTTTTTCGTCCAACTTGCAAAGGATTGTGAATTATGTTACTCATGATTTACATAAGTGTAAGTCCCACGATTGGCATGTGATCATGCAATTGGTTCCTCTATTGTTTAAGCACTGTTTCTCCAAGAACAAGGATTTGCATAGGGCTATTATGCAAATTAGTATTAACTTCTCCCTCTTGTATGAGAAGGTAGTGAATCGAGAACACATAGTGGCAGCAAAATTGGTTGTGAACGAAGCGATTTGTGTATTGGAGAAGTACTTTCCCCCAGCATCCTTTGACATAAGTGTTCACTTATTGGTACACCTATGCGACGAGGCACTTCTTTGTGGTCCAGTTAGATATCGGTGGATGTATCCGTTTGAAAGATTGATGAAAGTTTTTAAAGGTTACGTCAAGAATACGCGATATATTGCAGGATCAATTGCAGAGGAATACATCACCGTGGAGTCATCAATATATACTCGGGAATATATGACTGACTCTACCAGCGTTGATGACACTGATGAATTCCTCGATGATGGTGGTAATGTGATGGGAAAACGAGTGAAATTAACGAGTTTGCAACATGAACAAGTAGCTCGTTATCTATTTGGCACACATGAAGATGTCGAAGAATGGAAAAAGTAAGTTTCGAATATTATAATGTTTAACATTATTTTAGATTATTTTATACATGATTAATCTTGTAATATGCAGTAAATATGAAGCCTGCGAGAACAATAAAAGACGAAAAACAGTGGTACAATCAGACAGCGAATTTAGGCTATGGTTGACACAAGAGGTAATTACAATGAAAACAGTCGTTATATAACGTTAAATTACACTCAAATTTTATCACTAATATAATTAATTTATCTATATTCTCAGCTCCTAAAGATGGGTGATGCGACATCAAGGCTTGCTCGTCCAGCCACTGGACCCTTGTTCGTGGCATAAGAGTACAAAAAATATCGATTGAACGGTTACATTTTCGGTGCTAAAGTGTACGAGGAAAGTACAAATGTACAGAACTCAGGAATTTCATACAAGGCTCTTACTTTCTTTCGAGCGAGCGCAAAAGATAAAAACCTCGTTGAAGCTGAAATGACTTACTATGGTGTAATCCAAAATATATTTGAATTGGATTATATAAGCTTCAAAGAGGTTGTATTTTACTGTGAATGGGTAAGAGTTGAGGATAAAAATGCTTGTAAAGTTGATCCTGTCACCAATTTGATCATGGTTGACTTGTCCAAGTTGAAGAGCAACGACCACGTGAGCGATGAGCCATTTGTTTGTGCATTTCAAAAGGTTAAGCAAGTGTTTTACTCGGAGTATATCAACAACGAGCCGTGGTCAATTGTCCAACACGCGCCGAGGCGTCTAAATAGTAGTGTGGATGACTTGGCTGCTCCTACCGAATATCAATCCATTTTTGATGATAACCCGAATTTGAAACAATTTTTCAATTTGTAATAAATATTTCAATTTGTACCGAAACATCCATTTTTAATGCTTTTACTTGATCTGCACTTTATCATTTTCACTCTTGTGTAGTGTGCGTGTGTGGAGAGGCGATTAATACATAAATATTCCAACTACATCTAAGTTTTGTTTATACTAATCCATGAATATACGCTTCTTACCTTTAATAGGTGATTAGTACATAGTTATTTGGGGTGTCCTATATGTGGAGAGGAGACTGAATCTCTTCGTCTATCCGAACACTAAGAAATGCCATAATCCTATAGAGCGATGCTCTGCAAATTCCTCCCAAACGTTATGTAGCCAAACATCACCGGTTGAAGTTGTCAATTCCACTTTCCATACCCCACCACTTTCCATACCCCATTCAAAGGTGGAGTTGACAACTTCAACTGCTGATTTTTGGCTACACAACGGTTGGAAGGAATTTGCAACGCATACCTCCATAGGATTATGGTATTTCTTAGTGTTTAGATATGAAGAGAATTATAATTGACACGATTACCCGGGGTACATTAGTTGGAAGGAGGTGCCATATGAGCTCAAGTTAGCTGTTTGAGTGACACTACAGGTAATGTATTTATATTTATATGTCAATTTCGATTTCGATTTCAATTACGATTTATATTTATCTATATTTGAGGGGCAGATACTAATTTTACTTTATTTCAATTCAGGGGACAGGGAGTGGCCCTAAGGGTAGGCCACATATGCTCTATACTTATGTGGCTATTCGGACGAGAAGGGAAGGATAAGGAGGTGTTCCCGAGCGTCGCGGTACAAAATCTCTTTTCCATGCAAATAGTTTGTAGAATTGAGATAAAATGATGGTGATGTTGTTTCTTTTGAAATAGTTTCTTATTTGAATATACATTTGCATTATCTTTAGTTTGTTCGTATATATGATGTTTGGAACAGGTACAACGTTGCTATAACAGGTACAAATATACTACTGGGCAGTGGCAGTGGCCATACTGCCCAGCAGTTTTTTTTTTAATTCTGCCCAGAATTGTCACGGTCAATGACCGTGACAATTTTTTAAAAAAGGGTCACGGCTTTGTCACGGTTATAAACCGTGACAAACGTGTCACGGTCATTGACCTTGACACGACCGTGACACAAAACGCGAGTTTTTTGTCAAGGTCAATGACTGTGACACAACCGTGACAAAAAAAGTTGTCTCGCCTCGAAATGTCACGGTCATTGACCTTGACAAGGTGAATTTGTCAAGGTCAATGACCTTGACAAATGGGCAGATTTGGTGTAGTGTCTATACAAGTTTATAAACCAATCATTTCAATATATTACCTTCAAATATCCCATCCAATCTAAGTAGGAAATGAACCTTCAAACTCTTCCTACAAATGTATAGTTTTTCTATACAAATTAAAAGGCATAGATATATGTTTACTATACTAACACATAAAATTTTGCAAAACTTTTAGTAGATTTCAATTAATTACATGTAATTGTAAGAGGAGAAAATAATGTTATCGCAGCCAATTTAATCTCTCTTAATTGATCAACTCACTTGATTAACTTAATTCTAATTATATGTGCATATATATATATATATATATATATATATATATATATATATATATATATATATATGGTGGCGGATGCACAATAGGTCGAATTGGGACAGCCGCCCTAGTTCAAATTTGAAAAAAAAAAGGATTTTTTTTCGGGTTCGTTTTTCACTGATGGGAAAGATCACTCCGCATGTGGCTTTTGATGATTTCTTCTGGAGCTTCGTAGTTGTTGAGGGCTGGTGGGTTCTTTTTTACTTGATGATGTCTACAGACTAGGTCTGCATACGTTTCATCTTGTGGGTTATGGAGGTTTTGGCCCGGTATCTTGATGATTGAGGGGATCTACTTTATCAAAAGTTGTTCCCTTTTCTGGGGCTGGTGTTTAAATGTTTGGGAGGTTGTTGCAGACTTTGGAAATGTTTGGGAAGTTTTTTTGGCTGGGTGTGTTTTATTTGAGCGTGTTTTATTTGGGTGTGTTTAAAGTTGGGGGTGTTTTATTTGAGTGTGAGTTGGGTTTTGTAGAGATTCAATGGATTTTCATCGAGTTGTTTATGTTCTATTAAGTGTGCTTGGGTTGAGCCTTAATGGTATTAGGTGAGTTAACTCAATATCGTAGTTTCTATTAAGCAAAATTCAATTGTTATCACTACTAAAATTTGGATATTGAGAATATTTATCAAGCGTTGATTATTTATTGAATTAGGTATTGTTAATAATGATTGAGAGTAGTTGTTTGAGCATTATAAAGCTATAATTTGTATAAAACACGAAATAACAAAAAAAAAATTATCTCGGGTGCTATAGCCCCCGAACCCCCAACACTACTCGAAACTTTCGCCCCTGTCGACCAAAATTCATGGATCCGCCAATATAGAGAGAGAGAGACAGAGAGCGGTTCTCATGCATACCCAGTTTACATACCGCTGACGCGGACCATTTTTGATAAAATAGGAAAAAAATATTTTTGAGTTAATTTTTTTTTATGGTTTTTAAACATTTCAGTAGGATTATTAAAAAAAAATCCGCTCAAAATGATTTTTTTTGCTATTTTAAAAAAATCGGCCAAACTTTGTGAGTTTTTAACAACTTAAAACAATTTAAATTTTAAGTTAAAACCCAAATGCATTCCTAAGTTAAAACAATTTATAAATTTTAAGGGTTCTTTATGGTACCATGAAATTTAAGAATGCTTCTCTTAAATTTTTATAAAGGAGGGAGTGTAATACAAAAATTATAATAGAGTTTTGCCAAATTTTCGAATCACCCTAACTTTTTCATATTGGATATCATTATAAAATGTATTATTTAAGTAAGTAGTAGAGGACTATTTTCCAATTAAACCCATTATTAATTATGTTATACCCTTTATTAATTTAATAAATTAACTTTCTCCTACTTTTTGTAAAATACAAAATGACTTAAATAATACTACAAACAATAAACTTATAGATTAGACATCATTATTATTGTTATTATTATCATTATTATTATTATTATTATTATGAAGCACATTGACAAAATATTTTTTTTAAATTTAAGGCACATAAAGGTAGCGGGATATTAATTAATTTGAAAATATTAGTTTAATGTATAAAATATCTGTTTTTGTTATAAAACATGAAAATAGAAGAAAATGACATACAAAATTACATTATTTAGTACTCGTAACAAATTTGTTCCCTGAAGTTTGGTTGAGTCTTAGTTAAGTCCCTCGTGATAATAGCACATGCAAATTATGGTATTTGACGGCTTTGTTGAAAAAATTTAAACATTAAGGACACAATTGAGACTATTCCCATTTTTAGGGACAAATTTATTATAAACATATATTCCATAGTTTAATATTTTTCCTTCACTTAATTAGTTACTGGATTGAAATAATGTATTTTTATATGAAAATAGAGCTTCAAAGTAAAAGTGAGTGGATTCTCAGTAAAGACAATTGACACAACAGGCGCTGGAGATGCTTTTGTAGGAGCACTTTTGGTTTCCATTGCAAAAGATAATTCCATTTTCGAGGTTTATTTATTTATCTATATATATCACCATTTCTCTTTAACGCATTTGTTCATTTTTTTTACTATCCTTTTACGGATTAATGACATTAATATTTCTTTCATGGTGAAAGGAACATTTGAAATGAGTTCATTCTCTATTTTTTATTAGTCCAACATGTTTTCAAAAGTAATGTACAGTCTCTCGTAGCCCTGTCAACGGATCGGGTCTGAACCGAATTTAGCGAGATCCGGATCCATTTAGTAGGCACTTAATCGACTTAGGATCTGGGTCGGATCTTAATCGGATTTACAATATTGGATCCAGATCCGGATCTGTATCTTATCAGATCCGGGTATGGCTAGAGATATACATATATTTATTTTTATTTTTATTTTATTCCCCTTCTTTATTTTTTACTCTTGGGTTAAAATATTTTGTAACGTATTATAGTATATGATTAGTATCAATAAAATATATATTACTTACATTTATTATATACATAATTATATATATAGTATTTACATGTTATATTGATAAAGATATATTAATAAAATATATATATATATATAATATAGGGAGAGGATCTCCAAATGACCAAAAGAACGGACCATTTTTTAAAAAATAGTAAAAAAAAATATTTTGAGTTGATTTTTTTTGTGTGGTATTTAAACATTTCAGGAAAGTCACACAAAAAAAATCAGCTCAAAATGAGTTTTTTTGCTATTTTAAAAAAATCGATCAAATATATGTCAGTTTTAGCACCTTAAAACATGACATATATTGACCGATTTTTTTAAAATAGCAAACAAACTCAGTTTGAGCTCATTTTTTTGTGTGACTTTCTGAAATGTTTAAATAACACAAAAAAAAAAATCAACTCAAAATATTTTTTCTTACTATTTTTTTAAAAAATGATCCGCTCTTTTGGTCCTTTGGAGATCCGCCTGATGTAGGAATATATATATATATATATATAATAATGTACAAGGCGGGACGGGTCTTCGGATTTGGATTTTGTATAGGATCCAAACCCTACCCGTGTAATAAACGACTCTTCGAATTTTCGGCTCTTCGGATTTCGAGTCCAAAAAAATAAGCTCAACGCTATTATAAGTTTCGTGTTCGGATCGGGTCCGGACCTAGACCCTATCCATTGAGAGTCCTAATCCCTCGTGGTGACATTAGTGCACGAATAATGATATTTACTATTTGTTCCAATTATAATCACTATCGTTATGATAATGTCATTGTAGAAACTAAAAATGATCTTAGAAAATATGTTCAACTAAACATTAAATGAAATATTGTTTTATGTAACCGTTAAGTAAATTGTAGGATGAAGAGAACTTGAAAGAGGCTCTGATATTTGCAAATGCTTGTGGGGCTATTTCCACAACTCCAAAGGGAGCAATTCCAACCTTGCCAACACTCTCTGATGCCCACACACTCATTTCCAACTCAAAGAGCATATGGAGACAGTATTTACCTTCTTATCTTTGGGAGTTTAAAACTCCCCTTCATAAACTTCTCTTTTGATTATATTTGGCTTTGTCTTTGTGCCAGATGATATTAGTAGTGAAATTTTTCACTTCAGCAAATAAGTGTGGTGAACATTTTGTACTTTTGTATTTACTCTTGTGGAGAACGAAATGTGGAATACATGTTTACATTTTGTATTCTATTTCTATCATTTCATTCTTGTCTTTGTTATGTTTGGATGGAATTATAAACAATCACAAATTAACAAGTTGAATACAAGAGATTTAACATGGTCTGATAATAATACGTTGCCAACATCCACTAGAGAGAGAGAGAATAATTTCAGTATTTGAGAAAATAGATTACAATAGAAGGATTATCTGAGCGCTACACTCACTCTCAACCCAAACCTCAAATACACCAAAATTTCACTTTAGGAATCAAGTTTAGCATCCTAAATCTCTCACTCTTTTTTCACTCGTCTTTTCTGTGTGTTTTGAACCATGGTTGAAACCACCCTTAAATAAGGAGTAAAAACGAACAGTAAATCACGTATTAACAGTGAACCGCATAAAAACAGTGAAAATTCAAGTCAAACTCCACGGGACTGGGCATTTGAATGATTGTTAATTTGTAGGCTTTACCACTTACAATACCTAAATTAACTTACAAACGTGGTAACTAAATATTATTAATTATGTATGATTATAGTAGAGTGAATTTAATTATCATATTTATGAATGTCGTTGTGTATTAAAAATAGCTTTTCGTGTGTAATAATTCTAATTGTTACTGTGTTTTAGTATCTACAATAATATAATTCGTTCAGTGTAACAATTTTATTATCTATTTTTGGAATCATATATCACTTAAATGAAATATTCTTTGAATGTTTAATTTAATTATTTTGTGTCTTAGTTTAATTTTTTTTTATTTATATATGAAACTTTAGAAAAAAAATATTAGTAATTTTAGAAGTGTGTGCTTAAAGTATTGTTAGCAATGTTAAAAGTGTACATCTTTACCCTGTTTTTGTGAGTAAGATAAAAATAAATCCTAGGCACGTCTAGGCCATCACTTTATAGATATTTGTGTGTGTGTGTGTGTGTGTGTGTGTGTGTGTGTGTGTGTGTGATATTCTGTTTGTAGATTTTTCCCCTTTTTATGAATCAAATGAAAAAGAAAACGTGAGCAAAAGTGGGTGATGGTTTAATCTTCGCTTTTCAAATAATTACCATTCATGCTAAACTATGTTCATGTGCTTTGTTGATTTAATTTTAACCTTCTCGGTTGATATATACAGTCTTGAATAACATGTCCAACCCAAACGAGCAAAGTGAATAGATAGATACTGTTGACAAAATTTTCTGCCGCACGTCGATCATTATGTGAAATGCTTCAAGATAGAAATTCAAACTCTGTATTTCATGGGTGCAATATTAAAAGCGATATGAAAACACGATACGAAATGACATGGAATTCGAAATTGATAAGATATGTCATGTTCGTCTCAGGCTTTTTTGACACGAAGTCTTGTCGTGTTGTGTTCGTGTCAAAATTATGAGTCGTGTTATCATGTTAATCCTGTTTTATTTGGGTTATTGTCTCTATTTATGTTTAATTTAGTTTGAAATTTAACATATTATGTTATTCGTGTCGTATCGTGTTGTGTTGTGTTCTATTTGAGTCATGTTCGTGTCAAATAAAAAAAAACACAAATTTATGTCGTGTCGTGTCGACCCAAAACACGGTCCAAAAACATGAACTGCCACTCCTACTGTATTTGATATTCACCTTTTATCTTGCAACGTCATTCACCATTCTGTAAAATGTCATTAGGAAGATAGAAAATAAACATGTACGTGATTAGTCATTTATTTCTAATCAAGCAATTGTTTAGAAATCCTTATTTTCTAATGTTAAATATAGTTTACATCAAACGATTTGTTTATTATTAATAAAATATTATAAAGTGACTGGGCATCACGCCGTTCGCATACTAATGACATAGAATAATCAAAAATTATATTCTAACTGAATTTTTTACTAAATTTTTGCCGACTTAATGACATGTCAGCTTGTTATTGGTTGGTTTATGGAGCCCACGCTAATGGAACCCCAATACCAACCACTAGCAAGCCGACACATCATTAAGTTGGCAAAAATTCGATCAAAATTTCGAGGCAAATAGAACTGCGCTAGAATAATAGATGGTGATCCACAGGCAATATTTAATAGGATGCCACATATAATTAGGTTTTAAAAAACTAGTTAATACGTAATCTTATCACTATTAAATTGGTTATTTGTATTACGATAATTATAAATTATTGTAGAATAAATTACATTTTGTTTGATTTCTTGCTTTGTTCTTACTACCTTGCAAGCCACGCGTTGCGTGATCGTAATTATAGACGTGCTATAAAAATTTTATTTCTACTGCTGTATTTATGGCCTACCATCCTTGTCCACACTCTGAGAAAGCCCTAAGGGCCAAAATATATTTGGTAATGCTATACATACCAAGTTTTAACACAAAAGTACTGTAAGTACGATAATTTAATGTACTTGATAAATTACTTTTGATGTAAACACTTGATATGCATAGCATTTTCCAAATATATTTGGATAGCATCCATTGGTGTTCATTTTCTCCAAAAATTAATAAGCTAACTTTTTTAATTTGTTAAAAGATAAAACCGTCTCAAATTCATTATTGGGCAAGAGGCTTGGTAAGTATCTCTAATACATGAACTTGGAATTGAAGGTGTAAAGCTCCTTGGAAGTTGGAATTATCAGGAGGTTAATAAATTCTCGGGCAATCTTTTTGCTTAGTGAACGTTTCTTCTATTTTTTTTGGGTAGTATTGAGATTTATATATTCTATAGAAGTATTTTTGCCATGTGCATGCACTGCTTGATGAAATTCCACAGATGCATTTGCTTTATATATATTTGTTTTAAAAAATCTCACCTTGCTTGGTGGGTGAAGTATATTTATTTGGTAACATATATTGACGTGGCTATAATTTTTTTTAAATAAGGCTAAGATGATATATTTAATAGATTGTTTAAAATTTTCTATTTTAAAATGTTTTTTATTATATATACCTTAGGGTGGCAATTCGTGTATTTGGATCGTATTTTGGATCGACACGATATGACAAAGGTTTTTCGGACACGAACACGACACGACACGACACGACACGACAAGAATTCGTGTTTTTTTTAGTTGACACGAACACGACCTAAATAAAAATGACATAACACGACACGACACGAATAACACGATTTCTTAAAATTTCACGCTAAATTAAACATCAATAGGCACGAAAACTCGAATAAAAACACGATTAAGACGACAAAACATGATAACACGACTCATAATTTTGACACGAATACGACACAACTTCGTGTCAAAAAAACCAGACACGAACACGAGACAAATACGAACACAAAATATCGTGTCAATTTCGTATCGTTTTATGCCATGTTTTCGTGTCGTTTCTAAAATTGTCACCCCTAATATAACTTGAAGGTGACGTTTTATTGATACCAAATTGTACAAAAAATTCATATATGTACACCAACGTAAGAGTAAGGTTGTAAGGTTATAATTTTATTTGTTTTATATACTATTTTTATAAACATAAATCTTAATTTGAAACAGCTTAAAAAAAATAAAAAAATAATACAGTGTAACTTGAGTATGTCTTTTTGCTGGACGCTTTGAAACCATGACATTCTATTTATATGCAACAACAATGCAAAAAGTCGACCCAAAACAATGCGAAGCAAAAAGAAATCAGGGTGCTGTATTTAAGAGACCCAAACCAACAGTATTACATGACACTCCGATACTGTTTTCGGGTAAGATTAGTTGTGCGTTTACTTATTTATTTATATTTTATTACGAAATAAGAATTGAAAAAATAGATTCATTTTATGTTAAATGAAGCCTTGAACAAATGTTTTTGTCATGTATACTGCTATTGAAATATTGTTTGAAAGTGAATTGGGTTTGGTTCCGAGTTTAATCTCTGACAGTGTTAAAATAATGTTTAATTAATGAAAGTCACGAATCATAAATGAGGATTAATCAAAGTGCACCTAAGTTAGCCCGAATACCTCGTAATATGAAAAATACCTTATTAAAAAAAAATTGTATTAGAGATACCTGTAAGCAAGCAGAGTGGGAAAAAATATTTCCCGGTAATTTATTCATATAAAAGTTGATGACTTGTGGTTGCCTATGTGGGTATTTATCTCAAAAAAATTAGATGAAACGGGTGTGATGTAAATTGTGGGTCATTTGAAAAGACACCATAATTTGATAATCATATTGCACGTGGACAGCTGCTAAGAGAGAAGTGGGGGGAGCTGTGTGGTTAAGATAGCTTTAGTTAAAATTATCAACGGAAAATGTTATATGCATCGGCGTAGTACCGGTATTTTTTTATTTGCTTGTATTATGGTGTGAATTCTGTAAAAAAATGTTGTAGGTCCTACTAATATATAATTAAATAAAATACATTTGGTACTAAATCGGTACTTAGATCCGGTAAGAGTATCATTACTCATTATCAACATGGCACCCTCAAAGGGTGATAAATATTTTTATTGGATTTAGTTGTCAATTTTAATTATATATTATAACATTAGGTATAAATCCTTCTTTGTTAGTTTGTCAAGTTTTTTTTGCAGAAAAATATGTTGAATATCATTGAAATTATTAATGTAATGTTTAAATAGTCAACACGTGCAATCATATAACTTTTTTTACTAAAATATCGTACATAAATTATTGTTATAAAGCCATTAAACATTAGAGGGCTTTTCATAAAAAAAATTACTAAATTAGTTCACGATGTTGTGACAACTACAAATAAAGAGTGAAAGGGAATTTTTTTGTTAAGCAATCAGGCAACATAATCTGGATATCATAATTTAATGGGAAATCAAATTTAAATACAAAACCACTATCCGAACACTACAAACAATGGATGTATCTTCATACCATTCCAAACAATAAACTTCCATCTTTTAACTATACAACAAATGGTGTAACCAACAGTTTTGATCTACCATCTGTACTAACTTATAGCCCATGCCTAACCCATTTCTCTTTTTACCTTTCTTACACCATCTCCCTCACCAAGATCAAATACCACTCCTAAAAAAATGCATCAAACACTAACTCTTACACTACATTTCACCTTTGCTGCCATAGATCACAGTACCATTTATTTACCAAACCAAGAATTGCTATTGAAGATTAAAAAAGCTATAAACATATCATTTGTACACCTACTTAAAAACCTCAAAAAATATCCACCTTCTTATTATGGTCGCCATTAAACTTCTTTGCCACTAACATCAACTATCAACACTAAACCCTAAATCCTAAACCCTAAACCTTAAACCCTCTACCGGCGGTGCAGAATTTTACATTAAAGCTCCATTTCCACTCGATTCGGATTTTTTCCAATGTACTCATCGCAGTCACTGGGAGCATTAATGTAGTGATTGTCCGCCATTGATGGTTGGGATGGAAAAAGGTATGACCCTATTTTCTGACCAAAGATATTAAAGACTCATGTCTTTACACTAATATTGCTCATTCACAAAATTAAATAATAAAGGATGATATAAGTCATCTTAAAAATTAAGAATTCCGAAAGTAGAAATACTTCCTTAATTATCATGTAAAGAAATACAATACACATATGTGTGAATAATTAATGAATATAGTATAGCACATGCAATAAAGAATTAAAAGAAATCGATTTTAATAAGCAATATGTACATCAGTCCACATTCAATATGCAAGTTGTTTTAACGTATTAAATGTCGTGCAATATAAATTATAATTTGCTATAAGATTTCGAATAATGATATGAGTACCAAAACCTCCTCCAAAAGTGACTTCCACTTGTTCTGTCACTTACCTATTAAGTCTTGTCTTGTGGTACGGGTTTCACCAGGGCACAAAAATTTACTGTTTTGGGGGAGGTTTTGATAAGCTTATTTGAGACTCATAGCAGGACTCTAAGATTTAAATAGAATATTTATCAAAAAACGAAGAAGCTTACTAATTGTACATAGAATATTGTTATGATATGAATAGAGATTCCTAAATATTATAGAATATATTAAATGTTGTAATAATATGACATTGATCTTGTATATGATATTAATTTATAAAATTGTGAGAGATTAAATTGAAATAATAATCATTTAATGTCTAACATTTCCAATGAACAGAAATTATAAAAACAAATACTCCCCATGGAATTTCTAAATAAGTAAAATTTTATATCAAGTCACCCAACATAAGAGTGTGTTTGAAGTTGATACTACTTATAATGCTTGGCAATAGGTTTAACAAAAAATAACGGTCAAAATAAACAGTTAGGAATAGTTAGGGTATGATCTTCACATGTTATTTTTGTTCTTAATAAACAATTTCAAGAAACTCCTTCAAATAGTGATAGAAAAAGGCGGATGAAGACATTCATTGTAGCTCCATTAATGGAAATACTTGCATGGAATTCAAAGGTTCCCATATGTGAAGTCTGAAGAGGTTAAGAGGCGAGAGCTTACGAAAATGAAACCGACAATTTAAAAAAAGAATATTGCAGAGCTTTATTAAGTTCTAATTATAGCGATGATATCTATGTTGCAAGTAAAGAGTTTTCTGTAGAATTTTAAAAATATTTAGAAGAGATAATGGTTATTCTTCATTGACCGAAACAATGAGGATTACCCTCATTTATAGATACATAAAGAATATTTGAAAGGAACGTTAAACATAAGATAACTAATAGCCTAAAATAAAGGAATATCAGTTCAACAGCTTTTGACTAAACTACTTCCAAAAATGTAGGTTGAATATCCTCATGAAATGGACCAGGTCATGAACTAGATTCTCAATACTCCCCCTCAAATGAAGGTAGGTGCAGTGCAGACACCGAGCTTGAACCGTTGAAATTGCTGAGATGAAATGCTTGGTCATGAACTAGATTCTCAATATTTTCAAGTGTGAATTTTTGTACAAAGATCATTTCTAAAAGGGTTATACATATGTTGTTTTGCGAAGAAAATTTGTTGGAACGTGATTTTCCTGGACTTCCTACTCAAAGTAAAGAAGTTGAGGTCATTTTATTTTGCTTTCAAGGTTGGACCCATTATCAAAACATTTTTGGATACACTTGTATATACTTTTAATGGCTTACGAGTATTGGACTTGAGTAAATCGAGGTTTGAAGTGTTGCCAACTTTTGTGGGTGCCTTGAAACATTTTCGGTATTTTAGCCTAGAGACATGGGTAATATGTGGAACCTGAGACATTTATATATAACTGTCGAAATATTAAGTTTTCCACCGAATGGGATAGAGTCTGTAAGATCTCTTCAATGTTTCTGCATCACACGTCGTTGTCATCTTAAATGGTTGTCCATGGGAATGTGATACCTCACATACCTTCGGTCATTGACTATCAATGAGTGTCCAAGTTTGAGTTCTCTACAACGTAGTATGAGGTACCTAAATTCCCTTAAGAAGCTCTCCATTAATTATTAAGGAAAGTGGATTTGGAAGGAGAATACACGGAAGCCACACAACTAGGGGTGGCCATACCTCCGAAACCCGTCAAGCTCGTTCAGTCCGCCCAATAAAAAAATAGGGCTTGGGTAAGGTGAATAGGCCCACAAAACGGGCTTGAAAAAAATTGATAGGTCCGATTTTTTTAGAGCGGGCTTGGGCATGAATTCTTAAGCCCAATGAGGTCCGACCCGGCGCGAGGCCCGATAATTATGTATATAATATTTATTAGATTTTTATTTAGCATTGAGGGTATTTTAGTATTTTCCCTTCTCCTATTATTATTAGGTGGTTGTAGTAGGTTATATATATTCTCTCTTCTTCCTTTTATTGTAAGACATTCTAGTGTATGGCAATATGAAACCCTAGCCCTTCTTTTTCTCTCTTTCCATTTGATTGTAGATATTTGATATATTATCAATATATATATATATATGTGTGTGTGTGTGTGTATTAATTTATAGTGGGATCAAAGCTTAATATATATATATATCATGGTATCAGAGCGGGATCAAAGCTTAATCTCATCAACACAGTCCGCGGATCCAACTTTTTCCGAAGGTACTTTTTTTGTTCGCTCGACTGTTTTGAAGGTAATTATGGTCGTTTTCCTCCTGTTTGTTCGATTAATTGTTTAGTTCGTTCGATTTGGTTCCGTTTGGGTACTGTTTGATTGTTTATTTTCGCAATGGCTGGTGAAAGAGATGATTCGTTGCAATCAATTAGTTTCAGATTAGATGGAAAAATTATACGTATTGGAGTTATGTTATGAAGAATTTTTTGAAAGGGAAGAAGCTTTGGGGTTACATTAATGGAGATTTGAGTAAGCCTAACGATAAGACGAACGTTGAAAAATATGCAGAGTTGTTGGATGTTTGGGAGGCAAACAACTCGAAAATCATCAATTGGATAAACAACTTCGTTGCACCTTCTATAGGTATGCAGTTGGCTAAGTATGATTATGCAAAGGATGTTTGGGATCATTTGGGCAGATTGTATACCCAATCTAATTTCGCAAAAAAGTACCAGTTGGAGTGCGATATTCGGTCTCTTGAGCAAAAAACTTTGAGTATTGAGGAGTTCTATTCTGCTATGATGGATCTATGGGATCAATTGGCTCTCACAGAGTTGGCTGAATTGCGGGCCTTTGCACCATATGTTTCCAATAGGGAGGAACAACGTCTGGTTCAGTTTCTGGTGGCATTGCGTGATGATTTTGAGGGTCTTCGTGGGTCGATTCTTCATCGTAGCCCACTTCCAACTGTTGATTCCGTTGTTCACGAGTTGTTAGCCGAGGAAATTCATCTCAAGACTCAGTCAGGGAAGGTAATTTCTTCGGACCCTAATCCATCTATTTTCGCAGTCTCCTCTCGGCCACTTTCCAGTAATCAGAACAAGCCTTATTCGAGATTTGCAAGTGATGAATGTAGCTACTGTAAGGAGAAGGGGCATTGGAAGTCTCAGTGCCCTAAGTTGCGAGCACAACAACAACAACAATAAAATAGTCGACCACCTCAGCAATAGTTTTCTGGTTGGAAATCCAATAACCAATCTCAGCAGCGTTCATATAGGCCTTCACAGCCTAATACTGCAGCAGTTGTACCGCTATCAGACTCATTTGCATCAGGTTCTTCATCATTAACTCCATCCATGTCTTCTCTTGCTGAGGAGTATCAAAAGTTTCTTGCCACACAGCCTCACGCCATGTCCATCTCTTCACCAGGTAAGCCCTTAGGTATTTGGATTTTAGACTCCGACGCTTCTAATCACATGTCACCAAATTTGTCCTCTTTTGGTTCTTTTTGTCCCACTTCTTCGTTGTCCATTATGACTGCTGATGGTACTCCCATGCCCTCAACGGGTGTTGGGACTATTGACTCACCCAACTTATCTCTCTCTAATATTTACCACATTCCTAAGCTTACAATGAATCTTATCTCTGTTGGTCAACTATGTGATGCCGGTTACTCAGTTTCCTTCTCTTCTACCTTTTGTCATGTGCAGGATCCACAGTCTCAGAAGGTGATTGGGACAGGTCGTAGGCAGGGGGGATTGTACATCATGGAGAAACTTAATGTACCAATGGTCGCATCTTCCAGTGTTGACTTGTCATCCTTTCGTTTGAGTTCAGATTCGTCTAACTTTTATTTATGGCACTATCGTCTTGGTCATGTCTCAGGTTCACGATTAAAATATTTGGCTTCTACAGGAAAATTAGGAAATTTGCATTGCCGTGATATCTCTGATTGTAGCGGTTGTAAACTTGCAAAATTTCCAGCTTTACCGTTTAATAGAAGTATTTCCTCAACTTTTGCACCCTTTGATCTTATTCATTCTGATGTGTGGGGACCGTCTCCTATTATTACAAGAGGAGGGTCTCGATATTATGTATCCTTTATTGATGATTATACGCGTTACTGTTGGGTTTTTCTCATGAAACGACGTTCGGATTTTTTTGATATTTATAATAAATTTCGTGCCTTTGTCAAAACTCAACATTCTACTATTATAAAATGCTTTAGATGCGATTTGGGTGGGGAATATACTTCTCAAAATTTTGGTGAGTTGCTTGATTTAGATGGAACTATTCACCAATCATCTTATACTGACACTCCTGAGAAAAATGGTGTTGCTGAAAGGAAACATCGGCACATTGTTGAAACTGTTCGCTCTCTTTTATTATCCGCATATGTCCCTAGTGAGTTTTGGGGAGAGGTTGTCCTTACTGCTGTTAATCTGATTAATAAGATTCCGACCTCTCATTGCTCAGGTTTGTCACCTTTTGAAAAGTTGTATGGGTGTGCCCCTGATTATTCTTCCTTAAAGGTGTTTGGTTGTACTTGTTTTGTTCTTCGACCTCGTGTGGAACGTACCAAATTATCTCCAAAGTCAGCTATTTGTGTCTTTCTTGGTTATGGTGAGGGTCAAAAGGGATATCGTTGTTATGATCCAGTTACAAAAAAATTATATATCTCTCGCCATGTTGTGTTTCTTGAGCATATTCCTTTCTTTTCTATTCCTGATAGCCCTCATGAACTCACTAAATCTGATCTCTTCAATATTGATCCGTTCTCTGATAATGATGAGAGTGTGCCATCTAAAGTACCTTGCTCCACCGATAGTGTGCCACCCCATGTGGCTCCTGTTCCTATTATTTCTACTGATGCAGGTACTTTGCCATCCGATGTTTCCGATGCTCCCCCTTCTCGTGTGGCCACCCAAGCACCTGCTGAAACGGTGGAACCTCCTTCTCGCTATCCAAAACGTCCACATAAGTCCACTCAGTCACCAGATTTTGTTTATTCTTGTTATTCTGATTCTTTTGCTTCATTTTTATCCTCTGTTCACTGCCTCTCTGAGCCTTCGTCTTATAAAGAGGCAGTTCTTGATCCTCTTTGGCAACAGGTTATGGCTGAGGAACTCTCTGCTTTGCATCAGACAGATACTTGGAGTTTGGTCCCCTTACCTGCTGGTAAGCGGGCAATTGGATCTCGTTGGGTATATAAAATCAAAACCAGGTCAGATGGGTCAATTGAGCGGTACAAAGAAAGATTGGTTGCTCAGAGTTTTTCTCAGTAATATGGTATGGATTATGACGAAACCTTTGCTCCTATTGCAAAATTGACTACTATTCGTACTCTTATTGTTGTTGCATCTGTTCGTTAGTGGCATATATCACAAATGGATGTTAAAAATGCGTTCTTGAATGGTGATCTTCATGAGAAGGTTTATATGACTCCTCCTCCAGGTGTTCCACATGGTCCTGGTGAAGTTTGTAGGCTTAAGAAAGCCTTATATGGTCTCAAACAGGCACCACGGGCTTGGTTTGAGAAGTTTACTGCCGTGATTACCGCTCTTGGGTTCATTCCAAGTGAGAATGATTCAACTCTCTTTATCAGGTGCACCTCCGGTGGTCGTATTCTGGTCTCTTTGTATGTTGATGATATGACTATTACTGGGGATGATGTTGGTCGAATTACAGCGTTGAAGTCTTAATTATCTCGTTGTTTTGAGATGAAGGATTTGGGGCCCCTACGTTACTTTTTGGGTATTGAGGTAGATCATTCTCCAAAGGGTTATCTTCTCTCACAATCTAAGTACATCGGGGACATTCTTGAGCGTGCTCGCCTCACTGGTACTAAGATTGTTGATACCCCTTTGGAGCTTAATGTTCATCTTTCATCGTATGATGGTGTTCTTTTGACTGATCCCACCTTATATCGCACTATTGTGGACAGCTTGGTTTATCCCACTATTACTCGTCCAGATATAGCTCATGTTGTCCATGTTGTTAGTCGGTTTATTACTGCTCCTACTACAGTTCATTGGGCAACTGTTCATCGTATATTGCGATACTTGAGAGGCACTCGATTTCAGAGTCTTTTACTTCCTTCATCTTCTTCTTTGGAGCTGCGTGCATACTCTGATGCTGATTGGGCCGGTGATCCTGCAGATCGCAAATCAGTTACTCGATTTTGTGTGTTTCTTGGTGATTCTCTTATTTCTTGGAAGAGCAAAAAGCAAGTTGTTGTTTCTGTGTCTTCCACGAAAGCCGAGTACCGTGCTATGGCTTCTACCACTCGCGAAGTTTTTTGGCTACGTCGGTTACTTGCAGATATGGGTGTCTCTCTTTCTCAGTCCACTCCTTTGTACTGTGATAATAAGAGTGCTATTCAGATTGCTCACAATTCAGTTTTTCATGAGAGGACTAAGCACATTGAGATTGATTTTCATATTACTCGTCATCATCTTACGCATGGCGCCATCACTTTGCCTTTTGTTTCTTCTTCTGCACAGATAGCTGATTTGTTTACGAAGTCTCATCCAGTTCACATTTTCATTTTTTGGTTGGCAAACTCTCAATGCTTCTCGTTGCAGCATCGTGAGTTTGAGGGGGGGGGGGTATTAGAGTTTTATTTAGCATTGAGGGTATTTTAGTAATTTCCCTTCTCCTATTATTATTAGGTGGTTGTAGTAGGTTATATATCTTCTCTCTTCTTCCTTTTATTGTAAGACATTCTAGTGTATGGCAATATGAAACCCTAGCCCCTCTTTTTCTCTCTTTCCATTTGATTGTAGATCTTTGATATATTATCAATATTAATATATATATATATATATATATATATATGTGTGTGTGTGTGTGTGTGTGTGTGTGTGTGTGTGTGTGTGTGTGTATTAATTTATTATTAAAGTTTAAGACTACAAAGTTATAAATAAAGATATAAAGTGGGTAACTTTTATAATATAAAAACATATACTAAGTCGTTTTATGTAGAGTGGGGAACTTTATATATAGACTCTGTAATATATAAAATTAAAAACATGTTTTTAATTAAGAAAATATGTCCTTGATTAAGAAAAAAAAAATATTTTTTTTATTTAAAAAAAAACAGTGATCGGGCTTGGCCAACGAGCCTAGGTAAAGAGTTTCAAATTTGGGCGGGCTTGGGATTACATAATAAGGCCCGATCCAGGCCCGAGCGGGCCTGGGATAGCTCATAATTTTATAAGCCCGACCCGAGCTCGACCGGGCCTGCCCATGCCCGGCCCATGGCCACCCCTACTCACAACCCTTCAATCTCTAGTAATTCGCGGGGTTCCAAACATAAGTAGGTTTCCTGATGGACTTCAACATGCTGCTGCTACACTAAAATATACAAGTATCCAACATTGTCGTTCTTTGGTTAGTTTACCAGAGTTGATGAGTTTTACATCCCTTTTAAAACTTGAAGTTGTAAAGTGCCCCTGTTTGGCATCTCTACTGCTAGGAATTGACCCACTTACAACATTTTTAACAATCCCATTTTCTCATGTAAAGGTTAGCCAGACACGATATGCCGAAGATAGGATTTTTTTGTCAATTATGTTGGAAATTAATGTTAAGTGACGAAATTAATTGTTTAATTTCAATTGTATTAAATTTTGAATTTTCCATTTATATGGTTTTAATAAATGTCAGATAATTAATTAGGAATGTGATAAATAAAGATATTAAAAGATTTGGGTAAACCTTATCCGTTAGTCACATGATGGTTAGTGGCATTAGTGGGAGACTTGGAAAGAGTCCCACCACCACTAGGATTTCGGCCCTTTTCCCCTTATAAATAAAGACCTCTACACCATCTAGAGTCATCTCAATACACACTGTTTCTAAGGAGGGAGAGAAAATCCGAAATTCGTTTTTCTCATATTCCGGGCTGTTCAAGAAAGGAGCATTCAAGTCATTTTAATCCGTTCAACAACGATGGACAAAGGTCAGTTTTTAAATCGTAGTTATAAGGAATTTTCGGTTCTCTGATTGCATGAAGATAAACATCCTGGATTCATGTCAAAACTGTTTTATTCATGATGTAACCTTATGATTCATATTCGAATTTATGATTAACAAAACAGTATTAACTAACATGTGGTATCAGAGCTTGCGGTTTATAATCTCATGTTTTTCATTAATGAAAACACTTTTATAACAATTTTGATTTATGATCTTTTTAAAAATCTGAAAATCTGGAATTTTTGGTAAATCTGAAAATCTGGAATTTTTGTTAAATCTGAAATCTGGAATTTTTTTTTTTTGGAAATCTGAAAAATTTGTTTTTCTAGAAATTTGGAATTTTTAAGCGATATGATAATCGTACATATGGTAATTCGAATTTGTGTTATGATATTAAGAACGAAATTGCTGCTACAGTCATTATCTTGTGAAAACTGTCCCATTTTTGTTCAACCCCTTTCCGTGTTATAAGAACCCTAATATGCCGTTAACATGATTTTATTGTTTCAAGTTGTGTAAACATTCTGAAAAACAAGTTTTTAATCATGATAAGCAAACGAATCTGTTTTTAAGATTAATTAAGAGAAAACTGCGATTTGGCGCAAAACACATTCCGGGAATATTTTTTTTTGGCTCAGTGAATAGTGTTTTTCGAAATTTTTGGTGTCCGATTGACTTGAAACTTGGTAGGTTGACTGGAAATGAGCCAACGATCGAATTTCACCCCTTTTGGCCATGATGTAATGTGTTTTTCGACAATCCGAGTTCATTAAGGCCCTCAAAACTCTGTTTTTGCCATTTTAGGAAATAATCTCGGGGGTTATAAATCTTTGCAGAAAATTGATATTAACGTTCCGCAAAAAGTTTTGGTTTTCTGGCATTTTTTACTTCGATTCTATGGTGAAAACTCATTTTTGCCATTTTTGGCAAAATTCATGTATTTTGTGTTTTTACTATATCTGGGCAATTCTGTTTTTGAGGCATTTAAGCTACTATTGGTATCTTTGTAATTATTGATAGATTACGTATTATTGCTAATATTAAGGCATGATTAACTATATTTATGTTGAGATATATAAACAATTATTCATTTGACTTAAGTCAAAGGCCAAACACATGCTGAGACTGCATGTACGAATAATATACTTACATTCATTAAAGCCTTATTCTAATGTCAGTTATAAAATTGGATTGAGGCGCAACACATGCTAATATCTGAATTGAACAACATTAGAACTAGTTTTTTTTGTAAAAACAGAATAGTTTATATTAAGTCCATTAATCATGGTATTAAATGTTTAGGCAACAAACACAGATGCCAAAATTATGGAACCATGATAAATGAATTATAGGGTAATATATCTTTACAGATCTGAACATTATGTGATGATTAACATTGATTCCGTGATATTCAGATTGTAAATGAAATATGCCAAAATCTTTAGTCAACAATTCAATATTCGACCCTTGTAATTTCTGTTGTGTGTGAAAATTTAATTTGTGAACATTGTTATTAATTGCAGTTCCCCTTAACCTATATTCACAAGCTCATTCATATTCCAAATTTGATGGAACTAATTTTTCTGAATGGAATGAGAAAATTGAGTTCAACCTAGGGGTTCTTGACCAGGACATGGAAATTATGTGTGATGAACCCGCTGCTATTACTGATACCAGTAGCGAGGATGAAATTATTATCCATGAAGCATGGTCTCGATCCAATAGGTTGGCCCAAATGTTTATGCGAATGTGTGTTGCTGCTAACATTAAGACTTCCCTACCTGAAACTACGAAAGCGAAAGAGTATTTGAACAACATTAAGGAACGCTTTCGCACTACTGATAAATCCCTTGCTGGGAAACTGATGGCTGACCTGACCACTATAAGGTTCGATGGTACTCGAACCATGAATGAGCATATTATAGAAATGACCAACCTGGCTACTAGACTTAGAGTTTTGGGCATGACAGTGGATGAGTCTTTTCTCGTCCAATTCATCCTAAACTCCCTACCTCCTGAGTATGGGCCTTTTCAAATCAATTACAACACTATAAAAGATAAGTGGAATGTAAATGATTTGCAAAGCATGTTGGTACAGGAGGAAGGAAGGCTCAAGCAACAGAATGGCCATGTGACTAAGGGACAGGTGGCAAACCTTACAGTCAAAGGAGCTGGTTTTAAGAAGAAGTTCGGCAAGGGCATTAAGAAAGGTCTTGGGCCGTCTCATCAAGCTGAACCATCAACTGCTGTTGTGAATAAGGAAAAGAACGACAAGTGTCACTTCTGTAAAAAGAAGGGTCATTTCCAAAGGGATTGTCATAAATGAAAGGCCTGATTCGAGAAAAAGGGTAAGCCCTTTATTTATGTTTGTTTCGAATCAAACTTTATTAACGCTCCTTCTAACACTTGGTGGATTGATTCTGGTTCTATGTGTCATGTTTCTAATTCGATGCAGGGCTTCATTTCAATCCGCAAAACAAATCCAAATGAGCATTTTCTCTAAATGGGCAATAAGGCAAAGGCTAAAATAGAAGTTGTTAGAGTCTTTCGCCTGATTTTAAGCACTGGATTTATTTTAGATTTGGAATAAACTTTTTATGTTCCCACAGTTTCTAGGAATTTAATTTCTGTTTCTAAACTCGCTTTAGATGTTTTTACAATTGAATTTAAGAACAACGGTTTTGGTTTGATTAAAAATTCTAATAAAGTTGGTTCTGGATTTTTATTAGATGGTTTATATCGATTGAATCTTGAAAAGAATTTTTCTGAAACCCTTGTGACCCTACATCCTAATGTTGGAATGAAACGTACACTTAATGATGAAAAATCTGCTTATTTGTGGCATAAAAGATTAGGGCACATATCCAGGCCGAGAATTGAAAGGCTCATTAAAGATGGAATACTCCATAACCTGGATTGGGCCAATTATGATGTATGTGTGGAATATATTAAAGGAAAATAGACCAAACATACAAGAAAAGGAGCCACAAGAAGCACTCGGCTACTTGAAATAATACATACAAACATATGTGGACCTTTTGATATTCCATCCATTGGTGGAGAAAAATACTTCATCACCTTTATAAATGATTTTTCACGTTATTGCATTTTGTACATGTTGCATGATAAATCTCAGTCTGTGAACATCGTTGAAATATACATTAATGAGGTTGAGAGGCAACTAGGCAAAAAGGTGAAAATTATTAGGTCTGATAAAGGTGGCAAATATTATGGTAGATATGACGAGTCAGGGCAACGCCCTGGCCCATTTGCTAAACTCCTTGAAAAATTAGGTATTTGCGCCCAATAAATAATGTCAGGATCACCTTGGCAGAATGGTGTAGTTGAAAGGCGTAATCGTACCCTTATAGAAATGGTAAGAAGTATGATAAGTAGGACCCAATTTCCTACATTTTTGTGGACAAATGCATTAAAAACCGCTGTACACATCTTAAATAGGATTCCTAGTAAGTCAGTTTCAAAGACCCCTCTTAAACTTTAAAAAGGATGGAAACCCGATTTAAGGTATTTACGTGTGTGGGGCTGCCCAGCGGAAGCAAGAATCTATAACCCTCATGAAAAGAAATTAGATCCTAGGACATTATCTTGTCATTTCATTGGGTATCCAGAAAAGTCGAAGGGATATAGATTCTACTGTCCAAATCATACAACTAGAATCATAGAAACTGGAAATGTTAAATTCATTGAAGAAGGTGAAGTAAGTGGGAGTATAAAAGAAAGGGAGGGAATCATTCAACAAGTCAGGGTACACATTCCTATACCGAGAGGCCATAGCATACCTGTTATTTTTGATGTAGTTATTGAACTGGTCATTGACCCAATCAATAACAATGAACAGCAAGTGAATGATCAACCAACTGAATAACCACATAATGAGACTATAACCGATGAAACTTTTGAAGCACCAAAGAAAGTGTCATTAAGAAGATCTCAAAGAGAAAGGAGACCGGTAATTTCGGATGATTATGTGGTATACCTTCAAGAGACCGAATTTAACATAGGGAATATTAATGATCCAGTTTCTTATGAAAAAGCTGTAAATAGTGATGATTCCGATAAATGGATTGATGCCATGAATGAAGAAAAAAAATCTATGAATGATAATAAAGTTTGGGAGTTAGTCGAATTGCCATAAGGACAAAAACGAGTTGAGTGCAAGTGGATCTTTAAGACAAAACTTGACTCAAAAGGCAATATCGAACGACATAAAGCTAGACTTGTTGCCAAAGGTTTTAATCAACGAGAAGGCATTGACTATAATGAGACCTTCTCTCCAGTTTCAAAGAAGGACTCATTAAGAATCATATTAGCGTTGGTGGCTCATTATGATTTGGAGTTGCACCAAATGGATGTAAAAATAGCTTTTCTAAATGGGAGTTTAGCAGAAGAAGTCTACATGGCACAACCACAAGGATTCATAAGGGAAGGAAAGGAAAACATGGTCTGTATGTTGAAGAAGTCAATATATGGTATAAAGAAATCTTCTCGTCAATGGTACATTAAGTTTCATGATACCATTATATCCTTTGGGTTTAAGGAAAACACTGTTGATCGGTACATATACCTGAAGATCAGTGGGAGTAAGTTTGTGTTTTTAGTACTATATGTTGATGATTTACTTATCGCCAGCAGTGATCTTGGTTTATTAAGTGAAACTAAGAAGTAACTTTCTAAAAACTTTGAAATGAAAGTTTAGGTGATGCATCCTTTGTGATCGGGATAGAAATATCTTGGGATAGATCACGAGGAATGTTAGGATTGTCTCAGAAAGCTTACATTAACAAAGTTTTAGAAAGATTTAGCATGAAAATTTGCAATACCATTAATGTTCCACTTCAGAAAGGGGATAAGTTCAACTTAAGTCAATGCCCCATAAGTGATTTAGAAAGGGAGCACATGAAAGGCATGCCTTATGCTTCGCTCGTAGGGAGCTTGTTGTATGCGCAAGTCTGCACTAGACCGGATATCAATTTTACCATTGGGATGCTAGGCAAATATCAAAGTAATCCGGGGATTCACCATTGGAAAGCTGCAAAGAAAGTGCTGAGGTACCTGCAAGGGACCAAGGATTACATGCTCACATATCGGAAGACTGATCACCTTGAGGTGATTGGTTATTCAGACTCAGATTTTGGGGGATACCTTGACAGTAGGAAGAGCACGTCGGGTTATGTCTTCCTTATGGATGGAGGAGCCGTTTCATGGAAAAGTGTTAAGCAAAGCGGAATTGCATCATCTACTATGGAGACTAAGTATGTAGCTTGCTTCGAAGCTACAAATCATGGATTATGGCTGCGAAACTTTATTTCAGGACTAAGAATTATGGGGTCAATATCTAAGCCGCTGAAAATTTATTGTGATAATGTCGCAGCACTCTTCTTCTTGCAGAACGATAGGTATACTAAGGCTGTTAAGCATATTGAGATGAAATACCTATCAGTTAAAGAAGTAGCTCAGAAACAAAGAGTGTTAATTGATCACATTAGTACGCGTGATAACATAGCAGATCCTCTTACGAAAGGACTATCTCCGAAGAACTTTATGGAACATGTCAAAGAGATGGGTCTCGATTAGTTAGATTATGATTACTATTTTGGCTTAGTTGTTTGATACTATTACTTGAATTCAATAAAAGTGTTTCTGATTTCTATTATTTCTATCTTTTGTGAATGCATGCATATAATTATGAATTATTGTTGACAGAAATAGTCCTTATTAAAAAGGACATTATGAGGCCATTATGATACCCAATATTAAAGGCTAGTTGAATGAAACATTGGTGTTGTGGCACATGGAAGGAACCATGCTCTTGAATAGCATGGAACCGCCATGACTCGCATCCGTGAATCATTTGATTTAGCAAAATTTATTAATGATTGTGCACCTTATGATACCTAATTTAATTATACGAATTACTAAGACCAAGTGGGAGACTATTGGAAATTAATGTTAAGTGACGAAATTAATTATTTAATTTCAATTGTATTAAATTTCGAATTTCCCATTTTTGTGGTTTTAATAAATGTCAGATAATTAATTAGGAATGTGATAAATAAAGATATTAAAAGATTTGGGTAATCCTTATCCGTTAGTCACATGATGGTTAGTGGAATTAGTGGGAGACTTGGAAAGAGTCCCACCACCACTAGGATTTCGGCCCTCTTCCCCTTATAAATAGAGACCTCTACACCATCTAGAGTCATCTCAATACACACTATTTCTAAGGAGGGAGAGAAAATTCGAAATTCGTTTTTCGCATATTCTGGGCTGTTTAAGAAAGGAGAATTCAAGTCATTTTAATCTGTTCAACAACGATGACAAAGGTCAGTTTTTAAATCGTAGTTATAAGGAATTTTCGGTTCTATGATTGCATGAAGATAAACATCCTGGATTCATGTCAAAACTGTTTTATTCATGATGCAACCTTATGATTCATATTCGAATTTATGATTAACAAAACAGTATTAACTAACAAATTAATACCATTCTCAACATTAAACCATAAAACACATATTGATAAACTATAATTGAGTTTAAATGGATATCCAAAATGATAATAAATCCAACATGCACTAAGTGTAAATGAAATCCAATATAATCGTAAATATCTCAAACCAACATGAAATAATAAACCCTGGGCTTATGCCCATATAGTAATCCAAAAGAAATAAATAAATTGAAGTGGAGTAGCACCTAAACTATAATCAATAAGGTTGGAGAGTCTGATAAGCAAAAAGAGACAGCAAGGCTGATCCATCAACAGTCCGGCTATTCCTCTATAGGAGCACCTGGGAGGAGAAAACATTTATAATTTGGGTTAGCACCCTAGAGTTACAAAATTAACTTATTTAATTTAAAGTGCAATAAATACAGTCAATTTAAAGTAAATATCCCCCATCGCCGCTCACATGCGATTAAGCATCTTACCCTTCATCTGGTGTGATATTGCCCATATCCAAACAAGTCCCGAAATAATAAATGATAATTGTGCTAGTCTAAGATAAGATGCATTAGATAATATCAACATACTGGAACGTAATTATCTACATTCATATTATCATTGCTCGATGTATTCCAATCTCGTATAATTCGTAAAGGTGACATAAACATCTATTATGCACACTACATAGTGTGGGGTATATAATTTATTGTCTATATTCTTAGAAAACTTAATAAATCTCATTTAATCCGGATAATTATATATATGTCCTTTCATATATGCGACACTCAAAGGCATCTACCAGTAGTGTCTCGTTCGGGCTTTATCGGTAAGTCCGAAGGAATCCTTTATCCAATCAGACATCGCAAAACACACACAAGTTACGCAGTACACTAGTTCATGTCCCATAGCCAGCGGTAATAAAGGATCCCAGCATCTACACTAACCTCTCGTAAGTGGCGCTACTACGTAGTATTTATAATAATGACCTACACAACTTCTAGCCCACCTGTGTCGACGTATGCTACGGTCTCGAACTCACTTAACCCCAACTGACTGGGTCGTCCATGAACATAGGTATGTCCACACAAATAAATATAAGTACGTATTATTCTCATATAATATGTATAGTTAATTACTCTGTAATTACCTAAGATATCCCACATAATTACTCATAAATATTCACCCATTAATAATTGACCATCTAGTTAATTATTAATTCCTTTCTCTTTATAAGATTATTTAACCATCTATTTAAATATAATTTCCCATTTAATATTTGTACTACAAGCGTATTTTTAATAAAATCATCGTTGACCCAAGTTCCGATTAATCTTCTCTACATGCATAAGATTAAACCACCTAAGTTTCGATTAATCTTCTCTACATGCATAAGATTAAATCCTACCATTTAATCACCAATTTCATACTAGCACCCAGAAATTATATGGGGTTTATTACGATGAATTAGGAAATACATTGGAAATTAAATTAAGTAAGAAAAGTCTTGCCTAGATATGGTGATTGATGATTTCCTCTTGAATCCCTTGTTTTCTCTCCTCTGTGGCCTCTGTCCCTTTCTCTTTTCAGGTGGCGTTGCTAAGGTTAGATGTTTGATTAAGTGTGGGGTGTATTAATCTTGTTATTAAATATATATATCACCCAAATTCCCTAGTTAAGCCAAATTTCCCATTTTTAAACTCCCAAATGGGCCCGAACCCATAATCAAATTAGACCAAAAACCTGCTGACGTAAATACCTATACCCAGACCATTTCTAAAGGTTTAAAACACTTAAACGAGCCCATAAAGCCTCTCAAAATGCATCACAATTATTCATATTCCAAAAGTATATTTACAATTGAGTCACGCATCATATATTAATTATCCACTACACATGCAATTATTATATTGTAATTATTCACATAAAAATCAATCTCACATGATTATGAAATAATAACAAATTACTTATTGGCAATTAATTAATTTAAATTCAGTGGTTTAATTTAATTTCCACGAATTTTATTTTATGTCAAAATAGTTTTGCGTCATTCTAGAAAAATACGGGGTATTACATCCCCCCCACCCCACCCCCAATAACGGGATTCTGTCCTCAAAATATAGAAAATGCGTACCTAGCTAGAAGAGTTCAGAATATTTCGTCTACATGTCGTCATCCCTCTCCCAAGTCGACTCAACCTCTCTATGGTGTCCCCACTACACTCGTACCAACAGAACAACCTTAGATTGAAGTCATCGCTCCTGAAGTTCCAGAATGGTTACAGGTCTCTCCTTGTAAGTAGCGTCTGGTTGGATCTCTAATATGTTAGTACGCTATCTCATCCCTAAGGAACATCCGTAATCCAGATATATGAAAGACATCGTGCATCAACTGCAAGTGGTCCGGTAATCCCAACTGATATGCTACTGGCCCAATCCTTTAAAGGATAGCACTACACCAAAAAGGCTAAATTGGCACCCTTTAGAAGCTTATCCTTGTCACGGTCATTGACCGTGACAACAAATACGCATTTTGTGTCACGGACATTGACCGTGACAAGATCGGGACAAATTCTTGTCACGGTCAATGACCGTGACAAGTCCGTGACAAATGCACCTGTCACAGACTTGTCATGGTTAATGACCGTGACAATACTTATAATATTGTCACGGTCAAGGACCGTGACACGTCCGTGACAATTTCTTCAGTAAAAAAAGCCCTACGCTTCCTTTTTTCCCACCATTTTGGTTTTCCTTCTCTTTCTCTCTAAGCGATTTCGAGCTCTTTCTCTCTCTCTCTAAGGTATGTTTTTTTCCTCTCTTTCTCTTTCATTTCTATATGTTTGTGTGTATATATGTGTGTGGTGGTGTGTGGTGGGGGGAGGGGGGGGGGTGGGGGTGGGGTGTGTGTGTGTGCGTGTACGTGTGTGTGTGTGGTGGGGGAGGGGGGCTAGGGAGGGGAGGGACTGGGGGCTGGGTGGGGGGCAGGGGGTGGTGGTGTGTGCGTGTGTGTGGTGTGGTGAGGGGGCAGGGGGTGGTGGGGTGTATGTGTGTGTGTGTGTGCAGGTGTGTGCGTGTGTGTGTGGTGGGGGGAGGGAGGGAGCAGGGGGTGGGGTGGTGTGTGTGCGTATATGTGTGCGTGTGTGTGGTGGGGATGGGGTGGGGGTGGGGGGGGGGGGAGGGTATGTGTGTGTGTGGCGGGGCAATCTCAACAATTGAAACGGACAAATTGGTTAATAAAATATGTATTGCCCCTTTCATATGCAAGTAGGATTTCCCCTCATTAACAGATAATTGTTGAGATTCAAAATAAATTTAATTGTATAGCGTTAATAAAATAAATTGTGTAGCTTTAATTGTAACTTTAATTGTATAGTTTTATATGAAAGTAAATTAATAATTAGTGCCCATTTCATATGAAAGTATGATTGCCCCTCATTGTAAATTAGTAAATTAATGATTGTATACTTTAATTGCTAGTTTAATTGATGAAATAAATTAATTGAGTAGATGAATTAGAAGGAGTACGAGATACACATTTGTTGTTGCGGTTGGATTATAGTGGATCGATGTTGGGTTGGTTAATTTTAGAAGTGGTATGACCACTGGATTAATGTCCATATGGGGGTGGGATTTTTAATTTTTTTTTAAATTACTTTTTATCACGAACAATATATATTGTATGATAATTAAATGAAACATACTTGAAATTACATATAGTTCGCATAGATACTAGCCTTCTAGTTCTTATGCGTACGCATTCAATAGCCCTTAGACCCGATCGAGAGTCATTACCCCTGTCATGAGATCTCTCGAATTGTCCCGTTTGGACAATTTGGGACTGCATAATTTCTGTATAATATTCTTAGTCGCTTAAAGTTGTTACTTTTGGAGGAAGTTCTGCAGTCGTATCCTAATGTTCTCTGGGTACATAATAGATTGACAAGTGTGACTGTTATTTCAATTGATCAATTGAAATAACACTCACACTTGTCAATCTACGTCGTGTACTTAAAGAACTATGGGGATATGCTGCCGAATTTTTTTCAAATTGTAATAATGTGCATGAGATGTTAAGTATATTACAGAAAATTGCGGTCTTGAATGGGATAGGACCACTCACCCTTTAGAGGAGATGGAGGAAATAAAAATTTCTATTATAAATTGAACTTGAATATAAATAAGACATAATTAAATGAAACATACTATAAATCTAAGTTTTGTTTATACTAATCCATGAATATACGCTTCGTACTTTTAATAGGTGATTAGTTGTGGTAGTTGTGATGGGATATCCGATATACAAAGAGTTGATGGGTGAGACAAATGGAATGGGAGATGTGTTTCGCAGAAGTGCTAACGAATTTGTGAAATATGCAAAGAGATGTCATAATGATAAAGATTTTTCGTGTACGTGTTCTAGGTGTAAGAATGGTAAGGTGTTTGAGTGGAAAACAGTTGAACTACATTTGTTAAGATCGGGTATGCAAGATAGTTATCGATTTTGGAGTTTTCACGGTGAATTGAAAGTTCCTTTTGTACCCGACCACCCTTCACAACAACTATCAACAAGTAGGATAGATGTAGAAGGGAACGACGTAGATCATAATATGTTAGAGGATTTATTTGATAATGCGTACGGAGTTATGAAGCAGAGGAGAATGAGGTTACTAATGATATAGAAGGTTCAAGTGCTCGTGAAGATATCACGATAAAACTTGACGATGACTACCAAAGTTTAAAATTTAAGGAGACCCAACCGTTATACTCTGGCTATGAGAAAGATCAAACAACTTTACATACCATGGTTGGTTTGCACAGTTTGAAGACGCAGTACGATTTGTCTGGCAATAGCGTGACAGGAATTCTAAAATGGGTGAAGGGATTATTACCCAAGGAGAATACACTTCCAAATAGCTATCCTGTTATGAAGAACAGTTTGAAAGGTTTGGAAATGAAGTATAGATCGATTCATGCTTGTGTTTATGACTGCATACTATACTGAAAGGAGTATGAAAATCTCGATCGTTATCCGGTATGCGATGAACCTAGATATGTAAAGAATACGCGATACATTGTAGGATCAATTGCAGAGAAATACATCACCGTGGAGTCATCAATATATACTCGGGAATATATGCCTGACTCGACTAGTGTTGATGACACTGATGAGTTCGTCGATGATGGTGGTCATGTTATGGGAAAACGAGTGAAATTAACGAGTTTGCAACATGAACAAGTAGCTCGTTATCTATTTGATACACATGAAGATGTCGAAGAATGGAAAAGGTAAGTTTCGATTATTATAATGTTTAACATTATTTTAGATTATTTTATACATGATTAATTTTGTAATATGCAGAAAATATAAAGCCTGTGAGAACAATAAAAGACGAAAAATAATGGTACAATCAGACAGCAAATTTGGGTTGTGGTTGACACAAGAGGTAATTATAATGAAAATGGTTATTATATAACGTTACATTACACTCAAACTTTACAACTAATATTTTTAATTTATCTATATTCTCAGCTCTTAAAGACAGGTGATGCGACATCAAGGCTGGCACCTGGGCAGTAGCCCAGAACTATTACATTTCTTTAATACACAAATTCTAAATTTCATTCCAATGGTCAATTTAATTACAACAACATGAAAGCAGGTCCCTATAACTTAGTTCTTTATCTTAGAATGGTTAATTACTGAAATTAACATTAATTTTCTTCCTAAATCCCCGAATCTAGATCAATTGATTATGACTCCTAACCCATATTTTCTACCAATAATCCATCTAGATGCAAATCATATTTTTAACATAACACATGAATCATAATTCTCTACATTTCTAGACCTTGAAACATGAGTTTAAAATCCTCTATAGATGTATCAAGCTTTTCAATTTATTCTGGAACCCTAATGCATGAGTTCTATCATTCAAACCAAGATTGTAATCATCCTAAATTTCTGGGTTAAACAACCTATGTTCCGATTAATCTTCTCTACATGTATAAGATTAAATCCTACCATTTAATCACCAATTTCATACTAGCACCAAGAAATTATATGGGGTTTACTGCGATGAATTAAGAAATACATTGAACATTAAAGTAAGCAAGAAAATTCTTGCCTGGATATGGTGGTTGATGATTTCCTCTTAAATCCCTTATTTCCTCTCCTCTCTGACCTCTGTTCATTTCTCTCTTGAGGTTGGGTTGCTAGGGTTAGGTGTTTGATTAAGGATGGGGAATATTAATCTAGCTCTTAAAAATATATTAATCCCAATTCCTAAGTTAAGCCCAATTCTCCATTTTTGGACCCCCAAATGTGTCGAATCCATAATCAAACTAGCCTAAAAACCTCCCAACTTATATACCTATACCCCGGTACCATTTCTAAAGGTTTAAAACACCTAAACGAGCTCATAAAGCCTCCCGAAATGCGTCCCAATTGTTTTTACTCCAAAAGTATATTTATAATTGTGTCACGCATCATATATTAATTATTCACTACACATGAAATTGTTTCCTTTTGCAATTATTCACATAAAAATCAATCTCACGTGATAATGAAATAATAATTTTTTTTTTTTTTACAATTAATTAATTTAAATTCACTGGTTTAATATAATTTCCACGGATTTTTTTTTCTCTCAAAATAGTTTTGTTTTAATATAAAAAAATACGAGGTATTACAGCATTGCAATTTTTGCATATTAATGGATGTCCTTATATGACTACAATCTTTCGTGGGTCAACAAATGAGTATTTTCCATGGATATCTCGTATTCCAAAGCTTCATGTCGACTTGGATGAAAATAGGTCTTGTGATATCCCCTCTGAACGGGATGATGTTTCTCTATGGAGCAAATCATCACCGGCTAGTCATTTCAGGTATTGAATAATGTCCAATCAAAGGCGACCGTGAACATGCGTCTATTGGGAGGATAAGCATTTAGTCTTATATTTAAAAAGGGTGGTAATAAAGGTACTGCCAAAATTTTTCCTTGGCACCACTCCATAATATTTTTAAACACAATTTATAATCATTTTAAAGCATACAATTGGGCTCATATATTTTGACGGTGCTTTTAACAAGACCCATTTAAAATATATTTGTAATCAATCTCAAGTTGTTGTTATTTTAGTTGGTAGGTTAGAGGCAATTATGGTGTCGTTAGAGGTAGTTACAGTACTTAATACAATTTAGAAAATAATTTGTTTTGCTTTAGTCCAATTTCCAAAGTTTTATTAGGCTCACATTCATTATATTTTTTAAATTATAGTAAGTCTCATAAAAACTATCAAAAATCATCTCTAACAGCATTGTTGCCTTCAACCGTTCGTCCTTCTTTTCGCAGAGAATGATATTTGTCCCATAATTGTTACAACAGGACCAACAATTAAAAAAATAAAAACAATGAATCTTTAAAAATGAGATTAAATACTTAAGATTCCAAAAAAAAAAAAATGGCTTTAAAAATCGGACTATATTATATTGAATATGGATCTTATTTTATAGGGCTTGATTAATACTAGTTTTTAAAAATATCAATTTCATAAGTTTTGAATTTGCATATTGAAAATTATAGTTAAAGTTTGAAAAGGAAAAAAAATAACTACCACTTTAAATTTGGATGGAATATAGGAGAATGGTTTATATATTAATAATGGAAAAATTTGTAAAATCAAAAATAGGATTTAGTTAATGGTTGACTAGTCAATAAAACTTAAATAATAAAACACTCTAAAAAAATTATTTAAAAGAATATATATATATATATATATATATAATTTTGTGAGAGAGTATAAAAAGGGGCTGGAATTAATCTGAAATTTTAAACCTACAATTATAAATCGGTTTGTACAATGGCACGGTTGTAAATGAAAAACTTATGTGAGCTTGACAAATAAGTCATATTTACATAAGATATTTCCTAATAAGTTCTATGATAATATTTTTTTTCTAATAGGTCTTATTTATACATTCAGTGAATATTCAGTGCATGTTTACAAATAGAACCTATTGAACCAAAAATCTATTTTAATGGGTCCTGTTGGACCAAAAAAAGATGATAGGGCCTATTGAACTACATACTTAGTAAATAGAACTAATTGGTAAAAAATCCAAAAGTTATTCTCGATATTAGTTCACAAACAAATATTGTGGTTTATAAAGAGAGGTTGAAATTTTAATCCTTCAATTATATTGGTTTATGATATAGTAACAATTTTGTTATTCTAATCATGAACCCTTTTGATCAATTGACTTTTTCCCTGCACATTTCAGATTTCTATTAGGTTATTGTAGGTTATTGTTTTTTATTTCACTGTTGTAATTTTTTGTAATTCTTTTTGTTCATTTTTGTCAAAATTGTTGGATTGATAGCTGTGCTGGTTTGTTAATGCTTTATATCTTTTATCAACCCATTTGGCATTCAAGTGCTAGTATTTTTCAAAGAAAAAAAGACTCTTTTAAAAATTGAGATCCTAGAGAAAACATAAACCATTTTTTGTTATTTCTCTACAAGGGAATTACATGCTTTCTATAAATACTGTTGAATAATAGAATCCATTTTATTCATAAGTTTTATCACAATTTTGGAGTGCATGTGTAGTTTTATTATTGGTGTTTGAGTTTTAATAGTTCTCATTATAAGAGTGTTGGACTCCACTATTTTTCGTATTAGTTGGTTAGAGGTCAAAAATGACGTAAATCTATAGTTGACCAATTTTTCAATTAAAAATACCTTTTTGCCCCTTAAAACATTAATATATATATATATAGATTATGTATACATATATTCTTATAATACATTAACTATCATATACCCCGTGCGATGCATGAGCGATGTATGATAAACAAATATAATGATAATTATAAAAATGAGTACATATCATAAATTCAATGTTTTATCTTCAAGCCATTATAAAAGGTTATTTTTTTCATAAATAAAACTTGTCTATAATTTTTAAATATTTTTATTTTGTAAAAACTATTTTTTATAAATAAAAAATTTAAAACAACTGTACATATTTTAGATAAAAAAAATTATACATATTTTGATTTGTTTTTCATTTAAAAAACTATATGTCATTTATGTATACAAATGTAAAGTTTTTTCTATAAATAAAACATTAAAAATATTTTTATAACCATTGTTTTTTATGTTAAAAATAATTTCGAAATTTTGAAAACTTTTTTTAACTTAAACACTATTTTTTATAAATAAAAAATATACGTATTTTGTATAAAAAAATTATACTAGTGATGCAAAAAACTAGAATAGCCTTATTAATTGATCACAGATAAATAGAAATAAGAAACAAGAGATTTTTAAAGTGGTTCGGCTTAAGGGAAGGGCTTACTTGCACTGTTGTGTATTGCCTTGGGATCGTTCAATTGCCTCTCTTTTCGTTGTCCCTTTGATGTAGGGTTTACAATGTATTTATAACCCCCAGGGGGTGTACAAGAGCTGAAATATTAAAGGATGGAATGTCTTTATATCATAGACATTTACATCTGTACAATCATAAATGTATACAACCGTTGGTGTTTGCGTGTCATCGTTGGTCGGCATCCCTGATGTTGGTCGATATCCCTAGCGTTGGTCGGTACTCCATCCTTAATGACTAGGATTAATCTTCCACTAGACAACACGTGTCAGTATCTGAATGGTCCACGTAGATGGAAAATTTTGTGTATCAACATATACATTTTTTTATTTGTTTTTAGTTTAAAAAACATTATGTCATTTATAATAAAACTTAAATTTTTTCTATAAATACAACGTCAAAAATGTTTTTATAACCAAAAACCTTTTTTATTTATATAAAAAATAATTTGAAAACTTTTTTTAAACTTTTTTTTTTAGAAATAAAAACATTCTAAAGATGTAGTAGTATTAGTAACATTATATAATGTGATTTGAGTGGAAATGATGAAAAGAGATTAATTGAATCTAGATAGTGTTGGACTGAGAGACTAATTAACGGAGTTTAGAATTGATCATCTTTTTAATTTTTAAGACACTTTTGATTCATTCATTTTTTTGTTTCAAATAGATTTTTGATTAATGCATTTAGATGAAAGGAAATATAGATTTTAGGAGGGAGATGTATCTAGGAAGGGAGTATTAATTATCATTTACACCTCTAATACTATCGTATTAGAGCTATAATATAGATATGTATATTTATTTTAACACATTCATATATATATCATTACATTAATATAAGTTGATATTTAAAAAAATATAATTTTATACCGTTTTTAACTGTTTTTAAATAAATAAAAAAGTGGGAAATTGTTTTCAATAGATAACTGTTCTTAATGTCATTTTAAATTATTTAATCATTTAATAAAAATTGTATTTATTTTATAAAAAATGTATTTTTTAACAGTACGTTATGAAATTTTAAAAACTGTACCATAATTGTCTAGTTGTTTTCTTATAAAAATAAATTGTACATAATTTCTATATGTTTTTAGTTGTTAAAAAAATGTTTTCTATGAAAAAAATTGCACAATTCATTTTAAAAAACTATACAACTTTTATCGTTTTAAAATTGTACAGTTTTTATGAAAAACTGTCCATTTTTTTAAACTATAACAATTTTGTTTTTTGAAAAAAAAAGCAAAGATCTTAATTTTTTAAATGTCATGTTTTTAGTTGTATTTAATTTTTTTCTTGTTATTTCTGGCTATTTTGTATAGAACTGTTTTTAAAATAATGTTAAAAAAGTTAAAATTGTACATTAAAATAAAAAATTAAAAAAAATAGTTAAATATTTTGTTTTTACTGTTTTGTTTAAAAAGTTTATTTTCAAATTGTTTTTACATTATTTGTCAACTATTTTCTAGTACTAAAAAACGGGCATTTTTTTATAACATATGGTTTTATAAAAATAGAGTTTAATTTTTTTTAAATAATGTTCAATTTTTTCAATAAAAAAAGATAAAATTGACGTATAGTTTTTTAAATAAAAATACTTTTTAAATAACGTTCAGTTTTTGTACAAAAATGTTAAAAAATAATGTACAATCTCTTTTATTGATAACATACATTGTTTTTAATTTTATAACGTACTTTTTTAAATTAAAACAAATATTTCCCACTTTGTATCTATTAAAAACATTTTTATTCAATTTTTTAAAATAAAAAATATTTTATATATATTAATGTATAAATATATGAACTTATCAAAATAAACTTACATGTTAATGTATTTATAATATATATATATATATACACTAGGGTATACCCGTGCCTGAAGGCACGTAGATAATTTTGCCCCCAATATTCGTATGTGTGCTTATGACACGACACCACCACCAACTACCACAAACACCCAATTCAGCAACCCACACCTAAACATAAAAGTGAACCAAACTCACACTGTGAAATAAATGACTTGTTACAAATTACTTAGACTATTAATTATACGGACCTAAAACATTAACAATCCAAACAATTGAAACAATCAAAACAACCAAAAGTATCGCAAATAATAAAAACATCCAACTATATCCCTCCAATAAGTAGTTGCCACTAAATATAACAATATGTTTATTTTACATTACCTCAAAGATGAATAAAAGCGAAATATGATATCAAACACATAAGAATTGGATTCCCACACACTTTTCTCTTTTAAAGGAATCAACGAAAAGGACAAACTCGATTATATATTCTCTGCATTCAAGTTCATTTAATGATCTGATACCAAACTTCAAGATTTTCCATCTTGTACCTACTTAAAACCCAACATGAAAAGCTACTATATACATAGATTTGAAGCATAATATTTGCTTCGTTATTAATGTTTGCAGACTCTAGCTCCCCATGACATATTATTCCCTCTTGAATCTTTGTTAGTGCTTCTTCTATTTAGCTTCGACAATTGATACTCCCACCGATTCATCCAATCTTCAAATTTCTCGACGGGGCTTTGTTTTTTAGTCGAGAAAGCAAATTGAGGCCATCAGACAAATCCACATCATACAAAGCTCTATTATGCCCATTTGACAAAGTCCCATCAGCCTCTTGTATTCTAATGAGCCTCCTTGCGTAGTCCTCTATTTGGTCATGCAGTGACACGTCGGGGTGGTACTTTAGGGCTAATTTATTGAATGACATATCTGCACAAATCTGGAAAGAAAAGGAGTTCTGATCAATATTTTGGAAAGATGCGTCCTGAAACATATGCATAAATTGGTTCCTTAAACAATAAAATGAACTATGCCATTTAAACCAAACCTAAATTTCAAGGAGATGGATTAAAACCACACATTTGGAACCATGATGGTCCTCACATTGGCAGCTATCAGTGAGAGAAGAGATCCTCATAAGTATGCCCTAAAAATCAAGAGGATGCACATCCCAAGTCTCACTTTCAAAAATACCAAAAGTAGACTTTAACATACATCCCAAGTTTGGCATTCGAATGCATAAAACAAAAGACAATTCTAAATAATATTTTTAACCGGTTTAAACAATTGATAAAAAGAAAATCAAACAAAAATTGTCAATCAGGACAATAACAACTGATAATATATAAAAATAGAACCATTCAATTTGCTTTCTTCGTGAATAAAGATAATAAACATAGAGAAAAGTCATAGAAATTATTTATGGAAGGTTAAATAGAAATATATGTGCATGTTCGTACTTACTAATTATTTAGTCCCTACTTTTCCTTTTAGTTCCTGAAACGTCACTGGACATCATATTCACATGCCCAATCAAATGTATACTCGGGGTTTTTAGTTATTGAATTTTCTTTTACAGCAATTATATTCATAGTGCACAATTGTAGGAACATATTCACAGTACACAATTGTAGCAGTTATTAAATCCACTGCAATTGAAGCATAACTCCTTCCAACATGTTCAAATGAAGCGGATACAGACTCTGCAGTAGGTGACTTATGAAAGTATCATTGCAGATTCCCCAAATGACTTACAAAAGTATCATTGCGGGCACAACAGCTTGCAGACAAACCTGCAGGCATATCGTAGTCATTGGGACTATTTTTTTTAAATTTTCAATCAGGACAATAACAACTGATATTATATAAAAATATAATCATTAAATTTTCTTTCTTCATGAATAAAGATAATAAACATAAAGAAAAGTCATAGAAATTATTTATGGAATGTTAAATACAAATAGATGTGCATGTTCATACTTACTAATTATTTAGTACCTACTTTTCCTTTTAGTTCCTGAAACGTCACTGGGCATCATATTCACATGCCCAATCAAATGTATGCCCGTGGGTTTTAGTTATTAAATCTGCTACAATTGTGGCAGTTATATTCACAGTGCACAATTGTAGCATCATATTCACAGCGCACAATTGTAGCAGTTATTAAATCTGCTACAATTGAAGCATACATCGTTCCAACATGTTCAAATGAAGTGGATACAAACTCTACGGTAGGTGACTTACAAAAGTGTCATTGTAGATTCCCCAAATGACTTACGAAAGTATCATTGCGAGCACAACAACTTGCTGACAAACCTGCAGGCATATAGTAGTCATTGGAACTGTTTTTTTCAAATTTTCAATCAGGACAATAACAACTGATAATATATAAAAATAGAACCATTAAATTTGCTTTCTTCATGAATAAAGATAATAAACATAAAGAAAAGTCATAGAAATTATTTATGGAAAGTTAAATACAAATATATGTGCATGTTCGTACTTACTAATTATTTAGTCCCTACTTTTCCTTTTAGTTCCTGAAACGTCATTAGGCATCATATTCACATGCCCAATCAAATGTATGCCCAGGGGTTGTAGTTAATAAATCTGCTACAATTGTAGCAGTTATATTTACAGTGCACAATTGTAGCATCATATTCACACTGCACAATTAAAGCAGTTATTAAATCTGCTACAATTGAAGCATACCTCGTTCCAACACGTTTAAATGAAGCGGATACAGACTCTACAATAGGTGACGTACGAAAGTATCATTGCAGATTCCCCAAATGACTTACGAAGGTATCATTACGGGAACAATAGCTTGCTGACAAATATGCAGGCATATAGTAGACATTGGGACTATTTTTTTTAAAATTTTAAATTTTCCAATAATTTATCGTGGCAATACATGATCTTGTGGATTAAAATAGCAAATATATACATATATTAGAGAAAAGAAACAAAATCATATTATTCACACAATGGTGTGAATCAAAACAGAAAATGGATGGACGAAATATATACAGAAAATATATGCTTAAAGTTATATCAAACACCTATTATCCTTAAAGTTATATGAAACACCTATTATCCTTAATATTTTAAGAGAGTTGTATGCATAAACTTTACACGGCACTGACACGCTGGATGTGATAGTCTGAGGAAAGAAAAGAATGCAGTAGAATTTACTTAAAATTTTATCATTCCATCAAAAGCAATAGTTCCTGTTGATTGAGTGCGAAAAGTAGCGTGTGTAAAGACGCTAATCGTTGTTTTCGTTTCTCCAACTCAATGCAAAAACCAAAATTACTACTACACTTGCGAGGCAAGCACAACGGTAAGTCGGGTATCGAAAATCCACAGAGACGAGTTGCTAGAATTTATAAGGTTTAATATTCCGAAATAAAAGTGTAAAAGATGATTAGAAACTAAAAAGGAAAAGATGAATAAAAGGAAAAGATTAATCTAGGCGAGTATATTGAAATTAGATTAACAAAGTGAGTAAAACTATAGGTTGCGTCGAATATCCCTCACCCGAGTTAATTAGTATAAAATGGTTACATGGGTCGACGGGTTATTACAAGTGCGTCTCGTTTCGACAGTTAATTAAATCAAGGGTTGTTACGCCCTAAGTCATCATAAAAGCTTAATAAGATTTTGGCGTCAAGAAATATCCCGGAAATTACGCGCGAAAGGTCGTAAGCACGGGACATACATGATATGCCCCGTCAAATCTCCTAGGCGTAATAACTAGGAGAGCGCACCCGAAATAGACCCGTAACACCATCACCAAAGCAAAGCAACGCATCAACCCGAGTGAGGTCCATTCAAACACAACCTAATTTAAATTACCTAGAAAGCATGTTAAAAATGTGGTAAATGGAAAGCGGTAAATAAACGCGGTAAATCTATACAAGAAAGATTGTAAATCAAAGCATGTAAATAAAGCATGTAAACCTAAATTATAAAGCTTGTAAATTAACTAGAAAGCAAGAAATGAAGAAATACAAACTATATTAATGGAGAGGATGATGAATAGTCAACATTTAAGCCCAAAAGTGTGTAAATCCAAGAAGAAATGAAGAAGAACTAAGCAAATCACCCAAACCCTAACCTATTTTATCTTCTAAAACTATCTAAAAACGTTCACCTACTGCTATATATCTTTATTACAACAAAATTATATTTATAGTAAGTGGGAATAAAAGAAAAGAAGAAAGAAAAGAGAAGGAAATATCTGCAGAAAACAGAGCATCGATCGATCGACCGCTTTGGTCGATCGATCGATCAAGGCCAAAATTTGACAATTCAGAATGGTCAATCGATTGACACAAATGATCGATCGATCGATCAAGCAGGGCAGATTGCAGCACCAGCACTGCATTCCTTTCTTCCTCTTTTCTTTTCCTCTTTTGATTCATTGTTTTTCCCTCCGCTGAAATCGCCGTAACTTCTTCATACGGACTCGAAATCGGACACCGTTCACGGTCACGCGAAGCTAGCGAGGAGGGATACAACTTCCGTGAGATGTCGGGCCAGGTACCCAAGCCGTGAAATGACTAAAATGCCCTTGAACGTGCGATTGTGTACGAAACTTCACCGGAATGCGTCAGAATTTCATACTTAGCATCCAATTACCTACAAAAGCTCAATTAACCCCTGCAAAGCATGTTAACGTAGAAAACCGAGGTTTTCTGGTTAACGAGCATAAATATAGGGAATAAGATACCCAAAGGGGTTAAAATGCATCCGTTCGGAGGATGAAATACGCAATATTTGCGTATTATCACACCCCCTAACTTACACATTGCTAGTCCCTAGCAATGAAATAGGATGCAACAAGAACTACGAGCAAACCAAAAGCAGGAGATTGTACAAAAGTATGGTATAAAAGCAAAAGGCCACTTTCGCAGGCGATTCGATTGCATTTAGCATATGCAATAAGTCGTTAAACCCCTAGGTCACCCTAGTGGACGAGTGTCATCTCGTGAGGGTTTTCAGAGATGGTACCCACAAACATCACATGGTTTCCTCAAAATATGCCCAACCCAACATGCAACAAGCCCAACAATTGTGAAAAGGATTTCATACACATTATTAGCACATGGAATGAATTCAAACAAGAGTCCAAATCATTAACATTATAGAATACACCTCATAGAATTGAAACCTTAAAATGTGGGAGGGGAGCGAGCACATGCAAAGTGTGATTTGGCGAAAAACTTAAATAAACCAGATAAACATTAAAGCAAGCATATATCCAATCCTCACGGGCATTACACTCATAAAGTGATTTCACTCAAAATAGGGAGTTAACACACGGAACATGCGGGCTAAAGAGTAAATGTAAATGGAAACTAGGACGCACACATGTCACAATTAAGAACACTATATAGGAAATAAAAACTTATAATCTCAATGAAAGATACCGCACACTAAAAGAGGCGAAATGCATTTTCACAGATTATCACAACTGTTATGACTTTTAAATTACATCAACCTAAGATCACATAGGACTTTAATAGGGTTATACTGTAGGTATAGATAGGGTATGAAATGAAAGGAGTGTATGTACAGATTCAAAGTGTTCGGGATGAAAACTTGGTATAATGGGAAGATGCGGGCAATATCAAAATTGGAAAACAAGTTCCAAACCGACATTAGATATATCATCGGGGAGAGTAATCAAAGCTTGTTGAACTATATACAACATATACAAACTTCTCTTTTCTTTTCTTCTTTTTCTCATGTTTTCTTTTTTTTTTCTTTTGCTTTTTTTCTTTCTCTTTTTCTTCACTTTTTTCACTACTTTCTTTTCTTTACTTTTCAAACTCTCATATGCCTAAATTGCAATCGACATCATAACAACAACATTCAATCCCACGTAACAAACCAAACAAAGGTATGGAAAGTGTATGTATGGGCTAAAACTCCAATTTAGAGTTGGTTATGGGAATGGGGTTATGAAACGAAAGGCTAATATTTAGGTTCAAAGGGGTTAACGAGGGTAAACATATAAGGTGAGGTCAAGGCTAATATGGGTGGTATAACAAAGAGGGCCTATGATCATTTCACAAAGTTTACGCAATTCTCGAATCAAAACAATATATGAAAATCATGATCAAGTAACACATTTCAAGTATGAACTCAATTAATGAACGGTTAAATGAAAGAATAGAGAGATTACCAACAAAATCAACGTTTTCAATGAGAAAAGAATAGTGTATACACTCACAAACGACGAAAGGTACAAAGCTTACTCGGTGTAAGTATATACGATGCAACAAAAGATTACCGAGTTATAAAAATCTTAAACCAAATCAATAGAACCATAAAAGTGCATGTGCTCAAGGGATTAAAGTTTAATTCATGAAGTTATTCACAATATCAATAAGTGAGACTAAAGCCTAATAACTTCTAAAATCGAGAACATGCATCATTGGGTTGTCAATTGGATCGAGCAATTATTGAAATTTATCATCGGAAACAAAGGCAAAATGTCCAAAAAAGGAGAAAAAAGAAAGAAAATATTTTTGAAAATTTTCAGTTTTTTAAGAAAAGCATACTAAGTAACTAACATGTGAGCAAAAACATGGACTAAATAATGAAATGGATATAATATCCCACACCCTCCAACTTAAAACTTGACATTGTCCTCAATGTTAATTAAGAACCAAGTTAAGAGAGTAAAAGAGCGATATTACCCAAAATTGGAGCGATCCCCATAAGAACACGTCCAAAGAATCTACAAAACAAGTTAGCACCGAGCATAGCAAAAATAAATAACAAAAATTTAACTAATTACACTAAACTAAATTAAAAAGAAAGAATAAAAAGTTAACTATATACAACCTACTATTTAAACTTCACACTAACTGTACACTAGAAGTCTAAAAAGTTGAGGGTCCACCATAAGAACAATTTGACTTTGAAGGATAATCGGTGTACCCTCACATACAAGCATGCCTTCCGAAAAATATGAATTATGTTTTAACAACGGAAGGCATGTGTAAGGAGTAAGAAAGGAACCATCGCCAATTAAAAGTTTTGGTGGGACGATGGGGGGTTTGGATTGCACAGGTGACAAAAATAAGTGGGGACCGAGAAAAACCGAATATCCTCCCAATGATTTGGAAGTTGGAATGGGAGGCGGCACACACAAAGGCAAAGATGCAATCGTGGAGGGCGACTCAAGCAAGTACTCCTCATCGGCGATAAGGTTTAAAACATTAAAGTTCGAAACCGAATCATCGGGTACTTATTCCGGTGGGATAATAGAGAATGAAAATGGGGATTAAAGAAATTCAAACTCATGAGATGAATCATCATCGCATGAAGTTTGAGTTTCGAAGGAAATAATATCATTTTCAATGAAATGTTCTTATTTGGGGGCGAAAGAAGAAACCATTTCATTGCAAATGGATATTACGTCATTTTCATCCTCACTTTCAATATCTATTACGCAATGGGCAAAGTCTAGAAGGGCTTGTTCCAAAGTAGGCACAAGTACCTCATTTGGTTCAAAACATTCCTCGACTTCGAAAGTCTCGAAAGCAAAATCGTTGTCGAACTCAAATAATAAATCCAACTCATGTTTCCACCAACGATTTTCTTCCCGATAGCGATTTTTAATTTTCTCATTTTCATACATACGCAAACCCTCACCGAATGTCATAGGTCGAGGTGCGGATGCATGAAAATGCGAACCTTGAAAATTACCATCGGACTTAAACGAAAACTCATTATTATTGGAATTTTGAAAACTATTCGAATTCGTTTCAAAACTCCTATTATAAGGAGGTAAAGGCCCAAAATCATTGTCATCATCGTCAAAATTCCAATAACCTAAGTTTTGACTTTCGTTATACTCGCCCAAAGTCATATTTGAATTTGTTTTACTTTGGGATGCTAAGTATTCACCGAAAGTCATAGGCCTAGAATTTTGAGAATTATAACAAGGATTACCGAAAGAATTGGAATAAGACATGCTTACCCCAAAAATGGCTCGAATGACGGATTCCACAAAGTAAGTGCGAGCGGAAAGAATTCGAGCATTTCTAAGTGCTCAACTAAGGAAGTCCTGCAAAATATTAGCAAATAATACATATAGAAAGAAAATACTATGAAAAACTAAATCAAATAAAGTCTAAAACAAACAAGTCCCCGGCAACGGCGCCATTTTGATTGAGTGCGAAAAGTAGCGTGTGTAAAGACGCTAATCGTTGTTTTCGTTTCGCCAACTCAATACAAAAACCTAAATTACTACTACACTTGCGAGGCAAGAACGATGGTAAGTCGGGTATCAAAAATCCACATAGACGAGTTGCTAGAATTTGTAAGGTTTAATATTCCGAAATAAAAGTGTAAAAGATGATTAGAAACTAAAAAGGAAAAGATGCATAAAAGGGAAAGATTAATCTAGGCGAGTGTATTGAAACTAGAGTAACAAAGCGAGTAAAATTATAGGTTGCGTCGAATATCCCTCACCCGAGTTAATTAGTATAAAATGGTTACATGGGTCGACGGGTTATTACAAGTGCGTCTCGTTTCGACAGTTAATTAAATCAAGGGTTGTTACGCCCTAAGTCATCATAAAAGCCTAATAAGATTTTGGCGTCAACAAATATCCCAAAAATTACACGCGAAAGGTCGTAAGCACGGGACATACATGATATGCCCCGTCAAATCTCCTAGGCGTAATAACTAGGAGAGCGCACCCGAAATAGACCCGTAAACACCATCACCAAAGAAAAGCAACGCATCAACCCGAGTGAGTTCCATTCAAACACAACCTAATTTAAATTACCTACAAAGCATGTTAAAAATGCGGTAAATCTATACTAGAAAGCATGTAAATCAAAGCATGTAAACCTAAATTATAAAGCTTGTAAATTAACTAGAAAGCAAGAAATGAATAAATACAAACTATATTAATGGAGAGGATGATGAATAGTCAACATTCAAGCCCAAAAGTGTGTAAATCTAAGAAGAAATGAAGAAGAACTAAGCAAATCACCCAAACCCTAACCTATTCTATCTTCTAAAACTATCTAAAAACGTTCACCTACTGCTATATATCTTTATTACAACAAAAAATGTATTTATAGTAAGTGGGAATAAAAGAAAAGAAGAAAGAAAAGAAAAGGAAATATCTGCAGAAAACAGAGCATCAATCGATCGACCCCTTTGGTCGATCGATCGATCAAGGCCAAAATTTGACAATTCAGAATGGTCGATCGATCGACACAAATGATCGATCGATCGATCAAGCAGGGCAGATTGCAGCAGCAGCACTGCATTCCTTTCTCCCTCTTTTCTTCTCCTCTTTTGATTCATTATTTTTCCCTCCGCTGAAATCGCCGTAACTTCTTCATACAGAATCAGAATCGCGCACCGTTCACGACCACGCGAAGCTAGCGAGGAGGGCTACAACTTCTGTGAGATGTCGGGCTAGGTACCCAAGCTGTGAAATGACTAAAATTCCCTTGAACGTGCAATTGTGTACGGAACTTCACCGGAATGCATCCGAACTTCATACTTAGCATCCAATTACCCACAAAAGCTCAATTAACCCCTACAAAACATGTTAACGTAGAAATTTGAGGTTGTCTGGTTAACGAGCATAAATATAGGGAATAAGATACCCGAGGGGGTTAAAATGCGTGAGGATGAAATATGCAATATTTGCGTATTATCACCTGTTCTGTTTCGTGTGAAGTAGGGATCTTATGTTTGTCCCAAAATGCAAAAAATATGTCAATTTAAGTGAAGAACATATAAATGTTTTAGTCAAACATAATTGGTACAACATTAGGCGTTATTTATAAATTACTAACAACTAAATTACAAATAAAAATTGATAAAATAAAAATATCCTTATAAATTGGCGTTATTTATGTTCCTCTATGAAATGCTTGCTTCGTGAATATCTCCTCCCTTATGACCTATGTACTCGTCGCAATAAAATAATTGAGAGAAGTTTATTGACTTCGTTATTAAAAATATTCTTTTCCAAAAGAATGGATTCTAAAACATACCAGTGTTAGTAATGCTGAAGCTCTCTTGGAAAATACCAAATGTGGCTTCACCAATCAAGCTCTTCATGTCACTGAAAATGAGAAATGTGGTGAGCACAGTGCAATGAAGACTTGAGATAAAAATAAATCTCCGATATTATTCAAGGTGTAAAATATCTTCTACAACAATTACATCAGAACTTAATGGACAGCTAATACACATTTAAGAGCATAAATATTATATTAAGTGCTTAAATTGCTTAATGGACAGCTGACTTTATCACTCGGGTTCGTGCAACATATCGGATCAGTTGGTTTTGGAAAATGGATCGCAAACAAAGAGCAAAAAAATTTGGTTTAAAACCAATTAGATCCGATTTGGTACCACAATGGCAGATTAATTGATACAAAAAGAGAACTGATCGGTTGATTGGGTGTATTAAAGGTGTGACAACTCGAGTTTGTGCAACAAAACCAACTCAGGTTTTAGGAGATAAGGAATATTCTAATAAATCTAACTATCAAGAAATATAAAAATTGAAAACATAAATCAAATATTGAAATAAGGACTATTCAAATAAGAACCAAAAATACAAACTTCCAACCTATATCAATTATTATGTTTTCAAACCTCCATATCGATGTCAATCGAATCATCTCTTGCACCATATCGTAAAATACCATACGAATGAGAGATTACCTGAGATATAATGAGAACTAATATGTAAACAACTATCAAACCCTCACTTCGATATGCAATATTTTCCATTTCGATTATATGCATGTCTTTGCACTGGATCGCTCAAAACCTGATAAGCTTCCCTTAGTACCTGGTGACATTGATATTTATTAATCACAGAATTTCATATATAGGAGATGAGAGATATATTTTCCTTCTTTCTTCTTCAATCAAAACACGTAAACAATCAAGATATCTCCATTTAGACTTCTTTACTTCAAGAATTAAACAATTAAATGAGAAATCAGCATGGTGGTTGAAAACCCATTTGACTGAAAAAGAAATAAAGAAAGGGGGAATAGATTCTACACCTTCCCTTATATTTTAAATCAATCATGCTTTTATTAACAATCAAGTAGTGTACCTGGAAGGTCTAATTATCCCATAAATACCATCCAGAATTGTCAACTTTTGAGGTTGCCTTGGTATAGCCTCAACTTCCTTAAGAAAGCCTTATTGAGATTTAGAAAGACGTGGAATTTGGGGAACATCATCAATACAATAGGAACATTTGTGCAAAACAGTGCTTACCTCCATCATATTAAAGATGAAATTAGGAATAGTGAGCAATGATCTACTTCCAACATGGACAAAAGTTTCAACGGTCAAATGCTGAAACCTGAGTTCAAATCTTTGGAAATTCCAAATCAAATCTGCAGTGGAATAGATAGTGAATGAGGAATAAGGAATTGGTATTATTGTATGTAAGGGCAGGGGAAGTGGTGAGGCGTGCGGATAAGGAAATCATAAATTGGAGGGTAGTTACATGTGAAATCGGTGTCACATCGAATGGAAGAAGGTGTTACAAGCATGATCGAGTAGGCGATCAAGAAGAAGCTATTTCAGTTCCCTTAATAAATGAACAATTTCAGTTCTCTTAAAAACCAAGCAAAAATAAATAAACATATTATAGCCATGTCATTGCATTTCCTCTGAGCTATTTCCAATAAATTTTTAGCTTATCTTGCTCTTCCAGAAATGCAGTCGCACGCATTGTTAACACCTTGTTATTCACACAATCCGTCAATATTAATATGTCCATCATAACGATGGTCAGACTGGAGATCGAATATGGCAAAGGAGGTAACATGTATACCTTATTGAAGCTCCCAATTTGCATGAACATCATGATTCATGTAATGATAATGACAGAAAAATAATTCATAGAATTTTTGGAATAATCAATAAGCCTAATAAACTTTAATAACCAAACTGGAAAAAAAATAAAATAGTAGTTTATAAATTAAGAAGAGCTAAGCATAGGCACGTTCACTCTTTTGACTAAAACATGCCAATACATTGTGTCGAGAAAAAGGCCATGCATAGTGCCTAAGACATGCCCACACACCTTGTTATATACATATAAATACACTGCATGCATAAAAGTTATTAACTTTTTAAATGTATGGTGAAACAACTTAAAAGGGACTGCAACCTTGACTATGAAACATGTTGCCGAGATAGTTGCATCTGGATCTAGTCAATCACTCCCATGAGTATTAGTGGTTTGAGGGTTGCTGATTTGGCCTCTGACTTCCAACTCCAAAAATCAACACCTCATGCGACTCAAGTACTAGAAAAACTAGATTACTTCAAAAGACAAATCCATCTGACCATCTAAAACATCTAACAATAGAATAGATTCCTGACCATTGGCACTGAAGTCTTGCCTAATGCAACTCAAGAACTGGGACAAAGGGACTACAACATTACACTATGAAACATGTATGGTGATTTTTTTAAAATATACTACACTTCTCATTTTTGTTTTAGTCTCACCCGTAACTTATTTTGATCAGCCACTAAATATAATTTTCACATATAGGAAGGAAGAACCAAATTTAGGATGCGAGGGTTGTCCTAAGGAAGCAAAATATTTGGAAAATCAATTTGTCAAAAATCATGATCTTTATATCAACAATGCTAAAATAACTCACTTGACCATGAACTTTCACAAAAGAATGCTGATGAAGTTTCACAAAAATTAAATCATGTAAAAACTCCACAAAAGAAAGATTAGCTTACATATTTTAAAGTAATAGTTGAAGCGATAGGCAGCTTGTGTGTATGTCATGGTAAGTCAAAGATGTAGGGACAATCATGACATCCAAGATTCAAAGTTTCCCTCAAACACCACGCCCACATTTTGAATCCAAAAAAATGAACATTAGTCAGTCAAATCAAAATACTACTAAAAATGAAGCTTCCCTCAAACATCACGTCCCCATTTTGAATGCAAATCCCATACCCAAATTTGAAACCTAAATATTTTCGAGGATCGAGTAGAGTGTAAAAAATGAGAAGAGGCGTTGTCAAGAAGATGTCAGGGGTACAAAAATCATAAGCGCTAACAAAGCTACTTAATTTGACAGTGCTCGCCTAAATTTTATATTTGAAAAATCAACTGTTAAAATTAGCAAATAAAAGACTAATCAAGTCAGTAATGTATTCAATAAAATAGTCCTCGTGAGAACAAATTAAATAAATAACACTATGCATAAAAGTAGAAAAATAATGAAAACATGTGACACACCAAATACCATTCCCAACAAATTCCACTAACAAAGTTGAATTGCAATTTTTCAATATATACACTGAACGTTGAATAACTGCCAAGGGTAAAACATAAACCATATTACAACTTTGTATTTCATAAACCTAGACCATAAACATGTGACACACCAAGAGCTGACTTGATACTACTATCGGCCCAAATGTGTAGATTTATAGAATTATCGAAAGGATTACCAATATAGAACAAACACACAATAAACATGTCAAAATTTAAGTTACATACCAAAATGTAAATCTTCCCAGAAATACAGTCGCACACATCGTTATGGTCTAATTTGAGATTTAATAGATGCCTGCAATATAAGCATTTTCTTATGCATGTGTCATATTAGAACAAATAGGAAAAAGAGAAACTATATTAATAGTCTCTCCTAAAATTGAAAACCTGACTTAGAAAAGATATATAGTTCAACTACTTGAAATTGAAATTAACAGCTCTCTACACAATCATAGGAAAGATAAGGAAAAAAAGTTATGCTAAACTTAATTAAAATTCACTATATAATTACCTAAATAGAACTCTAGCCAAATAAATACACCAAACCAATATCCAAATAACTACCGAAATCTTTTATGCCACCAAAACCATCATCCCTACACTGTGCATAAACTAATGCAACCTAAATGAGAGAATATCACATACCATAATCCCCCTAACACCCCTACAATGTAAAAGCATGCCAATAGATATTGATCATGCGTCTATCCCTCTTCAAACTATGAAATATTCCCCTAGCTATTGTTCGGACAAATAGAGCCACATTGACCCCGGGCTTCATCTCGACTATGGAAAGTCGGGTGCCTATGGAGTTGTAACGCGTCCTTTTTCTATCAGAGAAGGAATCAATATATTTTTGGCTGGATTTATACCTCACATAAAATCTTCGGTTTAGGGATGAATATCTTACCTTTAAGGTTACGGAGACTCCACGGGAAAGTGCTGATGAGATTTATACCTGATTTGACCCAATCAAACAAAGATATACGAGTCATCCTCCAAGATTTGATTATTAAATTTGTTCATCTGAAACACAATCAAGATCAAACATTAAAAACACAAAAATGTACACCATATTTGCAAAATAATACATCTTGACTTACATAGTTACCACAAATTGATAACAAAATACAATAGACGAAAATCGAAAGCCAAAAAAGGAAATAAACAATTGGGTCAATAATACATAAGTGACAATCATATCAAAGGAAATCTTGGTCAAGCATTTCACCAAACAGTTGTCATGAAACATTAAGAATGTAAACCATCAAAATAATGAATCTTTCCTAACATTTGAGGCTATTCAAGAACATAATCACCTGTGTACCTCCAAATTGAACTAAAATTTTGAATCAAGAGCATGACCACATGTATACATGCAGTACTGAGAAGAAGTGTCATGTGTGATGGTTGAACCCCACATAAACTTATTTTGAACAAAACCCTTAAAGTATATAGAATATGACATATTTAGACCCATCTTACTCGAGACCCTTTAACCCCTTACCCGACCACCAGTATGACCTATTTAGACGCATCTTACCACTCCAACTCATCCATATCCTAAACGACCCATTAAAACACCAAGAATCCATCACAATATGTAAGGTTTAACCCATGCCTAACCTTATGACCCGCTGACCCAGTAGACCCATAACCAACCTGAAACCCAAAACCCATTTTGCAAACCCAGTTTTACTTGGTCAAAATAGTACCTTCCTTAAAAGAAACCAAAGTCTTACCTATGAGAATGCCGAGATCCGTTGATGAAGGAACCACACATGCATAGTCACATTCACCTCTTGATTACCTGAAAGAAAAAGCAAAAAAGGGGTTTTGGTTAGGGAAATCAAACAATACACATCTAGAATTGGTTAGGGAAATTGAACAATACCCATCTTACTACTCCAACTCATCCATATTAGAGCTACAATACACCTTTATAATCGAAAAAAATTCCAGAACAAATGCAGACACATCTAACATTGGTTAGGGAAATCAGACAAAAGAGGCGTTGGTTAGGGAAATCGGACAAAAAAACTAATTAGACAGAGAGCGGTATGATAGAAGAGGGGATCATGAGAGAGAGAGAGAGAGAGAGAGAGAGAGAGAGAGAGAGAGAGTTTGAGTTGAGTGTGTGTGCACCGATTCTTGATATTTGCATTGGGAAGTGAGAGTTCAATAACAGCTCGTGGCCGTCCAGTACTAATTAGAGTTGATAGGTGTAATTTTCTATTTTACCCATGAATTTGAATTTGAGTTAAGAGGGGAAAAAAAGTAAGGTTTAAAAAAGAGGGGGAACTCAAATATGTAAGGGAAAAAAAATGGTAAGAGGGGTATTTTAATTTCAACCATTGGATCGTTGCATTGTTGGCTTCGATCTGAACCGTGAAGTGTCTTTCCATCTTATGAATAGTGAAAACACCATTGTAACTTATTATATAGATATATAAATTGTATAAATATTTTAACGTATATTAATTTATTCAAGTGCAAAATGGTCTTTTTAAGTAAAAAAAAAGGTTAAGTGACGGTAAAAATGGTCAACTAACAATTTTCGTGAGTTTTAAAGCTCACAAGGAGCAATGAATTTATTAAAAGAGAATAAAAGGTGGATGAGTGCGCCCACCACTAAGCCTCACAAAAGCATAAATAAAAAGAAATGACTAAAAAATCAACTCAATAATGAAAGCTATTTCTTCCCTTATTTTTATTTGGGATAGACTTCGGGAAGATTATAATCCATTTTGATCTGCAAAAATCGATTTTCTTTCTATTTTTGTATTTTTTGCTCAAGAACCATATATTGAAATTTAGATTCCACTTGATCTTTAATTTCTTTGTTTGACCTAGAAAAACCAACTAATACGAAAACTAGCGAACCCGTTCATGTAAAGAGAACTACTATACTCCAAGTAGTAAAAGACTAGACTTAGAAAGTCAAAACACTCTACTCCTCTTTCCGTCTCCATCTCTCTCATGCCCTATAGAAACATCGGTGAGTTTCTCTCTCTTCGTGTGTTCAAATGTAATTTTTCGAGGGGTATAACTTAATTAATTATTTCTTAAATAAGACACACTTTTTGGTATAACTTAGTTTTTCCCCTCAAAATTTGATATATTTTTTTACATTATTTTTATTTTGGATATAATTTTTTCTTCATTTTTAATTTTGGTACAACTATGTCTTTTTTATTTAAATTATATCTATTATTTATGTTTATTTTGGTAAGACTTTAGTTTTTACCCTTTGAAATTAGATCCATTTTTTTAAGGGGACGAAACTTGTTTTTTCAACATAATAGGATCTTTTTGTCCTTTTTTAAAAAAAATTGGGTAAATCTTCTTTTGAAATGGGAAAAAAAACTCTCTTTGACAAAAATAAAAATAAAAATTGATCGGATATAAAGGCAAAAAAATAAATTTTACCAATATAAAAATAAAAATATCTGATTTTAAATAAGCAAACACACTCAACTTTACCATTTATTTTTTTTCTGTTTTTTCTTAAGTGGGGGAAATAAAGCCATTTTTAAGTCAAATAAAACAAATAGATCCAATTTTAAGGAGGGGATATGTTTTACTGAGAAAATGAGAAAATTTTAAAAAATAGATATTTTTTTAAAACAAACATACTCACTTTTAACAATTTAAAATAAAACGGATCTTTTTGGGAGGTAAAACATAGTTTTATGTGGTTGAAAAAACATATTTTTATCATAATCAAATAAAAGAATAGATTTGATTCGATTTTAAAGGGAAAAAAACTATGTGATTAATGTCGAGTATTGTATGGCATTGCCCTTTTTTATGCATTATTGCATTCCCAAGCTCGTTAAATCTCATACTTATTCTCATTAATTAACTAACTTTTATATGTATCATTAACATCTTGTATAAGGTATATTTGAGCTTTTATATGAAGATTCGAAGTATACTAAAAACATATTATTAGGCGATGCATCATTGGGGGCATTTTTTTAAATTCATTACTTGTGATTCATTCTCAAAAACCTTATGGAAGTTTTAGCCCATCGAATTATCTTGGCATAACTTCAAATGTCGCGTTAAATCGATTCCATGTTTCTGTTCCATTGAGCAAGTTGGATATCTTTTAGGAGAATGCTCATACTTAAAGGGCAAATTCATAAATTCAAACTTGAGATGATTTTGAAGCATAAACATGAATATCATTGAATTACCTTTGTGTGACTTCCGATCGTGAGTCATATTTATTCCAAACGAATAAGTTACGGGAGTCTTTCTACATCACAGCAAAATCAATCAACTGAAACATGAAGGAGTTATTCGATCACAAAGGGATTGATCTGAATATAAATCATTTGATCTACTCACAAAAAAGGATTTATTCGATCTCAAACAGATCGATCCGACCCTGAGAACTAATCCTTCATTGCCTATAAGTAGAACCCTTCACCTCTTCTTTTTACAAAAATTCATCACTTCTCTCTCAATCTAAAAATTTATCTCTTAAAGATAGTTTTAATAAAGCTTAGTTTTTATTAATTCTTTTGTCAATTAGTTAAGTTGATGTATTAATTTTTTTTAATTTCTTTATTAAATAGTTTAATTACTTTGAATAATTAGTTTATTAATGTAAATAATTAGTTTAAATTATGTCTAATATGAGAAGAATTGGAGAAGTAATTATTGTGTTTATAATTATGTTTCACTAGTTAAATAGGTTATGTATCATCATCCCACCCATTTGAAAATAGTGTTTTCTCTTGAGATTCTTAAAGTCTAAAAGTACATTCATTAATATATATATATATATATATATTGAATTTAATGCCAGTATTTATATATTTTCAAACTCTTAGTATGCGATGTCATGTATGTTAGAACTTACACTCTCATTGTTAAAGTTTTCATTTTTCATGTAAGGAATCAACCACATATGTTTGATAGTTCGCCTATATGAGTGCGTGACCATTGAAATAACTTTAAATTTTCCAGATCAGATTCACATATTTCAGAGGTCAAAAAAGTGATTCACAACCTCTTCCTCCTATCATAAATAAAAAGAAAAATAAAGTTGAAACCAAAATCCAGCAATCACCATTTAAACTTTATTTGAAGTTATAAATCAAATTAAGCTCTATTGGCCCGAAATATACCTTAGAGGGGGGGGGGGGGGGGGAGTGAATTGGTTATTATAAAATTAATGGAAATTTAAAGACTTTATTAACTTTATTTAAAGATTAATTGCAATATGATAAATCAATCCAAGTATAAACAATTAATTAACAATAAGAATAAGTAGTTGAGAGAGAGGGTTTAGAGAAACTTCGCAAACTAAGTGTAATATCCCACACTTTCCCATTGATATTGTCCCCAATTTAACAATCGCTCACAGCAGTATAGGGTTTTATTCTAACTCACAACCATAAATTGGTTCCAACTGGGTTCGAACCCCTAACATGTGGTGTTATAAACCATAGGCCTTACCAGTGAAGCTTAAAATGCTTTGGTGTTAGAAGAGTGTAAATCTACATATCACTACAGCAAATCGGTCGAATTGTCACGGTCATTGACCGTGATATGTCCAACTTGTCAAGGTCAATGACCGTGACAAGTCTAGGGTTGCCAACCTTTGTTGTCACGGACTTGTCATAGTCATTGATCATGACAAGTTCATTAGACTTATCACGGTCATATCACGGTCAATGACCATGACAAGCTTAGTCCCGATTAATAACCGTGACAAACCCGTGACAACCTTAAAAAAATTGTCTCGGTCAATGACCGTGACAATTCTGGACAGAATTGAAAAAAAATTATTGGGCAGTATGGCCACTGCCACTGCCTAGCAGTATATTTATACCTGTTGCAGCAACGTTGTACCTGTTCAAACATCATATATCTAAATAAAATAGAGATAAATAAAATATACATTCAAAACAATATACATCACGATATAATTCAAATGTAACAACTTAAATCATTTCAATTCCAATAATATCACTACATGCCTGGGGTAGGTTTGAGGAGGTGGATAGGCCACACGATATACGAATTCATACACCCTTGTATATTCATCATGCCGCATTTTTTGTGCAACCATAATGGGGAGTTCTCCTTCTCGGGTATCACATTCGTTACAAGCACATTGGCTTCGATGTCTTGAAGCACACGTCCATGAACTGGCATACCCTGGACGGTATTCGGGTCCCTCAAGCTCCGCCCTATTCATTGGCCATTAAATATGTCATGTATAAACACACTCGACCAACTAAGTGTCGAGATCGATTGGTCGAAGGGAGCCAAATAGGGGACTGGATCATCAGAGTTCGCACGTGTCGGTGATGAAGCAGCGAGGTCCACATCCTCGTCCTCCTGCACCTCCTCCTCCACCACCTTCTCCTTCCCTTTCCCCTTACGGTTTCCACCCAACTAACGCTTCATGAATGAGAACATATCTTGGACTGTCGCTTCCAAATAGGACAGCTTCGCGTCATGCGAGTCCACCATTTGAGCCAACCCGATGTTGCTCGTCTCCAATCCGATGATCCTAGATTTGGCCACCCGCGAGCTCATCCCCCTTGTCCTCCCCTTGCGATCAGCGGCAAGCACCTGGCTGAGTGCGTCTGTGGACAAAGATGCCTTGTCGGCATGAAACTGCGACTCATGCACTTCCTTAAGCTTTGCGTGAAACGATATAAAGCACATGATTAGTTAAATAAGTAAACAAAAAAATTATAACGTAATTAATAAAAAGTAAATTGTCGAATTACTTACAATCGTGGATGTGACAATCGGGGACACCTCCTTATCCTTCCCCTTCTTTGTACGAATAGCCACATAAGTATCGAGCTTATGTGGCATACCCCCAGGGCCACTCCCCGTCCCCTAAAATAAAATAATTCAAAATTAGTATCGACCCCGCAAAGTAAAATAATGCAGAATAACATATTTCTGTAATTATAGAAAAATTAAATCTTACCATCATCCTATGCTCCACCTAGGCATAAGACGTCCGGCCAGAGTAGTGCACATCCGTCTTCTTCACTCGATTTTCCCTCCTCGATTGACAAGATGCCAATTGTCTCTCCCCGATCTCATTGTTAATAAACTTTTGCCATTGTGCCAATGAGATCTGCTCCTTCGGCGAAACGGAGTCCCGCATTCGGATAACGGAGTTTTGGATCTTCCCAAAGTACCGGGTCCGTATATTTTTCTTCCACGTCTTGTGTTGCTCCCTCAACTTCTCCAAGACGGAATCGCATAGTTTTGGGTCCAGGCTGAATTGTTCCTGTCCAACAAATACAATGTTAGTTGGGAATAAATATAAATATAAATATTAAATAAAATTGAAATTGAAATATTCATATTCATTTAAATATAAATACATTACATGTAGTGCCACCCAAATAGTTAACTTGAGCTCATTTAGCACCTCCCTCCAACTAGTGTACCCCGGGCCGATGATCGTCTTTACCAGCTCGAGGGACCTCGCTAATAGCCCCGTCTTGTTCTCGACGACCATCCTCAATTTACCCCATTTGGGGAGCCTAGGGGCCGAGGAGCCCTCCTCGCCTCCGCTACCACCGAGCCTAGACAACATCATCATAATCATCATCATCATCCTCGCCTTAATACCCGAAGGAGACATTTTCTGTAAAAAAAAATGTTGTTATTAGTACAAATCCAAATGAATTTGAAGAAGACATGCAAATATGTACAATTACTACAAATCCAAATGAATTATTACTGTTTAACACCTACTGCCCACACACACGCACACTACACACACATTGCCCCCCCCCCCTCCGCGCACACACACACATACATATACAAAGGAAAGAGAGAAAGATAAAAAGAGTGAAAACGATAAAGTGCAAATTAATAGAAGCATTAAAAATGGATTGATAAAGTACAAATTGAAATATTTATTACATATTGAAAAATTATTTCAAATTCGGGTTATCATAAAAAATAGATTAATATTTAATAGGAGCAGCCAAGTCATCCACACTACTATTTAGACGCTTTGGCGCATGTAGGACAATTGACCATGACTCGTTGTTGATATACTTCGAGTAAAACACTTGGTTGACCTTTTGAAATGCACAAATAAACAGCTCATTACTCACGTGGTCGTTGTTCTTCAACTTGGACAAATCAACCATGATCAAATTGGTGTCAGAATCAACTTTACAAGCATTTTTATCCGCAACTCTTACCCAGTCACAGTAAAATACGACCTCTTTGAATCTTATATAATCCAATTCAAATATATTTCGAATTACACCATAGTAAGTCATTTAAGCTTCAACGAGGTTTTTATCTTTTGCGCTCGCTCGAAAGAAAGTAAGAGCCTTGTATGAAACACCCAAGTTATGTACATTTGTACTTTCCTCGTACACTTTTGTGCCTAATAGGTAACTGTTCAATCGATACTTTTTGTACTCTTGTGTCATGAACAATGGTCCAGTGGCTAAACGAGCAAGCCTTGATGTCGCATCATCCATCTTTAAGAGATGAGAATATAGATAAATTAATTAGGTTAGTTGTAAAGTTTGAGTGCAATGTAACGTTATATAACGACCATTTTCATTATAATTACCTCTTGTGACAACCACAACCTAAATTCGTTATCTGGTTGTACCATTATTTTTCGTCTTTTATTGTTCTCACATGAACTTTTGAGCTTGTGCCTTCCTTGCCAGTAGATTGGACATATCTAGGTTCATCGCATACCGGATAATGATTGAGATTTTCATACTCCTTACGGTATAGTATGAAATCATACACACAAGCATTAATCGATTTATACTTCATTCCCAAACCTTTCAAACTGTTCTTCATAACAGGATAGCTATTTGGAAGCGTATTTTCCTTGGGTAGTAAGCCCTTCACCCAATTCAGAATTCCTGTCACTCTATTTCCAGACAAACCGTACTGCATCTTCAAACTGTGCAAACCAACCATGTCATGTAAAGTTATTTGATCTTTCTCACAACCGGTGTAATGACCCCACTTTTATATGCTCATATGTATATAGTTTGTTTTTACACTCATGTGTGACTTATTATCTTATAGATGTTGTATTATTAGATATGTGGTATTATTGGCTATCAATATAACAAACCCCATTTTTAATTACGAAGAATCAACTGTAAATTGGATCAAATCGAAGTCTTATCACATATCTTAAGTTAAATAATAAGTTTTGGGGTAGAAAATATAATTTTATGAAAATTTAAGGACTAAAATAAAAATATAAAATGGACCATTTTGTAAATAAAATATCTTCAAGGACCTCTAAGAAATATTCAAAATATATAGTGTGAAATTACTAAAATACCCTTCATGTGTTAAATGACCCTTATACCCCTATCACCTTTCCACCACGTGCTGGTCACCTCCACCATACACGTGTCGTCATTAGAGGAGAAGCCAAAACACGTCTCGTCGTTAGAGGATAAGGCTAAACACGTGTCGCAGTCTAGTGAAATAAGACTGCAAGATACCTCCGTTACGCGACACGTCAACACTGACTCCCATTGTAAAAGCTTGGTCATCATGGGCACGTGCCAATGCCATGATATCTTTGGAAAACTATAAATAGGGCCTTTGGGGATCATTTGAAACTCACACCAATTCCTTGAGAATTATAGAAAGAAATAGTGAGAGAAAGTTTTAGAAGAAGTTCTTAGGGATATTCATCTTAAGGTAATCTTATTGTTATAATGCATCTTTATAGTTTTAATTTATTGTTTTATAGCTTTACTTAGTAGTTATGCTGGTAAAATACAATAAAGAATTCACTAATCAAAACTTAAAATTTAGAACAAATCCAAGTTGATTTTATAAACTTGTTTGAAATTATACGCTTTTAAAAAATGATTCTTTTTAAAGAAATTGCTCGTTATTATAGAATCCCATTTAAGTGATTCCAAAGTCAGGCCTGGTGAAATTCTGTCTAGACGAGATGGTATTTAAGTGGTGCCCCTGTGACCCTCCATCTTTACTGGGAATGAATTCGGAAATGTTCTGTCTAGAGGAGATGGTAATTAAATGGTGCCCCTGTGACCCTCCATCTCTACTGGGAACCGACTGATTAGGAAGAACTATGAATTGAATCCTTTAATTACGATCAATAAGTTTTAAAAGTTAAGAAAATGGTTTTTTAGTAATCCTTTGAAACAAGTTACTATACAATATGTAGACTGGACCTTGTTTAGAACATATACTTAAACCTTTATCGTATTTGTTAGATTAATGTGCGATCGAAGACTCGTTATCTATAATTTCGACCTCTATTTTAGGTGAGTACTCTATGCAATTTCTTGCGCATTTTGATTATATCATATTATGCAAACTATGTATATTTTGTGAAATGCTTTTATTCCCAAAATGCATCTGATACCGGTGATTCCATCGTTTTTTATATGTTTATATCTCTCCATATAAACATCTGATTTGAATTCTAAAATTATTGATTCGGCCTATGGAAGCTCTCTTACTATATTAGCCTTGACTACCGGGTGGAAATATTTGGGTGGTACCTTCCCAGCTGGTTTATCCCTGGTGTGCCCTAAACAAGGCGTTGTTCCAGAAATCATGATTATCTGTCTGTAATGTTATCGGGTGGAAACATTTGATAACACTATCTGTCTGGGTATTAGAGTGTACATGGCCACTAAAACTAAATAATTGACACATGCTCAATTGTTTTATCTGTTCTGTTCTGAACTGTTTATTCTGAATATATATATTGCCATTTACTTTATATATATTACTTGAAATTCCTATCTCTATGTATATAGCTTATGTTCTAAATTAAATAGGTATCTATTTTCTGAAAACCTTGGAATATTTGGAGATTGAATCTCATTCGGCTTTTAGCTGACGTTGTATAAATAACCATTTTTCAGGAAATAATTAAGTTCGTGGATGGAACGAAAAAGGACTATGTTGAAGATTTATCTTTTAAAGCTCTTTTTGTTACCTTAAGTAGAAGTTTGTTTAATTAGATAGAGCATGTTTAGCTCTTTGTGTCAAGTTGTAACTCGTTGATATTTTAATACAAATGAAGTTCCCTTTAGAAAGATCTGATGATGTAATTCCTTCACTTTCAGTATTTTACGATTCATAACCATGTGATTATACTTCCGCTACATATATTTTAAAACAAAAATTTTAACTCCAGAATATTGTATGCCTTGGTGGCATGTCAAGACACCCGTTCCCTACTATTTTCTGGTTGGGGACGTGACAGAGGTGGTATCAGAGCATAGGTTATGAACCCGTAGACTACTGAGCATAGGTTTCGAATGTTATAGATTTTATGTTTCCATCCTTAGGAGATAGTATTAAAAATCTAATTTATGTGATAACCCTCCCTATGTGTTATATTATTTATAGTTGGTCTTTTAGTTTTCAATATTGATATAGTATAGTATATCTTACGTTTGGCCATGACTGTAGAAAATGACCAAGAGAAGATCATCAATGGGAACTAGTGATTTGAGTATAGAAGGACTGGAAGGTGCATATAAGGCAATTGAAAGTCTTTCAAAGATTGTGGAGCAGCAGGTAAACAATGGAGTACCAAAGAATCTTGAACTAAGTAGATGTACTATTGAACAGTTCAAGAAGTTGAATCCTCCATCTTTTAAAGGTACTCCTAACCCCACCGAGGCAGAAAGTTGGGTGATGCAGATGGAAAAGATACTCGATGTTCTTAAGTGTACCGACGAAGAAAGGGTGTCATTTGCAACATTTATGTTAGAAGGGGAGGCTGAACATTGGTGGAGAATGACTAAGAGAATACACGGGGAAAGGAATACTTACATAGGTTGTAATGATTTCTTAGTAATCTTTTATGAGAAATATTTTCCGGAAACGGTGAAAGACAAAATGGCAGCTGACTTCATGAGTCTGGTGCAAGGGAGTATGACAATTAGTCAATATGAGGCAAAGTTTACTGAGTTATCCCGTTTTGCACGTCATGCTGTAGCAACTGATGTTTTAAGAGCGAAGAAGTTTGAGCGTGGGTTAAGGTTGAATATTCGTAGTCGAATTTCCATCCTGAAATTAACATCATATATTGATGTCGTGACTAGGGCTACAATAGCTGAGAGGGATGGTGAGGAGTACAATCGAATTAGAGATGGCAAGAGGAAGTTTGGGGAACAAAAAGTAAAGAACCCAAATAATAGAAATTTCTTTAGGAACACATCCAATGTTGGGGGATCTAGTGATAACAAACAGTATAATAACCAGACATGTCAGCAATGTGGAAAGAATCATGGAGGACGACCTTGTTATAAGGATTCAGGAGCTTGTTTTAGATGTGGACAGAAAGGACATCAGATAAAAGACTGCCCAAACCCAGCAAGGATTCCGATAAAACCTTCAAGTGCAAAGAAGGATCAAGACAGACAGGGTAGAGTTTTCGGACTTTCTGATACCCAAGCTTCTAATGCGGTGGTGTCAGGTACACTTTCTATATGTGCACAGCCTTTTAAAGCTTTGATAAATCTTGGCTCTACCCATTCGTTCATATCAATACATGTACTAAATCGCTTTCATAAATTTCCTGAACCCTTGAATCATAACTTACATGTTTCTACTCCTTCGGGTGTGTTATTGATGGGTACATTAGTATACAAGGCTTGTCCCATAGATATTGATAGTCATAAACTATATGTTGATTTGATAGTTTTAGACATTAAAGATTTTGAAGTCATTTTGGGGATGGATTGGTTAGCATCACATCATGCTAAAGTAGACTGTTTTGAGAAGAGTGTTACTTTCCAAATTCCTCACCAACCAAAATTTTGTTTTGAAGGAACTGGCATCATATCTCTGATGTGTATTATATCTGCAATGCAAGCCTATAGTTTTCTTAAGAAGGTATGTCAAGGATTTCTTGCAACTGTTACTAGTTTGCAGACGATAGGGCCTAGCTTAGAAGATATTCCTATCACTAAGAAATTTTTGGATGTTTTTCCAGATGATTTACCAGGCCTACCTCCTAATAGAGAAATAGAATTTACCATTGACCTTATTCCTGGAACTATACCAATCTCAAAACCACCATATCGTATGGCACCTTTAGAATTAAGGGAGTTAAAAGTGCAATTAGAAGACCTTTTAAACAAGGGTTTTATCAGACCAAGTATATCGCCTTGGGGTGCTCCAGTGTTATTTGTGAAAAAGAAGGATGGGACAATGAGACTATGTATAGATTATCGTGAACTGAATAAGGTAACCATTAAGAATAAATACCCCTTACCTCGTATAGATGACTTGTTTGATCAATTAGAAGGTGCACAAGTATTCTCTAAGATTGACCTTAGGTCAGGCTATCATCAATTGAAGATTAAGGATGATGATATTTCAAAATCAGCTTTTCGTACTAGATATGGTCAGTATGAATTTCTTGTAATGCCATTTGGGCTAACTAATGCACCAGCCGCTTTTATGGATATGATGAATAGGGTGTTTAGGAAATATTTGGATCAGTGTGTGGTTGTTTTCATTGATGACATCCTTATTTATTCCAAAAGTATTGAAGAACACGAAAAGCATTTAGAGACGGTATTACAAATCCTTAGGAAAGAGAAATTATATGCAAAATTAAAGAAGTGTGAGCTTTGGGTGCCTATTGTTTATTTTCTAGGACATGTCATATCCAAAGAGGGAGTGTCAGTTGACCCTCAAAAGATTAAGGCTATACTAGATTGGCCCAGACCAACTAATGTGAGTGAGATTCGAAGTTTCCTTGGATTAGCAGGTTATTACCGAAGATTTGTTGAAGGATTTTCTAGCATTGCCAAACCTCTATCTAGGTTAACACAAAAGAAGGTACAATATGAATGGTCTGAGGAAGCCGAGAAAAGTTTTCAAGAACTTAAGAATCGATTAGTAACTGCCCCAATTTTGACTATTCCTTTCGAGACAGGGGGATTTGTGATTTATAGTGATGCTTCTAAAAATGGTTTGGGATGTGTGCTAATGCAAAATGGAAAAGTAGTAGCTTACGCCTCAAGACAGTTGAAAACCCATGAGCAGAATTATCCAACCCATGACCTAGAATTAGCAGCTGTATTTTTGCTCTTAAGATTTGGAGGCACTATTTGTATGGTGAGACTTGTGAGATTTATACCGATCATAAGAGTTTGAAGTATATATTTACTCAGAAAGAGTTGAATATGATACAAAGGAGGTGGTTAGAATTATTGAAGGATTATGATGTAAATATTCACTATCACCCGGGGAAAGCTAATGTAGTAGCCGATGCTTTAAGTAGGAACTCTACACCAAATTTAGCATGTCTTATTACAAGACAAGAAGTACTGTTAAGGGATTTGAGATGTATGGAAATAGATGTACGTATCGATAGCAAAGGAGGAATAATTGCAAACTTACGAGTACAACCCATGTTGATGGAGAGGATCAAAATTGCGCAAGTAAATGACCCACAACTGAAGAAGATTAGAGAAGAAGTCATCGAGGGTAAGAGAACCGAATTTGCGATACGAGATGATATATTGAGGTTTGGAAATAGAGTGTGTGTGCCATGCGTTGCCCAACTAAAGAGGCAAATTTTGGAGGAAAGTCATTACTCAAGATTCACATTTCATCCCGGATGTACAAAAATGTATAGGGATCTTCGAGAAGTATTTTGGTGGAATAACATGAAAAGGGAGATAGCGGAATTTATATCTCAGTCTTTGGTTTGTCATCAAGTAAAAGCTGAGCATCAGAGACCATCAGGATTGCTACAACCACTGCCTATCCCTGAGTGGAAATGGGATCACATCACTATGGATTTTGTGACAGGTTTACCAGGGAGTTCAAGTGGTAATGATTCTATTTGGGTAATTATTGATAGGCTAACTAAATCTGCTCATTTTCATGCCATTAAGATTACCCATTCTTTAGAAAAGTTAGCTAAGTTGTATGTGAAGGAAATTATTAGGCTTCATGGAACCCCAATTTCAATTGTTTCTGACCGTGACCCTAGATTTGTGTCTCGCTTCTGGAAAAGCCTACAAGAAGCCATGGGAACAAAATTGATTTTAGCACTGCTTTTTATCCTCAAACGGATGGACAATCAGAGAGAACTATTCAAACCTTGGAGGATATGCTTAGGGCATGTGCACTTGATTTAAAAGGGAATTGGGATGATCATTTATCGTTAGTGGAATTCGCATATAATAATAGCTATCAAGCAAGTATTCAAATGGCTCCGTATGAGGCACTCTATGGTAGAAGGTGTCGTTCCCCTACATATTGGGTAGAAGTTAGGGAAAGAAAATTGTTGGGACCAGAATTGATTCAGATCACAACAGAGAAGGTGAAATTAATACAAGACCGACTTCGAACCGCTCAATGCCGTCAAAAGAGTTATGTTGACAATCGACACCGACAATTAGAATTCCAAAGAGGAGATTATGTGTTCTTGCGAGTATCGCCTACAAAGGGAGTAATCGATTTGGGAAGAAAGGGAAATTGAGCCCAAGATACATAGGACCTTTTGAAATCCTTGAAAGGATAGGAGCTGTTGCGTATAAAATATCCTTACCACCAGAACTATCTAGTGTACATAATGTGTTTCATGTATCAATGATAAAGAAATATGTCCCAGATTCAACACATATCTTAAGTCACGAACCTCTTCAAGTTAGAGAAGATTTTTCATACATTGAGCATCCGATAGAAATTTTGGATTGTAAAGATCAAATATTACGGACCAAGATAATTCCACTGGTCAAAGTATTAGGCATAATCATTCAGTTGAAGAAGCAACATGGGAGCGGGAAGTTGAAATAAAGGAGAGATATCCGTACTTGTTTGTAAATTAATATGAGTCAAGTTTGGGGACCAAACTTTTATAAGGAGGGAAGGATGTAATGACCCTACTTTTATATGCTCATATGTATATAGTTTGTTTTTACACTCTTGTGTTACTTATTATCTTATAGATGTTGTATTATTAGATATGTGGTATTATTGGCTATCAATATAACAAACCCCATTTTAATTACGAAGAATCAACTGTAAATTGGATCAAATCGAAGTCTTATCACATATCTTAAGGTAAATAATAAGTTTTGGGGTAGAAAATATAATTTTATGAAAATTTAGGGACTATAAAAATATAAAATGGGCCATTTTGTAAATAAAATATTTTCAAGGACCTCTAAGAAATATTCAAAATATATAGTGTGAAATTACCAAAATACCCTTCATGTGTTAAATGACCCTTATACCCCTATCACCTTTCCACCACGTGCTGGTCACCTCCACCATCCACGTGCCGTCATTAGAGGAGAAGCCAAAACATGTGTCGTCGTTAGAGGATAAGCTAAAACACGTGTCGCAGTCTAGTGAAATAAGACTGCAAGATACCTCCGTTACGCGACACATCAACGCTGGCTCCCATTGTACAAGCTTGGTCATCATGGACACGAGTCAATGCCGTGATATCTTTGAAAAACTATAAATAGGGCCTTTGGGGATCATTTGAAACTCACACCAATTCCTTGAGAATTATAGAAAGAAATAGTAAGAGAAAGTGTGAGAAAGTTTTAGAAGAAGTTCTTAGGGATATTCATCTTAAGGTAATCTTAATGTTATAATGCATCTTTATAGTTTTAATTTATTGTTTTATAGCTTTACTTAGTAGTTATGCTGGTAAAATACAATAAAGAATTCACTAATCAAAACTTAAAATTTAGAAAAAATCCAAGTTGATTTTATAAACTTGTTTGAAATTATACGCTTTTAAAAAATGATTCTTTTTAAAGAAATTGCTCGTTATTATAGAATCCCATTTGAGTGATTCCAAAGTCAGGCCCGGTGAAATTCTGTCTAGACGAGATGGTATTTAAGTGGTGCCCCTGTGACCCTCCATCTCTACTGGGAATGAATCCGGAAATGTTCTGTCTAGAGGAGATGGTATTTAAACTATGCCCCCGTGACCCTCCATCTCTACTGGGAACCGACTGATTAGCAAGAACTATGAATTGAATCCTTTAATTACGATCAATAATTTTAAAAGTTAAGAAAATGGTTTTTTAGTAATCCTTTGAAACAAGTTACTATACAATATGTAGACTGGACCTTGTTTAGAACATATACTTAAACCTTTATCGTATTTGTTAAATTAACGTGCGATCGAAGACTCGTTATCTATAATTTCGACCTCAATTTTAGGTGAGTACTCTATGCAATTTCTTGCGCATTTTGATTATATTATATTATGCAAACTATGTATATTTTGTGAAATGCGTTTATTCTCAAAATGCATCTGATACCGGTGATTCCATCATTTTTTATATGTTTATATCTCTCCATATAAACATCTGATTTGAATTCTAAAATTATTGATTCGGCCTATGGAAACTCTCTTACTATATTAACCTTGACTACCAGGTGGAAATATTTGGGTGGTACCTTCCCAGCTGGTTTATCGCTGGTGTGCCCTAAACAAGGCGTTGTTCCAGAAATCATGATTATCTGTCTGTAATGTTATCGGGTGGAAACATTTCATAACACTATCTGTCTGGGTATTAGAGTGTACCTGGCCACTAAAACTAAATAATTGACACATGGTCAATTGTTTTATCTGTTCTGTTCTGAACTGTTTATTCTGAATATATATATTGCCATTTACTTTATATATATTACTTGAAATTCCTATATCTATGTATATACCTTATGTTCTAAATTAAATAGGTATCTATTTTCTGAAAACCTTGGAATATTTGGAGATTGAATCTCATTCGGCTTTTAGCTGACGTTGTATAAATAACCATTTTTCAGGAAATAATTAAGTTCGTGGATGGAACGAAAAAGGACTATGTTGAAGATTTAGCTTTTAAAGCTCTTTTTGTTACCTTAAGTAGAAGTTTGTTTAATTAGATAGAGCATGTTTAGCTCTTTGTGTCAAGTTGTAACTCGTTGATATTTTAATACAAATGAAGTTCCCTTTAGAAAGCTCTGATGATGTAATTCCTTCAATTTCAGTATTTTACGATTCATAACCATGTGATTATACTTCCGCTACATATATTTTAAAACAAAAATTTTAAGGCCAGAATATTGGATGCCTTGGTGGCATGTCAAGACACCCGTTCCCTACTATTTTCTGGTTGGGGTCGTGAGAACCGGAGTATAACATTTGGGTCGCCTTAAATTGTAAACTTTGGTAGTCATCGTAAAGGTTTATCGTGATATCTTCACGAGCAACTGAACCTTGTACATCATCAGTAACATCATTCTCCTCCGCTTCATAAACTTTGTTCGCATCATCAACTAAATCCTCTAACATATTATGATCTACGCCGTCCCCTTCTACATCTATCCTACTTGTTGGAGGTTATTGTGAAAGTTGTTGTGAAGGTTGTTCGGGGACAAAAGGAACTTTCAATTAACCGTGAAAACTCCAAAATAGATAAATATCTTTCATACCCCATCTTAACAAATGTAATTCAACTGTTTTCCACTCAAACACCTTACCATTCCTACACCTAGCACACAGACACGGAAACTCTTCATCATTATGACATCTCTTTGCGTATTTCACAAAATCATTAGCACCTATGCGAAACACATCCCCCATTGTATTTGTTCACCCATCCAATCTTTGTATTTAGGATATCCCATCATAGCTACCACAACTAATCACCTATTAAAGGTAAGAACTGTATATTCATGGATTTGTATAAACAAAACTTAGATTTATAGTATGTTTCATTTAATTATGTCTTATTTATATTCGATTTTTAAATTCGGCATTCAAGACCGCTAAAGGTTGAGTGGTCCTATCCCATTTAAGACTGCATATTTCTGTAATACACTTAACAGCTCATGCACATTGTTACAATTTGAGAAAAATTCGGCAGCATATCCTCGTAGTTCTCCAGTACACGACGTAGATTGGAAAGTGTGAATGTTAATTCAATTAATCAATTGAAATAATAAATATACTTGTCAATCTATTATGTACCCAGAGAAAATTAGGATACAAATGCAGAACTTCCTCTAAAAGTAACTACTTTAAGCCACTAAGAATATTATTATACAAAAATTATGCACTCCCAAACTGTCCAAACGGGACAATTCGACAGATCTCATTACAGGGGTAATGACTCTCAAACGGGTCTAAGGGTTATTGAATGCGTACGCATAGTAACTAGAAGGCTAGTATCTATGCGCACTATATGTAATTTTAAGTATGTTTCATTTAATTATCATACTATATATATATTGTTCGTGATACAAAGTAACTTTTAAAAAAAAGTTGAAAAATCCCACCCCCATATGGACAATACTCCAATGATCATGCCACTTCTAAAATTAACCAACCAAACATCTATCCACTATAATCCAACCGAAATAGCAACAACAAATGTGTATCCCGTACTCCTTCTAAGTCATCTACTCAATTAACTCTTTTCATCTATTAAACTAACAATTAAAGTATACAATTATTAATTTACTAATTTACAATGAGGAGCAATCCTACTTGCATATGAAAGGGGCACTAATTATTAATTTACTAAAAAAAATTAATAACCAATCAATTCTTTTAGAAGGGGCACTACTTTCATATGAGGGGTAATATCTAATTAAATCAATAAAAAATTAACAAGCCCCACCCCGACCCCATTTCCCCTGCCCCACCCCCTTCCCCCCACCACGCACATGCACACACACACGCACATACACACACACACACACACAGCCCCACACCCCCTGCCCCCAGCCCCGCCCCCTCCCCCCACTGCCACTACCCACCACACACACGCGCACACACATACACACACACACACACACGCATACACACACACACACACGTACATGCACATATACACACACATATACACAAATGGAAGAAAAATAGAGAGATAAAACATACCAAAATCGTAGAGAGATAGAGTGCAGTCGCTTAGAAAGAGAGAGAGAAATGGAGGGAATAGAAATCGGTGGGAAAAAGAAGAGGGAAGGGTTTTTTGCTGACAGAATTGTCACGGACATGTCACGGTCATTGATCGTGACAAGTTTATAAGATTTGTCACGGACTTGTCACGGTCATTGATCGTGACAAAAAATCATATTTTTTTACCACGGTTAATGACCGTGACAAGGCTGGCCGGTTGAAGGGTGTCAATTTGACTTTTTTGGTGTAGTTTATATGAACAATTATGTTTCCTCACCCATGCGATGTGGGATATAACTCTCTGGGTACCAAATCAACCATGGCACGAGTGTATTATACTGAGGTTTTAATGTGGTTCAGCCTTTTATACATCCACGCTTGAGATGGTACTCGAGCAACTTCACTATGTCTGGTTCACAAAGGCGGAATCAAAAACCTCACAACGAATTATAACACCTTGCAAATCACAACTAACAATGGAACTAGAATCGTCCCTACCCAAGTGGTACACGCAAAAGCCCAAGGTCTCAGTACACACTAAGTACCCGTAACTATGGCACCACTAGCCGTGAAGATATAATGAAGTTCAACCATAAGTAAAAACAATAAGATTCATAACAAAAAAGTAAAGCAAAGTTTCTTAACAAAAATAAATATGAAATGGGTTTCCTTTCTCTTTCTATAAATGTAAACAAATAAGTAATCAGAAGTTTGTAGCTCAAGGGGGTATTGGGTTGGGTATTTAGCACACAAGAGTATTGGGTTTATATCTTTGGACAAAGAGGGCTTGGGGAAGAATATTTAAGCTCAAAAAGGGTTTTGGCAAAGCTTTACCTCAATGGAGTTTTAGTTTTAAAACTCTCACTTTGAAATGGGTTTGGGACTTGGTTTCTCTCTCTACAAAGCTCATTTAAAAAGGTACATATGCTTGGTAATGGAACTTTGATCAATAGAGATGTTGTAGGAAGTTTGTGTGTTTTAAAAATAAGTCCAGAGGGTCCTTTTATAGGCAATTTTGAAAACTAGACGTTGGAGGATAATATGATATTTTCTACGTCTTTTGGAATTCAAAATTTTAAAACTAACTGTTGGATTTTTCGCCACCTAAAAACTTTGAGTCGACTTAAATTTTTAAGGCCAAAGTTGGTTTTCAAAAAATCCTTTTTTTTAAAATCAAGTTTTGAATCAGATATATTTAGGCAGTTTAAATCAACTTAAGTGTGACAACCCGTATATGATTATGATAAATTATATTTAAATCATAATTATCCTATGTGATATGAATAATGTGTTATTAGTATATCTAATGTTAAGTGATTATGGTTAGTATAATTCTACTTTCATAAATCATGAATTGTCGAATTATTTACGAACACAAGATTTGGTTATTTTCGATAGAAATGTTCCTGTTTAAGACTAGTTTTGACCCTTGTAACATTACAATTGACTTGAGGTGAAAACTACATAGTTGTAGATATGTGAGTTAGGGTTGTAACACAACAAACGGTGCATCAAACGGATGTTCGAGTAAGAAGTTAGGTCGAAATTACGAGAAGGGGCGAATCTGTCAATTCCCTTAAGTGGTAAATTGTCTTTTATCTAAACCAAATGTTTTAATTTGATTGGATGGATTGGGAGGCAGCCTTGGCCGACTTAAAACTCTCCCTTAACCTTATTTCTTCAGCAAATAAGTTCCTAGGTTCAGTTTGAGGTGATGTTAGCTTGAGGAAAGAGAGGTAGAAGTTAAGGAAGAAAGGGTTAGAAGGAAAATCTAGGAAAACAATTCCAAGAAAATCCTTAAGGTGTTCCCAAGGTAATATTATGTGTTAATATTGTTTTAATCTTCTATTATACTTATTTCAAAGTATATAAATCGTGAAGTATTGATCCAAATTCCATCCTCCTTTGTGATAATATGTATTGGTTTATATGTGAGATAAGTGGTGTTATAGGTCATATTGCTTTGTATTGAAACCCTTGGTATTCAAACTTGCATAACTCTTTGTGTGTTTACTGGAATTATGAAATTCCAATTGGATATGAAAATAGACTCATATATTCATATCATATCCGAAAATAAGAATTTAACTCCTTATGGTTAGGTCTTAGTGATGGTTACAAGTTGGTATATAGTTGCTGTTTGTATATGTCATTTCGGTATGCCCTGAGTTTGGTCAAGCTTTTGAGATAGCAAATGAAGTCCAAATAGTATGAAACTTTAATTATGTACTATTCAGTATGTCTACTGAAATTGTGTTGAAAATCAAGGATAGTTATGCTGTAGAAAAATTATGAAAATTATTGTAAGTCGAAGGAACAATAGAGGAGTTTGTAGGGCAGATTTCTTATGTTGTAAAGAAATGGCCATAACTTGCCCTAGGAAGCTTGAAAAATTACACCGTCACTTGTAACAGAAAGTATATTCAGATATGTTTTCAGATTGATAAGCTTGGACACCTGTATGTGTACTATTTATGAATATGGGATGGTTAAGCATGGAGAACAATGATTTGAAGCCATATTGGATACCCCATGAAAGAATGTTTTTATCTTCTCCTTCCCAAGGGTATTTTGTGTACATGTTTCATGTGCGTATATATTCAGAAGTATACTTTTATGTTTGCTTGAGTTTAGTTATAAATTCCTTACGAGGTAGTTTCTAGGGTTGAATGTTCATGACCTTATCAACATATATACCATCGTTTCGTCTTTACATATGTTTCATGAAATATGACTTGAGTAGAATCATATTGTGGTTGGTTACTTATTTAAAGTTACATAATTATATTAAGATAATACTTATGATTGAGTTTCAATACTGATTTAGTTGAATTAACAGGTGTAAGGTCAAACCAACCAAGTTCAGCTCCACCCGAGGGAAACGCGAATACATAGTTGACAACACAAGGTGAGTGTACTTACTGAGTTGATTTTCGATATGACATATATGTATCATATGTTGAGATTATATGGCTTATTTAAAAGTCATGAGATGTTGATACGTTATGGCTTATTTAAAAGCCAAGAGATGTTGAGATGTTATGGCTTTATAAAAGCCAGGATATGTTGAGTTGCTATGCAATTCAGGAGATGTTAGGTTTTTAAAACCTATGGATATGATTATTGCCTACGGGCAGGAGATGTGGGGTTTATTAACTCCGGATATGTATATGGCCTAATTTGGCACAGAGATGTATATATTAATATGTTGAGATGTTAATATAGTGCTTTTACTATAGATAGTTGTAGTACACTCACTGAGTTTTTAAACTCATGGTTTTATATGTTTACATTTTCAGGTTTTCCAGCTGCCACTGCCAGGTCTAGGAGGTTGAGTAAATAGAAGTAGGGTCTTGTTAGTTTGTTTTACACACTGTACTAGTTGTAATTAAGTAAATGATATATGAGTTCTGGTGATATTATGTCTCGTTAAAACGATTGGATTTGTTTTTATATTCCGCATTTTAACCATGAAGTTGTTTCAATATGTATTACCTAAATAATATATATAAATTATAATTAGGGTTTGTAAACTATTTAGTTAATTATATACTAATGGGGTTAGGTGGTGACAACTTGGTATCAGAGCTTTAGGTTTTTGTATTCTGGGGTTAGAGAGTCTAGATATGGCAGTGGCAGAAATAGCGTCGTGTGGGTCATTTATATTAATTTGTGAGAAATACTAACCATTATGTTAGAAATAAATGTTGTATTCTTGTTTCTATAATTGTGGTTTATGACAGATAGTAAGATATGGAAGGAGCAAATGTTCATGAGAGGGTAGATGAGGAGTCTTCAAATACAGTAAACCAGCAAAATCCAAATAATGTGGAGGGGGCTCCTGAACAACTTACAGATATGCAGAAGATGGCTCGTGCCATGACTTTAATGGCAGAACAACAAAACATGTTTATGGTGCAAATAGCAGAACAACAAGCCAAGTACTTGGAGGAGCAGACTTTGGCAAGAAGAGAAAGGGAAATACAACGAGAGGAGAAGAATACTCTGTACGAGAAGTTTATCAAATTGAACCCTCCAGCATTCTCAGGTTCTGTAGATCCTTTAGAAGTTGAGGCTTGGGTTAGAGACACAGAAACTATCTTCGGGGTGATGAATGTACCTGGCGCGCAGAAGGTGATTTTGGCTACTTTCATGTTAAAGGGAGAAGCTAAATATTGGTGGGAGTCTTCCAAACATTTATTGCTTACTCCGGAGGGAGGTGAGGTAATTACTTGGGATTCCTTTATTAAAGTCTTATATGAAAAGTATTTTCCTCGTATGTATCGGAAGCAAAAGGAGAGAGAATTTTTATCATTGACTCAGGGGAATATGTCGGTCAGGGAGTATGAAACTAAATTTATATCTTTGTCTCGATTTTCATCACGTTTCTTACACAATGAGGAGGATAAATGCACCAGATTTCAGGATGGGTTGAATTTGGTTATCAAGTCTAGACTCACTGCACTTGAAATGGTGGATTATACTTCTTTAGTTAACAAAGCTATGATGGTTGAAGGAGATGTTAATGATGCAATAAAGAATAGGGAACAAAGGGGAAAGAGGAGTCGATTTGATCCATATCAGCAAAAGGAAGGCAATACAGAATACTCAAAACAGGGGAGTCAAAGATTTCAGCGCGGTAGAGGGACTGGAAATTATGTTCAGAATAAGACACCAAGCAGTTTTAGGGGTGCAGGATCGATGGGCCAACAGAATAGACAACAGGAGAATGACAATGCGCAGTCTAAGCCTGTTACATGCTATTTTTGCAAAGCTGAGGGCCATATCAGTCCGGATTGTCCCAAGTTAAAGGGGGTAGAGTGTTATCACTGTCATCAAATTGGTCATACCAAAAGGAACTGTCCTATGCTACTGGGAGGGATTCCATCAGCTACTACTAGTCGAGGCTCATCACCTGGAGGCACAGGGAGAGGAGGGGGTAGAGGACAGGTTAGTGGATCCAGGGCTCCGGGAAGGATATTTGCTATGACTTTACAAGATGCTCAGGCTACTCCAGAGGTGGTGACAGGTACATTTTCTGTCATGAACAAACATGCTTACGTGCTTATTGATCCAGGTTCTACTCATTCATTTGTAGCACTGTCATGTACCATGCATTTGGGTAGACCATGTTCTTATCTAGATTGTGGTTTATATATTTCTACACCTATGGGGGATGTGATGCTAGTGGATCTTGTGTATAAAAATTGTGTATTGTATATGGGGGAGAGGGAGTGGACCATTGATTTAATTCCCCTAGATATTCGAGATTTTGATATTATCTTGGGTATGGACTGGCTATCTTCCTACCATGCATCAATTGACTGTTTTCGTAAGGAGGTTACATTTAATATGCCGGGAGAGGAAGAATTCAAATTTACTGGGGAAAGAAATGTGGTTCCGAACTGTCTTATTTCAGCCCTTCGGGCGAGGAAATTGTTAAATAAGGGTTGTCAAGGCTTTTTAGCATATATTGTGGATACAAACAGAGAATTGCAAAAATTAGAAGATATCCCAGTCGTTAAGGATTTTGCAGATGTGTTCCCAGATGAATTACCAGGATTGCCACCTAGCAGAGAGGTAGAGTTTACTATCGATTTAGTGCCTGGTACAGCTCCAGTTTCTATTTCTCCATATAGAATGGCACCGGTGGAACTAAAGGAGTTAAAGGTTCAACTGCAAGATTTACTAGATAGAGGTTTTATTCGACCCAGTGTATCACCATGGGGCGCTCCAGTATTATTTGTGAAGAAGAAAGATGGCACCATGCGACTCTGCATTGATTATCGACAGTTGAACAAGGTGACTATTCGAAATAAATATCCATTGCCTCGTATTGATGATTTATTTGATCAACTACAGGGTGCTAAAGTGTTTTCAAAAATTGATTTGAGATCGGGTTATCATCAATTAAGGGTGAGAGATTGTGATATTTCTAAGACAGCTTTTCGTTCTCGCTATGGTCATTATGAATTTTTGGTAATGCCATTTGGGTTAACAAATGCTCCTGCGGTGTTTATGGATTTAATGAATCGAGTATTTCATCCCTTCATAGATTCGTTTGTGATTGTCTTTATCGATGATGTTTTGATATACTCACCTAGCCAAGAGGAACATGAGAAGCATCTAAGAGTTGTATTGCAAGTTTTGCGAGATAGTCAATTGTTTGCGAAGTTTAGCAAATGTGAGTTTTGGTTAAATCAGGTAGTATTTCTGGGGCATGTTGTTTCGGGAGATGGAATTTATGTTGACCCTAAGAAGGTAGAGGCAATTGTGCAATGGGAAAGACCGAGGAATGTAACGGAGATAAGGAGTTTCCTTGGATTGGCTGGATATTATAGAAGATTCATAAAGGGGTTTTCATCTATAGCCTTGCCGTTGACTAAATTGACCCGAAAGGAAGTGAAATTTGTGTGGAGTGATGAATGTCAGCACAGCTTTGAAATGTTGAAAAATAGGCTAGTATCAGCTCTAGTTCTCACTGTTCCATCCAGTGGAGAAGGTTTTGTGATTTATACTGACGCTTCACATCAGGGCCTGGGTTGTGTTTTCATGCAACATGGAAAGGTAATTTCTTATGCATCTAGACAGTTGAAGACGCATGAACGTAATTATCCTACACATGATTTAGAACTTGCGGCTATTGTTTTTGCCTTGAAATTATGGAGACATCATTTATATGGAGAGACGTGTGAAATTTTCACTGACCATCAAAGTTTGAAGTATTTATTTACACAGAGAGACTTGAATTTGAGACAAAGACGTTGGATGGAGTTAATTAAAGATTACGATTGTACCATTCACCATCATCCCGGGAGGGCCAATGTTGTTGCAGATGCTCTGAGTCGAAAGTCATTGGGGAGGTTATCTTGTATTCAATGTGCACGGGTTGGCAATATTATGGAATTAAGACTGATGGGAGTCGAGTTGAACTTATCTGAAATGGGGGCGTTATTTGCACACGTTACAGTGAGACCTTTACTGGCAGAACGCATACGGAATTTGCAAGTCAGTGATCCATTCCTTGAAAAGAAGAAACGGGAAATCCTGAATGGTAAAGAGAGTGACTTTGAAATTAAGAAGGATGAATCATTGTGTTATAAAAACAGAATTTGTGTACCGAATGATCCGTCCTTAAAGAAGGATATATTAGAAGAGGCACATAGTTCTATTTACTCTATGCATCCGGGAGGTACCAAAATGTACAGAGATTTGAAAGAGTATTACTGGTGGAACAATATGAAACGTGAGATTGCAGAATTTGTATCTAAATGTTTAGTATGTCAGCAAGTGAAAGCGGAGCATCAGAAGCCGGCAGGATTATTGCAGTCATTGCCTATTTCGGAATGGAAGTGGGAGCATATAACGATGGATTTTGTTGTAGGATTACCACGGTCACCAAAGGGGAATGATTCTATTTGGGTGATTGTAGATCGATTGACAAAGTCGGCCCATTTTCTTCCAGTTAAGACTACCTACACGGTTGACAAGTATGCACGTATGTACGTTGATGAGATTATCCGTTTACATGGGGCACCAGTGTCAATTGTATCATATAGAGATCCAACGTTCACTTCTAAGTTTTGGCCTCGTTTACAGAATGCCATGGGCACAAGTTTGAAGTTCAGCACTGCATTTCATCCACAAACCGATGGACAATCTGAGAGGACGATTCAAATATTAGAAGACATGTTACGAGCTTGTGTATTTGACTTCAAGGGCAGTTGGGATGATCATTTGCCATTGATGGAATTCTCATATAATAATAGTTACCAGTCCACCATTGGTATGGCTCCGTATGAAGCTTTATATGGGAGGAGATGTAGAACGCCTTTGTGTTGGGATGAAGTAGGTGAAAGGAAACTTTTGGGTCCTGAATTGATAGATATGACAACTGAAAAGATTAAAATGATTCGGGAACGGATAAAGATAGCGCAAAGCAGACAGAAATTTTATGCAGATAAGAGGAAGTATCCATTGGAATTTCATAAGGGGGATTTTGTATTCCTACGTATTTCACCATGGAAAGGCGTTATGAGATTTGGAAAGAAGGGGAAACTAAGTCCAAGATATATTGGACCATATGAAGTGTTGGAAAGAATTGGGACCCTGGCTTATAGATTGGCATTACCTCCAGAGTTATCTCGTTTGCATGATGTTTTCCATGTATCAATGCTTCGTAAGTATTTGGCAGATCCATCTCATCAACTGAAAACCCAACCTATTGAACTGAAAGAAGACTTGTCGTACATCGAGGAACCGGTGGAAATTCTTGATCGTAAGGAGCAAGTATTGAGGAATAAGATTATTCCCTTAGTTAAAGTTATGTGGATGAGCCATGGAATTAAAGAAGCAACTTGGGAAATGGAGGATAGCATGAAGAAACAGTATCCCCATTTGTTTGGTAAGTGTCATTCGTATTAAATTTCGGGGACGAAATTTTCTAAGGGGGGGAGGTTGTGACAACCCGTATATGATTATGATAAATTATATTTAAATCATAATTATCCTATGTGATATGAATAATGTGTTATTAGTATATCTAATGTTAAGTGATTATGGTTAGTATAATTCTACTTTCATAAATCATGAATTGTCGAATTATTTACGAACACAAGATTTGGTTATTTTCGATAGAAATGTTCCTGTTTAAGACTAGTTTTGACCCTTGTAACATTACAATTGACTTGAGGTGAAAACTACATAGTTGTAGATATGTGAGTTAGGGTTGTAACACAACAAACGGTGCATCAAACGGATGTTCGAGTAAGAAGTTAGGTCGAAATTACGAGAAGGGGCGAATCTGTCAATTCCCTTAAGTGGTAAATTGTCTTTTATCTAAACCAAATGTTTTAATTTGATTGGATGGATTGGGAGGCAGCCTTGGCCGACTTAAAACTCTCCCTTAACCTTATTTCTTCAGCAAATAAGTCCCTAGGTTCAGTTTGAGGTGATGTTAGCTTGAGGAAAGAGAGGTAGAAGTTAAGGAAGAAAGGGTTAGAAGGAAAATCTAGGAAAACAATTCCAAGAAAATCCTTAAGGTGTTCCCAAGGTAATATTATGTGTTAATATTGTTTTAATCTTCTATTATACTTATTTCAAAGTATATAAATCGTGAAGTATTGATCCAAATTCCATCCTCCTTTGTGATAATATGTATTGGTTTATATGTGAGATAAGTGGTGTTATAGGTCATATTGCTTTGTATTGAAACCCTTGGTATTCAAACTTGCATAACTCTTTGTGTGTTTACTGGAATTACGAAATTCCAATTGGATATGAAAATAGACTCATATATTCATATCATATCCGAAAATAAGAATTTAACTCCTTATGGTTAGGTCTTAGTGATGGTTACAAGTTGGTATATAGTTGCTGTTTGTATATGTCATTTCGGTATGCCCTGAGTTTGGTCAAGCTTTTGAGATAGCAAATGAAGTCCAAATAGTATGAAACTTTAATTATGTACTATTCAGTATGTCTACTGAAATTGTGTTGAAAATAAAGGAAAGTTATTCTGTAGAAAAATTATGAAAATTATTGTAAGTCGAAGGAACAATAGAGGAGTTTGTAGGGCAGATTTCTTATGTTGTAAAGAAATGGCCATAACTTGCCCTAGGAAGCTTGAAAAATTACACCGTCACTTGTAACAGAAAGTATATTCAGATATGTTTTCAGATTGATAAGCTTGGACACCTGTATGTGTACTATTTATGAATATGGGATGGTTAAGCATGGAGAACAATGATTTGAAGCCATATTGGATACCCCATGAAAGAATGTTTTTATCTTCTCCTTCCCAAGGGTATTTTGTGTACATGTTTCATGTGCGTATATATTCAGAAGTATACTTTTATGTTTGCTTGAGTTTAGTTATAAATTCCTTACGAGGTAGTTTCTAGGGTTGAATGTTCATGACCTTATCAACATATATACCATCGTTTCGTCTTTACATATGTTTCATGAAATATGACTTGAGTAGAATCATATTGTGGTTGGTTACTTATTTAAAGTTACATAATTATATTAAGATAATACTTATGATTGAGTTTCAATACTGATTTAGTTGAATTAACAGGTGTAAGGTCAAACCAACCAAGTTCAGCTCCACCCGAGGGAAACGCGAATACATAGTTGACAACACAAGGTGAGTGTACTTACTGAGTTGATTTTCGATATGACATATATGTATCATATGTTGAGATTATATGGCTTATTTAAAAGTCATGAGATGTTGATACGTTATGTCTTATTTAAAAGCCAAGAGATGTTGAGATGTTATGGCTTTATAAAAGCCAGGATATGTTGAGTTGCTATGCAATTCAGGAGATGTTAGGTTTTTAAAACCTATGGATATGATTATTGCCTACGGGCAGGAGATGTGGGGTTTATTAACTCCGGATATGTATATGGCCTAATTTGGCACAGAGATGTATATATTAATATGTTGAGATGTTAATATAGTGCTTTTACTATAGATAGTTGTAGTACACTCACTGAGTTTTTAAACTCATGGTTTTATATGTTTACATTTTCAGGTTTTCCAGCTGCCACTGCCAGGTCTAGGAGGTTGAGTAAATAGAAGTAGGGTCTTGTTAGTTTGTTTTACACACTGTACTAGTTGTAATTAAGTAAATGATATATGAGTTCTGGTGATATTATGTCTCGTTAAAACGATTGGATTTGTTTTTATATTCCGCATTTTAACCATGAAGTTGTTTCAATATGTATTACCTAAATAATATATATAAATTATAATTAGGGTTTGTAAACTATTTAGTTAATTATATACTAATGGGGTTAGGGGGTGACATTAAGTGTCTGGTTTGGTGTTATGACTATTTCAACTTTTTTCTAGATTTTTGGAAGCTTTTGGTTGGTTGGTTTGAGCAACTACAAGGTTATAAAGTTCATTTATGTTATTTTAATCATTCATATAGTTGCGGTAAGTTCTTCTAGAGTTCGATCATTTTTCAAGACTACATGGAATATATAATGCCTCTTCGAGTTCAAATATGATGATAAAAATATTTGCTTTATATTGTATTGTATGGTTCTTGTTAAATGGATGTGAACTTCTAGGAATGAAACTTAAGGATGGTCCTTGTGTTTTGGTAGCTTCTCCATTTGTTAAGGGTGTTACTTAAAGGACTTGATTAGGTTTCATGATCAAACTTGTTCATTATCTTTTGCTAGCTTCTTCATTTGTCATGGATGATACTTGAAGGACTTGCATGGATCGCTTGAACATACTTTTATCGTATGAATCTTCTTTGAATTGTTACTTTTATGACTTTCTTGGATTTCATGATCACACTTGATCATATGTATGTTCTTTGGATGATTCCTTTGAGGTTCGTGATTGCTTAATTTCAATAATCCTGGAGATTGTCATCATCATGCTATGAGTGCATCTTTTCATCTAAAGAACATTAGAGACGGGATAGTGAAGTTATGTCATATATTAATTATATTTGTATTCATACAAAATCTTTACTCTTGAAAATACTTTTGATTTCACAATTTCCCCCTTTTTGATGATGAAAATTCAATTGATATTATTTGAGAAAATATTTGAAGTCTCTACGTTTCTTTGAGACTTGGTTTATAAAAATAGTTTATCTCCCCTTTTGTTCTAGTTACTCCTCTTTTTCTCTTTTTCACGTATCATATCCCCCCTTGTCATTAACAAAAAGGCGGGTAAAGGTGTGGTATGTGTGTTAGAATCTCGTATTTCTTGGATAAAATATAAAATTACTAAGAGGTGGGGTATAATTATGAATATAGAAGGACATTAGAAGAACCAAACTTCATAAGAGGTGTGCGAAAGAAAAAAAATGCTTATATCTTGAAGACTTATGATTCCAAGATCGCGGTGGTTGGAAAAAAAATTATCTCTAGGGAGCGATTTGGTAAAAATATCTGCAAGTTATCTTTTGGTGGAAATAAACTAAAGCTCCACATCCCCTTTTTGGACATGATCTTGTAAAAAGTGGTTTTTGATATCAATATGTTTGTTTCTTCAATGTTGGACTGGGTTTTTAGTTATTGCACGTGCACGTGTGTTATCGCAAAGGATTGGTATTTTTGAAAAAATTATTTAGAAGTTCCATCAGTTGGTGCTTGATATATAGGCTTTGGGCACAACAATAGCCGACGACAATGTATTATGCTTCTGTCATATATAGAGCAACTCGATTTTTTCTTACTTGCCCAAGACACAAGTGAGTGCCCAATAAAATGACATGATCCACTTTTACTTTTTCGACTTACTTTACATCCTACCTAATCGGCATCCGAGTAGCTTGTAACATCGAAACATGTATGTTTAGGATAACAACTCCCTAAATCGGTGGTTCCCAATAATTATCAAAATATTATTTTAATATCAAATAAATGAGATTCTTTTGGAGGGGAATGAAATCTAGAACATATACAAATGCTAAACATGATGTGAGCGGAACTAGCAATTAAATAAAGTAAGTTTTCCTAAATATGTGGTTGCCATAAGCTTGCTTTATTTAACTGTTAATGGGTTTATGTTCATATTCATCACTATCATTTTTGTAGAAGTACTTATGGGTGTGCTAAGGGGTTTTGTGAGACTTATACACAATTTAGGAGTTAAGTCTTTGATGAATTTGGATTAATTGATGAAAATACCCCTTTTAGTTCGTTTAACTTGGGGACCTAAGAAAAAGGTTAGTTCCCCTATTAATCTCATTTCAAATTTTGTTCGCATACATGATGCAAACACTTCACACATTTTATCCTGTATGGATTTGAATATAATATCATATATATAGACTTGAATAAGGATAATATTCTGATTCTAAGTTTTAATAAAAATATTAGTGCAACTAATCCTCTCATTAAACCATGTGATATGAAAAAGTGTCTTAATCTTTCATACCATGCTCGAGAGGCTTGTTTTAGTCCATAAAGGGCTTTTATAAGTTCAAAAATATGATTAGGAAACTAATGACTTTCTAAATTGGGAGATTATTACACATAAACTTCTTCATTAATGTAACCATTGAGAAATTCACATTTCCCATTTTTTTTGAAAAGGTTTGAAATCTTTAAAACATGCAAAGGCAAGTAACATACACATGGATTCTAATCTAGCAACGGGGTAAAATGTTTCTCAATAGTCAATACATTCTTCTTGTTTGTATCCTTGAGCAACAAAACGTCCTTTATTTTGAATGATAAAACCTAATTCATTCATTTTATGTTTGAAAATCAATTTTGTGACTATGATTGTATGGTTCTTGGGTGGGGGACAAGTATCCAAACTTAGTTTTCTTCAAATTGGACTGACTCTTCTTGCATAACTTACATCCATGATTCATCTTGTTTTGCTTCGATTGTGTTTTTTAAGTTCTATTTGAGATACTAATGCAAAGTCGTTGCATGCATTTTTCAATTTAAATCGAGTAACAACACCATCGAATTGCTCTCCCATAATTTGGTCTTTTGGATGGTTGGTTATGAACATCTAACTAATTGGTAGATCTTGATGAGTTTCATTGCTTTGAACTGAGGAGTCTTTGAGAAGAGATTCTCATGGACTTAGGAAAGTGGTTTTATTTGTTTTCTTAGTTGGTTAAAATTCTCCTCATCATTATCTAGTCATTGAGGAATAAAATGATTGATTTCATCAAAGGTGACATGAATGGATTCTTGAAATACTAAGGTTCATTTGTTAAAAATTACATAGACCTTGTTATTGGTGGAGTATCCTAAAAGATTACTTCTTCAAATTTTGAATCAAATTTTCTTAAGTTTTCTCGATCATTAAGAATAAAACATTTGCAATTAAATACTTTAAAATATCCAATATTTGGTTTCTTTCCTTCCATATTTCATACAAGGTTTTGTTAATAATCTTTCGAATTGTTATCGTATTGATTACATAACTAGAAGTGTTAACAAGTTATGCCTAAAAATATTTGGGTAGTTTATGATCGTTGAGAATAGTACGAGACATTCCTTGAAGTGATCGATTCTTTCTTTATACCACTCCATTATGTTGGGGAGTACTACGAGATGAGAAATTGTGTTTATATCCTTGATTTTCACGATATTCTTCTATTTCTTTGTTTTTAAATTATCTCCCTCTACAGTTTTGTTGGGGAGTTCTACAACATGAGAAATTGTGTTCATATCCTTGATTTTCACAATATTATTCTATTTTTTATTATTAAATTATCTCCCTCTATCACTACATATAGATTTGAGGCTCACTCCCTATTCATTTTGAACTTTTTACAAGAGTTTACAAAGATGCTACATGTTTAAGTTTTGTTTAATATAAAGAATACCCAAGATAACAAAAAGAAGGCTTCAACAATGACAAATGCATATACCTTTTTATTTAAGTTGAAAACCGAATTTGGAGTAAATAAGTTAAGTTGGAAAGGTCTCGTAAAGGTTATATTATTTTTCCTTTTAAAAGATGTTTTATAAAGTTTACCATATTGACATGCATCACATATTTTATCTTTTGTGTACTTGGATTTTGGGAGACCTCTAATAAGGTCTTTCTCCAAAATTTATGAGTGAGTTTTATATGAGCATGATCAAGTCTTCTATGCCATTACCATGAGCAGTCATCCATGGCGGTGGGACACTTTAGCTTTTGATGAGTTAGATCGTCTAAATTATATGTGTAAACATTTGATGTTCTAGATGAAATAATGCATACTTCGTTGACTGTGGCTCATTTAACCAGGCAGTGTTTGAAATAAAAAAAATTACTTAATGAACTTTATCGCATTTTTGACTAATGCTAATTATGTTGTGTTTAAGGTCATCAACAACTAAAAAGTTTATGTATCGATTTTACCTTCACCGATGATTCTACCTTTTGAATTATCTCCGAATGTGACGTTTTCTCCTTCTTTAGGAACCATTTTTGTAAACTTTATTTTATCACCGGTCATATGAAGCGAAGACACATTGTCTAGATACTACTTTCCTTTTTTTGTGAATACCTTCATGCTCACCTCATCGTCTAATCCCATTATACATAGGTTTGATTCATCGAATTCGTTTCCTTTTCCATTAGAGTGAGATTCTTGTGAGTCACTTTAAGATGCTTTTCATCTAATTCACGCTGCTCCCTTGTATCCTTTTTTCTTTCCATTTTATATTTGGGACAGACCAGAACAAAGTGTTCGTACTTGTTGCATCCATTACATTTATAGTTTTCTTTAGATTAGTGTTCATCGGAGCATTGATTTCGTATCGTGGTCTTTTGTTACCATCTTTTCGTTGATATTTGAGAAAGATTCGAAATTTTTGGTACATAAGGCCATCATTTCATTTGTGGTAAAATATTCTTTCTTGATTTCTAAGGAGATTCATGCTCTTCTTTTGGTCATTTTTGTCTCTCTTTTATCTCAATGTCATGTGTTATATGAGATCCAACAAGTTCTTCCAATGATATGTCTCCTGTTTGTATTTGAGATTTAAGGATTATTTTCTTATAGTCCCACTTCTTTATCATTAACATGAGAAATTTTTCTATCTTTTTAGTTGTTAATTTTTTTTTTACTAAGACTATAAAGTTTGTTTATAATAGTCTTAAATCTGTCATACATTTCACTAATTTATTCTTTTTCTTGCATTTGAAATAGCTCATCACTATGTATGAGTATACTAATTTTATCTTCTCTAACTAGATATGTGCCTTCATGTGTGATTTTGAGAGTGTCCCATAGTTTTTTAACAGGTGTGCAATAACAGACTCTATTATACTCACTCATTAAAAGTTAACAGACAAGAGTGCTTATAGCTTTGGAATTGACTTAAACTTTTCTAACATTATCTTCAGTGTATTCAGTTTCATATTTTGATACGAAAGCATTATCTATGATCTTCATAGGTATATAGGGATCATTAACTATAAATTTTCATATTTTATAGTCCTGTGCTTTAATAAACCATTTTATTCTATTTTTCCAAAAAATATAGTTAGTTCCATAAAAAACTGGGGTCAGTTTGTGGATTGTCCTTTGGCAATGGAGACATTTGATAAAAATACCATTATGATCTTTAAACTAAAAAATATAATTTTTTTTTAAATAATCATCTATGATCTAGGCTCTAATACCTATTGTTGGTCCGAAAATTTGCCCAAACAGGGGTGAATTTAGTATTTATAAAATTAAATAAAATTTTAAAACTATCTTAACTTTATTTAAATATTAATTACAATATGATAAATTAATTCGAGTATAAGAAATTAATCACCAACAATCATAAGTCGTCAAGAGTGAGGGTTTAGAGAAACTTAGTATGGTTTGGCCTTGCCTATATCCATGCTCTAGACGGCACTCAAGAAACTTCATTATCTTTGGTTCACTAAGGAGGAACCAAAAACCTCACAATGAATTATAACATCTTGCAAATCGCAACCAATAAGGAAGTATAACCTTCATTTCTCGAGCGGTGCACGCAGCTAGGAGTGGAAATTTCAAACACGGCATGACCCAACACAAAATTAACACGAAAGTAAAATAACTTGTTGTGTTGGGGCCATTTTTTCGGCCTGTTAGCCGATCGTGTCGTGTTCGTGCTAAGAAATTCACACGAAATTGGCCCAACAGTTACCCGTTTAATCCTAATTAAAACACGATAAGTAACACGAAATAACACAATTTCAACCCAATTATGGACCAACTATAACCCAATCGGTACCCCCTTTCATTTAAAAAATTAATCAGCATCTCTAATTACTTTACAAAACTAATTAAAAACCTAAAAAATGAACACAGTATAAAAGGAAACTTAAAAAAACAAACCATAAAAAACATCTTACAAACAAAACTTCACACATCACAAATAATTAGTCGTTCATCCTCTCTTTCTCTCTCGGTCAGACTCCCAGCCCCAACCTAACAGTTATCGCTCCTCCTCTCTCTTTCTCATCCCCTCTCGGCGGCGCTACGACAGTCCAACCACCAACCCAAGCCACTCCCCCCACCCTCTCTCTCTCTCTTTCGGACTCTCCCTCTCCCCCTCTCGATGGCGCATTCTGGACTCCTCTCTTGGATCCACCATGTATTTATCCGAAAGGTGATTTGGGGTTTAGTTTGTTTAGGTTTATGTTGATTACCAATGCTTTGATTACAAAATAAGTTTGGGTTTTTCTCACACTTGCTCGCTTGCTGTTGTTTTTTAAAGTGGGGAGGAATAGTTTGTTTTGGAGTCTTTTTTACGTCTTTCATTTTAAATATTTGTATTTCTATAGGGAGATCAATTTGACATGGTTGTAAACTGAACTGGAATACCTCTTTTATATATGTTGGGTACCTACAATTAACAAATAACACATGTGATTTTTTATTGAATTTATAATTTTTGTCGGATTGTTAGTTGGCAGAATTTGTAGTTGGATTGTAATTTGTGATTTTTTGTTGGATTTATGATTTGATTATGTTGGATTGTAGTTTGTGAAGAATTAAGTTGATTAGATTTATGGTAATTTTGATGAAAATTTATGGTAATTTGATTGTAATTTGTGATCAATTAACTTTAATAGATTATTATTTCTTAAAAAATCATTTTTATTATAAAATAAAAAATAAGAATCGATGGGTAATTGGGTCGGGACAAAACATTTTGAAAATATTTACAGCAAGGGTTAGAACCCAAAATATTTTGAAAATATTGACGAATGATTAATGTTGTAGTAAATAAAATGCATGAATGCTCTTCGTATTTAAGTTAGTGCCGCACTCCCTTGAGACAATTCTCGCCCCTCATCTAAAGTGCACACCTAACAATTATTCCTAACCCTCCTAGTTGTACTACCCCGTCTAACTAGCCTTGTTATGTATATGTGACACCCCGACTAATTAAATACCGGGTAGCTACTCCTTTATAAAATTAATTCAAAATGCCAAGTTGGCTCAGTTAATAGCATCACTGTCGAAAACATTTTATTATTTCTAACTACCTAGTATTTAAAAAGCAAGTTGTCAAATTTTAATTTAAGTCTGATTAACATGCAAGAATTAAAATGAAGAAATAGATAACGCCATTCACCATACTGAATTAAACTGAATAACCATCACAATAGAGTAAATAAATTCTGGAGGAAACTCCTCACAACAATCCCATAACTGAAATGAATAACCGAAACTGAAATAAAACATGCTAAAGTCTGAAAACTGAAATGTAAAAGATGTCTCTAAAGAAATGGACAACATGCCCTACAACTGATAGATAGTGACTCTGGAATCCAAAGAGATAGAAGCGTCTACATGCAAATCCCTGTAGCTTCCACAAGCAGCTACAGCTCGTCACCTGAATGAGTACCTATGCTTAGTGTCCTTGTGGCTGGGCACCTAAAATGGTTTTACAAAGAAAAAGATTTGAAAAGCAAACGGGTCAGAGCCCGAATGTGGAGTTATATTTTAAAAACCTGCAAGTGCTTTAAAAACGTTTAAAACATTAAATGCAAAGTACATGTTAGGACGTGCACTCACATGATATTCTCACCCCTCGTCTAATTGTGCACTCCTAACGCAAGTACCCATCTATATCGACCCATACTACTAGCTAACTGACAACATAACTAGCTAGACTGCCAAAGGTTCTACCCATATTACACGGTTCCATTTAACATAATAACGCTCGTAATTAAATAGAGGTTTAACGTAAACTCCGTTACTAAACATGCCATATATATAAGTATTAGTTAACTCCTTATATATCTCGAAACAATACCGTAATACAGTTACAACATTAACATGAGGATTCCCATTAATTTAATGTATATTATTCACATCATAAATATACAATACAAGCACCCCGCAATCTAAGCTATAGTGCACACATACTCTGCTATCCATCCCGGTACATCACGTACATAAGGATCACATATTCCGAATCTCTCAGGAATAGTCCAGATAACACAAATCACAAATAGTGGAGGCGAACACAGTCACCATCACATGGGTCACGCACATACCTACGCTCCCATGATCATGCAGACTTATTAATATCACAATAAGTCCTTCTATGACCTATGTTCATCAAGGTACCAGTCTATATCCCCCCCGTAGGCACACAAGGATTAGAGGGTCCTAAGCGAACGCAACCTCCCGTGATAGCAAGTATGGTAGGTATGTCATACACACAATCCATATACTAATACTAAGTAAACACACATCTTAGTAATACCATATTTTAATCGTAGTACATATCGCATTCTCGTACTAACTATAATTATCACTATATATTCTATACCGGTTTATAATCATACGTGTCATAATTACTTCTCACATCGTAGTGGACACTCACGTCTCGACCCAAACCGTCCATGTAATACCACTCTCGCATGTGAATTTCTCCTCATAAATACCCAAATGTCTCAATCCTATCATTACTACATCTACGGAATGATATCAATATCCTCAAATCAGTTTACGGAAATCCAAAAGTCAAAACAGTCCAAAATGGCCCAAACTGTCAACTCGTTAGAAGTCTCATTCGAACGAGACTTCGAACGAGTTTGGACTGTCAGGTCGTTAGAAGTCTCGTTCGAACAAGGCTGTTCGAACGAGATCCCAGTTCGTTCGAACGAACTGACCCTTCTAACGATATCTCGTTCGAACGAGATATCGAACGAAAATCCCTACTCGTTAATAACGACTGGTCAACTCGTTAGAAGCTCGTTCGAACGAGTTCGTTCGAACGACCTGGGGGCTGCTTCTAACGAGCTACCAGTTTCGGCCCAGATTTTTCCCCAATTCGTTTTTCACCATTTTTAACACTTTAATCCTTCTCCAAAGTTCATCCCAATAACGTTTTAGGGTCTCTAATTCATCCTAAACATATATACATCATATCCTAACATGTTTTCAAGGATTAAATCATCATACCATAAACTAAATTTACAAATCTCTACACTTTTCCCAATTTCTCTAGAACATGAACCCTAGGTTTATATCATCATCAAATCCCAGAATTTATTTCG